>OZ014479.1:2778301-3378301 GCA_963965965.1 Trididemnum nubilum | reverse complement strand
AATTATTGCTCTAAATCTCAAAAAAGCATCAATTTTGTTTTTGATTCGCAATCTGATCATTAAAATCTTTCAAATGATGTGTCATATGTTACAATGCATGGTGATTACTAGTGCTGCCAAGGGAGGAAATTAGAGTGACCACTGACCAGTCACCCCATATTGAAAATGCTCAAATTTACCACAATTATTCAAAATATAGAACTAAAAAAATTTAAAGATACTCAACTGAAAACTCGAAACAAAAATGGAGTGGTATTGATAGTGGTCAGTGTTGATATTTAACGAAATTTTTTGGTCCTTGGTCAACTGATAAAACAAAAATACTTTTTCACAGCCCGTGATATGCTGTTTTAGAAAGATACTGTTTAATTAAGCATGGCACATTGTGTTTGTGTGAGTTGCTCAAAGTTGAATGCGAGAATTAACCACACGTAAGTGAAGGGTCGCTTTTGCATTCTTTCTTACGTAATGCTTAGATCCCTGTTTCTGGTCGATGATAGTAAAATCATCAGTTAACACTTTTTATTCTGGGCCATCATGATTAACATTTAATTTTCAGAACGCTGACAAGGAAAAGGAAGAAGACTGGTTGCAAACAAGTTGTTTTGGTTTTTCACCTACTGGGGATTTTCTTTGTTTTGCACGCAAGAAAAGAGCTGTTTTTGTTGCAGGTAGAAAGTCGTATTTTAGTATGTGTTTTCATTGATTTGTAGCAGCATCCAGCGGTGTTTATTGATTTGTACCAGCAGCTGCTACGTTAAGCGATAATAACTTGACTTTTTTTTGTGATAGTTATTCATTTTGAGAAGTTGGTTGGTGGTACTGAATTTGAGAATTACTTTAATCAGGATGTTCAATTCAAAGCTTTTCATCATAATGGAGAGCACAGAAAAATTTGTGTATAGTTGCAAAATTGTAATGACATGCCTTCGCCCTTCATTGGTCTTCTTCCAGCCAGTATGACTTGCCTTTTAAAATAAAAGCTGTTCTTTTTCTGCACTCTTCATTCTGACAATTCTTTTATGACATTGACGAGTGTCAGACAAAAAGCTTTAAAGAAATGCATATCTTGATTAAAGTTAAGGATGAGCAGTGTTTAAAATTTGACTGTTCTGGAACAAAATGGAACCCCAAAACCAAATCCAGAACACTACATTTGAAATTCACAACAAATGCTAAGTCATATTTTTAGCAACGCTTTTAGGATTTTTATGTTACATTTATCATATTATGCAGCATAATACGTGCCAGTAATTGCAAGTTATTGAATGGAAAAGAAGCAACTACATGAAGGATGGATTACAGTGCAATGCATTTGTTGCTTCCCAAATACTCACCATTCGCCTGTCTGCTGCGTGGACATCAATGCTTTTACTGTTAGCCCAGCAGCAGAAAAGCAATGTTCAGAGCTGGATGACATTGCCAAGTACTTTGTAGCTAACAGATGAAGAAAAGAAAAGTCTGCCCTCTCAAGTTTCCAGCAGCTACACACAGAAACTCAGAAAATTATGTGTTTGACCAGGAGATAAAATAAAGAAATAGCGCATTTTGGTCAAAGAGTGGAGAGTGTTTGTTGTGGAAATATGTTCAAGTGATCTAAAAACTGTAATCTTTTTTGGCATAAAACCAAATCGAAATATTTGGTTTAAACTACAATTTCATTACTGAATTCCGTTAGATGCGAATCGTTCTAAATTTGGTGTTCTGTGTTGCCTATCTCTAAATTTAAAGCTAGATTGATTTTGTTCTTTCGTGGTAGTCATTGTGCTGCATTGCTGCTCTGTCGTCTGCTTGCTGTGTCAGAATGCTGGCTTTACGTTATATACTACTTAAAACCCAACTACTTGCTACCTGTATGTAAACAACTATGTTACTTGTATAAATATTTTTCAAAACTATTGGAAAATAGTTGAAAATATTCTGTATTTTATATTTAGTTCGTTTTTTATTCTTTAGACGAAACCGTGCTTTAGTGATTTAGCCTTTTCTTTCAGCTCAAAAGTCTACTGTGACTGGTCAAGATGAATTAGATGTTTGCTTTAAAGGTTCATTGAATGATGATGCTAGGTGAGTGCTGAGTATTTTACAGTAAAATTTCATGAACAAAAATCAGCTTTAGCTGAGAATAATCAAAACTTAATAATGTACATTGTGCATATCAAAATTTGAAGAACTGTGCCTATAGTTCATAACTTCAGAATTTAAGTTCTTAACAGAAGAATATTCGTTTAATAATTGGAATTATTTTTTGACTTTCTGCTTAATCTTGTTTGAACTTTTTGCTTTAAATTGTCGCAATAGCTCTAAGTCTGTGCCCTTGTTCTTGTATGTGACATGGAAACAGAATCAGGGGTTGTCCTCAAGAGTACCAAGGTTAGCCTACAGAACAGAACATCGTTTATTTTTGTCGCGATTACAACACAGTTTCAATTGATGTTATTGTTATAAAGCAAAGACAAATCATTTCTAAAAAAGGTGCTGTATAATTTAGGTAATTCAGCCACAGGAAAGCTACAAAAAGACCTCATCGGTTATCTAATCAAAGCAGCCACCCTATATGTCAGCAATTCGAAGAGAATTGTTGAACGTCAAAAAAACAGTTAGTTTTTTGTTTAGAACTTTAAGTCTATCAATTGCTTGTGTAAATTGCGACAACGGATGGTCAAGCTTATCACTAGATGTACGATTGTAAAAAAATTTTTTGAGTTTGATTGTGAAGGAATGTTTGGGAAGATTTTGGATTTTTATGGGTATTGAGTTGCACATGGAACTACTCGAATACCTAATGCGCCTAATGCCATAGGTGGGCAAGTTAATGCAAAATGTTAGCTTCATTAACCAATAGTCCATTAACAAACTTCACACCTGCATTAACGTTAATCCGTTATTTTCAGCTGTAATTGACGAAAATTAATAAAGTCTGTTAGTTAATATTTTGTGTGTAATTTATATTTTTTTTTATTCACTTGCTTTTAGAACACAATTGACGTTGTTGAGCTGATTGTAAGGACATATTTATTGCTGTGGAGGTCTTTTTGTGTTTTGGAAGTTACATTTTACAGTCTAATCTAATTTCAAGATAAAAATAAGTTCAAATGCACTAATGAAGAGGCGATCGGAAAATCTTTGTAAATTGCGAACAGCAATAATTAATAGATCTGTGCGGCTGCAGCTTATTATTTGCCTCAAAAAAAGAGCTTCTTTCTTCTATAAAACTCGTGCTAATACGCAACAAGTGTTACCAGTGCAAACTGGTTTGTACTGGTGCGATGAATGAATGGTCCAAGATATTAACGATAAAAATCTTAACGGAAGTTAACAGAACTTAACGGAAGTTAATTTAGTCCTTTAACATGAAATAACTTTTTAACAGTTTAACGAGTTAATAAAAAAATCAGCTTCATTATTTATGGATTAACGATTAACGGACTTGTGCCCATCTATGCCTAATGCTACATTACAAGTAGTAAGTGCGTTAAGGGGAAGATGCAATTTGTTTTTGTTGGAACTGGTTCTGGTAAAACGGTGGGGATTTATGAGGATTTTGGGAAAAGATGAGAAAATACGGAAGAGGATGGCACACTGGCAGTTTGTCATGTAAAAAATCATGAACTAGTTTGGCAGTTTCAAATTTATACAAATTAGAAAGTTTCAAGGTTTTTAGCTTACTGTAAAATGGAGTTGGGTTTTCGTTGATAGTACCACCACCTATAATCTTAATAGTTTTATTTTGAAGACTTTCTAATTTACTCGTATAGGTAGGAAGCATAGACCCCCATGCAACCAATCCATAGAGAAGGTGGGGGTGGAATAGTTCGAAATAAATTTTGCGTAATACCTCCCGGGGCAGCACTGTTTTCAATCTATGTAATATTCCAATGCACCAAGATAATTTGCTTTCTATGATTTTACTATGGTTTTGAAAATTCAGTTTTGAATCGATCATAAATCGGCAGTTTCTGCTATTGTTATTGGGGAATTATCAATTGTGGTATTAACGTTAGTGATTTGGGTGTTTAGTTTTGAGAAGGTTAGAATTTAGAATTTGAAGGGTTTATTGTTAGTTTGTTGGCATTACTCCAAATATGAAGTTTTTTAAGTTTATATTCGTTTTATCCTGCGAAGTAGCTACATTTTCATGTTTAATTGTGAGGCAAGCATCATTACCAAATAGTCTTGATGGGGTCTCAATAGCCATGGCCATATTGTTAAAAGAAATAAAAGGGGGCCTAACGTATTTCCTTGTGGGACTCCAAAATTGTTCCGCTGTGTTCTAAAGTTAACACCATTTAAGTTAACGAATTATTGTCTTTCAAGATAAGAGTTGATAATATTTAGAGGAGAACCATGTATTCGATAATATTCGAGCTTAGCTGATAGCTTCTGTGACAAACAGTGTCAAACGTCAGTGTTAGGTCAAGAAATATTGCTACAGTGCAATGTTTAATGGATATTGTCATAAGTAGTAGTGATGATGTCTAATAGAGCATGTGAAGTAAAAATACTCTTTCGAAAGTCATACTGCTGAGGAATTAAGATTTTCTGTTTAGCAAAAAGACAAATGAATCGTTTATGCATAAGCCCTCAAAATTTTTTGAAAAACAAGTAAGGATAGAAATTGTCTCGTAGTTGCTGGGATTGCTTTTGTCACCATTTTTGTAGATGGCGACGATTTTTGCTATTTTACAAGCATCAGCAATAGTCCATTTTCAAAAGAAAATTTGACAAACATGCAAAGATAGTTTGCAATTACAAAAGGAGCCGTTTCAAGGAAAAAAGCTGGAATATTGTCTTGGCCGACAGCTTTGTTCAGTTTAAGGAACAGATGTGTTCCATGATTTCATTGACAGTGGGGGGCTCAAGAAAAAAAGATGAAGTAGTGCGCTTTTTTAAAAAGTTTAAAAAAGTTGATTAGATTGCAATGAAATGTCGTTGGCTAATTTTTTACCAATGGAGCAAAAAAAGTTATTAAATTTTTCACATTTTTCTGGTAAGATGCTGTTACTGCACATATAACTGATTTGGGAACCAGTAGTAAGTAATTTAGATATATTTTTCCCGATGCAGGATGTAATTTTCGCAGAATTTCCCATGTCTTTTTCGCATCACCTTGGTGATTTACTGATTTTGCAATTAAGATTAAATTAGGAACATTTTGATATTGCTTTTACTTTGGTTAGTTTGTTGGAGAACCGTTTGAAAAACAATTTTTGACTTGCATTACCATACAGGAAATGGGTTTTAAAAATGGATCTCATCTTCTTGATTGATGTTGGTATGCCTTTGGTAATTTAAGGTTGTTTTTTTAGGCAATTTTTGTTGCCTTTTTGAGTACCTTTTTAAGGGAGCATCTTGTGTAATAGTTTTAGATATTAGTTTGTAGAATTCATTGAAAATATCATTAAAGTTGTTGAGAGTAAGGTCAGGGACTTGTGAAAAATGATTGGCCAGAGCTTGATGTAAATCTTCATTAAACGTGTCGACTGTCGCTATCAAATTTTGATTTGTCACGATAATAACCAAATAATTTTTTAGCTTTTTTGTAGGTAAGAACATTACTTATATATTTGGCAGTAAAGCGCGTAATGGTCACTAATATCTTGCGTTTGCATTACTCCAGTTTCAAGACTATGTTTAATGTCATTCGTTAAAACTTGGTCAATTATCGTCAGTGACTCTAGTTGGCAATGTGATAAGTGGTAGAACGCCATGACTTAGTAACATATTTATATACCGATTAGCAGCAGCTGATCGGTTAACGGGAGATATCTTGATATCGCCGAGAATAAAAAAAAGGTTTCATTATCTAAAAATTAGCAGCAAATTAGAATCATTAAAATTTCATTCAATGATTGTCAACCTAAAACCATAGGTTTTCGTGTTTCGACCAGTAACTTAGGCCATCTTCACCGCTAGCATTTAGAAGCATAAGTTATGTTAACATAAGTCAGTTATGCAAGTTGACAGATTTTCAATTAAACAAGATTACGGTAAACAATGCCAATAGTAGCCTACCTACTTTTTTTGCTACAATACGCTTCGTATTTTTCTGTCTTGCTATCCTGATTTTAAAAATGTACAACCTTAAAATTGGTACTCTGCTATTTAATCATAAATGACCATTTGTTAGAACGACCTTTCGTGGCTTTGTAGATCTCTTCATGCTGTACTTTTATTTATACTATCATCAAATTTAATTGGGACGTCGCACGTTTGTAGGACGTTTGTTTTTTTTCTTGGTCTCTTTGATGGATGGGCATCAAAATTTATTGTTTTGATTAGAACTAAAAAGTGGTTAAACCTAGGATTCCTAGGAACTTTAATTTTAAACAACAGGGTCTGAATTAATGAAAGCATCAACTATGCCAATTTTGGGGATCTTAGGTCACATGATCATAATTGAGGAAACCAAAAAGCGCTTACAAATGACCATTCTCGTGTCGAAAATTTATTAATTTGCATGTGTGAACTTGAAATTTGGACACTACATGGGTGCAGATGGAGCTTAATGTGCACCAAATTTGGGGGTGCCCGACTTGACTGCAATTTTAGAGGCTAAAAACGGGCAAAAGTGATCTAATTTAATCTGGTATTTCAGTATGTACCGATATCAATGAAAAAAGGTTTGTGATTTTTAAACATACTATCGACCAGGTTTTTTATAGTAAGGCCGCAGTAGTGGACGGTATGTTACATTTCACAATTAGGCTGGACTAACCGCACAGCACACATGCAGTATTAAGACCCCATGTCAATGGTATATAACTGATGTTCTTTTTTATTTGAAACCTTTCAAACAGTAATACTTTTAAGTTAATCGTACTGCTTTTTTTTGGAATAATATTTAGCTAAATGCTTGATGATTTATTATTACATTATGGGTCTTGTTTCATTGAAATTTAATTTTTGACTCTATCGAAGTCTTTCTCAGCTTACAGATTGGACATCTTTAAAATAAACTTAATTTTGCAAGGTCTGATCTTAAATCATAACACAGCAGGGCTGCAAAGCCACTGGAAAATAGGCATGGCTCCAGCTCCAAGGCAGCAACTTTTGAAAGTATGGCATGGGCTCACATCTTTGCCACTTGCCAGTCGCAATAAAGTCAGAAGTTTTGTTCCGGTAATTAATTCATGAATTTAACTGTTGACAGGCAAGCAACCAGTATTTTGCTTAGGATGTAGAGCTTAATCTTAAAGCTAAAATTTGTCTGCGTTTTGCAGAAAGAGGTCTGCGGTTAGAGCCCCTGCTGTTGGGTGATTTTTGTGATTTTTCAAAAAAAAAATGCCGTTTTGACGCAATTTGGATAGTATTGGAATATCTGTCGTGACATTTGAAAAAAAACTAATTGCTGAAATTGGGAAGCTTCTTGACAGTTAAGTTTCTCAGCCTCAACAGCCCAACCCATATTCATACTGGGCAAGTCCAAAGCATGATTAAAAGCACGCTGATATATTTGGGTCAAATTTTTTAAGCGACTTGGTTAACAGGGGATCTTCAGACTTTTTAGCTTTTCCAATCCTGATTGCACCACTGACTGAACTTGACTACCAATGCATATAACATGGTCATCCACATTGAAAAATCGTTTGGGCTACCAATAGATTGAAACACTCGTTTACATTATAATTGCTCGTTTTAAATAATTTTATGGGCGTGTGTTTGGCTTTGGCAAGGTGTTTTGTTTCAGGAAAGTCTGAGTTAGAGCTTGTAAATTTTTGTGGCTCCAGCTTCACAAGAAGTGCACTTAAAGGCTGAAGCAAAAATCATGTCACATAAAAATTTATAATTTAAAACCCTTTGACTGTTACACCCGAAGCCGGGATCATTAGGGGTGTCTTATTCAAATAGAATCTGTTAAATTCAAACTCGTTTCATTATTTCTTGTTGATTGTGGTTTTAGTGAAACAATCACCTGTGTGATGTGCCTTCCTCTTGTTTCATTGAAGCGAACGTCACATGGAAGTCGAGACTGGACCTGCACTTTGGTTGGCTTTTCATCCGGTTATATTCGAATGTATTCCGAGGTACGGCTAAGTGCAAACTTTAGATTCTTTCTGTATCTGTTTTTTTTTTGCTTTACTATATATTAGGGTTATTCAAAAACAACTTTTTTTTCAGATTTAACCCATTACCCCCGTAAATTGATAAGTTGGTGATACAAACCCCACTTACCAAATTTCAGCTCTTTCGGTCCTCAGGGAGAGGAGGGCATGCAATTTGAAATTTTGAATTTTCGTCAAAAATTGTGGATTTTTTGCCCACTTTAGTATTAATTTTAATTTTTTCAGTCAAAGTACCTGGTATCTAAACTGTTTTGATTTAATATTGCTCAAATTACATATTAGACCCAGTCTAAACCAGTTTATGGTGTTTTTTTGTAAATTTATTTACAAAAACAATTTGCCGTTTTTTTGCTATTTTGACTAAAATATGTTAAGGTTGCTTATGCCATCTTGACTGCGTTCTAACACCAATACTGCCCTACAAACCACTGCATTAACAGAGAAAAGATCTGATTTCTACCTAGACAGTCATCTTACGATTCTCGTCGAGTCCAGGTGATGGCGTAAACCAAGTCATTGAAACTATGTTTGGCAAGTTCAATCCATAAGTAATTGGATCTATCATTACAATCACAACTGCTACGATGCAAGTCAACAACCAGCAGTTCACGAAGTTTGAACTATCAACCATTATTTTCTCGCAATCCAGCATTTCTGTGTCAGTTGTTCTAATTCTTAGCAAGAACAACATTATGATCGTCCTAGTGTTTCCACTAAGGTGATTTTTTTCTGCGAATCGGCGATTTGTTGCAGCAAGGGTAAATACAGTGGAATTCGGTTAACCCATATCTTCCTTGCGTCAGTTTAAACTGACAGCGCCAAAAGCAGGATTGCGACTGCAATAAAAACCAAAATTGTCAAAGAATTGGTTTTGAGGTCTTAGAAGATTCCTGAATTTGCAAAAATGGTATTAGTTTGATTTATTTTTTACCAAATTCTATTTTTTTGCCAAAAATAGCTGAAAACTTACCTTTTTTTTTATTAAAAAATATTTTGTCCACTAGCGGCGCTTTTGCGCGACCGGCAATCATGGTAACTAAATTTTTTTATAGATCTAAGCATGGCAAGTCAAAATAAGTCGTGCATTTACCAAAAGCTGGTTGGTCTTAGGTCTGGCACCTGATCTGCTTCCGTCAGTTTAAACTGACGCTAGGAAGATCTGGGTACCTGTATATTATGTTAGACAGTCAATGCAGTATTGCATTCTAGTTGAAGTATTTATTGATTTATTGCTACTAACTAATTGTACTGGGCATCTAGGTGACTGTAGCTTTGTATAGCAGTCTATACTTTACCGGTGCAAAGGTACCAGTTGCCAACAACAGACAACAATAACAAGTCATTTGTGCAGCCACTTAACCATGGCGCAAACAGATTAGTAGTGATTCCTAGTCTGCTTGATATCCTCTTGTCTTTGTTCAGTAGCCTAGTGGCTTCCATACCAATGCTAAGTTAGTCTACTCTGCACTGTGAGTTACTAGTAATTATGTGAGTTACTGTAACAGTGAGTGAGTTACTGTAACAGATTGTGTAGATTGCAGGCACCAGGCATGGTAACATATTGAAATCACAATACTTACTGAGTTACATCTGACATCAAGTACTGCTTTTTTAGTTTTTCACTACTAAACTTTTGACACCTTTAAACCTTTCCTGTTTTATGTAGGTTACTGTATATTTTTGCATTACGGTATGTCTAGACAAAGTGATACCCTAAATGTATTTGAGGCTTTGGAAGTAATTTGTAATCCACAAAGTGACAAACGTAATGAACCTTCATTTGGAGCAAAACTAGTGATATTTCCTCCAGATGATGACTCTGATACAGATGAAGATGAGGGTAGTGATAACAATTGCATTCCAGATGACCTTTGCAAAAAACAATTGTTAGCAGATGCTGAGATGGAGTTTGTGAATACGAGACTACAACCGAACAGTGACGAACCACAATCTTCTTACTCTGGGCTGCAACAGGTATATGTTTCAAAATTTGAATTACGTTTGTTTGGATAGCCTATATTTGGCATATTACTTGGTTAGTTCACAGTGTACTTCAGCTTCAATCATCATGTTTTTATTTTAGGTTAATTGGATTAATATCTATGGTATAAGCACTCAGGCATTCTGCATAAGCTATACCAGTAAAGTACATACTTTTATGTCATCTAGTATTTATCTTACATAGTTAATGTGATTGATTTTACTTTTTTTTTGACAAAGCTGTATTCCTAAATGAGCATTCACAAAAACACATACCCAAAGATATGACATATACAGCAAATTTAGCAATATTGTGTTAAAAATTGTGGTTATATCATTTGATACAGACTACAGAGTCCACTACTAAAAGCATAAATGATATATATCACTAATATTTGAAATTCATTTCTAAACATGTTATTTTGTGCAGAATCAAGCTGAAGCTAATTCTGGTAGTGATGTTGCCAACAATTATCAGCCAGAAGAAGACTGCTATGTTTGCCGTGAAAAGTCAGTCCAGAGACACAGTGATTCACCACCCCCAAAACGGGTAGGTACTTGGCCAGAGTCAACAGCAAGTATCTTGTAACTGATGTTATTCACTTTTAGTGATGCTATTTTTATTGGAAATTGTACGTAAGTTATTTCATAATTGTACGTGTATTTTTTTAGAAAAAAATTTCAAAAATACTGCCCAAGAAGCTTCGATGGGAAAAGAAAGATATCAACAGACGTCGGGCTCTTGACACTTGGTCAGTGCCAGAACCAGCTTTTGATGAATCAATTCCACCCTATCAAATGTTTGAAAAATTTTTCACAATAGAAGAAATTGAACGCATTTGTGAGGAGTCAAACAAGTATGCCCAAAGTAAAGGAAATCATGTTTTCAAAATGACTTCAGAAAGGTTGCGATCCTTTATTGCTATTCTTTTGTTGAGTGGCTATATTCCAATGCCACGACAAGATATGTACTGGCAAATGCGGGACGATTCTTACAATAGATTAATTTCTAACACCATGACCAAAAATGAGTATGAAGTAACAAAACAATATCTTCATCTTGCAGATAATGATAGATTGGACAAAGCAGACAAATTTGCCAAAGTTCGTCCATTATTTGATTCTATCAACAAGCAATGCAAGGAAAATTATAAGCCTACACAACATGTTAGTGTAGATGAATCAATGGTACCATACTTTGGCAGACATAGTGCCAAGCAATATATTCATGGCAAGCCTATAAAATTTGGATATAAGCTTTGGGTCATGTCGAATCCCTTGGGTTATTGCATTCAATTTCGAACTTATTCAGGAAAAGATACTCAGCTAAGTGAGTACGGAGATATTGGACTAGGACTCTGTGCAGCAGTTGTTGCTAAATTAGTCCAGTCTTTGCCTTCTCAGGAAGAATCTGGCTCAAACTACCATGTGGTTATGGATAATTTCTTTACGTCCCCAGGACTGTTACGCCATCTTCGAGAAAAGTCCATTGCAGCCACAGGAACTGTAAGAACTTGCCGCATGGAGAACCCTCCACTTAAAAGCATTGAAGAAGTTAACAAGCTGGAAAGAGGTGCATCAGATGTGTCTGTCAAAACCAAATCTAATATCGCAGCCATCCGGTGGAAAGATAATAAAGTGGTAAATGTTCTGTCTACATTTGTGGGAAAAAATTCCCAAAAAACGGCGAAGAGGTACAGCCAAAAAGAGAAGAAAAGCATCACTATCCCACAGCCTAACGTTATTAATGTATATAATCGATACATGGGTGGTGTTGACCGTATGGACCAAAACATTTCTTGTTTTATGGTTCACTTGCGAAGCAAAAAATGGTGGTGGCCACTTTTCCGTTTTTGCATTGATCTAGCAGCCAACAATGCTTTTCAGCTGTATAAACTGCGTAAATTAGACGCAGGAGAAACTCGAATGGATGCTCTTTGTTTCAGAAGAGCTATTGTGGAAAGCTATTACCATCTCCATGGCAAAAGCATACCGCCTCCTCTATTTCCAGGACCTAGAGCGACTCCCCGTAAACATGTGAAAGAGAGCAGTGGTAACCATTGGATAATTAAAGGAAGTCAGCGGCGCTGTGCGAAGAAAGGATGTTCTGGGAAATCTGTATATTGCTGCGAGATTTGCAATGTTGGGCTTCATCCCCAATGCTTTAAAGCATATCATTTTGAGTAAAACTAGCTAAACTACCTAGCTCGAGCTTATCCTCCATTGTTTGAGTGTTCAGAAAGTGCTTTTTGTGATCGTTACTTCAGTGAAATTTTGTGTTTTACTTGTTGAAGTAGTTTGATGCCGTTGACTTTTAGCCCAGTGTTTTTATTTCATTAAAATCCGGCAGTGTTTAATTTTATTCTATATGTACCCAGATCTTCCTAGCGTCAGTTTAAACTGACAAATACAAAAATGTGTTTATTTCCGGTCCAAAGTTAGATTCAGAAAAAAAAAGGCCAATTTCGTTCAAGTTACACCAGAACTAAGCTGCACAGAAAAAATAACAAAAAAATTCGCGGTCAGGATGATACGGGTTAATAAATCCAGCCGCTTATTACATTCAATTTGCTAGGAACGGAATCGTCCTAATCCCTTGTTAAAGCCGCCGCGTATTAAATCCAAAACCGGCTGTCCCGAGGTGGATTTATTAACTGAATTCCACTGTAATTTTTGGCAATGTGGTAAACATAGCTTCAGAAAATTCAACTAATTTGTGGAAATATAACATTTGGTATACTGTAGTACTGGATTGGTACGAAATTTCGGGCACATAAACGTCTTTTTGCAGCTTTGGGCACTTGCCGATTAGCCTTAAAGTTAGAGGAAACACATGATCGTCCCATTTTTTGACTCTTTGGTTTTTTTAAAGTACTGTAAAATAGTAAAAATTCATTACGAAATGTTAGTGTTTCGTGTCTAAGCTGGCCAGATAATCTCGTCTTTGTTTTTGAGGAATCGAACAACCATCACGTATGCTCAATACGTGGTGTTTTGGTTGAGAGCATTCATCCTCCTCTACCAATCAAGCTTGAAAAGAGCTTAGTAACAGTAGTAGTTAGAGTATATGCGTTCACGCACAGGGCTGTCCGTAAGTCCCGCACCAAAGAATCACGTGAAGTGTGATGTAAAACAGTGTAAAATTTATAAAGAACATGTATTTTGTGCACTGGTATAAAGTACATGGTGTTTCGTAGAGCAATGAAGCATTGCATATATGTATCAGTTAGAATAGTAAGTGAATCAAAACTGTTTTAAATGCTTTGGTGTACGAGTTATGGTTCACCCGGTATTTAGCACATCATAGATAAAAGCATTAAAAACCCTACTCTTTCATTCTTATAACTGAGCGCGATTTTTAGCGGTTGACTCTTCAAACGATTACAGCCCAGGGTGAAACAGACTGAAGGGTTTTCGATGTTTTATCTGTGGTATACTAAATACATGTTTTTACAACCCATTTATTCAGCCCAATAACCAACCTCTCGTGGTTTTCTCGTTCAAGCAATGCAGAATTTTTGAATTGTAGCTGTGCTTCTCAGATGTGTGACTATCAAGGATATTATACAGAACAATCTTGAGTAAAATTTTGCCCAACAGTTTATAGTGTTGTGGTTGCTAGCATTCAAGTCACAAATGTTGGTAAATGCTCTGTTGGCTTCAGAGGCTGCTTTTTGGATGCACAATACAATCGCACTTATAATATTATGTTCAGCAACAAATGTTGCATTTGCCTTTTCAAAATGGGTTCACTACAAGATTGTAGAATTGTTTCGAGACGGTGCGAGTGTAGTTAGAGCTACCATCTAATCAAACAACAGTTTCATTTTTGTGGAAAGACACTGTTACCACTCATTTATAAAGCGTTAGTTAGAACCAGAAAAAAATAAGAGTTAGGTTGCCAGCCTGATTTTGCTATTATATCACGAAATCAGTAGCACTGAAACAACGCAAAAGTTATTGTTTCCTGGATTTTTGCTGAACTAAATTATATACAGTATAATCAATTAATTAGTTAGATTGATAGCGTTTGGTCGTGAGACTTCGTAACATTTTGCAATAAATCCTTCTAACTTTATACTATTTTACAGTACCTAGAAAAACCAAAGAGTCAAACACTGGGACGATCATAATGTTGTTCTTGCTAAGAATTAGAACAACTGACTCAGAAATGCTGGATCGCGAGAAAATAATGGTTGAAAGTTCAAACTTCGTGAACTGCTGGTTGTTGACTCGCAATCGCATTATAACAGCTGTGATTGTAATGATAGATCCTGTTGCTTACGAATTGAACTTGCCAAACATAGTTTCAATGACTTGGTAAATGCCATCGCCTGGACTTGATGAGGGCCGTTAGATGACTGTCTAGGTAGAAATCAGATTTTTTCTCTGTTTATACAGTGGTTTGTAGGGCAGTGTTGGTGTTAGAACGCAGTCAAGATGGCATAAGCAACCTTAACATATTTTAGTCAAAATAGCAAAAAAACGGCAAATTGTTTTTGTAAATAAATTTACAAAAAAAACACCATAAACTGGTTTAGACTGGGTCTAATATGTAATTTGAGCAATATTAAATCAAAACAGTTTAGATACCAGGTACTTTGACTGAAACAGCGTTATTACGACATTTTCTCTTAAAGGGACTGCTTTGCAATTTTGGGCTAGGCCAGAAACTGCTATTACATGCATAAGTGTCATTTGCTCATTTCAATTTAGAAAGAATAGTCGTTATTGATTGATGTACTATATTGTACTTTGCAGTTTTTTTAACAGAATTGTTAAACCAAAGTACCTTTACTACGCCCTTGCAAGTTAGAAATGTTTATTGAGTTGCCCATATCTATCTCCCAAATTTTTCTAGGACTGTTACACTTGTGAAGAAAGATTGTTATGCTTACACTGCGGGAGTAACTAATTAACAACTGTACAGCCGACTGGGTTTCCTCACATGCTTCATCGATTCCCACATTCACCATTTTAAATTCTTAAAAGTTACGTTTCTATTGTTTAGATGTAGCTGATATTTTTTCGTAGCAAAATTTTCTCTCGATTTGGTTGTCTTGTTGACATTTTACAACAGCAAAATCGTCATTGCCAGCGCTAGACTTTTAAAAAATTTACTATGAATGGACAAAGTTATGTATAAAATAATGTAGTGCAGTAAAAATCCCCTTTAAGCTGCATTTACATGGGCGAATTTTTTGCTTGCGATTTTTTGACAAAAATGGATCTGGCAAAGTTGCATTTACTCAACGGCGGTTTTAATCATGGTAATTGGGACCTTACTGATGGAAATAATTGTCTTAAGTTGTTTTCATACCAATATTGTTATAACTGAAAACTTTAGAAGAGAATCGGTGCTGCGATAAAAAATCGCAGTGAGATCAGCTCCGATTTTGCTTTGAAAAGGTTTAGAATATCACTATCGGAATAGAAACAACTTGAGGTAGTCATTTTCAGCAGTAAGGTAACTTTTATCACAATGAGAACCATTATTCAATATATGCAACTTTGCCACATCCATTTTTATAAAAAAATCGCTTGCAAAAAAGTCGCCAGTGTAAATGCGGCTTTTGAGCTATTTAAATTTCAATGAGTTTTTTCCTCAACGGTTGCTACTTGGTAACTAATGAATGAAAGCCAATATTTTTTGCTGTTGATACTTCTTCAGACTGGTGGGCTGTTGATCTCTGAACTCCTTCATGAGTCTCCAGTGTTGGAATTTGGGTGTCGCACTGCGGACTCTGTGTTTAATGTTTCGTACAACGGGAGTGCAGAGCACCACGACGAGCTGACTATCTTGTATGCTGATGCGCTCATTTCCATGGACGGCTTCAGTTTGTTCCAAACTCTACGGGCCTGCAGAAGTCAGCTTGCTGTTGGTAAATTGTGTTTGTATAGCGATGTAGAATTGCTCAACTTATCGCAAACATTCCTTCGGATTTATTCAAAAGTTACGTTTATTTTTGGTTGCATAGCAGTAGTTAGTTATTACAGCAGTTATTACTTATATCCATTGCTTTATTATGAACTGAGATGACGGAATACCTTTCTTTCTTTCTTTGACAATAAAACGAAAACTACGAGGCTAATTCAATAAATAAGGTGACTTTTTCGGGTCCATGACAACTGACCGCGACAAACTAACCGCAAACAAACTGACCGCGAACAACGCCGATTGGCTGAGAAGGGCGATCCTAAACCTATTTTTACTATCTCTTGTGCCATCTTGCCCAAACCCTCACTTTGTGACGAAATCATGTAACGAAATCATTGCTTCGCGGTCAGTTTGTTCGCGGTCAGTTTGTTCGCGGTCAGTTTGTCGCGGTCAGTTGACTTGGCTCGACTTTTTCAGTATTAGGAGTTATAATTCAGATGGAAGCTTATTTATTTACGTATTTATTTTCAACATAATCTCCCATTAATTTCACACGTTTTTTCCATTTGTGCACATGCTTCCATATTCCCTCAGCATAAAAATCTTTAGACTGACGTCTCAGCCAGTCGCTCGCAGCACTTTTGACTTCATCCTCACTTTCAAACTTTGTGCCTCTCGTGAACTCTTTCCAGGGACCAAACAAGTGAAAGTCTGAAGGGGCAAAGTCTAGGCTGTAAGGAGGATGAGAGAGCAGTATCCAGCCCAGGTTGTTGATGATCTGCACCGTTTGGGCTGCTGTGTGAGGCCTTGCATTGTCATGATGCAAGATGACTCCTTTTGACTGAAGACCCCTGCGTTTGTTCTTTATGTCTTTTTGACCTGTTAGAGCAGTTCACAGTACTGTTCACTGGCACTGTTCACAAAGCTTTTCAAGAAATGAAACTTTGGTGATTGGACCTTGTTGTTGTTGTTTTGCTGGGCTGCTTCCGAGGGATGGCAGCCTCTTATGTCCAAAGAGGACACAAGAGAATCACCCTTAGCACAGAAGTGCTATTGGCATAGGATAATCCTGGAGGTTGGTGGCCATTTCGATCCCTGCACAAAGCAGGGCACTCCCACCACTCGATGGCGACCACCGTTGGTGGGTCTTAAAGAGTGCAGCCAGATGCACAAAAGGGGTTGAAACAACATCGAAAAAAAAGCTTCTCATACCTTCTAATAGCAATAGTAAGAGTCGACTCGCATCAAGTTACTCTAGCCAATTGAGAAAGTCTTCTGGCACAAGAAATACAAGAAAGAAATCCCAACAGGCATGGTTTCCAGAAGGCGCCGCTAGCGGGAGGCCAATTCTGCAAGACCAAAAAGTCAAGCAGCTCAGCACCGATAGTTGACCATGCCGAGTACCCAATAACCGCCTCTTACGGTTCGCTGGGTGGGCGGCTTCACTATTCTGCCCCGGTGGTGATTGGGCCTCGCATACACAGTTGACGTTCTCCTATGAATTTCCACAGCTTTGCACCCTTCTGCAACTAAAAGCTTGATTACTGACCGTTTTTTGATCCTGGAGCAGCTTGCTTTTTTATCTAACATTTTTGTGTATTACCAAAACTCTAAAACCTTTTATTTTTATCTGCCAAAGAAATTTCATCTATGTAAATAAGAAAAAAAAATTAAGCTTCTATCTCAATGATAAGTCCTTATACTAAAAAATTCACCTTATTTATTAAATGACCTTCGTATTGTGCAGTAGAGGTCAATAGAGGTCACTCTACCTCGTCAGTCATCGTACAAATTTTTTTCTGTTTACTTTTCTATTTACTTATTGGTCTCCAAGTTGATCAATGCCAAAAAAGGTGAGAAACCAGCCCCACTATATTAAAAACCTAGTTTTTATTTTTAATAATAAAATATAAACTTGGTTTTTAATAAATTCAGGCTGGTTACTTAGCTCTTTTCGAATTTATCAAATTGATAATACAACACCTGAACTACTGCTTCATTTTTATCGTCGTGTTTATCTCTTTTTTGAATTGCAATTACATTGTAATGGTAACCAAGTTTCCTTGGCCAGGCGACAGCGAAGGGATCTTTCGATCTTCGAGTCACGTTGCCACCTGTCTGCCACACACGGTGGAGGCTTCACGCTGACCTTTTCATTGCTGAACGCCAAGCAGGGAAGCTGTGAAAATCAATTTTTATAGTCTTTGATTTGACCCGACAGGAATCGAACCACAGTCTAACGTTTCAGTAGCAGACGCTCGACTACTGATCGGTTGAAGCTAAAGGAGATTTATTCTTATTTGTCTCCAACTCTCCACTATTCAAAGTTCATTCCGTCCTCTCACTATGATCATTGAAAAATAATCCAACAGACCAGCATTGGATATCACAGTTTCCATCCATTCATGCGTAGCTGCGTATGAACCATAGCGACCTATTTTGGGTTTTGTTTGGAAGTCTTTCGTCCTGCTGGACCACCGTAACTGGTAGACTGCTCGGCTCTAATGGAAAATTAAGTGTAAATTGTCTTTCCCAAGAACACAACAACGCATTGCTAAATGGTGGTGGTGGTGGTGGTACTACCCGACCCCTTCCGAGGGATGGGGGCGCGGAGGAACTCCGCGGAGACCCAACAGTCGGGCCACACCCCAAGGTCTGGACCATAGATCGAGAATAGAGAGAGAGGAGCCAAAGATAGATTTGCGAAGGGGTTCAGAAGCAGGACAGTCGAGGAGGAGATGATTGAGGTCCTGTAGAGGGTGTCCACAGGCACTACAATCAGAATTCTCCTTTCGACTGATCCTGTAAAGATATGAAGATAGGAGAAGACTGTGACCATGGCAGCGAAGACGAGAGAGCTCACTGCGTATGGAGCGAGAAAGAAGAAGTTCCTCCGAAGAGACTTCGGGGACTTGGAAGTTCAGAAAGGAGTGAGAGATATGACGTCTCCAATTGCGGTATTGGGAATAACGGACTTTGGCAATAACTGGGGGGAGAGGGCATGGGATCGCATCAGAGGGCAGAGAGGCACCAGTTTTGGCGAGTAAATCTGCTTTTTCATTTCCGGGGAGACCTGCGTGTCCGGGGACCCATTGGAAGCTCAAAGTGGTATTGTTGGAGAGGGAAGAGGCAAGGGACCAAACATTCCAAAGGGACTCAGGCAGGAGATAAGAGGGGGCTGCAGAAAGGATAGAGAGGGCTGATTGAGAGTCGGTTAGGAAAAGAACTGACTGGAAATTGCAGGTCGTCAAATGGCTAGTACACCAAACAAGACCTTGCTTGAGGGCAAAGGTTTCAACTGTGAAACTGGAGGCAATTGGACCAGAGGAAAAGGATAAGGAATGGGATGTGTTGCATTTGGAGCATGATGCGTACACTCCAGCGCCACCAGGACCAAAAAGGGAGGGGACAGATCCGTCAGTCCATACTTGGATATCAGATGGGGGGAGGGAGGATAGTCTGTTTGAAGCAGACTGGAGTCGGGCTGTACTGCTGCCTGTACAGTCGGGAATGAAGGGGGAAACAGTGAAGTGAGTTGTGGACCATGGTGAAAAAGGGGGGCAAGTGATCAGAGACTCGCGTGGGGATGGGAGTGGTTGTGTGACTGAAGAACAGAATGATCTCCAGGAGGGTTTCTTCTTTAGTCGACAGGGAACGTTTTTAATTGCCAGGATGTAAAGGCTGGAGAAGTCGGGGAGAAGGCGCAGAGCACGTTCAAAGGAGTAAAGGGTCTGATGCTCTAGAGTCAGCTTTAGAGGAGGGAGTTGGGCCTCGAGAAGGAGTAGTGAGGAGGGGGTGGAAGAGAGGCATCCAGTAATGACCCTGCATGCAGCTCTATGTAGAATTTCCAGGTGATTGGTTGCAGTGTTGCAGAGGAATGGGAACCATCCAGGAGAGGCATATGTGAGCACCGGACGGACAAAGGCTTTGTAGAGTAGGGAGAGAGATTCTTTTGTGGGACCCCAAGAGGCAGTGGCTATTGAGCGAAGGGCTTTGTGGCGTGGATAGAATTTGGAACACAGGGGTTGGACATGGGCCCCAAAGGATAGAGTCCGATCAAAGGTTACTCCAAGGAATTTAGGGGTGGGATTGAACAAGAGAGGGAAGCCCAAGAGGTTCAGTCGGGGTTGGAAAGTGGCTTGATGGGGATCTGTAGAGAAAAAGAAGGACTCACACTTCTTTGGATTGAGTGGAAGTCTCCATAAAATGGACCATGTTTCTAGGACGGCGAGGGAGGATTGGACAACAGAGGAGGCTTTGAGCGGGTCTGGGGAAGAGGACCAGATGGCCAGATCGTCAGCATACAGGGAGGCATGGGCATCCCGAGGTAAATCCCTAGTTATGTCATCAACAAACAGAATGAAGAGGACTGGACCAAGAACCGAGCCCTGTGGGACCCCACGTCTGATGCGGAAGGAGCGGCTGTGGAAACCGCCAACCTGGACTTTAGCTCTACGATCAGAAAGGAAGGAGCGTACCCACAGAACGAAGCAAGGGGGGAGTTTGAGCGAGAGGAGATTGTGAAACAGAGGAGAGTGCCAGACCGAGTCGAAAGCCTTGGAGAAGTCAACAGATGCCAAAATGGTTTGATCTGGAGGTTTTTTCTTTTGGAAGCCGTCCCAGATTGATTGAGACAGAGTTAGAATTTGGTCAAGGGACGACCTACCAGGACGAAAGCCGGCCTGGCAAGTGGAAAGGAGATGATTAGATTCAAGGTGAAAAGTTAGGCGAGAAAGAATCAAGCGCTCAAAAAGCTTGGAGATACAGGAGGTGAGGGAAATGGGGCGGAAAGAGGACGGAGAGGAAGTGGGTTTTCCAGGTTTATGAATGGGAATGATAGTGGAAGGTTTCCAACTAGAGGGGAAGGTGTGAGAGTGCCAGGACCTGTTAAAAAGAGAAAGAAGAAGGAGTTGTGCAGGTTCAGGCAGGTGCTTTAGTAAAGGGTAGGCAATCTGGTCAGGGCCAGACGCAGTGGAAGAGGAGAGATTGCTGATGGCAGTGGAGAGTTCAGTCAAGAAGAAGGGCGAGCAGAAAGAATTGTGGAGGGAAGAAGCATCCTCACAGTTAGCTTTCCGAAGTTCATTCATGAACTGTCGTTCAGCTCTGCGCGATGAACGGGGTGTCGCTTGAGATAGATGTGAGCGAAGATAAGAGGCATAGTGGTTGGCAGTATCAAGAGGGGAAGTGCAATCAGGAAAAGAAGGATCATGAGAGGTGTTCGTTTTGCCCGAGATGGCACTGAGAAGCCTGAAGACAGCACGAGGATCAGAACGGGGAGACAGGTTAGTACAGGTGGCTTGCCAGGTTGCAGATTTGGCTCTAGAAATGACTGAGGACGCCCTACGAGAAGCGTCTATGTATCTGAGGCGGTGTGACTCAGATTGGTGTGCTACGGAGCGGGCCCTCCGTCGTTCCCGCACTGCAGATTTCGCTTCCTGGGACCACCAGGCTTTGGGGGAACGACCAAGGCTGCCAAAGGGGATAGAGGCCGTGGCAGCTTCGAGTAAGAAGAGGGAAAAGGAGTGGGCAGCCTGTGGATATTGAGTGCATCAAAATCAAGAGAGGGAAGGTGCTCAGCAATATAAGATTGGTAAATATCCCAATTGGCCTTTTTGTAGTTGAATTTGGGAGGACGAGTGTTTGGGTGACGAACTGGAAAGAGGGGGAGGACAATTTCAATGGGGAGATGGTCCGAGCCAAGGCCAGGGAGAGTGCGCCACTCACAGTGGGGAGCGAGAGACGCAGGAGCTAACGAGATATCAGGGGAAGAACGGCTCCCAGTGGAATGGTGAAGGAGCGTGGGAGAGGCAGGGTCGTTCAGAATTTCCAGACCGGAGGAAGTGATCCAGCGAAGGTCATTTTCGAGCGGGTTAGGGGGAATGAGTCTGTCCCATGTTGGGTGGTGAGCATTGAAGTCTCCAAGGATAAAAGTGTCATGGGAGTTAGGAAGGATGTCAGGATAGAAGATCCTGGTGCGAGTGTCAGAAGGAGTGTTTCTGATGGGAGGGGAGTAGAGGTTAAGAAATTGAAGAGGAGAGTGGTTGGAGAGAAGGACTTTGACACAGGTGTAGTCTGAGTAGGGGTCCTGGGAAGACAGAGAGGAGGCAGAAACAGGAGAGAAAGCCAGGTCAGAGTGGATGAGAGTGAGGACACCACCACCAGTGTTATGAGTACCGGAGGAAACAGGGCCTTGTCTACCAAATGTCCGGTCCGTGCGGAGGGTATAATAACCAGGGATTTGGAACTTTTTGGTTGATGAAAGATGGGTTTCCTGGAGGAAAATGAGGTCATAGTGGTTGCCAGAGAGAAAAGCGATCAGTTCGGCACGGCGGGAAGAGGAGAGACCACCGGCATTCCATTGAAGAATTCGGAGATTTTGTGAAAGGCGTGGATTTCCTTGAGGGTGGGGTGGCAAGATATGGATCGACTGTGAACCTGTGGGCGGTGGTGATGAGGCTGGAAGGGTGAAGGCGGAAGGAGGGTAGGTGTTAAGGAGGGGAGGATGTGAGGGGAGAGGCAGAGATGAATCCCTGAGATTTGAGCAAGCAAGTGGAGGGGTGTGGGTGGGGGCGGAGCTGGAGAGACAGGGCGGGGGGATGCTGGCCGGGGGGTGGGAGAGGCAAGGTCCCCATTAAGACAAGCAGGGCAATTCCAACCCATGGGAGAGCCGGCCGCGCAGATTTTGCGAAAGTCAGCTCGGGTCAGAGAGAAGCAAGAGAAGTGCACCCACTTGGAGCAGGTGGAGCACTTTAAAGAATCCTTACCTACCTCGAGAGAGCAAATGGAGCAAGGGTAACGTGGGGGGCCCTGAGGTGGTCGTGATTGGTAAAAGCCAGGCGGTAGTGGGGGGAACCCTGGGGGAGGGGATGCAGGCGGCGTAACAAAGAGACTGGTCTGAGTGGGGGAGGCCGTTGTGTTTTGGGGATGGCACGCTGGGCATCGCCAGCCGACTGCAGTTCCAGTTGCACAGATTGTGCGAAAGTTAGCTCGGGTGAGGGAAGAGCAAAGAAAATGCACCTACTTAAGGCAAGCAGAGCGTTGAAGAGAATCTCTGCCCACATCTAGATGGCAGATGGAGCAGGGGTACCTGGGGTGAGGATGGTTGCTGATGGGGCCTGGGTTAGGGTGGACATTGCCACTAATAAGGAGCAATGCCAGGATAAGGAGACGCCGAAAGGGGGTCCGGTCAATAAGAAGAAGAGGAGCCGCCCAGTTGTGACCGGTCAACGGGCGGCCCAGCGAAAAAACAGTCCGAGACAATGGGGGCGATCTTTTGGTCGAGCCCCTCGGGAGATCTGTCCTGCCATTGCTAAATCGGGAATTAAGTCGCGAGTCCGCCACAGGCTATTACGGTATTACTGGTATTAATGACAAATCACTGTCTTTACGTTTTTTATTGTTTACAGGTCAGAGTTAGAAACGAATTTTATTTATAACTTTTGGTTGTAGGGCCGTTTTTCCCACCTGGTGGTTTCTTGGATTTTTTTTGTTGGAGTGTAGTTGAGTCATGATTGAGAATGCGATCCGGTTAGTTTAAATATCTCTGTTTTTTCAGCAACTGCTCAAGGTTCAAAGGACATAGATCCTCCTCCGTTGTCGTATAAGAAATGGGTTTTGCGAGGCCAGGATAAGGTCACGACTCACTTAAACATCGGAATCATGTCTCCCACAGCGTTCGATCAAATGCATTCTGTGTGTATTCTTGATGGCCACAATGCTGACGTGAAAAGTGGCAGTGCAGCAATGTACCAGTTCGCAGCTGGAGGTGCTGCCCCATTCGTGGGCTTCTACTATGCTACAGAAGTTAGTGTTTTATTAGACTTGTGTTTCAAATATATAGCGTTTTGTAAGTTAGTTAGTTAATTGGTGTTAAAAAATAGAACACATTTTGTAACAAGCTGAATCTGCCTTAGTTGTCAGGAAAAAAAAAAATCAGATCCATGGAATTATTTTGACTTGACACTTTTGGCGATCTGTTGGTAAATTGTGGATACAATGCAACTCGCTTCAAAATTCTTTAATTGGATATGGATTTTTGAAATTATCTTCTGCGTTGGCTTAAAAGTAATCTGTTCTGAGTTGCGAAGCTAACCAAACAAACATAAAGTTGCCAATTAACATATTTTATCTGCACTTAAAATTATTTCACTTTTCAGGGTAGTACTCAGCCTTTCCTTTCTCACGTCGCAATAGCGGTAGCTAGCAAGCTTAAATCAGCCTTGTACAATGCGGCTAGCGGCTGGCTCGGTTGGGGTCAGAAGTCAGCACCTGATGATCAGAACAAACAAAAACCTAAACAAAAGGTAACCTTTTTCGAGTTTGAATGGTTGTAATTTTGATATTTACAAGGAAATTGTGTGTTTTGAAGATGCTTTCCAAAATCGGGGGAGAAAAGCTACAATGTTAACTTATGAAATCTCAAAGATCTAAAAGCTAAAATTGACTGTCTGTTGCAGAGTTATGAAGCTAAATATACCAAAGACCTAAAATGCGCTGTCTGGTAGAAGATCAAATAATTTTTGCATGTGCTTGGGTGTAAAGAATGAACTTTAAAATAATTGACTACTAGTACAAGTAAAGTAGTTGTTAACCGAATTGCTGAACTCGATGATGTAACAAAAATATTGTTATGATCTTGCTCTTGTAGCTTGATCATGTTTTGAATTTTTGTGTTTTACTAATTTCAGATTGAGACTGGTACAGTGCTTGATATTCGAAGTGGATTGCCCGATGCCCTCCGCAGTGTAACATCCATTATTCTCGCTCCTGGAGCTAACTGGTTGGCAGCTGTGGCTGATAGTTTTGGTCGGGTGCTGCTGCTGGATTTGGTTAAAACAAAAGCTGTCAGAATGTGGAAAGGTAAAATGAAGATATAAACCACTGTGCGGTTGTAAAATATGAAATTTTCCAAATACGTTGACCAGCCTTTGGTGTAAAGTTTAGTTAAGTGCTGATACCATTTAGCGGGACAGCATTTAGGGCTTAGCGATCAGCTCGCGCTTTTACGCCAATTTTAAAAAAGTTTTGCTAATGCATTTAATCATTACATTCAAGCAATTAACTGCTATTTATGCTGCATTCAGTCGTTACAAGTACTGAGTACAAGAGCAACAAAAATACTTGCAGATTGTTCAGATTATAGTTCGGTAATAATATTGAAACAGTTGTAGAGAAGAGAAGCGTGAAAACCACTGTTTGTGGAATTTTCGTTCAATAGTTGCTTGAATCCTTTGTGAGAACTTATTTGTCGAATTGTAGCTCGTTAAGCAATGTTGTTGTTGTGGCTACACTTCTCGATTTTGCCGCTCTGGAATTCAAGAGCCAGAAACTGGGAAAACTTCGATGTAAATCGTTCGTACGTCCTTCTGAACCAGGATCTGCATCAGTCCGACCACACCAACTCATACCACTTTTTTTTTGCTTCTGTTGGCAAGTCTTTCATCAGGCTGGGCCACCACAACGGGTTGACCGTTTGGCCCCAACGTGAAATAAGTGTAAAGTGTCGTCCCAAAGACACAACAACGCATTGCCAGTTCGAGGTTCGAACCGAGAATCAGCAACCTTTCGACTTAAATGACAAAGTTTAAAGGCGGCTACCCCAAAAGTTACTTTAATGCGCCTTCGTTTTACAGAAAAGGTCTCCTATATGCTCTCCGTTGCTGGCAAACTTAAGGATATAATTTTCTGCATTTCATGCTATCTTACCCATTTTTAGGCTACAGAGATGCCCAAATAGCTTTTATACGAACTAGTGAAGAAGAAGAGAATAATCCGAAATCCTTGAATCGCCACGAGACCGGAAAACGAATGGCTCTCTTTCTCGTCATATACGCCCCACGTCGTGGTATTCTTGAAGTGTGGTCTTGCGTCAATGGGCCTCGAGTGGCGACATTCAACATCGGAAAAAACGCCAAGTAATGTTTATCCATTGTTTCAACCAGTTGTGTGATGTGGGTCATCTCAGCTGTTGTAAGAGTTGTTGGTTAGAACTATCCGAAACAGCTGTTTGGCTGAGCGAACTTTTGATTTGAAATTTTGTGTTTACTGTCAGCACGAAATTTGATTAAAAGTGCTAAAAGATACAATTTTGTGATGAAATTTCTACGTAATTTTTGAAAGTTTTTCAGGGTGTCTACAGCAAATTTTAGTTGCGAAAAAAATTTTAATCGTTGAATTGCCCCCGCATGAATGGGTCGTGACAGAATCAATTTACGTTCTAGTTTTTCAAATTTAACCATTGTTCCGCGCAAAGAATGAAGCACTTTTATTGAATCCATTGATAAAGTATCTGAGCACTGTATGCCAAAAACTCATATGTTATAAACTGATACTAGTAAACAAAAAGACCTTTGAGAAGCAACGTGTTTACTGTCTATCCTGGGAGTAATCTCTTAAGACTTTGATTTTGGCGAAACTCATTTGATACTAAAGCTTGTTTTTAGATTGGTGTATCCTGGTTTTGGTTTATTTGGATTCTCAAACATAAAACAGACCGGCCAGCTAAGTGCTAGAGTACTTCAATGCTGTCTTATTGAAAGCGATGGATCTATAAAAGAATTGTCTGTGCCATTCCATCTTGCTCTCAGGTAACTTCCTTTTCCGTAATAATAATCGAATGAAACCTTGGATTGCGATGTGCTTATACGCAGTACAGTATCTTTTTGTTTACCACTATTCTGTGAGTGTTGCGGGGAGGGCAGTTCAAGATTAATCCGCCATTTTCAAGTTGTAATGCATTATGTTCAGAAATTTGCTGCCTGCGAAATATGCTGCTATCTTTACAATGGGGTTTTATTATCCTTGGGGATCAGTGCCCAGCCAGTAGATCTAGTTTGATGAAGTTCTGCTGTGTGGAATGGCGTGCGATTGTTTTAGTTGCATTAATATATGCGACTTAAAGAACTTAAAACGATCAATTTCCATCGTCATTAAAAAACTCCAACTTATTACTTAACTGTATCGGCACAAAATCATCAGTTGTTAATTAGGCTTGATTCTTTGTGCAACACTGTTACTTTACTTCAAATTTGACAACCAAGCCCGGCCAGGACATTTTTCAACTCGAAGCTCGACTATTTTGAGCTAGCCTTTGGGGTTGTTTTGGAAATTTAAACAGAGAGAGCTAAAATTTGCTTTTCTGTTACATTTGGTTATGTCAAAGATCTACACTGCTTTTTTTTTTAATGTTAGTGACTCTAAAAGCAACAAAGCGCGCGATATTCATTTGTTGAAGAGCGTCAATAGAAATCTGCAAGGTGATTCAAGAGGTAATTTCTGATATAGTTTTATTTTGTGCTCAAAAGCGTTTAAAAAGTAATCCACATTTAGTACCCTCCTCCCTCATTCATTCATGCGTATAAATGAACCAGCACTCAGCGCCTGTCTAACCGACGCAGAGAATCTTGGGTTCTGCTTGCAAGTCTTGTAGTTCTGGGCCTCGACAATCAATCAATCAATCATATTTATTTTGTCACAAAATTAAAACAATAATACACGAGATGAGTTATTATGTATTTAAGTGTAGTAGACTAGGAGGGCTGCGAAGTGACCTGCCGGTCTTCGAGTCAAGCAGCCACCTAACTTTTGTAGGTCAATAGTTATTGCTTAATAACTATTAGCTCGTGCTTTACTTCAATGTTATGTTAATTTAACGGAATTGATTTTGTTCAATAATTTTATATCAAGTTGCATACTGTGGAGGGAAAAGTTGAACAGAAAAAAAAAATACATATATTTTTTTATCCTCGCAGAAATCATATCACTTGTGAGATCAAGTGCTTTTTGTGGATTTTTTTGAAAGTTGATAAATTACCGTTGTTATTCTTAATTTCGTTAGGTATATCGTTCCATACTTTAACTCCTCTATATTTAATGGATCTTTGTAAGCTGTTTGTGCGGAATCTAGGAATATAAAGTTGATTTTTCTTTTGTGAAGCTCTCGTACTTCTTTTGTTAATTGCCAAGACACTATTAAAATAGTTATCGAATTGAACAGGAAGTTGCTTGTGAATGAATTTATACATAAATTTGACAACGGGTAACAAACATAGCTGCGGTCAGCAGTGGCCGTCTGATGGGTGCGGGCACCGTGTTTTTGGTGAGTGACGTGGAACCATCCGTTTCTCCCAGATTTTCCAGCCCAGAGCTGAATTTGGTTCTGTGGTGCAGCATTTTTGCTGTAAATATTATCGACATGAATAAGCCTAGCAACTCCAGCCGGAAATGCCAGATTGCTGCGCCAATGGGAAACGAGCGTTAAGTGACATTCCCAAGGACACAGCGACGCGTTAGACATCCCGAAACATTACTACTCATTCTCTATACTTTTTACTTAACAAGGCAACACGAAGAAACATTTTGTTGACTTTTTCGGCGGCGGCCAGGATAAAATAGGCAACTTGTGGATAGCTGCTTGCCATGCGTAGTGCTGAATATGTGGTTGGACTTTATATCGAGACGATCATAATGTCGAGTTCGATTTTCGCCGAAAGCACGATTGGCATTTGTCAAGAAAGCACCCAGAATTTATAACTTTAATTGAGCGATTGAGTCACCCTTTTCTCACTAGCAAGCGACTGTGGCGATGATAACGTTTAGCAGCTGCAATACTCCAACTCCAGTGGTGTGATGTGCGTTTGACCTGGCTGATAGCAACATCCAGGTTTGCTTCAACCCAGCTGTGGCAGCCACGGCTGCGACCTACGAAAAGGGAAGTAAAGCAAATCTTCTTATCTGCAGATATCGATGAAATTACGAAGCTGATCACCAGCATGAGGCTGGCATCGGTGCAGATGCAGGCTGTGAAGAAGCTACTGCAAACCCAGTTCGAAAATGGGATCTTGAAAACTTATCTCAACAAGATCATTGAACATCTTAAACCTGATGGTATGTAGCTATAGTGCAATTTTTGCGCTAATTAAGCAATAAATTCACTTGAACTTTTTTCACATGTGTGAGGTACCACTTCCCTCACGTATCTGCTTTCCCATTAGGCTAGTGTTTCATCAGCATCTAAATTCACACATAGCCTATCCTGGCAGCCCAGATAGGCTATGTGGGCTGCCAGTATAGGCGATGTGTGAATTCAGATGCTGATGCAACACTAGCCTAATGGGAAAGCAGAATTGTGAGAGAAGTGCTACATCACAGTTGTGAAAAAAGTTTATGTTCCAAATCTGCTAGGTAACTTCTGAAAATTTACCTGAATTGTAATTTCTTCTTTACCCTGCTTATGCGGTGATGAAATTCTGTGCAACTTAAAAGCGGTTTTTAAAGCTTTGCAATGGCGTTGAATTGTTGATGAAAAAAATCGACACTTTCGTCATAAACGAAATCACGGTTGTTACGAAAACTTTATGAGATAATAACTTTTGTGCTAGCTTTCGTGGCGCAGTATTCAAGCCTATCACGAAAAAGCGTAGCATTTTTTGAAAACATCATTTCAAAGGCAGTCAAAAATAAACCACCCCATGAGTTGCTCCTTGGTCCACATGCCTGTCCAAAACCACAGAGGTAGCAGTTTGACACAGTTGCGGTTTTGAGGAATGGAGCTAGGTTGTTCAATTAATTCTCAACTGACAATACGTGAAAGTTCAATTCATTTCAAACATTACGTACGATCATTTCATTAGATCATTTTTTGGAAACATGTTAAATCGTTTAGAAGGCAAATCCACAGCCAAACTACAAGAAACATAAAAAAGAAAACAAAAACGAGTCAAACATTTCTGCGATGTTAAAGATGCATTTAGCCTCAAGAATTATTAAGTTGAATAGCGCCAAAGAGTGTAATAAGGTTGCGGGGTTTTATTTCTGCGTCTTTGGCATATCTCTTTAAAAAGAAGTGTTACAAGGTGGGCATGTCTTTGACAGCAACTCTCTGTCGACCCTGAAATTAATCCCCAGAGCTTTCGTTTTATATTCAAGCGCATTTTAGTCACCCAACCAGCGAATCATTTGGCGTCGATTAATAGCCAAGACACGGTCTACTTAATGTGCATTTAGTGCGTTACTGGTATGCGTCAAAGATCTTTGGGTATCTCTGGTATAGTTTTATGCTTAATATCTCTGGTATAGTTAACACATACGCATCTACTTTTTTTAACATTTCGACGGTAATTGACTTAACTTGACGAATGGCCGAAAAAATTGCAAAAGTACTTCAAAATTTTGCATAGATGTGCAACAATTTGCGTATTTTGCAATCGCGAAAATGACCTTAGTTTTTTGAAATGACCAGAATTATGATTCAAATTCGAACATTTGACTGGAAATTTTGACCGAAAAAACAAACTCACGTCTTCGTTATTTGCACAGCAACCAGGAAAGAGGTGAAAGATTTGATCGAATACTTGGAGAGCCAAATATCATTGCTCAATGTTCATATGGCCGTCGAGAAACTCAATAAAATATCAAGACGATTTGACCACGACCCGCTGCAAGTAATTGACTATTTTTCTAAATGTGTTATCTCCGTTTTTTTTTTTATTTATGAACAGTTGTAGTACGGTCACTTATGAACTGCTTGGTTTGGGTTTGAAGTTTAGGGGCTTTTCGGAAACTTGCCCTGAAGTTGTTCTTGTTTATGCGTTCTTTCGTCCATTTATGTATTGCAGTAATATAATCTTGGTCAAAGAAGAATTATGATCTCAACCCCTAAACGAAGAGAGAAAGACACACTGAATAATTTTAAATACAGAATGTAAAATACAGGCAATGTTTTTCCAGTGAGAGGCTGCGACAAAACCATTGTCCAGATCCAAGAAACTGGCGTGGTCGCCAAGTCTACAGCCTTTCACCTTGCAATTAGATAAATAACACAACAATGCAAGACGTCTATTAAACAATTACTAGAAATTAATTAAACAAGACATATGTTAAACATGCGCCAGATTTCGGTTGTGTTGCTGTTTATTTGTTATTCTTGTATTATTGTTGAGATTTCGTGGCGCTTTTCAAGTGTAGAAAGGTAAGGTCAAAGGAATGGTTTGTGACATTAAAATGTCTTCAATGTAGCGAGAAACATGAACTATGTTATTAGAATTACGCAATAGAAGATTTGTCAAAGGAGTTCATGGTAACTGGAGTTGAAGCACAAAAAGTTGTGGAACTTATCGTTGATTATGAAAACTCCAACCCAACTTTCACCCATCAGGTATAAATTTATGAACACTTAATCTAGTCCACTGGTTCTTACCCTTTTTTCTTTTTGGTACCCATTTCGTGTTATCAGCCATTTCTCACGTCCCCAGGCCGTAGACAAGTGAAGACGAAAAAAAAGGTCTTCAGTGCTGGCGAGACGGAATTTCATGCGGAATTTAGGAGGAGACGAAAATAGGTCTTTGACTTTCCATCTATTCAGGAAACATGCTTAGTTTATAATCATAGAGGATAGTTATGAGCTTTTTTGTGCAATTCGCTGTTTATTAGGGTGTTAAACTCGCAGTGTGAGTGACCTGCACTACAAGGAGCAAACCAACCTGTCTGCTATACTTGACGGTACTTCTTTTTTGTCGAACAGTGGTTAAGGAAATGACTTTGAATTTTACTGATTGTGAGGCCGGGTTCGATTCTTGTCACAGGCATTATTGGTTGACTTTTGCTGGCTGAATTTTTATTGTTGATCGCTTGCGTGCTTTCTTTGCTGTAGGCTGACCCAGCACGAAGCTATGGGAAGAGCCACGAGAACGGCGACGGTTGTTTTACGCAGTTGTCGTCCTGGTGGTCTTTTACTAAGCTTCCACTTTGGTAGCCCATCGGCCAGAAAACACGCAAGCGACTAGGCATTGTCGTTGCTTGTTATGGAGGCTTCCTAAAGTGTTGCTATGTTACAAACGAAGTTCAGTGGCTGGACCGACCGTGCCTCTGCTTGGGATTCAATCTGTGGAAGCTGTGGTTAGTTTTACGATCAACAAAAAGAGACAAATGGATGTAACGGATGTTTTAAGGTCGCAATTTACATCGTCTTAGAATTGAAACATACCGGTTCGCGCAGAGTTTTTGCGGTAACAAAGTAAATTAAAAATCATACAGACCATCCCACCTGAGGAGTTGAAAAACTTACGCAATTTTTTTATTTGTCAGGACAACAGTGCAATGTCAACCTCCGATTTTCTACGTTGTTTCGAAGTGAAGGCTCATCATTCTCCTCAGTATACTGTGAATTTAAATAGTGACCTTGTGTCTTTGCTGTGTAAGTTCTTATTGCGAATCGTCGGTTATGTTGGCTTGGGTTTTTGCTCTTTGTTTCTGGATTGTTGTTTCTAATTTGGTCAAAGTACCATTGTGTATATTGTCCCAACACTAGTAGCGATTCAACCCAAATTAGAAATACCTGCCGGTGTGTCTCGTTACTTGGAGGCCTGCTTCAGACTCGTTGTTGGCCCACGTATACAGCTAGTGTTGCTTTACACGGCTGATTATATTTATTATTGATTAGTTTAGAAAAGATTGTTGATTCTGTCTACCGGTGTACGAGTATCTCAAAGTTAAATTTTATGTTTTGTCTGATCGATTTGTCACCTAAAACTAATTTAATTTAATTTCTCCCAGCGACATACATCTTCCATTCTTCGCTATTCTCGGGCATCCCACCTGCTGATGTCTTGGACGCTATTCAAACTAACATTGACGTCACCAATAAGCAGCTACTCCATTTTGTTTTTGAGTGTTGGAAATGCCACGAAAAAGATGTGATGAACAGTAAGTAACTACGCGTACAAGAACAGTAAGATTAGTTAAGTTGTGCTTACTTTAGCAGTCGAGCGTAGTGCATCCCAGTCTTTTGATTATTTGGTTTAATGATTCGTCGTTGTTCTTGAATCCTTTTTTTTGTCAAATATGCGTTGGCAGTTCGTACCGAAATTAGCGAGCTAGTTTTGAAGTCAGAACCGAAATTATTTTTTGACCTCACCACTTGCCATTACCTCAAAGTAGCAGCTAGGAAGATTCATGATTAAGTATCGATCTAACTGTGAGGCATAATCGTTCCTAATTATAAAATTTTTGATAATTTGAAGCAGCTTAGGCTTATGGCGTAATACCTTTTTCAGTTTCACAAAAAAAAGAGTTTCTAGTAGCTGGCGTTTTGACGTGCTAGTTCATGACTAAACTTAGTCTTTACTGGGTGGCCCATTTCCGAAATGTACGCTCTCTTTGAGCACTTCGATTTACTATCTCTCGACTGGCAATGCTGCTGGAACCCGAACTAATGCGAGGTTCTGAAGAGAAAGAGTGCGGATCGAACTCAAGCGGTAGACGTTAGTTTGTTTAAATGAAGAAGACTTGAAGCCCAGGGGTCATGAATATGACGGCGTTCTACTATGTATTCGTTATTAACGTATTTCAGATTGTTGGCAAAATGTTAATGACTGTTACTTTCTGATTGAATTGAGTTTGAACTCTTAATTTTTGTGTCACAATCAACTGTCTATTTCGTTTTTTAGACACCCTTGAAAGCGTCCGATGCCTGAAAAGGTATGTGGAATGCCTCCACGTCTCGGATGGCGATTCTGATGATGCGGAATGGAGAGAATGGATCAAAAAGGATGTTTGCTATCCATCAAAAAGTGTCGCGTCTTCCTATCTTACCACTCTCGTGTGTCGCAGTGTAGAAGTGGGCAGGAGGTCGGAGAAGGTAGCTAAAAGTTGTTATAGTTAAAAGAGTTATTAGAGTTCAAATTGCATCATCTGGCTTTAATTCTACTGTACACTGTTTCCGAAAGTTTTAGTAACGATAATTAAATATCTGCGGATTTAATTTTTCCCGCTGGCAGTAACGTCATTGTGCTTGGCAGAAAATTGATGCATTTGAGTCAAGAATTCTGTTTGATAAATTTGAGTCGGGCAAAACAATGTTATGACTTCAGGTTCTTCCTCCCGAGAATCAAGATGAACCTCCGAGTTACGATGAAGTTGTAAACGATGTGAAGCCAGAAGCGGCGACTACTGGTAAAGGTTTATAACAGGCGGTCAAAAGTAATGTCTTTTTTGTTTCAAGAGATAAAGTAGGTGTGGTGCTATGCACTGATATTTGGCTGTTACGTTGAATCATTGGTACAAATGAGATTTAAATATTAATCTCTGCATTTTCACATATCGGTATAAATATATGTTAGCCACGTCAGAGATATGCGTATAAAAAACTGCGATCGAATTGCGACATTCAAAAAGGTAACATGATGAAGCCTTAAGCTTGTAGTATGAGCGAAGGTGCTGCCAAATGGTCAACTAGCTGCCTTGGAGCGACCAGCCTTCGTCGGGTTCCCCTTCAGTTTGAGTCCTTGGTTGCTGGAAGAAAGATAAAACATCGGGGATAATAAGCACGTTGCAATTGGTCAGTTAATATTGCAGATGGTTGTGGGTCATTTAAACAATTTGAGTTAGAATTCAACTTGCAAGAGCCAGTTTGAAGACGACAAAAGTTTTTTTTCAGCATTGTCATGCCTGGCCTCACTCTGGCAATAAAACCATGGACGGTATTTTTGTTTTTGAATTGCCAACCCTGCCTCATACCCTGTATGATCTTGGTATAAAACCTGCGGCCTATCATTTTGTTAGAGCAAAGAGGTGCAAATTAAAAGGCAAGCATTGCGCCGATGATGGATTAGTGAAAACTGCTACTGGAAATTGTCTTTGCAATCAAACATTTGAATCTCTGGCGTGGCTGCCAGAGTACCATTAGCATAGGTAACCGTATATTTATAACTAAAATCTAAAATGGACGAATTAAAATTTAAATCTGATCAGTGCATACTGCATATGCATCAACGCTTCATTTCAGTGCATAGCTTGCGTGATTGTGTCTCTTGTAACAAACAAAAAGTCATTACGTTTCAACTGCTCGTATTTTTTCTAAAATGGTGATGCCTTAGACGTGTTTGAAGTAAAGGAATTCTCCAATGGTGGTTAGGCTAGGTGCATAATAAGCCGCTTGGTTTAATTCTTTAAAGAAAGGTTTATTATTAATCAATGAACGACGACTACTGAGTTGGCCTATTGAATTATCAAACACCTAAAAATACTCCGGAACTGTAACTTGTGATTCTTAGGTTTATAGAGTTTCAAAAAATGTAGAAAATCAGTAAGTTATCTGTTAATTGGTGGTCAAATAATAATTTTCTCGTTCAGGGTGGGAGACTTTGTGGCCTGAAGTCGAAAACTGGAATATTTTGATCAAACAATTCGAAGATTGCATCATAATTAACACTGCGCTGTGTAAAGCTGCCATTGACAAGGTAACCGTAGTAAGAAAAGCGGATTCGATGCATTTTGAATTGGAATAGTTGCTTTTATGCTTTCTGTCCTAACGATTGCCAGAGCAGCAATGTTTTAGGTCAGCGATTGCGTCAAATAATGATGCAGGAATTTAGGTTTACGAAAAGTAGACCTCTGCAGTACTCGAACAAAAGTCGAGTTACTGGACCATTTCGTCCCGTTTTTGCATTTGGTTGTGATTAAGGTTAAAGTGATGGAGCTATGAGTCCAACCACTCCGAGTTGTAAACGGGCTGACTAATTCAAACCCGAACCCCAAAAACGATATGAAGCCCAAACCTGGCCGGAAAACCGGAGTAGTTAAGTTAGGTCTAAAAAGCGTATAAAAGCAATTGCCTTCTTTTAAATAGCTTGAGTCTGCTGTGACTAAATAAAACTACTTATTAGTTTCGAAGGTGACAGTCGATTAAAATCTAACCTTCAAGGCTTAAAAGTCTAAAAACTAGGCCAAAAGTTTGCAAGTAGTTCAGCTGCTTTGAACTTGGCATGAATTTGAAAAAACAAGCGGTCGCTGCTAAGTCACGTAAAGCGATGACGTAAGCAATGGAAACAACAACGAAAGCCATAGAGAGAAAAGAAAAATGAATAAATTCGAATTCGCGCCATTTCAGTGCAGCTCAATTGCTTTAGAAGTTTTGACTTAGTTTTTAGATTTTTAAGCTTTCAACTTGAGATTTTAGTTGTCAATTGACATCTTTTAAATGATTTAAATTTACTTCTGATAATCCCATTTACAGGTGAAATCGTTGGGTTTCATAGGTTTAGTATTTTAATACCGCGGCGGTCTGTTGTGATATTTGGTTTAACTCTTTGTTATCGAGCGCTTTTGTAACTCTGATATCTACAACAGGCGCATACTGCTTTATTTATAGCCACTATATTTCAGAAATCTTCAGCAAATCCTGTGAGCGTGTACGATCTGCTGCACAATGGACCAGGTATGTCATCCTATGTTTCATTAGTGTTGTGTTTGCCACTTCAAAGGATAGCAATGAAATGAAGGATGACGATTTTCGAGCAATTGTGAAACTTACGACGCGGACAATACCGGGCAACATTATCTGCTGGTGATTTACCAATCGCGGTTCATGTTGCAAAAGTTATATGCAGTGATTTCAGACGCTATATTTTCAAGTTAAGTTGAATCAACAATTCTCATAATTTTTGCGATAAGTTTAGTGCTTATATTTAGAGCTCGACTAATATAATTGGCCTGCCGCCATTTATTGGCCGGTAGTATATGCTTTTTCTGCCAATAAACATCGAAAACATAAACGCACAGACACACGCTCATACTGCGAGCGCCTGAGCATCTGTAACTACTAAACTCACCTAAACCGAGCAATCTCCACTTCTGTTTTCAGTGAGCGGGCGTCCAGCGCTGTAAGAGAGATACTATGATGATAAGTGATGTTTTGTGGATGAAAAGCTGGGCTATTTAAACTACAATCTAAAACGATTGAGTTAGTTTTGTCGATTGTCAAGAATGTAGTTGTATGTGGTGCATGTTTCTAAGTTAGTTGCAAACTGACCTCCCAATTTTTGGATTTAAAATATATCGATATCGGCCAGTAAAATTCGAAAAATATCGGTATCGGCCAAGGAACGATCATATCGGTCGAGCTCTACTTGCATTATTCCCCGTCTCTAGGACCTTCTTAAACTATTTTTAGTTTATACATACCACTGCCCACTGGTTGTATTGTATTTATACTTATTTACACTTACGTCTTCTGTTGTCAAATTATTGTAAAGATTTAATTGACAATCTAATTGTTTGGTTTATGTTTTAACAGGTTACATCCCTGAGTTAATGGCAGAAGATATTTGCACATTGCAGCTAGAACCAGACTATTTGTTTTCTGCTGCGAAATCAGATGAGTGCTCTGAAAAAGGAAACTTTTTAGGTGATTTTGTTCTACTTATTAAGATGAAGCAGTTATTTTTATAGGATTATGCATTATTTTTTGTTGTCGGCAGCGTGGCCAGGAGGGTGAAGGCGTCAGTTTTACGACGACCCTGATCGCATTTTCTGAGTTAAATCGCACCCTGGCTACGCTGCTGCGTCCTTAGATAAGACGCTTCGCGATGATTGTCTCTGCTTGGTGGCGCCGAACAAGCAGCAAATTTGCATGGGAAGAAACCAGCCGGAAAAGTTCGAAAATGGGCGGCTTTTATTCGCGGGTTAGGATTCGCCCAAAAGACAGCGCCAATGTTTGCGATGTGAGGATAGAGATTTATCAATCACGAAATTTTCCGCCGTGTATTCCAAACACACTTGGTTACGACAACTCGGTTTTGTCAAAAAAAGATTCCTGAAGCGTGTGTGTTTTGGATGCTGCATGTTTTCAATGTAGAGAAGAGGTTGTGGTAGAGCAATCTGACTTTCGGGCTCTTTTCTGCTGCAGGTTATTTTCGAAGCAAACTGGTTCCCACTTTCCCAACACTGCTGTGTTCCAATTCAATTCACGCTCATTGTTTTTGGAACGAAATGGTATTATGGAACCGAGATCCAGAGGTACTAGTGTTTGATCAAACGTCTGATATTGTCAGAATTTTACTTGCTGATCCACAGATTAGATCTTTTGCTCAGTCCTATTTGCCCTGCTCTTTTCTGTGGATATGAAAATGCCGCGCCACAGAACCCGAGCTGCACCCTGGGAAAGAAAAGTGGCCGTTTCTGCACCACTCAAAGAGTGGGCTCCTTATCACAAGCGACCATCCCTGATGGGCAGCCATTGGTCGCTTTTCCGCCCCGAATGAAGCACGGGCGGATAAGACCTTTTACGATCCCTTTTACGGACGTGGTTAACTGTGGAAAGTTTTGAAAATTCGTAAACTTTTGCAATAATGTGAATAGGTTTACTTAACTGATTCTCAAATAGAAAAGATCATCGAAGCAAAAAGTGATGCCGAAGACTATTTTTGTAATGTGCTAGATGTAGGAGTATGGTCTAAATCAAACTTTGTCCATGAATATTTCTCCTGACTAGTCGAATTAGTATAAACGAGAAGGCTTGATTAGAACTAGATTTTTTTGTATCCTGTGTGCTGAAAAACAGTCATAGCTCAGGGCCATTTCGTGGAGCACTTTTGTTAGCACTATTTTTGCAATGTTGAAGGTGCTTAATTTTCGTTTCAGTCTGCAAATAGGCAACACTATTGTTTACTGCTATAACAGCAAAGTGTCTTCTTTCAGGCTGTTTCCCACTTTAAGAATGCGATTTTTCATGTACGCCTAGTTGCAGGAGATATGCTCATGCGCCAGGGTATAGCTCTAATGGCTTGGAGAACTTTCGTTGTAAAAAAATTTATCGCTCTTGCTAAACTCATCGAAAAAGTCGGTAAAGCGCCAAAAGATCGACTGTTGAAAAAGGTGGGTGTCGTTACGGTGTTGTCTGGTCTTAGAAATAGTTGCAGCATATTGGTTGAAACATCCGAAAGTGGATATATCAACCAATATATAGGAAAGTTGATGTATGCGGCGTACAAGAAGTAAGGTGGAAGAACGAAGGTACTCGATTTCTCTGGGTTTTTGGACGAAGGTATAAATTGTGGTGGTCTGAAAACAGCTCTGATATTGGAGGGGTTGGAATTTTGGTAGAAGAAGAGCTATGAGAGAAGGTGGTAGATGTCCGGAGAAAAAGTGACAGAGTTATTGTGGTAGTGTTAGCGTTTGGAAAGCAAGTGATACGAGTAATATCAGCGTATGGACCGCAAGCAGGGAGGCCACTTGAAGAAGAGCACAGGTTCTATGACGAATTGGCAGGCGAATACAAGCTACAGAATCCTAGTGAAGTGGTTTTTGGACTGGCAGATTTTAGTGGACATGTTGGTGAAGAAATAGAAGGCTTTGAGGGTGTTCACGGAGGAAATGGTAACAGGTAAGAGAATTGCGGAAGGAAGAATGCTACTTGAGTTTTGTGACGAAAGATGATTATTTGTGGCAAACACGTGATTTAAGAAGACGGACAAAAGAAAGACAGCGTTTAAATCTAGCGATAATGAATCAGAAATTGATTTCATTTTAGTTGGTAAAGAAAACAGAAAACATTTGAAAGACGTAAAGGTGATTCCATGAGGATTGCAACATCGACTGCTAGTTGCCGATGCGGATCAAAGAAAACTGGATAAAGTTGTCGAGAAAGAATCAAGAGTGCAGCGTATAATTTGGAAATTAAAAGAAAGATGAATGCACGAGAGTTTTGAAAGAAGAGTTAGTTGATGTTGAAACAACAAGTTTGTGGAAATCTTTTAGAGATAGAGTTCTGAAGGCATGTGATGTGCTTTGTGGTAAGAAGAAAGTCAGAAAGAATGGAGAAAATAAATGGTGGTGGAATGAAGAAATGAGGAATGCTATAACAAGGAAAAAGGAAGCATTCAAAACGTTTTGCAAAACTGGGTTGGAAGAAACTAAATATCCTACGGGAAAATGAGAAATCAACCTCAGAAAGTGATTGCTAAAGCAATGAAGAGGGTAGCTGAAAAGGAAATGGAAGAATTACGTGAGAAACCAAACAAGATTTTCAAATTCGTAATATTAATGAAAAAGGATGGAAGAGATGTTGAAGGAGGAAAATGGATTCAGAGTAGCGATGGAAAAATTGATTTCAGTCAAGAAGATTGATGTAAAATATGTAAGGAACATATGGAGAGGTTTATGAATGAAAAAAAATGCTTGGGACCTCAAGGTGGACGCTGCTATGGTTGAAATGCCTGTAGCGAAAGTTTCTCGCAAGGAAGTGAGAAAAGCGATCAGGAAGATGAAACAGGGAAAGGCTGCGAGGCTCTCTGAAATAACAACGGAGATGATTGTTGCAGGTGGCAGAATTGCGGAGGAAGTGGTGCTACAGCTTTGCCAACGAGGTTTGGATGGAAAGGGAATCCCGGATGAATGGAAAACCAGCGTTGTTGTGCCAATTTTTAGGGGAAAAGAAGATGTGATGAACTGTGGTTCGTATAGAATGGTGAAGTTGCTGGAACATGGCATGAAGATTATTGAAAGAGTGTTGGAGAGAAGAATACGAGCATTAGTTCATTTTGATGAAGCACAGTTTGTTTTCACCCCTGGAAAGATAACGGATATCTTATTCTTAGTACGAAAGTTGCAAGAAGAACATCGAGCGAAAGACAAAAGAACGTACATGTGTTTTGTTGATTAGGGAAATGCATTTAACAGAGTACCAAGAACAGTGATGGAATGGACTATGAGAAAGAAAGGTTTGCCTGAAATTCTGGTTAAGGCGTTGATGAGTCTTTATGAAGGAGCAGAAACGAAAGTTAGAGTTGGATCGGGTTTGTCGGAAGAACTTTCTGTGAAAGTTGGTGTACATCAAGGATCTGTGTTGTCGCCTTTGTTGTTTCAAATGGTGATAGATGACGTAAAGGAAAATGCAAGGAAAGGCTGGATGAAGCAAATTCTTTATGCAGACGATTTGTCCCAAAGAGGAAAAACTATGGAAAAATTGAGAGAGAACTTTGATAAATGGAGAGATGCGTTTGAAAGCAAAGAGATGAGTGTCAATCTTGTAAAGACAAAGTTGATGGTGAGTGGGATGGAGGAAGAAGCGTTCGACTGTAAGATTGATCCTTGTGGCGTGTGTGGAACAAGAGTTATGTCTAACTCAGTTTTATGTACAGCACGTGGTAAGTGGGTCCACGCAAGATCCACGGATAAGAAGAAAGTTGCAGTTTATTTGAATAAAAATTTTGTTTGTAAGAAACGTAGAAGCGTTGTAAAGAACTTCAAGGAATTAGATAAAATACTGTGTGACGGTGTGGACACTGTAAGCAAGTTCTCCTATCTAGGAGGCAGATTGAATGCAACTGGTGGGTGCGAAACAACGGTAACAGCTAGAACAAGAATTGGTTGGATGAAGTTCAAAGAATGCAACGAAATACTAAAAGGCAGAAGGTTTTCATTAAAGATGAAAGGGAAGGTTTACAAAAGTTGTGTAAGATCAGCTATGTTGTATGGAAGTGAAGCATGGTGCTTTAGAGAAAAAGAGATGGCAATTCTGAGAAGAGCAGAAAGGGCGATGGTTCGAGCGATGTGTGGTGTAAAGCTGTTAAGATCGATGAACCAGCGATGAGTTGACGGACATGTTGGGCATAAAAGAGTCTCTAGATAGGATGGCTAAAGCAAGTAGTATGCGGTGGTACGACCATGTTTTACGGAAAAGGAGATGAAACTGTGATAGTGAAGGCTTTAAAATTTGAAGTGCGCGGTTGTAGAGGAAGAGGAAGACCGAAACAATCGAGGAAAGAGCAAGTAGAGAATGAGATGAAGAAAAATGGACTGGTGAAAGAGGATGCATGTAATCGAACAAAATAGCGAGGTGTGGTAAAGACAATGACGATACGAAATCCGGCCAAATCCTTCGACGGGGACAATGCTAGATCCAACATGTGATGATGATGATCCGACCGCGTTAAAATAACAAAGCGATTTAATAGGTCTTATTCTTTGCAGCTGTGTAGCTTCATGACAGCGTTAAGATACTGCATTTCCACGAACCCTTTATTCACGATTTTAAAAGCCAAGCGTAAAATAGTCGTAGAAAATTTATTCCGGCTGAATTACACCGAAGCCTGTAACGAGCCGTCTTTTCACTGTAGAAATGTTGCTGCGGTGGTTAACTTCGGCATCACTGTGTTCTATGTGTCGGGCCAGGAAATTGAACTCCTGAGCACCTGTTCAGAGGTTAATGTGTTACCGTTTGACCAACTTAAAACTAGTATCAACTGCGTTTCTTTCAACGCTCAACGATGGAAGTTGCGATCCAGTGAAAAATACAAAAGTGAAATGTTTTACTGTGCGACATGCTTTCGTGCTGCGTCAAACTAATGAGGTAAAAATCCCTATTCCTCTTTTATTGTTCCTTCGCCTTGAAAAGTTGAATCAACTCTTTACTCGTACTGTGCTTTGATCCACCATGCGCTATTTTACTGTGACGTAGGTCCAGTAGTCCACCCACTATTTCATTTCGACTAAAATTCTCACATCTCTGCTCAACTAGTGTTTGAATATTGTTGCTTGCCAGGGGGGAAAAGAGCTTAAAGTTAGATCTCTGCTCAACTATTTTGTAGGTAATTCATTTTGTATTACTTGACACATCTAGGAAACGTCAATGAGTGACAAATCGGTGCCGATATTTTGTCGCTGTTGTTCGCAAATTTTGCAAGTCATTGTGGATTCGAATCCAGAAAAGATTCCTCTTTCACAAGTTACTGATGGTGAGTAGTATGACAGTTTCATCTCCGATTGGCATTGACTCCATCCTTCTTGACCCAACTGTCCCAGAGACACTTTGCTTTAAAAGAACTCGCAGTTTCTACGATTCGATTTTGCAACACTGACGATTTTCGAGGACAGCATTAAGTTTTTGCTAATACAGTAGGCGCCGCTTAATATGACCGCCTTGGGACCAGACCATTTTGGTCATAATATCCAAATGGTCATAAAAACCGAAGTCGCCGTAACCGCGACGGAATCGACGCCGTAAACCACAAGAAGTCCTAAGACCGTCAAATTTATCGTTTAACCGAAGTAACAGTGTGACGTTGGCAGTAAAACAAAGTACAGTACTGTAACAGTACAAGTGACGGTAACACTAAGTACAGTATGCAACAATTTGTACAAGCAGTGGTACAGCATAACAAAGTAAATAATAGTTCAAGTAACGTTTAATCAAAGTAATATATCGGTACAGAGCGCACCCGCGGCATGCATGCGTACAGAAAACACGCATGTTGAAAAGGCAAAGTTATAAGTGTGTGGCGGGTAAAAATACTGTACTGTAATTAGAGAGATGGAGAAAATGTTGGTCATATTATCCGAAATTCGGTCATATTAAACGGAGAATTTTAATTGGAGAAATTCCGGACCGTAGCAAATTGGTCATAATAAGCGGCTGGTCATATTATCCGTGGTCATAATAAGCGACGCCTACTGTATTGTTCAGGCCTGAACTAGTCGGCTCGTATACAACTTTATTTTCGGGTTCAGGCCTGTTTACAACTTGATTTTCGGGTTCGGGCTAATATTTTCGGGTTCAGGCCTGAACAAGTCGGCTCGTTTACAATTCTATCTGGAACAGTTGGTTCAAGAAGGTTAGCGTCAACCCCGGTCAATCTAAATAATATTGTACTCATTTTAAATAGCCCATTGATTTCGCCTGCTGCTCTTCTAATGTTTGAGGTTAAATCTTTTTTGTTTTCAATATTGCTATTGAAATGGTAGCGGGTAAACTCGTTTGATTCCCGGTCGGGTCAAACCAAAGGCTAGAAAAATTCACAGCTTCCCTGCTTGGCGTTCAGCAATGAAAAGGACAGTGTAAAGCTTCCACCGTGTGTGGTATACAGGTGGGCAGGTGGCAGTTTGATTCGAAGACCACGAGGTCCCTTCGCTGTCTTCTGGTCAAGGCGATTAAACATGTAATTGCAATTGATTTGTTAAACAAATATTTTGCTTCTCTGGCAGCATTTAAATGTATCACTGACAATAAACTTTCTTCAAGTTGGCAGCATGGCACTAATAAGGAGAAATAAATTTTTGATTACCAAGATTTTTGTGATAGATTCTAACCAGATTTTTATGTTCGCTTAGTGTACGATCAAACAACATCCGGGGTATTAGCTGATGACACGTGGCTGGGAGTGCAGGGAAAGGAGTCGATCGCAAGTATGGGGCGGGATCAGCCAACTGCCAATCAGGCGCTACTCCAACTCAATATGTATCTCTCTTTGTAAGTGTTTTGTTTGCTGTTTGTTTATTTTAAGACATATGTTTTAGATGTCCGATAACTTTGCTAGACCGACATATTTCCACTCTAAATTTCCACAACTTAATCAACTAAATAAAAGTTGACGCTCCGGCGTTGAAAAATTCAGAATCCAAACATCCATTCGTTTTTAAGGACTTCATAAAATTATTCACTTCTTTTCGCATTTTCAGCATAATGGATGGAGTGATGGCTTTTTCATTGAGGGGCGTCAAACCTCTAACTCATTTGTTTAATTCCACCAACCGTAACCACTTGATGGCAGATTTGAGCACCAACCACGCCTCTCTTTTCCACCACGATTTTGTGGACCCTGACATCGCTGCCCATCGAAAGCAGGTACAATATGGTGGTATATGAGAAACGTATTATGCTACTTTTTGTTGGGAGTAACAGAGTCACAAGTTTTTAAACTTTTAAAGCATTGTAACTATTTGATGCGTTGTGCCCCTCTGAATCGTTACTCCTCGTCGATCAACCTCTGCAAAACCTCTCTTTAGCTGTTGGTACGCGATGAAATTCATTGTCTCTTGCGTTTGCACTTGGTTTACTTTTACTTCCTTCGGCAAATATTGAGTGACAAACTTGAATCACCTATTCATTTATTAGCAATTACAAAAGGACAAAATTCTTCTTATAAATACCTGGTTTGTTTCATGATTTTTTCCCCGATGAGAATAAAGCTTCTTGCCAAAGGTCCCACCCTGTCGTCATAGCACAGTACTACTTTACCATGCAAGTAACTACATTGAAAGTTTGCTCCCACCCTGTCGTCATAGCACAGTACTACTTTACCATGCAAGTAACTACATTGAAAGTTTGCACAGCAACAGTTTGGCTCGCGCAAAATTGTAGTGGTTTTTCCTCGTCTATGGTTTGAGAGGGCACGGAATCATTCATACGTAACAGTTAATATTTTATTTAAAGTATATTTCGCCCAAAGTGTATTGTCAGTTATAAAGTAAAAAACAACTGTAGTAGAATGTTGGGAAAGCACAGGTAAAGCATAGAAGTAAAAATGTTTATGTTTGTTTAAGATACTTAAAAAGAATTATTAAAGGAAGGAAGCCAAACGCCCTGAGAGCAACAAACCTTGCAATGAAATAGGTCATTGTAAGACAAAAAATTTTTTTTCGCTTAAAGCACAGTCTATGACTAGGGTCAGGTGGCCTTTTCACAGTTGCCGACCGGAATCTAACTCAGCAAGGACGACCTGGCTGGCCGACGTTCATCGTGCAATTGGAGGTTAGGATGAGTTATTTGTAACCTAAGTGAAGCCGTTCCAACCGTTTTAGACGCAGAGTCTTGCTGTTTGCACTTCACACTTTGTAAAGAGCTCGTAGGTCGCAACCGGTGCGCGTGCTTTGAGTTGTCAGTTTTTCTGTCCTATAACCACGACCTCAGCTTTGTGCAATTGCAACTACGTGACAAAATATCGAATTAATGGTGGGTTGTTCGATAAAAGACTCATCTAGATGGCGATATATACTTCATCTCTAACTTCCAACAAAACCAAGCTAATCTAACCGCAAATAAGTGAGAGGGCTGTTCTACAAAAATGTAAGGTTTCGTCTGGCAAACTTCCTCTTACCCCTGTGCGTGCGGAGAAAAACTGAACTAAAAGATAACAGTTATATGTTTCTGAGAACAAAATAACCAAAGCTGTTGTAAACATTTGAGATGATCAAAAAAGTTTGAAATAGAATGTTTACGACAGCTTGGACTATTTTCTTAATGTAACTGTTTTAAAGTCAAATTTTTATGCTCTAAGGCTTATACTGTTGTAATATTAACTGTTGAGGAAATTGTTATGATAAAAGAGCTCGTAATAAAATTGCGTAATGCTTCCTAAAATTATGATGTAGCAGTAAACGTAAAAACTCTTGCTAGAATAAAAACCTGAACAAAATCTGCGTATAATACAGCGTAGGTGTTCCGGCAGGGTAACAAAACCACAAATTCAATTGCAGACGCGTGTTTCATGGTTCATCTTTCGTTTTATCAAATTTTGTTTTGCTACAATCTCGAGCCGTGCTGTTATAGTCTTCCAGATCTTGTTGGGGATTGCAGGAGATGTTGAGTGGTTTTGGATTCTAGACCACAGTCACAAGTAGTGGGACGTGCAAGGAACCACGCTTTGCCATGTTTGTCTTGCAGCAGGTGACCCCTGGTCGCAGGCGATGCAGTGGTTTCCACACTGACCAAGATGCATCTTTTCCGTGTGGTAGGGATTCCGATAGTGGTATTACTATGTTTATGAAGTGTGAATGAGTTTGCAAGTATTTTCCTATAGTTCTAAGTTTGTCTCCTGTTTACTGGACGCAAAGGTTTGAACATGATTGAGAAAAGATTTTCTTGACTTCAACCTAGTTGTTGCTGTTTTGGCTCCATATAACTGGTGATTTGGATCCATGACATACTTACTTCTCTCTTTTCTGTTTGATGCTGTTCTCACATCAGGTGGCGCGATTCCATCAAGAAGATATGCTGTATATTGCTTTGAGAAGAAGATATGCTGTATTTAAAGCATTTTCGTTTTGAGATCTGTCATTGCTACTTCTATTGTCATCTGCAGAGTTTCCTTCTGGATGATGCGATGGTTCACCATCACCGTCTCTAATGATTTCTCCCGGGATGGTGGGACGGGAAATTTTCCAGAAAATGTAGGGTAAATGAAAAAAAAAAAAAATTGAAATGAGCTATGCAGAATCAAACTGTAAACAGTCTTTAAAGATGTTCAACCATTAAAAAATGTTGCGAACATTTATTTTTAATCATTTATCTCAGGATACCGGAAATCCCGAAAAATTTTCCCGGGAAGCTAGAAACCCGGAAAAATTGGAAACCTTTGCTGTATCATACGCAGCAGAAAGATCAACAAAAATAGCACCCGTTACTAAACCTCTCTTGGAATCCATCCTCAATATGCTGTATCATTCCCAGTAGTTGTCCTGTTGTACATTTTTTCCGCTGAGGCCAGCTTCTTGCGAAATGAATTGAGGTTCAACCAGAGGTTTCAGATTTTGCAGCACTAGCCGTTCAAACAACTTGTAATGATGGCACTATGAAGCTGAGGTTGAACAAGATTGGTTTGACACCCTGGAGAGACTGACTGCTGGCTTCAACTCAGTGCTGATGATGTGATGTTGCGTTCGTAAAACAGTTTTCTTGCGGAAATTTGCGATTTTGTTGCTTGCAAATGCTGTATCTGAGTTATACGTAGACTTCCATCTTGCACTGGTGAATGTGTAAGGCCGTTTGATATCATGAGCGAGACATTGGTCATTATCTGCTCTCTGTTCAGCCGCTTCTTCCTCCGAGTTTAGGTCTTAAATCCCCATAAAGGTTTATGACTATTGAGCTGCATTCACACCGGCGACTTTTAGCTGCGATAATTGGCAGTTTGCTTTTTTTAATTTGCTTTTGTTTTTTTGTCGATTTGAGAAACAAAAAGGCAAACACGATTGCCAGAATAGAACTAATAGATTGTTATGCTAAGTTCTATTTTGGCAATCGTGTTTGTGCTTAGATTAAGCAGCAACTCCGACGTTGTGCTCCAAAAAAGGCAAAATGCCGATTCTCGCAGCTGAAAGTTGCCCGTGTGAATGCAGCTTGAAAGTCACCTAGAAGTTTCGTAGTACTGTAATCACCACTCGACAGTGCACGAATATCACAAAAAAAAATCCAATTTGAACAAGTGTAAAACGGAAAAGTCGGATAAATCAGGAAGAGACCGTATATTTTCTTAGTGGTAAGAATGATAGTGGAGATGTAAGGAGGCTCTATCATTGTGAATATTTGTTGCATCATTATTGTTTCAAAACGTGCGATGTCCAGCTCATCGATTTTGGCGAATATAAACCATTCACTTACCTATGTACAAATGCTACACTGCGCATTATTTTCCGGAACAGTTCTAATTAAATTCAAAAAAAAATCAATGAAGCTAAATGTGTTTTGATCTTGCATCTCGGAATCGATGGGAGTGTTCTCTTTTCTTTGTTCCGGTGATTCCTGTATTTGCATGTACTTTAATCGACTAAAGTTGAGTCATTTCGACGAAATAAATTACGAGAACGATTTTTGTGAATAAAGTCTGGAATATATGAAGTAGCAAGCATGTAATCCTTGCCTTGATTGTGGTGCAATTTTAAATATTTTTAGTATCTTTACAAAGTTGTACGAGGAGCTGTAAAGCGACTATATGAATCGGCCCTTGACGTCACAGTGAAAGACGAGACTCGTGATTGGGTGGATACTTGTGTGCACATGGCCGCCGAATTTCAAATTGATTACAGCTTGGTATGTTGCTAATTTTGTGATTATTTAATTTTATGATTATGCGGGTTTCCAAGACAAAAAACTGAAATCTGATCGTAACTTCAAAACTAACTGCAAAAAATTGTTATTTGCAATTCGATCATTAAAAAACTCAAATGATTATTCTTGTCAGGATTTTTGCTCGAAATCCGCTATCGTCGTGGGTTCCGGACAGAGATGGCAGCTGAAGAGCATATCCGAATGCTGTTTGGATAGCAGTCTTAAGTGATCATTCCTTCCAGCATAGGCGTAGCCAGGATTTTTGATTGGGGGGGGGCAAACCGCAAGTGACATGCAATGACGTCATCAGAAACTTCGAAAGCGGAATTTTTTGTGGGGGCAAAGATATCGTAGAATGGAAAATCAGAAGCCGTGACCTATTGTTGGCACGTAACCAGGAACTCGTTCAAGAAAAGAGCTTAAACCAATAGTTAAAATGCGAAAACGTGTAAAGTGGGAAACGCGTTTGAGGAAAAGAAGTGTACTGTAATTTAAACGTAGCACAGCCGAGGGTCTGGGGGCGAAGCTCCCTGCCGCTGGGCAATTTTTCGTAATTTTTTAGAAAAAAAAGCTATTTTAATCCCATTGAATCACATTTCGCACATATTCAGAGCCATTTGAAAGTACTAGATTTTTAACATTTGAAAACCAATTGCATAAATTAAGTTGTTTAGTTCTAGTTTTGCTTGCTATTTAAGTCCAAAACACATTTAAAATCTTGCATTTTGAGGTTAAATTTTGCTAGTGATTTGGCCCAGATAGGGGAAGTAAAGTCATTGCCTTCTACTATATTTTGGCATTAAATAACAATCCAGTCGAATATTTTCCTCAGAGATTATTGTTTTGTGATGAAAACAACCAGTTATAGGAGTACATATACGTCCAGGCCCTTTCAATTTAAATCTTTCTTCAATGAGCATTCCCTTTACTGTAGCTAATTTTTTCAAAAGTATGTCATTGCATAAAAATTGGCGAAGTGGAGGTCTACAGTTCTAAAGCCTCTAGCTCTCGAGGATGCGGTAACGCGTTCGCGGTGTTGAGACTGCTAGCTTAAATACTCTACAATCCTAGCCGCTGTAGAAGCCTGAAAAGGTGTCTGCAGCTCTCAATACTGCTTCCGCTACAATCCCACAAACTCCCAACTTTTCGAAAAACATCAAAATTCAAAAAAAAAAATCACAAAAGAAAAAAAAAGGAAAAGCTTGAATTGGCTTTACCGAAAGTCATATTCAAATTTTGCACCACCTCGAAATTGTTCATATTTCTTGTATGAGCTATAACTCCAACACCTCTGCAGGTAGAAAATTGAGATGGCATTAGGCCTTTGGTTGAGATTGTGTCGCTTGAAGTGTGATGGTGATATACCCACATGATTGTTGAGTTTGTTGTTACTTCAAAATTCTGCCTTTTTTTTTGATGAGATTAGTGAACTCATTGCCATTGAAAATAATGCGAGCTGCCACTTTGCATAATTTTGTGGTTGGATGGTGCAACCTCTTGGCAACACGTACCAAATGCGCCTTCCAACAATTGAATTTTAAATGGATTAAGCTACTGGAATGATTTTTTATTTGAATCAGTAACTGCAATATGGGGTTTATAAATATTCGGATATTTTAAAACTGTTTGGGATTCCAACCCCCGTGGGGCCCATCAGAAAAATATTTGAATTGTTTTCTTAACGGGAAAAGGAAAATTTTTTTTGCATCGGTTTATTCTACATGCGTCGATCATTCACAGAGCAAGCTCCCATCTAGTTTTCAACTTTATTTGAGTGCAAATTGTTTTAATGGGCGAGAATTGAGTAACTGCATATCCTTTAGGCAGAGTAATGACCAAAAGCTAAAACCGTACCCAAATTTTTCCGCGACTTTGTTTTATAAATGTTTTAGTTCTAATTAATTAGTTTCCTTGCAGTGAGTTGGTGAGGACGGGTCTTAGATTTTTCACCGATCCGTTGCGAATGTTTTAGAAGCAAACGCTCTTGTCAAAAAGCGGGAGCTTTCAGGTGCCTCAAAAAGAAATCATATCATTTCATTTGAAGCTAACTAGTACTTTGGTATTTGCCAGCTCAATTGGGCTACTCCTGTGTGCCTGAATGACTTTCACCAGTACGTTTAACCAATTGCTGTAGCTGCAAGAAATTTGAGTAATGAGCAGCTTGCGGTGTTACCAGACACAAAGCTGGCAACCTATTTAAATTGCAGATTCGAGTTCAACATGTTTGTGAACTTGTCAAGCATGGATTGGATGAAATGGCGTTTGATGTAAGTTGGTTAAAACATTTTGAAAGAAGCTTTTTGCATTTAGAATCATAAGCTCAAAAGCGCTAGTAATTAAATCTTAGGTTAATGGATTTCTGTGTTTCTAAAATGTATATTGTTTCAATTCCGTTTATTTATATCTTAAGAGTTTCTAGATCATTTAATTTTAAAGGCACAACTACTATAGAGTGGCATGTTTTCAAACCAGTTCTCCCATCTCTACCCATTTTCCCCTTCAACATCTTTTCTTGCTGTTCATTAATTTTTTGGAATTCAAAAATCTTGTTTGGTTTCTCACATAATTCTTCCATTTCCGTTTCAGTTTCCGTCCTCATTGCTTTAGCAATCACTTTCTTGTTTGATTTCTCATTTTCTTGTAATCTACTTGGTGGTCGCCCAGCCCAGTTTTGTAAGACTTTGAGTCGGAGGTGGAGTTCTCGACGACACATTTTGAAGTCCTTGTCCTCTAAGCCTACAAGTCCTCGAAAATTTCCTGTCTTTGGCTCGAGGACAGCACTTTTTTTGATTCGTTAAAAATGGGCCGTGGCTATGACCTTCTTTCCACTTTACCTTCGAAAACGGCTGAAACCTCGCGGAAAATTTGCAAAGACATTTTTTTTTTTTCGAAAACGCCTGAATTTTGCGGAAAATCGGCGTCACTTTGTGCGAAGACCTTTTCTTTTTTTTTTGAAGGGAGGAGTCGCCTGGGAAAATTTTTTTGGGACCTTTTTTTTTGGAGAACACTTGCCCCTTGGCCTTGGCCTCGAGCATTCCTGTTCTTGGCCACGAGAAATCGGTCCTTGGTCTCGAAGGTTGTGTCTTCGACTCCATCTCTGTTTTGAGTTCTTCTCTCTTTCTTGCTATAGCATACCCCAACTCTTCATTCCATCACCATTTATCTCCTTTATTCTTTTGACTTTCTTCTTACCACATAGTTCTTCACTTGTCTTCAGAACTCCATCTTTAAAAGATTCCCACAAACTTGATGTTTCAACATCAACTAAATACTTTTCAGCGCTATTTTCATCTCTTGGATTTTTTTTTTAATTCCCAATCCATTCATTTTTTTGATTCTTTTTTGGAAACCCCAGTTTCCTTTCAGCCACAGCGGCAACCGGCAGTCGATGTTGCAGTTTCCATGGAATATCTTTCAAATGTTTTCTGTACTAATCAATACAATTTCAAGTTAATTATTGTCAGGTTAACTGTTATTTTTCTTTTGTTCTTCTTAAACCACGTGCTTACTAAATTTGCTAAATTTAATCTGCAGTTTTAATAGCCCAGCAGTGGTAGTGGTACCTACATAACTTTGTTGTTGCTAAATTTCTAGGTGAGGTAAAGTATACTTCAGGATTGAATTCTCAAAGTCAATGAAGTTGAATTCATTTTGCAAAAACAATGAATATGAATTTACGAATGAAAATAACTGAATGGATCCAACCCTGTTAGTTGTACGTAGTTCCGTTTCGTCGCAAAACTCAAGTAACTTTCTTCGGCATTTCTCTTGAACACCCTCAAAACCTTACATCTCTTCACCAACATGTCCATTGAAATCTCCCTGTCCGATTTCACGAAGATTCTGTGGCTCGTATTCGCCTGCCAATTCATCGTAGAACTTAAGCTTCGCTTCAAGTGACCTCTCTGCTTGCGATCCATACGCTGATATTTGTACCATTTTCTCTCCAAAAGCCAACACCATCGCCATATCTCGGTCACCTTTTCTTCACAAAGTTTTTTTTTTTCATCAGAATTGCAACTCTTCCGATACCATAGCTGTTCCATTCACTTTGTATTTCTTGTTCAATTTTCGCATTTCATTTTCAGCATCTAAAAGCGACTGGAAATGACGAGATCTTGGCGTCCCATCTTATTGTTATTATAGGACAGCGGTTGAACCACATTCTGTTTACGGCCAGTCCAGGAGATGGCGCTTGCATGACTGCCCAAATGTCAACCACGTTAAGCTCCTGGATCCGAGCACAGGTAAATTTCTAACAATGTTTTGTTAAAAGTTCAGAATTGCAAGTTGTCTTGGCCGGTTGAGAAAAATTTGTTCTTTTTAATACTCTTGCTTTTTATTTTTCTGGCTCTTATTTTTGGCTATCCACAACGAAACGATAAGAAACTGGTTAATTTATTTGCGCTAGCACATAAATGGCGCAATGCAAAAAAAAGGAAGAATCATACGGACAGAAATATCGTAACGGCGTAAAAAATGGTATCTGACGTAAAAATTTTTAGGAAAAAAATAATATATATTTCAGCTGTAAAAAAAATAAATATTTTCAGGATTCGAATAATCTCAATGTTACCGACGTACCGATATCGAGTACTCTGAACATTGCCCGGGAATTACCGCCAATGCTAACTGAAGAACACGAACAATATTCGCTTTCCGAGTTTCTTATCGAAGCACTTTCTGTTATTGCTGATGATTAGCTCGTTTTTTCTGTTCATTTGTTGTAACGCGGTGCAATAGTTAGTTACATTATATTAATAAAGTGACATTTTTACGATGATGTAATGTTGAATGTTTTTGCCACAACTCTTATTCGATCTTGAATGGCTAATGTGCCTAACTGCCAATGGTAGGCATTAAATGCACAGAGCTGGACTGCGCTGTTTCGATCTTTTAGCTCTCATCGGCAGCCCTCCGCTTCTCTAGCAAAGTTATTCCCCAGCTGGACAGGACTCTTGGCCGAATTGGACAAACCTTAAGGGCTTACACAGCGGCAGAGGCTTTCTAGGAATAAACGATTTTTCACTTGTGGCACTTTGAAAAAAAAAACAAGTGAAAAAATCGCTGAACCCTTGTGTGACCACGGAAATCATAACCAAAAAGTTTGACGTCCTTTGTGGTCGACTCCTGGCTAATCATTACGACTTCCACTGGCAATTAGATGGCTAGATCAACCACCATCCCTGCAGCTCGAGCATAATATGCACAGAGCTGGACAGCGCTGTTTCGAGCTTTTAGCTCTCATCGAAAGCCCATGTCTAGAAAGAAAAGCCTCTCCTAGAGAGCCTCTGCGGCTGTGCAAGCCCTTAAGGTTTGTCTAGTTTGGCCAAGAGTCTTGTCCAGCTGGGGAATAACTTTGTTAGAGAAGCTGAGGGCTGCCGATGAGAGCTAAAAGCTCGAAACAGCGCTGTCCAGCTCTGCATATTATGACTCGAGCTGCTTTGCAGCTGCAGGGTTGGTGGTTGATCTAGCCACCTAACTGCCAGTGGAAGTCGTAATGATTTCCTAGGAGTCGACCACGAAGGACGTCAAACTTTTTGGTTATGGTAGGCATTGCCAGAGACGCGCTCTCACCGATGCTTTTACAGGCAATACGATTTGTGTCAAAAGCCTTTCTAATGGATAAAAAGCAAAATCCCTTAATCCTACGTTAAAAGAGTAATCGTCAAATTTATTCACATTTTTTTTAAAAATCTATTTCATGCTAAATAACATTAAAAGATGTTTTATCAATTTTTTTGTCAGTTGTTTATTAAAGTTTTTTACACCCAGAATAGTATAAAGTCTTAGTTGTTAGGAAAAATTGCTCGGCTGTTAGTTTGTATAATTATACGCAAACGACCTTGAAGCCTTTGATAAAAGGTCTGAGTTGGAATCGAGGTCAAGGACAGTGTTATCCGAGGATAGCTGCTCTCCAGACCAAGAACGATTTTTAGAATCAGTCGTTAGTTATATTTGCTGTGAGGAGTGTGCGGGATCTATTTATGCGTCATTGCGCCCGTGGGCAACCGCTCCTTTCGAGAAAATGTTGCAGCGGTGGAGAGCCGTAGGCAACACTAATTTGACCAACCCAAGATTTGAACCTCGAATCTCCCGCTTCATTGAGAAACTTCGTTACCGCCGGCCTGTCAGTGGATCGAGCAGTAACAAGTTTGTTTTTTAGCTATAGGCTACTACAAGCTTAAATTTACTGTTTGTTTACTTAAATTTACTACAAGCTTAAATTTACTGTTTGTAATTTCGTGTTTGTTTTTTAGCTATAGGCTACTACAAGCTTAAATTACATATAAGCTTGTACCGAATATTTCATAGCTACGTCGTTTTTTTTGTATAAACCATTCGTCAACTTCATTTTTACCAGTCTTCACACAATATCTTTTTTCTATCAGTACAAAAAGTTGCGAAAAAGCAAATACCGATATATTGTCATTGTTTTGTAATTATTTAAGACAAGAAATTGAGTGATCTTTTAGAAATACCATGTTGCCAATAATATAGTATACCAAAAATTTAACGAAATAAAAATAGTTGGTGATAACCACAAACTTTATTGGCAAGTCTATTCTACCTTGATAACACAAAAGCTTTATCTAAAGAACAGTTACGACATAACAGCCTCGTAACTTACTTTATACTTGTCAATTAATGAATTATTATCAAATGAGGTTAATTAAAGCCAAATTATTTCTTAACTCAGAGTGAACTGAGTCAGAATTCGATCAAATTTAACGATGTATACTTTGGATCAGTATTCTTGTTAATACATCAAGAAAGAATACGAAAGGCATTTAACAAATAATTTCCAAACTTTATGTCACTACATAAAATTTGATCGTCATTCAACAAAAAAGAATGAGCGAAATTTTGAAATCGCCAAAGTATTTTCAAGTTCGGTCTGCATTACTAGATTGAGTACCCTCGTTCCACAGTTTGTTTTAGTTTTTGCAGGAATAAATGCTGAAGTGAAAAAAAAAAGTAATTTTTGTTATCAAATAACAGGGATAATAACAATACGAAAATCGTGAAAACATCAACGATACAGTATTTCACGACAAAAGAGGTTAGAAGGCCTGTAGTGTCGTTGTATATACTAGTAACTGTACCCATTAACGAATTGCCTTTTTCTTTTGCTTTATATTTACGTGCAGGCTTTTACTTTTTCATTCACTCTTCGAATAGACTATGTAACAGTTAGATCTGATGTGCTAGACACGACAACAAGAGTGAGCAGGTACTACAAGGCCCATATAAAATCAGTTGACAATCGCCCAAAAGGTTTAGTCGCTAGTGTCTTCATCGCTTGTGCATTTAAGACTCGGGTCTTTTAGGACTCGTGTTTTAGAACGCATGTTTAGGACTCGTGTTTTCACGACTCATGTACAGGATCCGTTGTAATTAATTATAATTGGTTGGAATTGTTTTGTACTTTGCAAAATGCATTACAAATCTTTCACCGATCTCTCCGACTGCTATCGATTAATATACTTCGGTCGTTCTTCTTCTTCTTTCTTCATTGCCCGCTTTTCCGTGAGGGTTGCGGGGGCAGTAGCTCAAGATTGAGCCGCCACACCTCACGGTCTTCCATCACCTCCATCATTTCGCTTGGGCGAAGTCCCAAGCGATTCCATCCAAGATCCTCAATGTAAAAAAGAAAAAAATATCAGTGGTAGCCACTTCTTCAAAAATAAACGTGAAACAACACGAGTGAAAGCAGTTAAGGGTGGAGCACAAAACTCAAATATTTATTGATTTGATACTGACAATAAAAATTCTATTTGAATAAGGTTTCAGCGATGGACTTAGGCTACTAGGCTACAGTATAAATATCAATTTGAGCTAAAAACAATATGCAATAAAAAGAAAAATTGCTAGGTTGATTCTCTGGATTTGGAAATAATTGCTGATTTTTTGAATTTGTGATTTGATTTTGGGAGCTTATAAGTTATCTCTGATCTGCTGAAAAACATTAAAAATGAGTGACCCTGATGCTGGGATTATTGCTATGGATGCTGTTGATTTATCTCGATCTTCATTGTTGCGAACTCTTGTAAGAGACACTCCGAAACTAGAAAATCTTTTAGCCAGTGTTGTCAAAAGGCACTCAAGAGAAGAGAATGACGTAAAGCAAAGAAGTTTTACCAATGACACAGCTGCTAGTGACAAAAACCTGCTGAAAGATAAAACATTTTTGAAGGACCTGTCTCTAGCAGTGGCAAAGGTTCTGGTGGAAAATGAAGAGTTCATATAACTAATGAATGAAAAGGTGTATGAAAGAATAGCGGTACTGGAAAAACAACTGGAACAGCAATGTCAATATACCAGAAGAAACTGCTTAACAGAGGTGGAGTCGAGGACACAAAGCTCGAGGCCAAGGCCAAGGACACAAAAAAATCCGAGGCCAAGGCCAAGGACAGCCTTTCCGAGGACAGACACTCTCGAGGCCAAGAACAGGAATGCTCGAGGCCAAGGACCAAGGACACAAGCGCAAGTGCTCTCCAAAAAAAAAAAGTCTTCACAAAAATTTTTAAGGCGATCTCGAAAAAAAAAAGGTCTTCACAAAAATTTTTCAAGCGATCTCCACAACAAAACGTTTTCCAAAAAATTTTTCAAGCGCTTCACAAAATTTTAACAATTCAAAAATTAGTGCTGTCCTCGAGCCGAGGACAGGTCAATTTTCCAGGACTTGAGGCCTCGAGGCCAAGGACTTGACCTTCAAGGCCAAGGCCAAGGACTTCAAAATGTGTCCTCGAGGACTCCACCTCTGCTGCTTAATTGTCCATGGTATTTCATGAAGTGTCTGCAGAAAATACCAATGAGAAATTAAAAAACTTTTTTTTGGGTAGACTTGAAATAGAAGTGTATGATTCAGATATTGACCGTACTCATAGACTGAAACAAAAAAGCTCACAAAATGATGGAAAACCAAGGCCTATTATTGTTTAATTAGTCAGTCATGACCTGAAAAACTTCATTTACTTTAACAAAAAGAAGCTCAAAGGAACAGTTTTTCTAATCACTGAATCCTTGACAGCTCCTGGATTGCGTTGTCTCAAGATCCTGGAAGAATTAAGAAAGCAAAATAAAAATATCATCCTTCTGGACAATAGACGGAAACATCACATTCATGAAAGAAAATTCTAAAACAAAAATTTGGCTCAAAGATATTCACAAATTTGACTCATAGACTAATAAGTATGCTTTACAGTTAATGCAAAGCATCTCGAATCTGCAATTTGACATTAATGTCTTGTATTATAGTTGTGTCTACAATTGGCATTACTTTCACACCACTTCATCCTTAAAGGCGGTGAATCACCCAGCCAATTCCAGTGGTTTACTATAGCTAAAACTGAACTATAATTTTTGATATTTTTGTTTTAATTTTGGGACTGCGGTTGCAACGATATTCAACAAATACAAAAAGATGTCCCCCCGAAAAAAGTTTTTGGAAACTCTGAGTTTTGTTCTTCCCTCCAAAACCACAGTAGGCCTAATCGTTTAGAGAACTGCGGTAGGCCTAATAGTTTAGAGATGTTTTTTTTCTAAATAGTTTTGGCCTAACTATCTCTAAACTATTAGGCCTAATAGTTTAGAGATACACAGAGCTGGACAGCGCCGTTTCGAGCTTTTAGCTCTCATCGGCAGCCCTCAGCTATCTTTTCAAAGATAGTGCAGTTTAGAGATAGTTAGGCCTAATAGTTTAATAAGATTACTGTAGGCCTAATAGTATAGAGAACTGTGGTTTTGGCGGGAAGAACAAAACTTAAAGTTTCCATAAACTTTTTTCGGGGAGACATCTTTTTGTATTTGTTGAATGTCTTTGCAAACGCAGCCCCAAAATCAAAACAAAAAATATCAAAAATTATAGTTCAATTTTAGCTATTGTAAACCACCGGAATTGGCTGGATGATTCACCGCCTTTAATGCAGAATACGAATGAAGTGTGTAATAATGCAAACACCTGGAACCTCCATTTTGATTTATGCTAATATATCCGCAGTATCTAGTTAACTGAGAAATTGTTATACGGCTGAAGTGTGCATGGTCTGTGCATTCATTAAATTTTTTTCTCTTCCTTTCTGTCCTGACACTATAAAAAATTGCTAAACAAAGCAAATGTCCAAGTAATGAGAAGACAATTGTTGTAATATCTGCATTAGTTAAATACATTTTAAATGTATTATACTCTGAGCATGGTATGAAATGGAAAATGGAATGGAACGGAAATTTCGGTATTGAATATGGAAGATGCCAAAATGAAATGGAATAAAAGATTTCAAGAATGGAATGGAAGACAATCTTCCATACCAATTGCATACTAGATTTTGTGCATTGCATTCAGAGAAAAATACATGCCGATGTCCTGGCGCGTAGCCAGAAATTCGCAACGGGGGGGCTGTTTTGGGGGTCTGGGGGTTTGGGGGCAAAGCCCCCAGCCGCCAGAGGCACGGGGGTTTGGGGGCGGAGCTCCCACCGCTCGAAAATTTTGCATTTTTTTACAAAAATAACTTCATTTTAGGGCTATTTTGATTAAAACATAATGCCTTAAAAACGTGGCTTAGAAATTGGCAGTGCAAACATGATTAAACTGGTTGCATAAATGCTTATTTGGGAGGTGGCTAATGGTAAAATTTTAGTTCTCCTAATTAGATGCTGGTAAATTATAAAATCGAATAGTTCAATAAAGCTCACACGGAGTAATCTATTTCGTATACAGTTTACAGAGAAAAATAATTTGGGGGGCTAATAAAAAGAGATTTGAGAGAAATGATTGGTAATTAACTAATACTGAAAAGCCCCCCCTCCCCCCTATTCCTTAGTTTATAGTATATTTGTTGATGACACCTACGTTTAGCATTTTTACACTTGCGATCAAGTTTGATTGCGTATTTTTGACCATTTTTCAAAGTTTTCATTTATTTGTGAGTTTTATTTTTGACAAATCAGCCCCCCCCCCCCCCCCCCCCCCTTGAATATATGTTTCAAAAAATGTTTTAAATCTCTATTTAGTCCACTCTAGTGCATTTAACAGTCTCAAAAGTGCTAAAACGTAGTGTGTTTCTCATTCTGCTTTGTGGTTCACATACCAATGTGGAGGGGGCTATAGCTTCCCCCGCCCCCCCTCCCTAGCTACGCTACTGCCGATGTCGGGTAGTGATAAATAGGTAGTGACTATTTCACCGAAAATTGTCAACTTAAAGGGAATAAAACGAAAGTGAGAAATATTCATGCCAGGGCTGTAGTCGAGACCGACTTGTCCGAGATGAAGACCGAGACCGCAAAATTTTTCCGAGACCAAGACCGGTCTCGATCTCAATTTTGGCTTCGAGACCGAGACCGGCAAAGTTCGAGACCAAGACCGAGACCGAAAAAATGACGTCATCAATAGTTTTTTCGATTTTTTGAAAAAAAGTTTTTGAAGCTCATATTTGCTCATGAGTTGGTTTTATGATTATATAAATTGATTCAGATGACAAAGTGCTTTAGTCAAAGCGACGATTACGTCATCAAAACATCTAAATATGTCATTTTATGTAGATTTTCATCAAAAAACGAGATCCTTCAACTAAACTTAATGCCTCTTATTCAAAGCTCGAAGCCTGGTTACCTTTATTTCTGTCAGAAATTACAGGTCAATAAAACTAACGCAAACTTAATGAAATAAAATTACAAAAAAATTGTAAAAAGCTATTTGTATATTTGAAGTACCGTATTAAAGATATAGCTATAAAAACGCAGCCAGGAGTTTCAAGTAGGAGGCGGGGGGATTTCCAAGCACGTAACTACGATTATGCTAAGAGAAGGCTTAAACAAAACAATATCATTTTTACCCGAAAAGTATTTTGTTGCAGGGTTGCAAACTCGATCGATTTTTATTTGAGTTCAAGTTTGAGTTAGGTCTATTTTAGCACGTCCAAGTTCGAGTTCAACAATTTAAATTTTTTTGAGTTCAAAAATATCAATTGCTCTACGCATGAATATTTGCCACAACAAAATTAATGAAACAATAAATGATAATTCAAGGACTATCATATGTTGTTTAATATTCTGTTAAAAGTAAAATATAGGTTTTCGAATTCATCAAATACGATAAACAACGTACTTTTCTGTCACGAATAGACCGCACTAATTTGCTTAAAAGTTATTTTCACAAAGACTTCACACTTTTGCGTTGCGCTAACCTATTTAATACAAAATTTTGCATAAAGTTCAATTCGAAAATTGTGTAACCGAAATTAATTTTGCTGCAATAACTAACCGCCGCGACTTATTTCATATATTGTGAATCTTTTCAATCTCAAACTCATTTCTTATAATTGCACATTTTTTGTCAAAAATTAAACTCGCAGATTTATTCCAGTGGGCTGCAAACACTATCCAAGTTTTGTTCGTTTTCTACAAACAGTAGAGTAGACCATTGCTTCTCAATCTTTTTTCAATGCGACTTAAGTTTATTGAAAAAATCAATGGTGTAAAATTTTGTGGCCCATGTATATTCTGATGCATAGTTTAAATTAAAAGCTATGTAGAAAAAAAACAACTTTTCATGATGACAGAACTGTGTTGAAAATCGTACAAACAAGTTTTTACTGAAATGTTTATGAATATTTGCTATTAAGCTTTCAATATCCTTACCAATAACGTCCTTACGTAGTCTGACATACATGACCGTTGATTTCTAGTCTCCACGAGCACAAAGCTTCTTTACTGCGTGAATTCTATGCTAGTTGGTCGAGCGGTAACACGTTCATCTCTGGAGCGGAAGGTGTGAGATTTAAATCTCGAGCCGGTCAAATCGGACACAGGGTTGCTAACGGCTCGCCACCGCTGCGATATTTCTCCGAAAAGAGCTGTGTTGCCAGGGCGCAATGACGCGGAGATAGACCCAGTAACCTTGTTACATGCTTCGGCGTATTACAGCGAGCATAATGAAAGATTAAATTTGAAAATATATCGTTTACTACTTCTACGCATTTTACACCTTTGTGATCTTGAGAAACTCAAAATTTCACTGCTGGAGTTTTTTGTTACAAAAATGCAACTTGGGTTGACTACTATATGCGTTTATTTTATTACTGTATTGCTTTCTGCAAGTTTTACTCTTTGTAGTTGTTTAAAAAAAAAACTACCCTAAAAATTTTTAGACGACCCATAAGTTGAGAATCACGGGAGTAGATAACTGTTAACACAATAATAGTAAAGTTTTCGCTATATAAGAGACAAATTTCTTATCACTTAATTAACTCAAGATAAAACGTTGCGTCGCTTTTCCACCTTAATCGTTTCTTTTTTTATACTCCTAGCTGTTTTTCTAGGTCGCCTAAGCATAAAAAAAACATGCACTGTTGGGAAAAACACAATCTCAATTTACAAAGCTTGATCAAAAGAAACATTTCAAACAATTTTTTAATCTTTTAATTTTGTTTTACGAACTAGGACAGTTTTATTCGAGTTCAAGTTCGAGTTCAGCAAAATTATTTTTTCGTGAGCCAGTTCGGCAAAAATACCGAGTTTTTTCAAGTTCAAGTTCGAGTTTGCAACACTGTTTTTTCGTCGCGCTCAGCAAACTGTTGTAACTTAATTGTATCACATCCGGAGGTTTGCCCCAGTCGCTAGTCAATTTTTATGATTTTTCGTAAAAAATAACCATTTGAATCATATTTCGCACGTTTTAAGAGCTGCTTAAGAGCTAAGATTCTTAATTGCAAAAATCGCTAAGAACTTAATTGCGAAGATTCGGAAGCCGTTTGAAAGAAATAAATTGCTCAACCACTTTAGCCTCTCTTCTTTACCTGTACAGGTCAAGTCCAAGACACGTTTAAATGCTTGCATTCATGAATCAAATTTTGTAAGTGATATGACTAAAAAGAGGAGAGCAGCAGCCCACTTTGCCTTCCTGTTTGCGTCACTTGCCGTTTTACGTTTAGCTTCGGCCTAGACATCATGCACAAACAAAATTTTCCAATTTTGAAGTAGTGGGTTTGTTCTCTGTTGACAAAGAGACAAAATATATACTGTAGTCTGTAGGTTAGTATATAACTGTTGTTGACAATCGACCTGTAGCGTAGCCAGGGGGGAGGGCGGGGGGACTCGAGCCTCCCCCATTGGCCTGAAAAATATGCAAAATAGCACGTTTCTAGTGCTTTTAAGGCCAATTTTTGCTCCAAAAATGAAAACAGCCCCCTCCCCAAAGAGATTTGGGAGCCGAAGTTGTGAAGGACTTGGCGTTGTTTGGACCAGAATAGTGGAGTTTTTTGGTTCAGAAGCTCACCCAAAGTCGGTGAAGACCTATTTTTTTGAGATCACCTGATTTCGGCCAGAGAACCCTTTCAATTTTGGTGAAGACCTTTTTTTTTGTTGGAGATCACCTGTATTCGGCCAAAAAAAAAACTCTTGAATTTCTGATTTCGGCCGGAAAAACCAGTTAGAATTTCAGTGGAGAACTTTTTTTTTTGAAGACCACCTGCATTCGGCCGAAAAAAACCCTTGAGTTTCCGATTTCGGCCGGAAGCAAACCCTTGAATTTCTGATTTCGGCCGGAAAAACTCTTTGAATTTCGGTGAAAACCTTTTTTTTTTTTGGTTTTGTTTGGAGATCACCAGTATTCAGCCGGAAAAAACCCTTGAATTTCTCATTTAGGCCTAAAAAACCTTTGAATGTCGGTAAAGACCTTTTTTTCTTTTTTTTTTTGAGATCACCATATTTTGACAGAAAAACCACCTGAATCTAATTTAAGACTAACGAAATTTTGGGTCAAGTTCGTTTTCGGTTGTATGAAACTTCCAAAAAGCACCCCACCCCCCCCCCCCCCCCCCCCGCTTTGCGAAATCCTGGCTACCCAACTGCAATCGACAATTAAGTAATATGTACAAAATGTATTTACTCTTGTTTGATAAGAATCAGTAAATTTTGAATTGTGACTGGCTGTTTTTAATTTTTTGCCGATTTTCAGCCTCATTCGTTTTTTGATTTGTTCTTAAATTTTGAGAACATCGGCGTCAATTTTAGCGACTATGTTTGTAAAACAGTTTAATTCCCATAGCCTTGTCTACTTCGAGTTGAGGTTTTTTGCTTTTTTAGCAGCATCGTCAAATTGCAAAAGCGAAAAGACGAACTTTTTTTAACAACTGCTTAAACGACTGCCAAAAAATTTCTCACTTATTTCTACTACCACTAGGAATGGGCATTTCAGAATAGTAGGTTATTTCAAAATTATTCCAAATAGCTAAAATCGAATCCTAATCTGGCTTAAATTAACTTAATTTGCTGAAAAAGTGAACAACCAGTAAACCACCAACGATATTCAGAAAAAATTTATTAAACGATTTGGTTAATTAAAGCAGCGCTTTATTGCAGTGCATGGCATTGAGTGTTTCTAAATATTTACCACTTACTTGCATTCTTAATTCGCTCACAATCAGTAGCGTAGCCAAGGGGGCGGGGGGGGGGAGCTATAGCCCCCCCATTGGCATGTCGACCAAAATGCAGAATGAGAAAAACGCTACGTTTTTAGCACTTTTGAGACCAGTAAATGTACTAGAGTGGACTAAATAGTGATTTAAAACATCTTTTGAAACAACTATTTAGGGGGGGGGACTAATTTGTTGAAAATAAAACTAATAAATCAATAAAAATTTTGAAAAATGGTCAAAAATACGCAATCAAATTTGATTGCAAGTGTAAAAATGCTAAACATAGGTGTCATCAACAAATATACTATAAACTAAGGAATAGGGGGGGGGGGGGGGGGGGGGGCTATACAGTATTGTTAATTACTCTAAATAAAAAAGTTGAAAATTTCTCTTAAATTTCTTTTGATTAGCCCCCCCCCCCAATTATTTTTCTCTATAAACTGTATACGAAATAGATTACTCCGTGTGAGCTTTATTGAACTATTCGATTTTATAATTTACCAGCATCTAATTAGGAGAACTAAAATTTTACCATTAGCCACCTCCCAAATAAGCATTTATGCAACCAGTTTAATCATGTTTGCACTGCCAATTTCTAAGCCACGTTTTAAAGGCATTATGTTTTAATCAAAATAGCCCTAAAATGAAGTTATTTTTGTAAAAAAATGCAAAATTTTCGAGCGGTGGGAGCTCCGCCCCCAAACCCCCGTGCCTCCGACGGCTGGGGCTTTGCCCCCAAGCCAACAGCCTCCGGCGGCAGAGGGCTCCGCCCCCAGACCCCCAAAACAGCCCCACCATTGTGAATTTCTGGCTACACGCCTGCTGACAGTCAAACCTGCACTGGAGAAGCACCTTTCATTAGAAGCTGATGCAGGAATGCAAAGGTTGCTTCAAATAGGAAAGTTGAAAATTTGTGGACCACCATTTCATGTATCCATTTTAAAAGGTTAAAAAGTTTGAGTTTTGGAGAGCCCCGTTTGGGAAAACGTTTTTTCATATTTGCCCACCCCGAAAACTTCATGTGTCCAGCGTGAGTGGTTAAAAAGTTTGAATTTTGGAGGACCCGTTTGGGGCAAACCCCATTGTGGCATCCCCAATTGTTGTTACGTTTAGTTTATTTTTGATATCTACCCATTTTAAAAATCTGATTCATCTAGCTCTAGCGGTTTAAAAGTTCGAAATTTTGGAGGACCCGATTGAAGGGGATCTCCCAACCTGGAACCCTTGATATCTGTAACACACTGGTCCTCCTTGATATATTCAATCGCTCAAACTTTAAATACCGCACATTTAGCGGTTTAAAAGTAAAAGCGCGGAAGAAAACAAAACAAGAAAAAAAAGTAAAAACAAATTTAGTCAGGGAGCACCTTAATTTAAAAACTTCCGGGTTGTTCGGTGCTTTCTGGCCTGATTGTTAGGCTTATTGTGCGATATCTTTATTGTTCTATTGATCAGGCGAAACAATAAATAAATGAAATGAAATGAAAGTAGATAACGCAGAAGAAAATAAAACAAGAAAAAAAATCTTTCAATCAGCAATCAGCATGTATCAACTATCTCGTGATCATGCTTTAAATCTGTAAAATCAAAATTTATTTATTTTTTGACAGGGACATGCAGAACAACATTTAAAAATTATTTTGTGATTGCGCATCTTGGAAAAAATTCACAATTAAAGCGCAACAAATATTACATTTATCGATTCGCAAACGCAAATTGCGCAAGCGTTGAAAAAATAGGCATAGAGCGCAACGCAAATTGCGCATTTGCGCAACTTGCGCAATTTGCGCAACTTGCGAAACTTGCAAACTATTTTGCGCTACGCCCACCTCTGTCGAATAGTGACTAAATGCCTAAAAACAAACACCAAAATACAATTTTGCAACTTTGCAGGGGACAGTATCCACAAATTCAACATTGAAATGCTTAATATTGTTACATTCAACTTTAATTTTCACCAGTTGGTTGCAACAACGCTGGTTAAAAGTGTAGTAAAATAGCAATATCTCTGGCTAGGATGACTCAACTTTATTCAATTTTTTTTAAGTTGGAGACTAACACGGGGCATCTAACATAACAGTTTGTTACTAGTACTTCAGGCACTCATAATTGCATATGAACTAATGAACCTATACTGTGCAATTGCAACATTCATTAATCTTAGTTTAGTTCAGTAAAAAGCATAGTTCATAAACTATCATTGATTCTGTACCACATTTCAAAAACTAAATAAATTTTCTATTGAAGGAACTTTTGAAATAGTTGGTAGTAATTTTCTTCAAGAGGCTGTAATAACCCCAACCGACCGAAATGTTTTGTAAAAACAATTTGAATCTATTAAAGCGAAGCATTACCTACGAAATTTTACTAAAATACCTATAAATCAGTATTTAATACTCACCAAATGTTGCATTAAAATGTACTTCTGCAGTTTTGAAACGAACAATATACCAACATTCAACATCAGAAGGCTTAATATTTGATATATTCAACTTTAATTTTCACCACTTGGTGGCAGCAACGCTTATTAAAAGTGTAATAAAATAGCAATATCTCTGGTTAGGATGACTCAATTTCATTCAATTTTTTTCTAAAAAATGGAGACTAACATGGGGCATCTTTTAAAAACATGCCCACTAGCACAACTTATCCATATCGCCCTCTAGTGGCAAAAAAAGGATTTTTTTGGAAAAGTGGGCTTCAAAATGGGCTTGGCGGGGAAGGTAAACATTGTTGAAAATTTTTGAAACTTGCTATTCATGATCTACTGATCAAACTGCAATACCAAAAAATAGTTCAGCTTAAACAAACAAGTTTTTAATTTTTATGGGGCGCCTGCAACACCCTACTGTATATTGGTGAAAGACAAAGAGTAATGTATTAATATTATTTCAGGGGTCAAAACTAACTTTTTTGACAGCTTGCCCGTCGGGAAAGTTTTATCAAATGTCTACTTGCCCGAGAAAATTTCAACTTGCCCGAAAAAAGGTACTCTTAGTTTTAAGGTTGACTTGGAAAAAAGCACTGAATTTGCAAAATACGCGTAGTTTCGAGAATGAAGTTTTTGTGTGCGATTGTTTAGATAAAATGTGATGCAATAAGTAACTTTTTCCAATCATGCATAAGCAAAAATTGATTTTTTGATTGTAAATATTTCATTTAATATTTCGCAATCATAATTATTAATTATCGTTGCGGTTTGTTGCAAACGTATTTTTATTAGCGAATAGGCTTTTTTGGAAGCTACACCAGATAGAAAGCCGAAATTTTTTCCAAAAGTAATTGAAGCTAAAAAATCTTCAAAATAATCATAACAAAAAAATTGCAAAATTCTTGACGTTATCTTCATGCAGTGCAGAGTAGTACTGATGGTATCTGAAACAGCTGTTAACGTGGCAAGCGTCGGAAAACTTTTCTAGAAAAAAAAATGTACCATTTTGTGCCAAACAGTTGTTAAGCGCGTCTAAGAATCGAAAAATCTGCGTATTGCGATTAATCATGTGCATACAACTACACAAGGCATTAATTGTGATAGTGCAAAGTGCTTACAAAAATAAAGCAAGGAACAGGTTTTTCTACGTACAGATTTTACTTTATTGCAACAAAACCGGGTAAACTACGTCTCTCTCTACGTCTTGTTTGAAGTTGATTAATACGCTATATTTTGTTAACTTGCCCGTCGAGCAAGTTCAGCCGAAAACTATCTTGCCCGATGCGATTTCAGCTTACCTCGGGCAAGCGAGCAGGCGTTAATTTCGAACCCTGAATTTAGTTTAAGCTACCTTACTTAATAAGTACGAAATACCTTATGTTTTTTTGTACTGTATTTAGAAGCCGAAAACTTGGCCGCTACAATAGGAAAAAGATTAGATGAATGGGTCGGAAAAGCAAACGACACAAAATCATTAAAGATTGTTTTCCTACCTTCGAGAGAGATGCGTGCTTGCAAAAATCCAAAGATTCAACACCGCTATACTTAGTTCGGCCGCCGGCGATAGATTACTTTCTGTTTGTTGGTTTTGATATTTTGCGATCGAAACGATCGTCTATGACGAAGGAAAATTTTGAAAAATTTGATTTGCTGCGTGGGAATGGAAAGGGTTTAAAAAAGTCAATTTTTCTCCATGAATAACACATTATTTCTGAATGTGAGTGAGTGGTGCTTTTTTTTCCTTTGGTGTTTATTTATTTTTATTGTTGTTTATTTTTATATTATTTTATTTTTAAATTTAATTGCTTTTTTTAAGAATAAAAATAATTCTTTCTTCGCTCATAGATATGTGCCTTTAGTTATAAAAGCTAAACGCATTGCAGTTGGTTTATTCCAGTGCAGCTTAGCTGAAGATGGTACCATGTTTGTTCTTTCATATTTTTGTACTTAACACTATCTTCTGCAGCGCGCATTTTAAACTTTGATAATGCAAAAATTTGTACTCAAAAACTTTTATAAATAGCGAAATTCGTTTGTGCTTCTCAAGCAATCAATTTGTAGTTGCGCTGTACTATTTTGAATTTTTGGTTGCAGAATTTGTGTTTGCTCGTTAAAGCGTTTAGAATTTTGGTTTCAGAATTTACAATTGCGCTTTAAGCTTTTAAGATTTTGGTTGCGGAATTCGCGCTTGCGCTTTTAGCTTAAAAAATTTTGGTTGCGGAATTTGCGCTTGCGCTTTATGATGTGGTTTTTAAACGCCCAGCTCTGTCAATACTGTAGATTAAAAAGATCAACAGAAAATTCTAAAATATTACTTCATATATATGGACACGTCAAACTTAACTAATAGAAAAAATCACGCTTCAACAGTAAACCTGAAATCTTAATATTGCACATTTGTACTGCACCGGCATGATTTCTTGTATACCTATTTCATTCAGACCAAGTATCATTTCTCTATGATTTGGGAAAAAAGAATGTGTGAGTCAGCAAAATCTGCCGCTCAAACTGTTTTCGCAGTTCAAACTGCGCATTTTAAGCGACGTTTTAAAGGCTGCAGTGAATTCCGATTTGACATTTCGCTAAAAGGGCGTTTAAGTGAGCGACATTTTAACCAAAGCGCACGCTTAGCTTGAGTGGCTTTAGTGAATACGATCCTTAGAGTTAAACTAAGCAATTAAAACATTTTAGGTTTACTAAAATATCTCTCAAGGCTTAGAATTGTTGAGCTTTATGCAGTTTGTTATAGTAAAAGAGTTTAAGCATATGCACGCATGTAATCTGAAACGCGTTATCTTCTTGTCGTGATGTTCAAGAAGTGCTGTATATCAGCTGATTTTTTGGAATGATGGCGTAATTTCATGACGTCACTATTTTAGACGTACTGGAAGTTGTAATAATAGCAAAAATGTAAAATGTTGTATAAAAGTTTTTTTTTTCAAGACTATGGCATAATTTTATGATGTCACTATTTTAAACCTAAGTTTTAGCTGCATAGTCATTGACATATCTGAACTTGTCTAAGATACAAAAGTAGGTTTTCTTTTTGACTTGCATTAAAAGTGGTACCCAAAATGTCTGTTTTGTCTAAGATTCGATTCCTGGTATAAATTACCAAAGCAATAGTATAAATTGCCTGAAAGTCGAACTAACGCAAATGGTTTTCAAAGTCTCTTGCATTTCAATATTTGGTTAAGTTCGAACTCAGGTTTCCTTAACTTTTCATCTAGTCTAAGATTCAAACCCAGTGTTAAATCTTTTTTGCTTAAAACCCTAGTGCCTTTTTTGCCTTGTCCAAGATTCGATATTCTCAAAGAGGTTTACCTCACACAATATCACTTTAACTTGGTTTTCTGATAGTTTCCTGTATTTGCACTTGCCTGTAAATTGATTGTGTGCAAGCTACGAGATCTACGTTTGGTTAATTTCCCAACGCGAATACCTTAAAACTTACGCGCAAGTTCTTCGCCCGGTTGTTTCAAAAGAACTCAGACATCTCTGGTTAGTTTCAAAGTTTTCTACAAATTTTTGCATCGGTTATTCTTAAAAATCGTTCCCAAAGTAACGAATATTTTTATCTCTGACTTACCTGAGGTTTGAACCACTGCAAAGTGTTTTTCAACAAAAAATCTAAAGTTCAATAATTCAATGGTTATCCTGTGTTAGAGTTGAACCCCGATATTACACTTACATATAAAAACTTAACCCAGATTTAGAGATTAGAGTATTGCTCACCTGAAAAAAGGTCATTGGTTTTCAAGGAAAAAAATTTTAAGTAACTTGTATTTCAGTTTGAGGTTTGACATGATTGTTCCCATCGAAGTTGCTACATTTTGAAAATTTAAAAGTTTTAAACTTGTATAGCTTTTATTATTTTTTGGGACTTATTTTCAGCAAAAATTTTAACTATATTGTATCTGTCTTGAAGGTATGACTTGCAAGCGAAATATAAAACTTGAGGGAAGTTACATGTTTCCTTGATGCTTGTATAATGTAAAACTCCGTATTGATAGTGTAAATCACCACAGGCATGTTTCATACCGAAGGAGGTTAAATCTATTGGCGGAGATGGAAAGCTAAAATCATCGCTGGTGTTTTTCATATCGAAGGAAGTTAAATCTATTGGCTGAGATTGAAAGCTGAAATCGCAGCAGATTAACTTGAATTTTACCGATTTTATTGTGCTTTGGATGTCTTCAATTTCACGTGGAAGGAGTAAAGTTATATTTGACCGAAGTTAAAAACTTACATCATTATATGCGCCTATCATTTCATCTCGAAGTTATCAAGACCAAAAAAAACTTCCATAGCGGCAAACGTGTTTAGTTTTACAGAACTTAATGCATTGCAGACATTTTCAATTTTCATCCTGAACGATAAATTGTTTTTACTCGAGATTTAACGCCTGCATCACACTGAACATTTTTTTATTCGCACCCTTAACTGGTATATAAATTTACCTGTAGATGCACATTTTTCATATTCTATGTGTAGACGACGCGAAATCTCTTCTGTCTGACGTGTCTGACGCCTCTACACGCGTTAACTTATCTTCTTATATTGTCAACGGTTTCTGCAGAATGTACGCCAATTAGCAATTTCGGAATCAAAAACGAACGTAAATATTACTGCGCAGCACCAAATAACTCCCACAATTTGAACACATACAGTACGCCAAATATCCAAACAGAAAGTAACAACTACGGTATAATTACGATTTAAGAATCAGACTGAGAATATTGATCAGAATAATTGCAATAAAAAACCAAACTCACCGATGGTTTCGTCTTCAGGCAGACAGTAAGCTTTAACTCCAATCGAAGTCTTCAAAGAACGCAGTCTCTGAAGTGGGCCCCCGGGAAACGGTACGGAAACACTTGCTAGAGAGGACAATAGTCCAGTAAAAATAATTATTCTCAAACTTGAGCAACAGCTCGGGGGACAAAAGGTCCAAATATAAATAAGATGGGACCCACCCAGGACAAGCTTAAGACCTCGAGGAAGGACTGCAATTCTGAAACTCCAAAGCTTGCTAAATTTCTGAAACAATCTGATACTTAATAATTTCAAATTTAAAGATTCTTGGTAATTCTGAGTGTAAAAATTTAACGTCCTTCCTCGACTACAACCAAATTTGACTGACCCAGAACAAAGGAGTTATAGCGCGAAAATTCAAGAAAACAGTTTCAAAAAGTTGCGCAATAGATAATTTGCATACAGTAGAAAAGGCGCGGTAAAACGCTTAATCGGTGACATCACGTGCGTTGTGTAGCATTACGTCATTGGAAATCCTTAGCAGCCAAATATACACGAAAAGCTAAATGCAGTAGAGCGAGTGTTCGAAACCAGGTATAAACAAGAAAACATAAGCGACGTTACACTATGATCATGAATGAATACTGCAACTCTGCCACACAACCCGTTAGTTTTATTCCTTCAAACAAAAATTCGAAGTTCCAATGTCTATTCTCCCAAAACGGGCTTCTAAAAGAGTACACTGACCGATTGGAGACTTCAACTGAATCTAACAACTGTCCAGGAGCACGAACTAAGGCGACCTGTAGCGAATTTGCTGACGCTGGTTTTTAGTAACTTGGCGATCGAGATAATGTTAAATGTTTTTACTGCAACGGTGGTTTAAAAAATTGCTAAGTAGCAGATGACTCTTTTAAGGAACATGCAAAATGGTTTCCGTTGTGTGAATACATTTTAAAAAAGAGAGTGGTTGAATTTGTCAAAAACGAAGTTAAAAACACCTTGATTTGAAACGTCCGATTACAACAAATCTCGCTCCAGTTCAACTCGTTGGTGAATTGATGAAGTATCTGAAACCTCCATCAGAACCTCAGACTTCTACAACTTTTACCGATTCCAGAAAATTGAAAATGTGGCAATCAGTAAACAATGAAATGGAACGTGGAGAAAATGTGAGGATTATGAAAACGCAAGGATTTGGGGAGGCGAAGATTAGACGCGTTTTTACTCAAAGATATAAAGAACACGATAATAATTTTTATGACTTTAACGATTTCCTTCAAGCATTGTTAGATGTCCTTGAAAATCAACAAATAACTCCAGCAGAAGCAAAAAAAAAATTGTGGAAGAAGAAAGAAGATGTAAAAGATGCGAGAAAGAAGAAAGGGATGTGATTTTTGAACCGTGTAAACATTTGGGTGTTTGTTTTCCATGCAGCGAATTTCTCACTCGATGTAACATCTATGACAAAAACATCAATAGAAAAGTTAGAGTTTATCGATCTTAAATTGTGATATTTTTGGCTACAAGTATTGACGATAATAATCGCGAAATTTAGAAAAAAGGAGAAATTAAACAGGAGGTGGCAGTGGACGGCTATCAGCTACGCTTCAAAGTGGAAAACCTGAGTGCACCTCGACGTTATTTTTTGTATCTTCTCAACAACTTCATTTTGATGATTATTCAAAACGATGACACTTGCCATCTACCTACCCAAGATCACAAGCAACTAGAATTACTTCTGCAAATTTGTGACTTTATCCGCTGTACGAAACCGACGTCCATCAACTGGCGCGGCAAAGCGAATGGCTTATCTACGCTGAAAAACTGCTTTTGAAGATCTAAACGTTCTTTATTCAAACGTGTGTTTTGTTTGCAGTGTTTTTGTTGCAATAAATAAACAATGGCGTATGTTTTGTGCTGAACACAACGAAAAGGCGAGTTTTTTGATTATTTACGTTACGATTTTCACTCAAGACAAAGAAAGTACAAGGAATGAAGACATTTTGGTAAACTTATTCCTACTAAAACACTATTGCGTTATAAAAAAAACAACAAGGCTTTAAAACATGTTGATTAAAAGTTATCAAATAACAAGGTAAAATGATTGTTGTAAATGAAAAAAATTTTAAAACTTCAATTATTTTTCCCAAAACATTCTCTACATAAACAAGCAAAAGGTTTCAGGCAATTTACTTTTTTAGATGAAATTTTTATTCAAGGCAAAAAAATTGCGAGGTGTTTAACACTTTTCACCTACTTTTTAAGGTTAAAGCAATCTTTAAGATAAAGAAACGTAAGATTGTAAACATTTTTATAAAAATAGTTTTATGGAAACAAAAAATACTACGAAAAAAATTTAAGATTTTAAGTAAGTTGCCGATGTTTAAGATAAAATTATTTTTCAATACAAAGAAATTGTAAAACTTTTAATGTTTTTGATTAAACTATTCCTATGTAAACAAAAAAGATATAAAAATTTAAGAGTTTAGACAAACGCTTTTGCTTGTAACGCGGCAGTTTTCGCTGAAGACAGAGAGACTACAAAGATTAAAAAGAATTTATTGAAATCGTTCCTATAAAAAACAATATTTTTAAGAATTATAAGTTAAACGTTATTGGATGATATTCATTTTTTTAGCATAGAATTACTGTTTTAAACAGAGAAATTGTAAGACTTTAATTATTTTTTCACAAATTTACCTCCATGTAAACACGATTACTCAAAAAACTTGCTAGTGATTATTCAATACAAACAAATTATAAAGCTTTGAGATATCTTTAAGCAAACTATCTCCATGCAAACAAGGAAATCGTTAAAATATTTAAGAGTTTAGAAAACTTTCATTCAAAGAACAAAAAAACTTTTACCTTTCAGGCAAATTTTTAACAAAGATCACGAAAAGAAGTTTAATTTTGAACGATTCTCCGGAACAATTTTGAAAAATATTGGTTTTTAAATAAGAATTCAAAGTAAATGTTTAAGAAATTTTGAAAAATTACCTCCACGTTAAAAAGAATATTCCAATTAAATTTTATGATGAGTGGAGTTTGAACTCAACCAATTAAAAAAAGTATTCGACAGTGTAGGTCAGAGTAAATATTATAACATACCTCAGTACACGTCAAAAATGAAACATTTAAAACCTTACCATCTGTTTCAACCGTAATCGGGATCATCAAGGGTGTCTTAATCAAACAGAATAAACAAAATTTTAGGTAAATTTTCGGTTTTTTAAATAAAACTCAGATTCAAATGACAAAAAATGCGAGTATTTACATGTCTTTGGTCAATTATTTTTCACAAAAACAAAAAAACGGTTAAAAATTTTACTATATTAGGTATGTTTAAGTAAAAGTAATAATCTAGATAAAGAAACCCAAGATTTTGATGAAATTATAGCAAAATAAAAAAGATATTTAATGAAAAGTTCAAGTTTTAGGCAAGCTTTTCAATTACTTCTGTTAGAATTTTTACTCAGGACAAGTAAAGCGTTAGGTTTTAAAATATTTTGATGAATTTATCCCTGTACAACAAAATTAAGTAATAAAAAACTCAACTTTGTGGAGGCATTTTAATTAAAAGTTGTTGAACAATATTCGTTTTACGGCTGAATTGCCGTTTGAATGAAAAAAAGTTGTAAGGTTTTGAGATTGTTCTGCAAAAAACATTCTGATACAAACAAGAAAATCGCTGAAACTCGAGGCGATCAGACAAAGTTTAATATCGAATGGCAACAAAAAAAAATAGCAAAGATCTTGTTTTAACTCGGGATAGAGTAGTGGAATAAAATTTTGGGCACTTTAGCAAAAAGATTAGCGTAAAATTAAAAAATTGATAAAAAATTTAAAATTGTAGGTAAACGTTTTTATTTCGAAGTAGAAAAAAGATTATTTTTACTTAAATTTTTTTTAAATTAAGAAACGTAAGATTTTGAATAGTTTTTTTCACAAAATTATTGCTACGAACACAACAAAGTTAAGATTCATTGACAAAAATTAATAAACATTATCTATTTTGGTTAAATTTTATGGTATTTTAGTAAAAGGACCAATGCAAAACTAAAAAATTGACAAAAAATTAAAGATTTTAGATTATTTTGCACCAAACATTGGTAAATTTAAGGTCTAAGAAAAAATGTTAGGTTAAAATACTTTTTTTCAAACAAGAAAATTGATAAAAAGATGAAGGTATTGCATGTTTTCGATTAAGTTTACCTTTGAAACCAAAAAAATTGTCAACATTTTTAGAAAGAGTTTTCAGTAACAAATTTGTGTTGCTGGCATAACCAAAAGACTGCTTAATGTTCTTATAAAGTTCAGAGCAGTTCAATTAACACGCTTATGGTTGAAAGTTATTTCATTTATTTGCTAATGGCCTGTTTTACGCGTTACCACGATCATCAGAGAGTAGTTCTTATTCACATAGAATTTTCAAAGATAGAATATTCAAATAGAATTTTAGGAAGATTTTTCATAGAAAAGACAAAAAAATGAGTAAGGTTTTTAAATGATTTATTTAAAATTATTTTTATTTAAACAAAAATATTGCAAAAATATTTCAGATTTTAGATAAACTTTAATTCAAGGAAGAAAAACATGCTTTTTTTAAGGTAAAATGATAATGCAAGACAAAGAAATCGCACATATTTTAAACGCTTTTTCATCAAATTATCCCTATGTAAAAAAAAATTAAGATTTTAGACAATTAGGTTTGATTTTTTACTTTTTCTTTCAAAATAGTTTTACTAAACATGAAGAAATCGCGAAGTTCTAAAAATCTCTCGCCAACTTTGCTTTCCAAAATCAAAAAATTGATGGAAAATTAAAATTTTAGGAGAGTTTTGACTCAAAGTTACCGATATATCAAGCGATAACTCTTTCATGGTAAAATTATCATTTTAAAATTCAGATCCACTTGCAGTTGCGAAATCAACTTAAAATCAATAAAAAGCAAATTTTGTGATAAGGTTTTTGTTATCAATTATTAAAAAACATTTTACTTTTTATATTTTAAAACTTTTATGAAGCTTGATTTTAACACCTCCGAAAATTCCAATCTGAAATTTGTGAATCCTGTATTAGCTAATGTAAACACAAAAAACTATTTAATAAAAGTAAGGAATTGTTATTTTTATCACAGGCCAACTTTGATTCAGAAATAATGCAGAACTATTGCAGAGTTGTCAAAGACTGCGTTCACACGTGCCGGTAGCAGGTTTGGCAACCAAGATTTTTATGTGATTTTTTAAAAACGCATAAAAGTGCATTTGCAATGGGGGAATGAATTTTTGTTCCTGATTATCAAACTCGAAAGCAAATGTAACTTCGGCAAGAAAAATTTTGGTCCAACTCAAAAAAGCATCCCAAATCCAGTTGGAACAACTCAAATTCAGTCTGAGCTTGCCCGTCGGTCGATCGCTGTGTCTCACTTTTAGTGCAATAGAAGCGAAAGCGATCGCAGTTACAGCCAGAAAGAATGTAAACCCAGAAGCACAGTGTGACCATTTACATGTAAATGAGTTCTTTTCGGATGTTTTATCTGAAAATAAAGCATTTTGGAAAAAGTTGATTTCAACTTTTGTTAGGCTAATATGCGTTGACAGAAATTAAAAGTTATTGTACTTAATACTGTAATAAACAAATCACAAAAGTAATCGTAAGCCAACAAAGTGCTCTCACTTGAAAATCGTCCACCAAAAAAGCCGTTTTCGACAAAGCATTCATTACGAGTAAACCGAGAGTTTTTAGTCACGAGTAAAACTTTTTTTTGCTTTGTATGTACCGGAACAGATTAAAGTGCTATTATAATTTTGAAACGGTGTTATGCAAGAATTGCTTCATCGTAATTAGAATCGCAATTACAACAGCAGTAAAACTAACCACTTCATGTTTAACATCACTTTTTCTATTGCTTTGTAATTATAATTGTTATTTTGCTGTGAAAGACTATATTTTCTCTGGAGTGGTCTGACCACAGTCACATGGAGATGAAGCATTCAGCCAACTCCGGTTTAAAGTTTACAATGGCTAACATCAACATTTAACTTTTGAAATTTTTTGTTCTCATTTTGGGGCTGCGGTTGCGAAGATATTCAACAAATACAAAAAAATTATCCTACCAAAAAGCTATTGAATACTCTGAGTTTGTTCTCTCAGCCTGAATTTCCAGGATAAAAGAGAACTAAATAATAATATTTAGTACTAATTCTTCAAGTAACATTTTGCGACCAATTCAGTTTTGGTAAACTTCCCCCTTTGTTTGAAAATTCATACTTAGAGAACTAACTCAAAGTTTCCAAATACTTGTTAGGGAAGATATCTTTTTGTATATCTTGAGTCACAGGTGGAGTCCTTGAGGATGTCCTTCCCTCGAGGACGTCCTCGAGGACTCATTTTGAAGTCCTTGGCCTTCCTTGGCCTTGACCCTGAAGGTCAAGTCCTTGGCCTTGGCCTCGAAACCTCAAGTTCTCGAAAATTGTCCTGTCCTCGGCTCGAGGACAGCACTATTTTTTGAATCGTTAAAATCATGTATTACAATTAGTATTAATGAGCAGCAGTGCAAGCGGATCTGATACCGTTAGGTAAAGTCCTCCTACACATTGCGTAGGCCTCATTTGGGCCCATTGCCATTGTAGCTGCTACATTGCTGTAGTTTTGTTTGGTTACTGGTCTAACTTAAAAAGCCTTCCTGCTTCCATTAAGTACGTGGCCAGTTTGCTAATGCTACATTTTGTTACCACAACGTGAACAGTACTTTTGGTAATTCCAAAATATTTAACACGAATATCTTGGTAAAGCTTGCAATTGCCAACATATTGATTTGGTGTTTCACGCTTTAGGTAACATTTTGGACACAGAGAAGAGTCAGCACGACCTGTAGTTTTCTTTTACCGCTGTAGATTGCAATGCCCAGTTAAAACTTGCACTACTCTATTTAATTGAGATCTATTAAGGTTAAGGAGACATAATGTTAGTCGAGAGAACATCCAACGTACAGACTCCTTCATCCTCAAGCAGTCTTTCCATTTATTCCACATAGATCTATCTGTAGACCAATCCTTAACCGTGCAAACACAACCGGCATACGGACTGTCAAAGAAGGTTCAGGACCATGCATTTTTGATTTAGATCCTGATTTGGCTACATAGTCTGCCATTTCGTTACCATGTACCCCTGCATGACCAGGAATCCAGGCAATACTAACGTGGTTTTGTTTACCCAATTGATTTAGGTTTCTAATGCAGTTGGGCACTGCAATGACGTAACAGGGCACTTTATGAGTGCTTTGATAGCTGCCTGACTATCCACCAGCACAACAATACTTTGATTTTGCTTTCTATTTGTTTCTATTTGAATAAGACCTAACTGATTATGCCCCGCTGGGGTGAAATCGATTTTAGTAAATAAAATATAATAGTATACAATTTACGACTGATTTCGTATACGCCCGATAAGCTTGTGGCTGTATTCTTTTACTGATCCCTAAATGCGAAGTTGTCGGAATTTCTTCTTTCTTCTCCTGTGTGTGATTTTCATCCAAAACATGGCCTCAAACAATAGTATCCTTTCTGTTGATTCCAACCTTTTTGTAACAGCGCAGCATAGAGCCCGTCTAGCGCTGGGGCTTTGAATGGTTGAAATTCGTTAATAGCTGCTTCCATACTCTCGAATGAACATATTTTTGCAATCATTTTAGTGTCTTCAGGTCTCATGAATGGATTGTCCTCTAAATCGTACCTGGTTGCATAATTTTCTGTCTGCTGTCTACCCGGTGATAAGATATCGAGCGGATAGTTTAAAGTTTCTAGTGGAGACTTCGTGAATTCTCCATTGTGTTTAATTACGTTGCTAACACGCACCGTTTCATTCCTTCAAATACTCTTAACCACCCGAGCCGTTGGTGTTTGACTATTCATGCTCTCTACAAAACTATGCCGTGAATCGCGCTTTGCTCTTTTGACAGCTTTTTGAAATAGGCTAGGCCGAGCTTTTGAGTCACCCAATCTTCTTCTTGTTTTGCTTTAATGGCTTTTCTCCAAGCTCGGCGAGCCTTTTTTCGAGGGCTTGCTAGCTCAGAATTCCACCAAATGTTATCTTTCTTACGAAACAACTTTCGTATAAGGCAAGCAGCTTTATTGGAACGACCAACGTTCGAGTCGCGTGTTCCTTTGTTTTTACTCGGCCATTTTCCAACTAACGAGTGCGAAATTTCAAACTTTTTCTTATAACTCGAGAACGGTTTGATCTAGCTACATGAAATTTTGACAGCAGTTTGAGATTGATGAGTTATATGTTAGTACCAAATCTCGAGGCAATAGATCACGTTACTTTGGTTTTAGAACCCGAAAACCGCCCGAAAGTTTGGCGTAAAAAGCAGTCTCAGTCAAAAACGGCTTAAGTACGGCAAAAAATATTTCATATGGTTGTATGTCTTAAGATACCCTTTTATCCCAACCAACCCAGTTTTGGCTGCAATGAGGTTTTTTTCTTTTTTTTTCCTTTTTTTTCCCTCTTTTTCTTCCTAATTTTTGTACGCTCTTCTTCTCCTAAACCACAAAACATCGAAATCTAATTTTTGTGTAAAGTTGTTGAGCTGCAAACGCAATTTTTTCTCCCGAAATTTTTCGGGGCAACTTCACCGGGAACCCCCCAAAATGGGGTCCCAAAAACTCAATTTTTTGAACAGCTCAAGCTAGAATGCTGGTTTTTTTTGATATCAGGAGATATTTAACAGACAATTATTTTGACATAGTTTGGGGGTGCCATCCCCCCGGGGACCCTCCAAATGGACCACAAAAATCAATTTTTTGAATAATTTGACTTAGGGTGCCAGTCTGTTTTGATATCAGCAGATATTTAACAGAAAAATATTTTACATAGTTTGGGCGTGCCCCCCCCCCGGGGTCTCCCCCAAATGGACCCCCCAAAATCAATTTTTTGAACGGCTCAACTTAGAGTGCCAGTGTTTTATGATATCAGCAGAGATTTAACAGAGAAATATTTTGGGGTAGTTTGGGGGTGCCAACCCCTGCGAACCCCCCAAATGGACCCCCAAAAATCAAGTTTTTGAACGGCCCAAGCTAGGGTGCCATTGTTTTATGATATCAGGAGATATTTAACTGACAGATATTTTGACTCTACTTTTCTGGAGGTTCCATAATCAGATATTTTCGAATAATTGCTGATTTTATGGTAGACAAAAAGTACTTTTGAGCGTCACTGCATTAGCTACGCGTCGGTCGTTCACTGGGTTTGCTGGCAAACTCCCATCTAGTATGATTTAGTTATTACTAAATGAACCTTGTTTGCCAGCACATCAATGTCTTCTTTTGAGAAAGATACTGGTGCTGGTGGTAAAATTCGTTCATTTAATTTCTGTTCGAGTTTGTCTACGAACTTGTTCCAGCACGTGCGACGAACATTTCGAAACATTTTAGTCTGGTTTTAAATTCTGCTTTTAACATGGAACCTAATATACGTGTGATTCTAATATAATAATATAATGTACATGTAATCCGAGAATGATAGCCTGTTGCTAACATGCCAGCCAACTACTCGGTCCCACGCACACCGGTTCACTAAGGTTAAGTCCAGCACCTTTTCACGCGTTTTAGTTCTGATTGTTGGTTTATTACCTACATTACAGAAATTCAGGTCTGCACTAACCCAATACGCTAGCAGATCCTCTTCTCAAGGGTTTATATCGGAGAATCCCCATAGAGTGTGATGTGCATTGCATCGGTTCCTACAATAGTAGGGATTTGTTCATTTTTAAAATTATGTAGGAAAACGCCAGAAACCTCGCGAAAAATTTGCAAAGACCTTTTTTGTTTTCCTCCTTTGTGGATTGCTTGAAAAAAATTTTTGAAGACCCTTTTTTTTCGAAGAATACTTGCGCCTGTGTCCTTGGTCCTTGGTATTGGCCTCGAGCATTCCTGTCCTTGGCCTCGAGAGGGTCTGTCCTCGGAAGGGCTGTCCCTAGCCTTAGCCTCAGCCTTGGCCTTGGATTTTTTTGTGTCCTTGGCCTTGGCCTCTAGCCTCGTGTCCTCGACTCCACCTCTGTCTTGAATATCTTTGTAAGCGCAGCCCCAAAATGAGAACAAAAAAATTCAAAAATTATACTGGTATTTCAATTTTAACTAAGTTTATTGCAAAATACCGGTTTTGGCTGGATGCTTTATCCCCTTCAATAATTTTTGTAACTTGCTTCTTTGTAGCGTTCCGGTTAGATTTGAACCCGGTATTTTATTTTTGCAGCTTTAACACGTGCAGTTTCTTGTTTTATGTACAGTATGTGCGCTTTGCACCACTTAAGCAAAGGGCACACTTTGATTTTGCATTGCTTTGAAAACTGAATTTTGTTTCAACTCCATCTTTAGTTATAAATTTGATTTGATTTGACCACGTAACTTTATTTACAGAAATTTGTTTACTTAATAATTTTCCACTTTATTTCAAAGAAATAAATCATTCATCAAAGAAAAAAGAGGAATCAAGAAAAGGTAATTTTATACTAATAATAAGAAGCTGTAGACATTGGGGATCTGATTTTTTCCCTAAAGCCACATAATTTTCTAATGACACCATTGAATGGTTGGTACGCATCTTGGCAATTGTTTTCAAACTCGGCAGAGTTCAAAATTCGTTTTTTATGTGTTTAGTTGTTTATGTTTTTGTTTTTTTGTAAGTTTTGTTATGTTTTGTGCATTATTGTAAAAAAACGATAGAATTTAATATTTCACAGTTAGATTTTAACGTTTCGCTTTGATAAGAATTAAAATCATCACAGACATTGTTTCAAAGTAAATGATTTTAATGTTGGCTTGTGATATTGAGTTGTTTATTCATTTGGTACTTTTTCGAACGACCAATTTTATTAAAGCAATTTCAAAATTTTCAAGATCATTTATTCGCGCGTACAAACCAGACACTCTGCGTCTGTCCAACCACAACAATCCAAAGACACATTGCGGGTTCTGTTCGCAAATCTTTCGTCAGTCTGGGTCATTATGTGCAGCACAACGGGTAGACTGCTCGGCACCAACTGGAAATCAATGATTAGTGCCTTTCGCAAGAACACAACGACGCATGGCCAGTTCAGCGAGCCAGGAACAAATTTTCGGACGCTAAAATTTCTTAAACTGCTTGATAAAATTACGAAAAATTTAGAACTACTACAGAGCTTGTTTCACCAAAGAGTAATAAACGTTATATATACGTTAAAATCAAAATACTAAATCGCATGTTAAATACAATACATATATTTTTTAAATCATCAAAGAAAATGATGCCATGATACTACTGCAGTAAATTGGTAATTTGGTGATAGTATTTTACTAAATTGATTTTATGAAAATGACAAAATTTCAAGCTATTGTGTAATTAATAATATTCCTAATACTATAATACCATATTCAATGTTATATTTTAACGCATTATTTAACGTTGATCAACCACATTAAAGATTTAAAACGTTATTTAGTGCAGTGCTGTTGTGTGATGAAACATTCAATATTAAAAGCTTATTTTGAAAATCACACCCTGCAAGAATATTGTGATGGCGACAATTTTGACGTTAAGTTTCATGTATCTTGAAAATTCCGAAGATTATTCTACAAAATCAGTCAAAACTAGGTGAAACTTAACAGTTTTAGCATTAAAATACTTCAAACCAAATCTTCATACTTGCTGTATTACGCCGAACGTGTAACGAGTTTGTGGGGCCCATCTCCGGCAACATATTCCATTGCACCCGGGCAACACGGCTAATTTTGAAAAAATGCCGCAGCGGTGGCCAGCCGTTGGCAACACTGTCTCCATTTTGACCGGCCCGAGATTTGAATCTCAGATCTCCCGCTCTATTGACGAACGCGTTACCGCTCGACCAACTGGCGATTAAAATACTTAAAACATACTATTTTAACACAAAAAATGTTTAATTAGTTTAATTCTGATTTCGACTGAGTTTAAAAATATTCTTTTTCCAATATTATTTGATATTTTAATTTTTGCGTATTATTGATATGAAGAACTAAAGACTCTGTTCAAACTAAGGAATTCTGTAAGCAAAACCACGCGTTGTTTTAGTTCTGAACTATGATTATTTGGTAATTATACTGGGCTATAGCTCTTATGTGTTCGAGCAAACGCTTTCTTAAAGTTTTGTTAAAACTACTGCATTCATACTCCTCAAGTTCAACTGTATTATACACGATATTCATTATCAATAATTAACTAACCTAACAATAATTAATAAACTTATTACTTAATGATAAACTTGATATTTAAACTGACCACTTCTGATGTCCATTCTACACGTTCAAAAGATGGCGGTTTAGAATTGACGCAGAAGATCCCTTTTCGTGAAATCCTGTTATGCTGAGATGGTGTTATGCACTTTCTTCTATTGGTATCATGTTGAAGAGTAACTATTGGAAAGATTATTTCATGAAAGCTTGTTTTGCAAGGCCGCAAACTTGTAAGAATTGTAAGACTACTATATAAAACGCTAAACCAAAAATTTGTTCACACCTCAACTTTAAAACTCCGTTTTTTATTCGGTATCAACTTATAAGTACCGTACCCTACTTAATATGTTTTAGAGCCGCATTTCAAAAGTTTACCTCATCTGAGTTTTTAATAGAAAAAATTTTCAGAAATGAACTCAAACTCATAAAACATCATTCTAATTTCAGCTGTTTTAGTGTAAGGTGTTTCCAAGACTAAAATTTGGAACGATTTTTTTCAGTGCAATAAGTTTCATTAAAAAATTTATGGAGCTGTAACTGAAACTACAGACCTGATTTCGATTCCCACTCGGGTCAAAGTTGGTTGCCATTGGTTGGGACACATTTAGTCTTACCGGTCTCCAATTACAATTTGATTAATTCGGGTTTATGTAATTGTGTATCTTTCCTGCAGTAGCCTATTTTGGACGAATTATGGTTATATTCTAAATCTCTTGAAAGTTTTCTATCTCATTGTTTGAATTTTTGCTTAACTCAGTTTGTCATTTCTTTGGATTCATCATGTAGGAAAAATTGGCCTAAAATCTCTTTTTCAGAAATGCCACAACGTGATATGAGTGAGAGTGTTTTCATGCTTCGATCCATCAGAGGCCCATCACCAATGGCAGCCTGAGTGGTGATTATAGGTTGCTTATTCTATGAGTGACCATGAAATTGCCAATTCATTCCTGGGACTCAATGCTGCAATTTGAAATGTACTTTGTTCTCATCAACCACAAGGAGGGCAATTAAAACCAATCAAAGTGGGAGTAGAAGCAAGAATCCAAGTTGATAGGATCGTGGATGTCAACTTTCTGTAGTAAAATCCTGTCGAGCAAAGCAAACTTATGACAATTGAGTTACTGTCGTTATTTATCACTTTCTTCAGCTCATCTTTAGCTTATCGCCTCGGTGTAGTAAATGTTTGTAGCCAACTACACATACTGATGGTGCTTCAGCTATGCTTGTTTTACGCTTATAAACTACCAATACCGGTGCTGAATTCCATAGGCGTAGCCAGGATATTTGATTGGGGGGACCCAAACCACAATTCACACGCAATAACGTCATCGAAAATTTACAAAAAGAGGAACTTTTTATGGGGCAAAGATATCGTAGAATGGAAGATCAAAAGCTGTGGCCAGGTTTGGCACTTAAGCAAGATTTTGCCAAAGTAAGTAAGTAAGTAAGTACTGTATTTTATTTTGCCAATTATCACAAACATAAAACACGAAATGAATAAACAATAAACTAAATGTGCATAATGGCAGGAAGCACCGAAAAAACCGTTAGGTTATTAAGCCAAGATGCTCCCTGATGTAGATGCAGTCAACAGTTAATCTAGAACATTAATAAATCAAAAGAAAATAAATAAATCGACAAGATAAAAAACAAAAAAACAAAAAAAAACAAAAAAAACAAATAATAGTTAATAACGATTTAGAAGATTTTTTTGAATTTATTTTTAGAAGAAACCCAATGCATACTTTTATAGTTACTGTTCAATTCACTCCATAATTTGTTCCCTCTGTATGAAAGTTGGTTTTTGCAAAAATTTTTATTAACACGAGGTAGAAAATACGTAGCGGAACCTTTGAATCTTGTATCGTGAACATGTATAGAGTTAATATTTGTAAACGAATTGTAAAATGCTTCGAGTAATTTACCATGATGTAATTGATACATAAATTTGTAAAGTTCGAATTCGTATATTTCATCAATTTTTAGAAATTGTAAGGCGCTGTATAATTTTGTAGTTGGGGTTTCAATACCACATAATAAAATTATCCTTAGAATTCTATTTAATCTTACTCGTAGATATTCTATACGAGTTTTGTCAGCTGTCCCCCATACAATAATGCCGTATTGAATTCTGCTGTATACAAGGCTATAATAAAGCATGCAAAGAGTTTCTTTGTTTACGTAATTGCGCAACCTGTAAAAAACTCCAGAAAAACGAGCAAGCTGATGAGATAAGTAATTAACATGGGAAGACCAGTTTAAAGTGTCATCTATAAACAAGCCTAAATATTTAACCGTAGAGGAACGTTTCAATGTTTTGTCATTTAGATGGATCACTAAGTTTTCATGCACCGTTTTTTTTGGTTGTTTATGTATCAACAGATAATTCGTTTTTGAATAATTTAAAGACAATTTGTTTTTGCAAAGCCAATAATCAACATGTCGAATTTGCTCATTTACCTTTGTTTCAAGTGTTTCTAAATTTTTATCAGCAAGCATCAAAAGTGTGTCGTCAGCAAATAAAGTTGTATGGAATTGAGATATATTGGGAAGATCATTTACGTATAACAAAAACAAAAAAGGCCCTAGACATGATCCTTGTGGAATCCCACACCTAACTGGTCTATTGCATGAAACAGAATTAGAAACAACAGTACATTGAAGTCTATCTGTTAAATAACTCCGAAAGAGTTCATGAGCAACACCTCTAATGCTAAATGAGCGATATAGTTTTTCAAGTAATATAGTATGATTAACAGTATCGAAGGCTTTAGATAAATCAAGAAATATGCAACGAGTGTATAAATCTTTATCGATATTTTGAAGTAGTTGGTCGTATATTTTACTAATTGCAAGTATTGTGGATGAATTTTGTCTAAACCCGAGTTGATTTTTATTTAGAAGATGATATTTTTCCAAAAAATGTATTAAACGATGGTAAATAATTTTTTCCAATATTTTATCAAATTGAGACAGTAGCGATATTGGTCTATAGTTAGTTGCTTTTGATTGATCTCCTTTTTTGAATATGGGAAGAACCTCAGCAACTTTTAAACAATTAGGAAATACACCAGATTTAAAGCACATATTAAAAAGTTTGCTAAGTATTGGTGCAATAATTACTTTGCTTAATTTAAGGAATTTTGTCTCTGCATCCTTAGATCTAGTTGCCTTTTAAGCAGAAAGAGAATCTATAATGTTTATAATTTCATTGGTAGTAGATGGTGCTAAGAAGAATGAGTTGTTTATTTTTGTACTGGTAAATGATTTTGTATATGATATGCCATCAAGATCAGCCGAGGATATCGACTCTGCCATCTTGGGACCGATATTAACAAAGTGCTCATTCAAACTTTCCGCAATTTCATCAGAGTTGGTAAGGATTTTTCCGTTATCGGTTATCAGCTCAGTAGGGTCAACTCGAGCTTTTGTTTTAATACTTGCCAGTTCGTTCACAATTTTCCATATTTTATTGCTATCACCTTTGTTATCTTTCAACAACTCATGATAATGCATTCGTTTGGCACCATTTATAGTTCGATTTAATGCATTACGATACGCTTTGTATTCAGAGCTCACCAAACTATTTTTGGTTTTTAAGTATTTTTGAAACAATTGATTTTTTTTACGAATAGATTTTAATAAACTCGATGACAGCCAAGGTTTTGATTTAATTTTTTTTTCTTTTCTACTGGCTCTTCTCATAGGTGCATGGTTATTCATTGTCTCGGTAAACACCGAGACAAATTTTTCAAAGTTTTCATTTACACAAACTTTCTCATTAAAATACAGCATATCCAGCGCAGCACTTAAATCTCCCAGAAAAAATTTAGCATTAAATTTAGACATGTCTCGAATTAACATGGGTTCCTTGTGGATGATATCTAATTTTTTTGTAGGTACAGTAATGAAAGTACCAAAGGTGATCTGATAAATCTGCGCTGAGAGTTATACCAGATCAATACTTGTTGCTTGGGTTGTTGGTGTAAACGTGGTCTAAAAGAGTTTTACTACAAGCTGTAATCCTAGTTGGTTTGTTTATTGTGCATTTTACTGAGCAACCTTTTAAACTATCAACATACATTCTTACGTGATGTTTTTTTTCTAATTGAAGCAGGTCAATATTAAAATCACCGACTGCGTAATACTCAAGTTTTTGAAGATTAAGTTTATGAAACGTGTTAGTTAGTTGAGCGGAAAATAAGTTAATATGCTCCACGGTGCTAACAGGATGTCTGTATACAACTTCCAGTACTAAAGGCTTTTTTTTTTGTCTCGATTCTTATCCACATGTTCTCTACAGCATCTACATTAATTGAAAATTCTTCGAGAATCGAAAACTTGATTTTTCTTTGATGTAAAACCCTACACCTCCAGCGAGCGTCGAACTATTCACATGAATGAATTTATAACCTGGTAGCTCAATATTACCACTGATATAATTTTCTTTCAATTTAGTTTCAGTTAGAGCTATTATTTCCGGTTGTTTTTCAAGCTCACTGAGATATTGTGACATTTTATCAATATTTTTTGCAAACTTCGAATATTTAAGTGAACTATTAAAACGTCACCAAGTCGATAGCGAAGCGCATTATTTAGGGAGTAAGTGGTAAAATATTTACATTCGTTAAATAGCACGTCTTGGTATTCATTATCGATAAGGCTTTTAATTGATGCATTATCATGAGCAGTGTTTGAAATGTTAGAGGCAGCACTAGAACAATGCCGAGTTGACCCCAAGTAACCTTCGATACTGTAACAAGCATTGCATTTAAATCGAGCGACTAAATCTGGGAATTGATCAATTTGCGTAGAACAGGTCACATGATTACGTAATCGGCAATTGACACATATACAATGCTATCATTTAGTACACCAAAATTGGAACAAGTTTTGCAAACAAATTCGATAGATGAGGAAGTCATTTTATGTTGAGTAATACCAATATCTGACAAAAAAATTACACGCAATTAAAGTATTATGTATATTATTAAATAGTCTTACTATCACTCTCGCTATCAGACTGATCAGTAGCCAAATTATTGTTGTTTTTAAGAGGCAAATAGTTCAGTTTTTCAAAATCAATGTCGACATTATACTTGAATAGATCATCAATTGATAATACAGTAAGCCATTTTCCTGTCCCTTGGTCCTTGCCATTCTTGTCTAGTGGCAAACCTGCTTTTATCGATGATTTTTTCATGCGTATTTTGCCGTTATATGAATGGCATAGCACAAATTCATCATTGCATTCATATTTAATATAATTAAGCAGTTTAGATCGTAGAGGAGTCAAATCTTTAGTAATAAATGCATTGCTTAAATATCGACTTCCTTTAAGCTTGCTTTTTTCAAACAAAAATTGGTTTCGTTTTTGAAAAGAAACAAAACGTGCAATAACGGGGCGTGGTTTCGCATTTTTTGAGGTTTTCTTTGCTCCAATTCTATGAACACGTTGTATGTCACGTTCGTCAAGTTCAATTTTAAGGGCATCAGCTACTTTAAATAGGACATCTGCACCATCGTCATTTTCATTTTCAGATTCGGAAATATTATAAATGCGTATGTTTTCTCTTCTGCCATATTGCTCTAATTCATCAAGTTTAAAGGTGGTTAGATTTAGAGCTTGTTTTAGACTTTGATTTTCACTTTGAGTCATTTTTAGATCTTTCTTACTTTTGTTGAGCTCATCACGTAATGATTTAATTTCTTCTTTTAAGTCTTTCATTGTTTTATTTATGTTCTGCAATAGTTCCCTATCCTCTTCATTGAAGCTGCAACTTGAGTTGTTAGATTTACCACGTGTCATTTCGTGGCAAGCCTATATTTCGCAATTTTCTATTTCGCAATGAGCAACAAAAAACACGTCTGTTCTCGACTACTGCAACTGCGAAAGGCAAAGTAAGAAGGCTCGAACAGAAAGTTAAAAAGTAAAAATATCTTACTTGGGAGACGTGTTGAGTAATTTAGTGTAACTGAAACGCAACACAGACGGGGGTCTGGGGGCTGAGCCCCCGGTCGCCGGAGGCTATGGTGGTCTGGAGGCGAAGCCCCCTGCCACTTTGCGATTTTTTTGTAACTTTTTGGAAAAAAAGCTATTTTAATGCCATTGGATCACATTTCGCACGTCTTTAGAGCCATATGAAAGAAGTAGATTTTTAAGATTTGAAAGCCAATTGAAAAAATTAAACTGTTTAATCCTCCTTTCACTTGCAATTTAAGTCAAACACACTTTTAAAATCTTGCATTTTGATGTTGAAATTTGTAAGTACTTTGGCCAAGGTAGATGGAAGTAAGTGCACTGCCTCTTGCAATATTTTAGCAATAAAGGATAATCCATTCGAAGATTTGCCTTAGAGATTTTTGCTTTGTCGTGAACGTAATCAGTTATAGGAGCACATGTACGGCCAGGGGGCCCAGGCCTCTTCAATTCAAATTCAGTAATTTGTTCAATGAGCATTTTCCCTAGCTTTTTTTTAAAAAATATTTTTGGTGTAAAAACTAGCGAGGTGGAGGTGAATTGCTATTGAAAAAATGGTACAATACGCTCGTAGATGATTACGCCGACTAACAATGTTATTCGCGGGCCAGGTTTACAATGCACTGGGCTCCTGGTACTTTGGGGATTTTCGCAACATCTTTCTGCCAAATACAGGTGAAGACCAAAAAAAGTCTTAACATTTGAGCGAGGGGCCCATGGCGCTGTACCATATGGAAAATCTGTCCCTGGTTATTACATTACGTTCATAAAAAGGTTAGATGAGGCCTGAGATAGCAACGTTTAAGACAATAACCCTTAGTTTCACCCAGGTTATACATTTAAATTGGTTGGCAAAATTGAATTGAGGGGGCCCGGACCTCCTGGTTGTGAATACTATTGTTGATTACTTTGTATGCGAGTACTGTTTACGCGAAGATGCTATAAAAAGAAACTGAAACAGAAGAAACATGACTTTTTGTCACATTTTTATCATTTGTGGCATTTTGATTGGGGGGGGGGGGGCAAGCCCCCTGGGCCTCCCCTGGCTACGCCTATGCTGCAGTCTGCAATACAGTGTATTGAAAATTAAAATAATATCGTATGACTTGTTTTTCCCAGAGAATACAGTTTATGTAGATTAAAAAAGGCAGCATTTTGTCAAAAAAGACACAATATAGTTTTTTGTACAAAATAGTCGTTTGTACTGCAGTCAATTTCTTTTAATCGTGTTGTCAAATGTTTAACTCACCTCTCATTGGCATGGTACTGGAAAGGTATTAAAGTGCTCATGGTATTTCTAAAATTCATGTATCGTTTCTAGCAAGTAGATGTAAACAAAAACCTATACCGAATAGTCATTGCATGAGCGTGTTCTCGAAATATCGAAATTTATTGGCAATAAAATATGTAGGCCACTTGAATCAAAATACTGTATAATAGCACAACAGATGTAACTATAAACAAGCTAAGAACTAATTTCAATATATTTCCAGCATAACCTACAAGTTGGAAGAAAAGTGAACACAACTTTTCACAATGTTTCAATTAGGGTTAAAAATAACTTTTGGTAATATTAAACACATGTTGAGCAATATAAGCACTAAGTATGTAAAAATGACGACATATTTCAATAAAAATTTTTTTATGTTTAAAGCAAAGAATTTCAAAAACAAAACAAAGTAACCTATCAAAATGTAAAAATCAAATACAAAGTATATAAGGCTTAATACAGATGCACAAATTTCTTGATATTAAAAAAAAAACTGAGCGTTGAAGCTGGTCGTAGACCTACCCCACAAGGAATGCTCTTTGCCAGCAATTTTCTTCTGCGCTACATTTGTTTTCGTCGGAATTCTTTTTAACAGAATAAAAAAAGTCATCCAAGAACGCTAATTGACCACAATATTTAAAAAAATGACACGCATGATTGCATTCAATGGCACAATAGCGAATCGACGCTTAAAAGAAAACAGCGGGTGCGTTCGAAATTAAAGCGCTCTATATCGCACCCTCTAACGCTAGTATAGATATTAATGAAGCTTTTGCCATAGTTAATTTTCAAGTTCATTAACGCAAGTTTCTACAGAGCTATTAGATTATGACTTGAAGAAAATTAATGGACTGATTTAATTCCTGCAAAAGATGCGAGTCCATTCTTTGCTCCTTTGACCTAAGCCATGGTGAATGCATCAAACTTATCACGAAGAATCGAGTGGAAGATCGCACAGGAGTTTTGCAATGGTTTGTTTACCAAGTAATTCTCAACGACTGAGACATTTGAGGAAATTAAGTTTAAGTTTCCGCTTTTTTTCGATCTTTTAGGCCCAGTCTACACTGCGTAAAATCGTAAGCGTACGAGGGTGTCCTAAGTATGTTTTAACTAAGGCGATCTTTTATTCTTTCTAAGATAAAAGATTGATGCCGCTCTCTGACTTAAGCATGCGATAAAAGGTCCTTTCTAGCTCGATTGGTAGAGCACAGGCTTGGTAATCTATAGGCTGCAGGTTTGAATCTTGTGGGAGGTCAATTTTTTCGCATTGCTTGTTTTCAAGTCATAACCGTTCTGGTGGCTCATCTCTCAGCTTTTGCGCTGGTGTCGTTTAGATCAGAAAGCACGCAAAGGATTAAACACCAAACAGAATAATATTTGTGGTGATACCGGTAATAACTTACCTATTTATACTGTGTCTGTTATGCTACCATAATTCTTATAGGTGGTTGTGTTATGATTTATTTTAGAAGGCAAAGGTCTGACGTCCAAGCAAGAAATGTTTCTCTCGTAAATAGTCAATATATTGAGATACTGTACAATGCAAGAAAAAAAAATTGAAAGAAGTTCAACTATCACTCACAACAGGACTACAATTCTACTGACGTAATCAATGTTCCCTCTAATTTTTTGTGGTCTGCGTGCGCAAAAATTTTGGTGTGTGCGCACTTTTTTGAAAATAAGTAATGTTTGTGCAAAAATCCATGCAAAAATTTCAGCCTTCTAACCTTCTAAAATTTAATAACAAACAATACAGCCAAAAATGTAGAACATATTTATTGAGACATTTCGGTTAATTTCTTTAAATTATTGTCAATCTTATTCAAATAGAATGCGCAAACAAATTTAGTTATTCAATAAGTTGTTATATAGATTGTCTTGGTTATGTTACTGGCAGGCTCGTTACCAGAAACTTACAATGGGGGGGCTGTCTCTGGGGTTTGGGGGTGGAGCCCTAGCCGCCTAAGGCACGGGGTCTGGGGACTCCGCCCCCAGCGCTCGAAAATTTTGTATTTTTTTGGCAAAAATAGCTTAATGATAGGTCTATTTTGATAAAATTAATGCTATTGAAACGTGGCATAGAAATTAGCAGTGCGAAAACATGATTGCACTACTTGCGCAAATGGACTGCGTGGGAGGTAGGTATTGCTAAAGAGAGAGAGAGATAGAGAGTTTATTTTTTTGAACTATTATAAAACACAAATCAGAATTTACGGAAATCGATTAGACAAAAAAATATAAGAAATTACAAACGGATTTCAGCATTTAGTTCATGGAGGAGTCCTGAAAGACCATGTGGTAAGCGTGGCTTGCCGGTCGCCGAGTCTTTGATTCCTCAAATACAAGCTAGTAAATCATAACATCCTATACCGGTATAGTTCAACAAAATTCTCAAGGACAATAGTTTCTAGAGAAAGATATAATTAGGGGGCTAATCGAAGAAAGTTTGAGAGAATTAGGTAATATTGAATAGCTCCCAATTCCCTTATTCTTGAGCTTAAATATTTTTGATAAAATCTACGTTAAACATTTGTCAATGAGTAATCAAGTTTGATTAGCAATTTTCGGCCATGTTTCAAAGTTTTTTTTTCTGATTCATGAGCTTTATTTTTGACAAACTACTCCCCCCTAAAGAAACGTTTTAAAATATGCTTTAAATCATTTTTGAGTCTATTCCAGGGGAAAAGGCAGTCACAGAAGGGCTATTTGGTATTTTCCTTATTCTGCATTTTGGTCGTCAGAGCAATGGGGGCCCCCTGGCTACGGTACTGGTTACTGCTGGACCTTCTTCGTACACGGTGCCGTCTTAACCTACTTCCTCAATCTGCCTACCGAGAACATTGTTACATTACATCACAATATGTCTGTGCGCGGTAAATTTATGCGTGTGTGCAGTCTCTGAAAGCTGTGTGCGCGCGCACACGCGCGCAGCTTAGAGGGAATACTGGAGGTAATCAAATTGGGTGGGACAACAACTATACTCAAGTACCTAATAATTTTAGCGAGAAGAAAGATTGGTTTTTGATTTGTCAGCAGTGACCGAAATCTCAGGCGAACAGAAATTTCTCACATAAACCATGATATTGAACGTTACAAGGAATATCATTAATTGTGTTGAAAGGGTGGTTGGGATGGTTTACATGGGTACAGTTTTCCCTGCCGCCGTAGTTGCTGGGTTCATTATCAGCCCATCCAACTGTTTTCTGATTTGCTGTCACTCCGTCGAGCCAAACAAAGGTTTGGTCATCCCTTCTTAGACCAATCCATGCGGAATCCATACCGACCGTTGCGTTAAGGATGTCTCTGTAAATCATGCAAGTAACTCGTCTCGTTGCGATGTTGAATTTTATTGCCAGTTTGTCATTTCGATTTGTTAAGATTTTCAACTAATTTTTGTTGTTGTAAAGGCTTTCCAGCAATTTCTTGCCATTGACTTTTCCCGACATTTGGTTCAGTTACTATATACCACTTTAGTGCGGTACAGAGTTCATTTGTTATTAGTGCAACAAATTAGATCGCATCTGCAGAAGTTGGTTGAAAGTGCAGCCTCTGATACGATTGATCACTTGAATGTATCGCTTGGTAGTTTACATGTAGACGAACAGGTTTGACTTTATTGATTCATTTTTTATTTGTGGTTAGTTTATGCAAAGAGTCTATGATGCGACTGACAACGCTCCGTAATTTTTTTCTATTACTAGGGCACTAATCTAATGCTGGAGACCTGCGTATCTCATTAACTTGTGGCTAATAACAGTCATTGGTTTAGTTCAGGGGTTCCCAAATGGGCAGGGGTGCCGAAACCCGGGGAGGATGGGGGGATTAGAACCCCCCCCCAATAATTTGACTATGGTCTGCATCTGAGCGGCAGTTGATTTTTGGAATTTTTTTTGGTCTTTACTGGATTTCGGGGACAAAAACTTCAATTTTCGGTGAAGATTTCTTTTCTTTTTTTTTTTGATCTTCAGTTGATTTTGGGAACAAAAACTTCAAATTTCTGTGAAGACCTTTTTTTTGTCTTTTTTCGCTTGATATGCTTACCTGAAAACAATCGTGGTCGAGCTTCATCACCCCCAATGTTAAAAATGAGGCAAAATTGGGGTGGAATCGCAAATTATCCCCCCCAATGCGCAACATAAATCGTCACCACTGCAAATGGGGGCACACTTTGAGTTTTCAAGGGGTACATTACAACCGGTACTCAAACTGTAGGGGGAGACGCGTTGTCACCAAACTGCGTAGCGTCCTTCAACTAAATTCTGGCACAAAATCCCTTCCAAATTGCGGAAAAGACTTTTTTTTTTTGGTCTTCAACCAAATGCTTGGGCAGAAACCCTGGTTTAGTTAGCTAGTTAAAACATAGACTGTTAATTGCTCAGAGCAGGGGTCAGCAACGTTTTGAACTAATAGGCCACTTTCAGTCCTAACAAGGTTCCAGCGGGCCTTACCATTCCAGTAGACCAAAAGAGAAAGGTCTTCGACAGAAATTAAGACATTTTTTCGAAGAATCGATGGCGAAGAACCAAAAAAAAAGCCTTCGCCAAAAATCCAGGCCCTTTTTTGGACGAATCACACAAAAAAAGGTTTATTGCTACATATCTATCATTGAAAACCAAAAAAAGTTAGCGGCCGGATGACAATAAAAAATCGCGGGCCGTGTAAAATGCGTTGGCGGGCCCCATCCGGCCCGCGGGCCGTAGGTTTACGACCCCTGGCTTAAAGCATACCGCGAGTTACGAACTAGTTTTTTTGCCATCAAAATGGAATCTTGCAATCCTGCATGCTAGTACTGTTACGTATATTGACAGCATTGACTAAATTACCGCACCTTCGTGCATATAACTCACGAATCCCGATGTAAGCCAAATCACCTCCAACACGTTGGCATAAAGTTCTGCTTTCTTCCCAGTTCTGGCTGGAGTTGGTTTTTTGATATTGGTAACAGTTGCCAGCATTGTACCAGCCTGGCTCGACTAAAGCAATATAAGTAATTACGAGAAATAAACACAGATTTTCGAAATTCGAAACTGGAATCAATCGAAATACAGCAAAGCAGCAAGAATAGGACTGGATGAACCATTGGCGTAACCATGGGGTAAATGGTTTTAACTCATCCTTTTCCAAGTCACTTAGAAAATTTAACCCAAAACACAAGCTTTAAAACACGTTTTGACCTTGATCTGTAAAGTACGAAAAAGGCTAAGGGGGCTGGACATTTTTACTCTTCGAAATGGCTTTCGAATTTTAGTAATTTAGTTTTTTCAATTTGCTCCAAAAACGTTCAAAATGTGATCCAAATAGAGCAAACAAAGCTACTTTTTTCACAAAAAATCGCAAAAATTACCCAGCGCCTGGGACCTCATCTGTGATACATTTGAGTTGCATCAGTTGTGCAGCATACTGTCTAGATTAGACAGTTTTCGGATACACCAAGGCGATTCAAGTCTAACAAATAAATTTTTTCTTTTCATGTTTCAAGTTCTTTCAATTCCATTATGACTGCTCAAGTTCGTATTCGTTCCAACTGCGTATGCTTCTTGCTTGAAACCACTTAGCAACAATGTTGTCGTGCAGAAGCTTAGAGCCAAAATGATACCCGACTACATTGGAAGACGAAGAATGCAGAGCTTAGCATATTCGTTTGTCAAACAAGATTTTTGCATTGCCCGAATTTTTGCAAAAATCTTGGTATGCCTTTTCAGACCTCGACTTATTATAATCATTGAAGATAGGTGGCGGAACGGAGGGGGTGCAGGCAGCGATGGCGAACCCATATTTAAAGCGTTTAAAGTGAGGGGGCCAAAACAGTAAACATGCAGTTTTCTTTCGCCTATAGCGTATATTTTTGCATGGCAAGGCGAGCAAACAAGGTTCTGCTAAACTGGGGCTTGAATGCAAAGTTAAAATTTTTTTGTTCAAGAAATGAATCTAATTTTGGTGTAGAGGAAACTAGCGCAAATTTAAGCATATCACAAACGGGGGTCTGGAGGGAAAGCTCTCAGCCGCCAAAAGCTATGGGAGTCTAAGGGTGAACCTAGGCGAGTTTTGTAATTTTTCGGAAAAAATAACAATTTTAATGCAGTTTGGATCACGTTTCGCACGTTTTTAGAGCCATTTAAAACAATTTAATGGCTAAAAGTTGGAAGCCAGTTGAAGAATCAAAGCTCTCTTAGGCCCCTTTACGTACAGGTTAAGTCCAAAACACGTTTCAACCATAGTTGGGCAAGTTAATGCAAAACGTCAGCCTCGTTAACTACTAGTCCGTTAACAAACTTCACACCTCCGTTAACGTTAATCCGTTATTTTCAGCTTTGATTAACGGAAGTTGATAAAGTCCGTTAGTTCGTTAATATTTTGCGTATAATTTATATTTCTTTTTATTCACTCGCTTCTAGAACACGTGTTGACGTTGTTGAGCTGATTGTAAGGAAATATCTATTGCTATCAATGGTGATCTTTTTGTGTTTTGGAAGTTTTATTTTACAGTCTAATCTAACTTGAAGATAAAAATAAGTTCAAATGCATCAACGAAGCTGCGATCGGAAAATCCTCGGAAACTGCGAACAGCGATAATTAATAGACCTATGAGGCTGCAGCTTATTGTTTGCCACAAAAAAAGAGCTTCTTTTTCGCTTTCTTCTATAAAACTAGTGCTAATGCGCAACAAGTGTTACCAATGCAAACTGATTAGAACCAGTACGATGAATGAATGGTGCAAGATATTAACGATAAAAACCGTAACGGAAGTTAATTTAGTCCGTTAACATAAAAACTTTTTAACGGATTAACGAGTAAATGAAAAAGTTAGCTTCGTTATTAACGGATTAATGGACTGGTGCCCACCTATGGTTTCAACCATAGGTGGGCACAGGCGCGTAGCCAGGATTTGGAAAAGGGGGAGGGGGCTATTTTGAAAGAGTGAGAAAAGTGCAAACGACCTTGACCCGAATTTTCATTGTTCTTGAATCAGTGTCACACGGTTTCTCCGAAAATCAAGGCGGCATTTCTCAGAAATCTCGGAATTTCAAACATTATATTTGCCCAAAGTCAGGTGATCTCCAAAAAAAAAAAAAAAAGGTCTTCACCGATTTTGAGACTGATTTTTTGGCCGACATTGGTAATTCCAACGTTTGAGGGGGGCTGTTTTCCAATGGGGGGCTATTTTCAATTTTTCACCAAAAATCAGCCTCAAAAGCACCAAAAACGTGCGATTTTGCATACTTCACAAGCCAATGGGGGAGGGCTCGAGCCCCCCTTGCCCCCCCTGGCTACGCTACTGGGTGGGCACAAATCCGTAAATAACGAAGCTAACTTTTTCATTAACTCGTTAATCCGTTAAAAAGTTTTTTCATATTAACGGACTAAATTAACTTCCGTTAAGTGCTGTTAACGGACTAAAGTAACTTCCGTTAAGTTCTGTTAACTTCCGTTAAGGTTTTTGTCGTTAATATCTTGCAGCTTCGTTGTACATTTGAACTTGTTTTTATCTTGAAATTAGATTAGACTGTAAAATGTATCTTTCAAAATACAAAAAGACCACCATAGCAATAAATATTTCCTTACAATCAGCTCAACAGCGTCAATACGCGTTCTAGAAGCGAGTGAATAAAACGAAATGTAAATTACACCCGCAAAATGTTTAAGGATTAACGGACTTTATTAACTTCCGTTAATTAAAGCTGTAAGTAACGGATTAACGTTAACGGAGGTGTGAAGTTTGTTAACGGACTAGTGGTTAACGAAGCTAACGTTTTGCATTAACTTGCCCACATATGGTTTCAACTCTTACGTTTTGAAGTTAAATTTTGTAAGTAACTTGGCTAAGGGGTAGCTAAATCTCCCCTTGGTTGCGCCACTCCGTGTAGCTATAAGCTTTCCAAGATTTTCATTGTTTTAACACCAGCTATTGTAGGTAAATAAAGTCTTTCAAGGATGCATAAACAATACATTTCGATTCGATTGAGTGCAAGCTGCGTACAAAAACATCATTCCAAACCGTAATTGGGACTTCACGCGAACGCGTAGTACCTTTGTTTTTGATTGCGAATTTTGCAAATAAAGATTGATTTGCTTATAACCATCAAACAGAAAACCTAGAAAACTAAAATTTGGAGTCAACATAACAATTAATGAAAGCGTCATGAGTGCCAATTTTGAGGGTCCAAGGTCACGTGATCGTAAATTGAGACAGAAAAAAAAACGCTGATTTTTGGGTTGAAAATTGATTAATTCGCTTATAACTCAGAAACCACTAAACGTGCAAAGCTGAAATTGGGACACAATTAGTCTGCTTACTTGTCCACTTATTGGAACTGGTTCGTGGTTCTAGTGCCAGGAATTTGCTGAGTCACACACGAAAAAGGTCCAGAATCATGTCACAACGATTCACATTTTGGAACAGCTAACAGAGGTAGGCCAGTTGCAGTTCCAAAAATTCTGACCGTTTCGCTATTGGCTCGCTAGCCACGTGACCACTATAATGCACTGTGATTGCACCATTCGATGAAATCGTGGTGTGTGTGCATTGAGCACGCGCGTGTGGAGGTTTCGCATAGGCTGTGTGTACATGCGTGACCGAGTTCTTGAAATGTGCTTGTAAACTCGAGAGAAAAAGTGCCAACGAAAGAATTACTTTTCGGAACCAGGAACCAGTTCCTAAAAGTGGACATGTAAACAGGCTGCATGTGGGTGCCTATGAATGCTGTATGCAAACCGAGCTTGGGGGCGCCCGGTCACGTGATCAAAATTTTACGGGCCGAAAATGGACAAAAGTTGACGAATTTGAACCGATATATTTCGGTAATTACCTATCTTGATGAAAAATGGTTTGTGGTTTTTGAGCACACTATCAACCACCTTTCTTTTGGTTATGTTTGTTTACCTCAACTTAAATAGCATTTTTTCTTGTATTTTTTCTTTTATCTTACTTTTTTTTCTTTTTTCTTCATCTAGCACTATACACTTTTAAACCGCTTAGCGCTCTGTATTCAATATTTGAGCAATTGAAGATATCAGAACGACTTCTGTGCGACAGAAATTGGGGGTGCCAGGTTGGGGGATCCCCCTCAATCGGGTACGCCAAAAGTTTGAACTTTTAAACCGTTACAGCTAGAAGGATCACATTTTCAGAATGGGTAAATATCAAAAATAAACTAAATCTAACAAAAATTGTGGGTACCTCGAAGAGGGTTCTCCCCCCACACGAGCTCTCAAAAATCCAAACTTTTCAACCTTTTAAGCTAGACTCATGAAATTTTTAAGCGAAGTAAATATTAAGAAAAGATAAAATTTGACAAAATTTAGGGGCATTAAAAGTGGGGGTCCCCCCAAATGGGCTGCCAAAATTCAAACTTTTTAACCACTGACGCTAGACATTTGAAATGTCAGGGTAGGCAAAAGTGAAGAACGATAAAATTTGACAAAATTTGGGGCATCAAAGAGGGAATCTCCTCAAGCAAGGCCGCCAAAATTTATACTTTTAAACCATTAGACTTAGATAGATTAAATTTTTGAAATGAGTAGATATTGAAATTAATCTAAACCTAACAAAAATTGGGGCACCAAAATCGGGGCATTTCCCAAACGGGCCCACCAAAATTCAAACCTTTTATCTTTTTAGCAGGACAGATGAAGTTTTTAAGGTAACTATATATAATGGAAAGATAAAATTTGGGGGTACCAAAATAGGAGTCCTTTTTGAACGTGGCCGCAAAAATTCAAACTCACTCTAGACACATGAAATTTTCAGAATACATTGATTTAACTCAAAGATAAAATTTCACAAAATTTTGGGTACCATAATGAAAGGATCCCCCTCAAACGAAGATGCCAAAATTCAAACTTTAATCACTTACGCTAGAGTGATGAAATTTTTAGATCAAGTTAATATGAAGAAAAGATAAAATTTGACTAAGATTGAGGGTACCATTATGGAGGGTCCCCCTCAAACAAGGACGCCAAAATTCAAACTTTTTAATTGATAGGCAAATATCAAGAAAAGATAAATTTTGAAAAAATTTGGCAAAATGGGAATCTGGCAATTTAGTCCTTCAAAATTCATACTTTTCAATCATTCAAGCTAGACACATAAAACTTTAGAATAGGTAAATATAAAAGAAAGATAAAATCAGAATAAGTAAACAAAATAAGATCAATTTCAGGTGCCATGATTGGGGAGTCCTCCAATGGGTCCTTCAAAATTTTTAACCGCTCAAGCTAGACAAATAAAATTTCCAAGATAGGTCAAAATATAATACCAAAGAATTTGAGGATCTCATTTTATAGGAGTCCTCCAATTATGTTGACACCTTGGCAATGTCATGTTGGACAATTGGCCCTTAAATGGACCTTCAAACTACAGTATAAGATGAATTCTCACAATTAATTGGTATTACAGAAAAGTAAAAGAGTCAAACTTATGGGATTACTCCAATATTTAAAACATTAAAGTACTTGAGCTTAAGGGCTTTGTTAGATTTAAGCTAGGGCAGAATTTTTTCTTCTAAACTGTAACTCGTGACGTTGAAAAAATCTTCTACTTGCTCTTCAAAGTTTTTAAACAATTTTACTAAGAAAGCTAATGCACTGAATAATGGATGTAATACAATATACCGTAAAATGGGATGATTAGGGACAGTTTTACCTTTTTTTTTTAATCCTGAGTTTTGTTCTTAAGATATGTATTTTATTGTTAGATGATAGGATGTCCATAAGGTTGGGTTACATGAGCAACAAATTTTTGTTTCTACCAAGTGTTTAAATTTTCATATAAGGTATTTGCAAAAATGGCATGTCTCTATTCACTCCTGCCATTGAGGTAAATAGGGACAACAATATAGGTAAGTTAACCTTGTCGTGAGGTGAATATAGACACTGTAGTTTGTGATAAAGGACTACTTTGTTTACCTAAGTTGCTAGATGTTGAAAAATATGCTTTTGGGTGTTAGAAGAGACGCTTTTTTTACACACCTATCTTCCTGCTGTATCTCTCATATCTCAACTCAAGTGGCATAGAGCGGCATATTTATATTTTTCGTAAAATCACGATGCTAACACCGACATCGTTTGTAGTAGCTACTAATTTGTATCAACAAAGAAACAAAAGAATTCAATGGTCATCAATAGAATCAAAAATCATGCATTTAAAGTAATGAAAATCATTTGAAAAACCACCTAATAACAGCAAGAACACATAAAGTCATCTCCATCTTTTTTCAATTCCGGGACTTCCAGTGCATCACGACTAACTGGGATAGGAGAACAAGTTTTTGTTTGATGTGTTTATTGCTATAGAAGTTTTCTTCGGATGTTTTTGGCCATTTCCAGTTCATGCCACTTCTTACCACTGCTCCTACAACGCATCCAATGAGTTTTACAAAAAGGACTATTCCTGGAAAGAGTTCTTCCTTGTACTCAAAAACGACAAAACTTCCCTTGCGTTATTTTTCATTAACGGTGACGTTTTCTTGAAACTTTTTATTGATTTGTCCCTATTCACCCAATTTTACGGTACTGTACAATATCAAATATGTTGGCCGTTGGGTCGCACTGCTAAACAGCGTTTTCAGAATAGAAATAGCTGTAAAATGCATGCATATTTCTGCCCGTGGTTAGTGTTAAGTTTATAACTGATGTAATAATATAATTTCCTCAAAGTCGCTGGAATTTTAAAGATCGCCCTATGTTATTTCATACAGAATGGAAAACTGTTACGAACTTCTAATAGGTTTTTGATTGACATTACTTGATTATTTTGATAACTTTTTGAGACCTTTAACTTTGAGAGCGAATGACTCCAAAGCTGTTAAAATGAAGTAAAAAGAGCGTAATGCTCAAAAGAAGTAGATAATTTTTGGTGAATAGTTGTTTATCTTTAAACATTACCCTTAGGGTTTTGGAAAGCATAGAGTGGAGTAAATTTATATATAAGTTTTCAATGTAAAGTCATCGCAAAGTTAGACTCTTCAATATCACTTCTAAATTTATAAGAATTTGATTTTTTGTTTCTAAATTTTGTTTGAGTACGTATCTTTTTCCATGCTAATTGCTAAGGAGGGCATTGTTTGGTTTTGTTCTTAAATTTTGAGAAAAATCTGTAGAACTGTTCATAAATGTGCTTATATAAAATTCTTCTTAAAAAAAAAATTGCAGAGGGCTAGTTGACGGTGTAGATTTGATACTTAGGATAGTGTGTCAAATTTCTCGTGAAAAAAAAAAATTACTCCAAATGACAAACGAGTAGGTGCAGACTCGGCGACCTTTCGGTCTTGGACCGGACCCATGGTCTTTCGTGCTTACTGAGGTGACTGATGCTTCTGCATAAAATTTATTTTTGTGTAAATTGTGTGTGCTGTGTCGTGCGTTGTTTATCGTCAAAATAAACTAATCTCTCTCTCTCTCTCTCTCTTGTCAAGATAATGGAAGTTACGAAATCCAAAAATCATATTGGCATTTTCAGATCAAAAAGTTTTGTTCCTGTGTTTTAATCGAAGCAATGTCATACTCTAGTTGTGGATTCATCATCAAAACAACATAAGAGCGTTTATTTACAGCACACAACACAGTAATAATTCGGGGTAAACGATCATTGCATATTTGTTGCTGATTCACTAATGTGTGATGTAGGGGTAGGAAGACACTTGAACACAGTTTAATCTCTACCTGTTGTGTAGGATTATCCACTATTAATTTTCATAGCAGCAAATTTAAACACAGAAAAATTTAAATTAATATGTTGTTTGTAAATATGTTATAAAAGCACACATGAAACAAGGCAAATAGCCAGATAAGTGGGTTATACTTTGTGCAACTAGCCACTAACCAGCAAAGAAAATCAAAAGCATTAGACAGTGAAATGTGTTCAAGAATTTAGAATATATATATGAATTATGAATAGACTTGAATTTTCGTTAGAAAAAGGATCACATTTGTATCAAAATGTTACCTTTCACTATTCAACTTTGTTTTAGGCTACACCACAAACGACTTTCAGTTAGATGATTGTGCGATCATTAGACAAGTGTGATTGTAAATGATAACAGTAAATGCCACGTTTAGCAGCAAAAGCAAAGAAAATTTGAAACGCTGTAATAATCTTGCTACAAAAAAAGCGAGATGGGTAAAATCAGCCATTATCCAAGAAAATAACCTAAACATTACGGTTAGAGATGTATGAAAACGTTTTTTCGCTTGCTTTATTTCTAAGCTTTCTTGAAAATTTTTTCTTTGCTTTTTTTCAGTCGGTTTTTTAAATAAAGCAAAGCAACTAAAATATGACATCGCAAGCGATATCCGGGGACTTCGCGAAAGTATCTAACTTTACTGAACTAAAGAACTTCCCAATTGCGTTAAGCGTGTTTATGATTGTTGATAGTCAGATCTGAAATACATCGCTTTTGAATTTCCTAATGTTCTATTAACTTGTTAAGGTTTGTGGTTAACGGGTCTCAAAATTTAAATGTCTAGAAAAGGCATCTATAAAATGTCAAAATTTTACAACTCTGCTTACTTCTCGTTTCAACTTTTAAGGAGTTTGTTGAATTTTTGCTTAGCAACGCAGCGCAATTGTTAAAATTGCGGTTACAAACAAAACCCTCGTTAAAATAAATATTTCGACAGTAATCTTTTGCTCCGATTAAAACACAGGAACAAAACCTTTTGATCTGAAAATGCCAATATGTTTTTTGGATTTCGTAACTGCATTATCGACCAGAAATTTGAAAGGCTATCTTCTAAATATCAAATCTACACCGTCAACTAGCCCTCTGCAATTTTTTTTTAAGAAGAATTTTATATAAGCACATTTATGAACAGTTCTACAGATTTTTCTCAAAATTTAAGAACAAAACCAAACAATGCCCTCCTTAGCAATTAGCATGGAAAAAGATACGTACTCAAACAAAATTTAGAAACAAAAAATCAAATTCTTATAAATTTAGAAGTGATATTGAAGAGTCTAACTTTGCGATGACTTTACATTGAAAACTTATATATAAATTTACTCCACTCTATGCTTTCCAAAACCCTAAGGGTAATGTTTAAAGTTAAACAAGTATATTTACCAAAAATTATCTACTTCTTTTGAGCATTACGCTCTTTTTACTTCATTTTAACAGCTTTGGGGTCATTCGCTCTCAAAGTTAAAGGTCTCAAAAAGTTATCAAAATAATCAAGTAATGTCAATCAAAAACCAATTAGGAGTTCGTAACAGTATTTCAATTTATTATGAAATAACATAGGGCGATCTTTGAAATTCCAGCGACTTTAATACAGCAGGCAAACTTAACACTAACCACGGGCAGAAATATGCATGCATTTTACAGCTATTTCTATTCTGAGAACGCTGTTTAGCAGTGCGACCCAACGGCCAATATATTGGATGTTGTACAATATATTGTATTACATCTGTTATTCAGCATGAAAGCTTTCTTAATAAAATTGTTTAAAAACTTTGAAAAGCAAGTAAAATTATAAGTTTGACTCTTCTACTTTTCTGTGATACCAATTCATCGCAAGAATTCATCTTATAGTATCAAGGTCCATTTAAGGGCTAATTGTCCAACATGGTATAGCCAAGTTTGGCATGTTTTATGTTTCTCTTTTATTAGCCCGCCGTTACCTTTTGTTAGCCCACCGTTATATCTAGCTGGAGTACTTGGTAGTAAAGATTCTAAATTTCAAGAGGCCCATTTGGCATGGTCTCCTCAATGTGGCCAACCAAATTTATTTATCTCTAATCTTTGATTCATATTAATCTATTAAATAGGTTTAATTTGTTTAGCTTATGCAGTTTATGGGGAGAAGTGTCAACACAATTGAAGGACCCCCATAAAATGAGATCCTCAAATTTTTTTATATTAAGTTGTTACCTCAGTTAAAAATTTCATTTGTCTAGCTGGAGTGGTTAAAAAGTTTAAGTACTCGTTGGAGGAGGACTCCCCAATCATGGCACCTGCTTAGGTGGGCAAGTTAATGCAAAACGTTAGCTTAGTTAACCACTAGTCCGTTAGCAAACTTTCTACCTCCGTTAACGTTAATTGGTTATTTTCAGCTTTAATTAACGGAAGTTAAGCAAGTCTGTTAGTTTGTAAATATTTTGAGTTTAATTTACGTTTCAGGGCAAACTGGTTTGTATCAGTACGATGAATGAATGGTGCAGAAATTAACGATAAAAACTTTAACGAAAGTTAACAAAACTTAACGGAAGTTAATTTAATCCGTTAACATAAAAAAACTTTTCACGAATTAACGAGTTAATGAAAAAATTAGCTTCCTTATTAACGGAAAAACGATTAACGGATTTGTGCCCACCTATGGGCACGTGAAATTAGTCATATTTTATTTATCAGAAATGGAGTCCTCAAGGACGTCCTCGAGGATTTTGAAGTCTTTGGCCTTAGCCTCGAAGCGCAAGTCCTTGGCCTCGAAGGACAATACTATTTTTTGATTGGTTAAAAAGGAAAAAAACTACACAAAATTTCATCTAAACTTCTAGTCCGTCAATTTATTTATTTTCCCTATTTGAAAAATGATGCAGAGAGATAGTCAAGAAGTCATATTAAACCTTAATGGCATTGTGTGAAAGCTCCTAATCGGAAAACGAAGGGGCAAAAGGCTGTGCAGAATAGTTCTTTTCATTTCCGCGAATACTTCCGATGCGGGAAGTGCAAACAGCAAAGCTCTAAAAATATCCGGGACCTTAACTAGAGATACGGGGGTCAGGACCAATGACGTCGCTACGGGAGGGTCAGATGGGCGTGCCCTCCCTAACGACTGCTTGCGCCCTCCATTTCGGTTTAATCAGAATACGTTTTTCAAACATCACGTAACGACGAGACAATAGACAATAAAGACAAATGTGTCGCGGAATGGGGATATAAGCCTATAGAGTTGTTATCGGTATTTCGTTAGTGATTATGACCTGAAATAATGCTTGAAAAAATTTTTTAAAAGACCAGCTGTATTTGTTTATTTTAGAGCTCACTCAAAATTTTTTTAGGTCGCAGTCAGTTGCACAGCCAGAGGAAAGGGGTAAAAAGGGCTTCGGCACCCGTAGGCCCTGTCATCATTTAGGAAATTTAACCCCAAAATACAAGTGTTAAAACGTGTTTTGAACTTGGCGTATGAGGAGAGCTTAAGAGGCTAGGCAATTTAAATCTTTCAATGACTTCTGAATTTTAACAAATTACTGCAGTAATCCATCAATGCGGCTTCAAAAACGTGCGGAAAGTGATTAAAATGGCCTTGAAATTGCTATTTTTTGCCACAAATTCACAAAAATTACCCAGCGGCTGGGGGCTCTGCTTCCCAGGTCCCCTTTCTAATCCGCTTGAGTTGCATCAGTTGTTCTACACGGGACCTAAATTACTGTAGACAATTTCTGGGCAAAAAAAAATTTACTTTTGTTTTAAGCCTCTTTCTTCTTACCAAATCCTGGTAGCGCTTTTGGTCGCCTTCAATGCTGCAGACAGATTTTTCAGGCGATTTTATGGGCCGCAGACAAAACAAGTTAAGAAACCATGTTGGCCGTATACGTCTATTTTTTCAGACATTGGTACAAAATTGTTGAAATAGTGCATAATTTATAGCCGTAAAATATCAGTTTTTATGTGCAAAAGTTCAGTCTGTTTTAGTGCCTCCCCACTTTCGACGGGTGCCTTCCCACTTCTGTTTGCTCTGGCGACGGCACTGGTTCTGAAACAACCATTTTGGAGTTGCGAATGCCGAAACATGACTGTGCCTATCTGAGAGTGGATTCAGAAGAAAGTATGTCTGTACGTGTGTGATAATGAAATGTAATACAGTTACCTGCGATAGCCAATTACACTAAAATGTTAGTATATTTCTGATATATACTGTAACTAACAAAACGCATCTTGAGAAGGCCAACACGTGCTTTGAAAATACGTTAGAGAGTATTGTAAAGAATTTGTTTTGAGATAAGAAAGAACAACTCGCCCATTGGCAAGCGATCTGGGATCAAAGCTACCTTTATAGGCACAGCCAAAAGGGGGGGGGGGGGGGGGAGGCAGGGGGCCCGGACCCCCAATCGCAATGCTGGCATTGATAAATTTATGACAAAAACAGCTATTGCTTTTTCAGTTTCCGTTCCTGGTTTGGTTTTCACCTTGACTTCAGACCGTAAAGACCTTTTTTTCCTTGGTCTTCACCTAAGTTTCGGGACAAATTCAGCTCTTCAATCCGTGAAGACCTTTTCTGTTGTTTTTTAATTTTGGTCTTCACTATGTAAGTTGTGGTTTGGGCCCCCCCAATCCTAAATTAGTCTTTAACTAAATTTTGGGCCCCCCCCAATCAAAAATCCTAAATCGGACTGTGAAGACTTTTTTTGGTCTTCACCCAGGGCGTGCGAGAGAGGGGTTCAGGGGGTACATCGTACCCGCCCGGGGCCGAGGGGGCCTGGGCTATAGGGGCTCGGAAGAGTTCAGGTTTCCACATTAAGTTTTGGTATCGCACCACAACACCGTAATCAAACTTGCCTACAGCAAAAATATCAGTCAGCCTATTCAGTACTGGTATAATTAGTCGCTATTTTTGCTACACAGCCTTTAGGGCATCCAATAGTGGCCGATTTGATTAAAAAAAGAGGAAAATGTATCAAAAGCTATACACTTGCACCGAAAATAACGTTTTGTTACATTTCTCTGACTTGAGAGCCCCAATTCTACAGCATAACAATGTACGAGGGCCCACATTTCCAGAGATCCAAAAGCATTTCAACCTCAGAGAACGGAGTCAAAGTTGACATACTATACTACTATCATTAAGTAACTCTCTCTGTCTGTATGAGTTTGATAGGTATTTGGGTTTGTGAAGTCTATGGTTGCAGATGACTTCTTGCACTTTTATCTGTAAAATATTTGGATTTGCAGTATTGAAGTTATTATATTTTATAATATCGTGTCATTGTCATCATCCCCCACTTCACATGCTTTCTTTCATGTATATCACGTTTTCTGCTTGTCAATTTAAGCAAGTCTGGTGCTGGAATGTTGATCAAATGCTGTATTTTACCTTCGAGAAACATAAAAAGTGCTAAAGCTTCTGGGGCTCCGCCCCGGACCCCGCTGGGGGAGCTCCCCTAGCTGGATTTATACCAATTTTATGTTTAGTTGTGTTTTTTATAGGTACTAACTGTATGCGAATATTGTTATCCCCTCACTTTTAAATGAAGATCCACACCCATCCGACAAAAATTGATTTAACGGCATGGGCCCCGATAAGGCTTGGGAGACCCAATAAGATTTGGGGGCCCGGTATCGACCTTCGCACCCCCTGAAAAATTTTCTCTCTGAGGCCCTGTCTTCACCCATGTGATTTGGGCCCCCCAATCAAAAATCCTGGCTACGCCTATAGCTACATTCGCAAAACGATTTTTGTGTGAAAACTGCTGCTACGAATCCCAAATAATAAACTATCAGAAAATAGCTGCATGAAGAATTAGATCGTGAAATGGAATATAACTATAATTGTTCGAATGCCTGAAAAGATGCGCGCTGCACTTAATCAATATTCGTACGACGTTATGAAAATACTAGCAGAAAAGCTTCCACGAAAAATTTAAGCATTTTCAGAAAGACCTAATCATTTATTATTTTTACGTTTTTACAATAGTGGGTATTTTGAGGGTGGGCCCTGGGGCAAATGCCTCCAATACTTTTCTCCTAAATACCGCCCTGCTGGGATCCCCAGGTTGCTTTTTGCAGTTAATACCTTATGTTAAACTTTACAAAATGTCTTTTGGCGGCCGAAACGTACTTGCTCATTCCTTGATGAACATTAGATGCAAAACTTTAGAGTACAGAGAGACATCACATGCACTAAACCGTAAAGAAAAGATTGGATTAAGATTAAGATTGGGAAAATACGGGAAAACTAAAATTTTTCTAACTTTTACTTTCATGGTATTTACTTTCAAATGGCTTTGAAAATTGTTTAATCTCCTTTGAATGTCACAAAATTGCTTTTTTTTTGAAAAAAGAATCATTAGAATAGTTCAACGAAGGCATGTAGACTTTGCCCTTGCCCCCCCGAACCCCGTTTTTTTTCCAAAGGCTTGAGCTTGCAAATATCAAATACAGTACCACAAATCAATTTAAAAACAAAACGTTACAGTATTTTGTAATACATTCCGATAATAATATCGGAGTCGTCAGGTGATATTTCAAAAGTAAAATTTATAGTCTGTGAAAAGAAGCCGTTTAACCAAGCAACAAGGTTTGTGTTTGAGAAACTACGAAAAAAGTTGGGATCCATATAGGGTGGAGCGAAAAAATTAAATTTGTACTTGAGATTCGTAATAGCGCAAAAAACTTGTCTTTTGGTCGGAAAAGACGTTTTGTGAAGTCTGAAAGATTTTTGTTAATGTTTAGGTCTGCCCCAAGACAATTAAAATAACAGTGAATTTACTGCATGGTGGGCTATGCCAAATCAATGAAGGTCGGTTTGGTAGTTTGACTGACTGCGCTTATGCATGACTGGGTTAGTGGTCTTAATGAAGTCAATTGTTTAAAATTAATACTGTACACAGTTGGATACAGCAGTTTCTTCACTAATAGGAATAAAAAGTCCTGCTAATCATGTTATTGTAGGGTCAGAAACCGAACGACTTCCAAAGCAGATAGACTATCTCTCTATACTCTATGGTTGTTACAGGTCAGTTACCACTTGTTAGTGGGCAGCTAAAATGGATCACAGTAGCCAGAAGATCAGAAAATTGAGTTATAAGTCAGCAGACTCAGCAAGGAGAAAAATCCATAGCAATTTAATTGTCTGAATACGAGTTTAGGTGACGATTACTGTATACCATTTATAGCGATGTACTAAAAAGGATAGTGGCAATCAGCCAAACGTGTATATATATGCCAGAAATATTTTTGGCTTGTCCTTGACTGATTTAAAAGCGAAAGACTTTGGAACTAACGCTAGTGATGTCTCAACTCCAGTATTGCTTCAGTGGCTATTTGTTTTACTGGTGAGGTATATTTTGCATATAAATAAGCAGAGATTTGCAATTATGAGCACCTCCAGCCAATAAGCCAATCAGGCTACATGATCAACTAACCGTCGTCCTGTGTTTGGTTTGCCCCAAAATTTAACTGAAATGAACTTGTCGGCATATCGTGATGTTATGAAGCACTACACATATGTGCGTCTAGAACACAGTAACAAAATGAATAGTAAAGAACAGCCCAGCGTTACCGAAGTAGCTACTATTGTAGCAAAAAAACTTGAAGCAATATGGCAGAAAGCATCTATTCCAACCTTATTTAGAACAAGAATTCTTCAACAGGTGAAGAACTATCACGATAAACACAGAAAATTAACTGAAACCTGACAAAACTAGGCAAAATAACGTCAAATACAAAGCAAGGATTGCGAAATTTCAGCATGAAGCAGAGAGTCTATTTGACAATTGTGCTTGCAAATGCAAAGAGAAAGCACTCTGCAGCTGCCCGACGGAGCTGAAAGTTTCCAAATTTGAAAATGCAGTTTTGGTAGACCAACGATCGTCGTGAAAAATGATAATTGGAAGCATTGACAGGAAAAAACGGCTCAGTTGCAGAAAAGAAATGACAAAAGCAACTAGACATCATTACCTTGCGAACAGGAACAAAGTACAGTACTGAGTTTGAACAATTGAAATACAACTTCCTGCCAACGATAGTGCTCTCAGCACTGATTAACAATATTCATACAATATTGCTACCGCTGTTTCATCTGGTCATTGCTCATTAAGTCTTTCTGATCACAGTCCTGGAAAAGTAAGTCATGCAAGATGGCATACAACTGCTATTCATATTTTGCGATTAAATATGTATCTAAAACATCACCTTCCAACAACCTTTTGATTTTAGTAAACTATATTGCAAAAGTCTACATTCCAATGTGGTTTAAAATCAAAAATAAAACTTCTGTCACTGAAGAAGGTAAGCACTTTTATCAACTGATACAAAGAAGTCACTACTTAGAGGCAGAGATACGCAAGTTGATGCTGTGATTCAGAAAAATGCTTACTTCGCACATGAAGAAAATTTGCTTCTTGCAATGCTAGTTGATGACAGAGCAAGCATTTGACAATAGCGTTGCACAGAATTTCAGCTGCTCGAAAGAGCCGGTCTTAAAATTGCTCTGTACGATTGTTCAAGGTGCCAAAAGTAAACTTTCAAGCTGACCAATATACATTGACTTGATTGATTGGCAGAAAACAATTTGAGTGGAGCCTCCTTTGACTAAAAACAGCAGCGAGCAAGATCTGATGCTCTGTATAGCGAACAGTGATCTGACATCTTTATCACTTCCCAAATTTCCATGCCACTCTCAGGCGGTTAAACGAGCGGTACAGTTGGTCAGTAAAGTATCAAGGGTAGTTTGTGGCTATGAACGAAGAGAAGGCATTATAAAAAACAAGCTCATGTCGCGGAGCGAAATGCCAAAAAATTGACACTAAAAAAGACTTCAATTGCTAATTTATTCTCAAACTTTCTTTGTAATTGGCAACAAATCAACGGGATTGCGAACACACCGTGTAACAAACAGCATTTGTTTTTTTTACTCACCAATGTTAGCAGTTTTGAATAAAATCTTTCTTGTTGACGGTTTTGTGCTAGTATTACGTAATACAGTATTTCCAGCGAATGGGTGACTATAGCCAATTATGGGAAAAACAAAAGAATGTGGGGGCAGACCTAAATGCTAACTAATGCCGCTAATTTTTCTTCTGGGGGATTTTTAGGGTCAAAGACAACTTTTTGTTTCTATTAGACTACAAGAATATAACTTTTACATTTTTTCCCTACTTTTCACTCCACCCTATCAGTGGACGTTTCCACCGGGGCCCAAACCAATGAAGTTAGGGCCTTAAAATTAACCATTTCCACGTTTAGAATTTAGTTATTCTCATTTACGAGTTACGGCTTGATTTTATTGCCACGATATCGTTACGGAACATAATCACTTAATCAGCATTGCTCCTCACGCGTAAAACTTCAAATTGGCATTCATTGTTCTTAGAAACTACTGTTTTCGAATTATCATCAATAACTGAACGAAATGTGATATTTTAAATACTTGCGCACTTAAAAATAATGGGAAATTTGCCGACCACAATTTAAAAAATTGCGTCCTTGGTCTCGATCAATGCTGTCTTTGGCCTCGATAGGGTCTGTTGTTGAAAATTTGGTCCTTGGCCTCGGATTTTTTTTTGGACTCCTTGACCTTGGTCTAAAACGTTGGGTCCTCGACTCCACCTCTATTGTTTACCCATTCTGATTTTGTCTTTCGTGTTAAATATTGATTTAGTTCGATATGGATTGATTTGTGGTCCAATCCTTTTATAGCAAGCTCTTGGTCGTTAGCCTGTTTTTTACAGGTTGTGAGACCTAAAACTCAGAACTAGCTGTGTTATCACAGAGAAGTACTTTTCTGTGGTGTTATGAACCTATTTTCTATTTGAATAAGGTTTGTAAGCTGAATGTTATTAGCCTATCACGCTGTTAAACTGAATGCTGTCATGCTGCATGTTATTAGCCTACCATGCTGTTAAGCTGAATGCTGTCATGCTGAATGTTAGTAGCCTACCGTGCTGTTGGGATCAATGCTGAATATCGAATATTGATGCTGACTGTTACGTTATGGCATTAAATCCTGATTTGCTGTATTGCATTTTCGAATTTTTGATTTGTTTGCCTTCACGCAAACAGCGCGGTCTACTTGGCATTCTTGCAGCTGTTGTAATTTAGCTCGAAACTTGTTGCAAATTGCTGGAATTTGTACGTGTTTGAATTTGCATATAATCAAGCTTGTTTTTTCGTTATGCGTAACGCATGAAGAAGGCAAGCTTTGTGGTTCTTGTCCGTGATGGTAAGCTTTTTTCAGATCATTACTTTTTTCATGACCTGATGGTCAGACGTGTTAGAAATGACGTTACTTGTGTTGAATAGTACATTTTGTTAACGTTCATTTTTTGGTGAAGCCAATTGGGCTTATATTATTTTTAGCTCGCTGGTTTTCAAATTTATTTAAAACCGTGCTGTACGTGGTACAGTTATCCATTCTTTCGATCTTTGTTTTTGAATAAAGAAGAACTCGATCCATGGCAGCATGCGTCCTGTAAGAACCCCAGGCGAGCTTAGTTTCTTTTTTTGGAGTTCGTTACAAGAAGTTTCAAATAAAATTCTTTTCATTGGCTGGAAGAAATTTTCCATTGGCTGGAGGAAGTTTATCAACATTAAATTGGAAGTTCAGTATATTCACTCCTATCATAGTCACTAAATACTACATAGTCTGAAAGCGCTCGTGCATTTAAACTGGTCACTTACGCCACCTTGTGAGGAGTGGAAAGTTCGTTTGAAAAACAATTGGAGGCAATGTAAAATAGTCTGATAGGTGCAGAAAAAGTTGTAAATTAAGCGCATGTGGAAAACCTTTTCAGTAATTTTGTTATTTTGCAGTTTTTAAGGCTTATACCTACCACTTAGACTCGAAACTAACAATTTCTTTGAAGTGAGTGTATGGTTTTAGGCTGTTTCTAAAGCATCTCCATAGGCTAGACTCATTAGGCAACAGAAACTTGGAAAACTAGGCTTCTAGATACGGTTGTAGCAGCCTAGCTTGTTTTATTTTTCAGATTTGTGAGGCATATGTGTAGGCTATAGCTATGTTATCAAATACATTTGCAATTGCATGTCATCATCAAGCTGATAGGCCTTTGTGAAGGTGCAAATTAAGACAACAATATAGTCAGAACTCAAGGAAACATTTAAACAAGAACTGTAGAGTGAAGAGGACTTGGATATAATTATAATGCTAGATTGAACTTGTATATTAGCGACGCGTACAGCACTGCCGAATCCTGTTACCGGTTCTTCTAACTACAAAGTTTGGCTGTTCACTCAATTGCAATGTATGCTTCTGGTTCATAGCAAAGCACAGTGTGAACGCATCAGCTGCTTTGAATATCATCAGACCGGTTACCGAACACTCAAAGAGTTTATGTCTAGTTCAGGATGATATACCGGTAACGTTCATTGATAACTCTCTTTCGACGTTGTACAATGCAAAATCAGATACGGTGTGCTATTGCATTCTCTAAGTACAACTAGCCTAAGTACCACCGGTAGGCTACCGGTATATTGCATTCAAATAAAGAGTTGCTGGTCAGTTCACATTTGAAAATGATCTTGAATTTAATACCAGTAGGCCTACTGATGCAGTAGATTATTGTGTTCTGGTATTATCACAGTAATATGAATTCACAAAGTCTATTTCTACTTCAATTCACCTATTTCCGGTATCTCAATTAGCGGTGGCACACCAGTAACTGTGCACTTAGCTAGGTAAACTTTTGACCTCTGAACTACCATACATAGTAATGTCAAATTATCAAGGACAATATTATTACAGGTATATTTTAAACCAAGAAATAAATTTCTGCATGATATACCTATTTTTTGAACCACAAGGCGCACTTGAAATACTCAAAATTTCAAAAAAACTGAAGGTGCGTCTTTTGTGTGGATCAGGTTTTACTCCCTTTCTCTTCATGATTTAATTCAGCGACAGAGTTTTTTTACAGTTTTTAGAGATTTTCAAGTTGCATCTTATTTAGTGCGCCATATATTCCGGTGCGCTTTATTTTAGGTAATCAATAAAGGTCATTCATTGATACTGCAGCTTAAAGTCCAAAAAATACGGTAATCATTTGTTAAGTGATAAGCGCAATAATAGCAACCTGCAAAAAGGTGCAAACTCCTTATGGTATTTTTATTTTGAAAGGAGCCTATTAGCTATCACATGTTATTGTGAATAGTTTGTAAATTGTCTGAGTATTGATGTGGGTTGATATGTGCTTATTCACTGTTTACATGCTGCCAACACTGTCAGGATGATACTGATAACCTAGCTAATCTCAGCACAACAAAACATTTTTATTCATAATTATATTCATTTGATAGCAAAAGAGTATCACATCATAATTAGGTCACAATTGTGAAGATAAGTCTCTTGTTTTGTTGCAACGATTCATGCACTTTCGGATGTTAGCAAGAAAACATGGTGGCCTTGAAGGCATTGGTGAAGACCTGTAGTTGCATAGTAAAATTGCTCAGTTTTAGGCGAACTAACTGCTATCTTGGCGCTTATCATTAGCAGTTTGGCATACTGCTACCATCTTATGTATTGGCAATGCCCAAAGTCCACTGGTCAATTCAGAGTTGCATTGTACAAAGCACAGTCAAGCTAATGAAACCACAAGTGAAAGCTACATAGGTATTTCAATTCTTAATTCTGAAAAAGACGAGTTATCGTTAATAATTTAGGATTTGTTATTTTAATTAAGGGTTTTAATTAGTTTATCCACAATAAAATAAAACAACTATCGTAAAACGCCCTTACTTTAGCCATCTTTTTGAATTGTTGTTTGGATAATTTGCACAATTGTTCAAATTAAAAAAAAACTTTAGTGCAAAATCTAAGAGACTGGCTTTTAAAGCCCTTTTTAACTTTTTTTTTACTGATCACACGATTTAATTTTTTTGATGATCAAAATGCCCAACTATTGCTGAAAATGAAAATAGTTTTGAAAAAGGTCAAATAGAAAATAGGCTTTGCTGAGATTTTGGTTCAATGCATTTAAAGTATAAAAGTAACACAATTATCAATGCTCTGTTGTGAAATGACTCTGCTATCTGATTCATCAGCAGATTTGAATCTTCTTACAAACAAATCAACCGAATGCTTTGACCTTGATTGCTGCTTTTCAACAACATAACCTGGATTGGTACAAGAAATTATGATGTCGTGGGTAGAATTTTAGGTGTACACTGCCATAGTATTATGAAAATGAAGTCTAAAATTCCTTGCAATGAAAATAATGAATGTTTTTTAGGATGGCTAAAAATAGAGCATTTTACATGAAATCATACTTCTTACTTTGGCCATTTTCGAAAATCCCAAGTTAATCATAGAGATAGCTCATAAACATTTCCCCAGTTATTTAGGTCTATATTATCATACTTTTTACAACAATAACATATTCGTGGTAATTTAATAAGGATACGTAGCAAAGTCAGTTTTCTGGGTATCATTTTTTAGGGTTTTACTGGGTATTGTAAGTTGCTGATGTATAGTCACTTAAATAGTTGTGCAACTTATTAACCATGTTTAAAACACCCACATATACTACAGCAAAGTGTGCATGCTATATGAAGTTAACACACACAGCGGTTGGTGCGTCAGCTTTTGGATATCTCATTCCAATTTTGGCTAAAGTTTGTGCAATGGCTAAAGTAACAGCATTTTACGGTATAATTTATCAACTTTTGTTGAACTTTGTTACAACTCAAAAGTGAAATGCCACACACCAGCAATATGAAACAACCTATTATTAAGTTTGAAGAGTGTTTCAACATGTTTAGTTTGCTGGCAGAATGGCTAGTTTTGATTTAGGAATTCGAATTAAAAAAAAAGAGTTAACTTTTTAATTCAGAAAGTTTTCAAATTAATTTTGCTTTATCACCTACAAGTGAAATAGATTTTTTCCTCCAACAAAGTCTTTCAAGATATTAGTTGATGAGGATAAGTTTTTGTATGCATCAAAAATTTTACCAAACTTCTGTTGAACCTTGTCAAAACTCAAAAGTGAAATGCCACATATAAAATACAGAATCATTAAATCAAAAAAATGTTTGAAAAAGTATCTTTTGGACCATTGGAGGGGGATGATGGGCTGAGTAATTGAGCTATGTTATGTGGCTTCCAAATTTTAGCTAATTCGTCCTTTGGAAAGATTATAAAAACCTGTTAATTGCTATTTAAACAAAGTGAAAAGTTATTTTTATAAAAAATCCTAAAAATTGTTGAGCAGCAGGGATCCACACCGGATCGTTAGACTTAGACAGGTACCAGTACCTAACTTAATTTTAGTTGTAAACTGATACTGATAGACGTCGAATCGTTGCGTGTAGGCTACCGATACCTGCCCGATGATATTCAAAAGTTGCTGACGGCCTCAACTACACTGTGCTTCGCTATTAACCAGAAGCATGCATTGCAATTGAGTGAACAGCTAACTTTGTAGTTGGAGGAACCGGTACCGGGATATGGCAGTACTACTGTACGCGTTATTACAATAATATATTTCAATCTCTGATCCTGACTTGCAATTAGAGTTCTCCGCAGGGACTTATAGTTTACTGCTTAATGCTTTCATAACTATAGCTTGCACATATACTTTCAAGTAGAGGCCTGTTTGTCCAATTTGCTGTAGCCTAATGAGTCTAGCCTATGGAGATGCTTTAGAAACAGCCCAACATCAAACACTCACTTCGAAGAAATTGTTAGTTTCGAGTCTAAGTAGTAGGTATAAGCCTTAAAAATTGCAAAATAACAAAATTACTGAAAAGTTTTTCCATATGCGCTCAATTTACAACTTTTACTGCACCTATTTTACGTAGCTATTTTACATTATCAAGCTATTTTACATTTACTCCAGTTGTTTTTCAAGCGAACTTTCCACTCCTCACAAGGTGGCGTAAGTGACAAGTTTAAACGCAATTTCACGCATTACGCTGTCAGACTATGTAATATTTAGTGACTATGCTCCCATTGGCTGCAACAAAGTTTGATTTGGCTTCTTTTGACTCCACATTTAAGAAGTCTCTGGTTTTCGATTTCGCGAGCGATTCTGCCGACTCTAATGCTGATTTCTTTCGCTGTCTCTTTCAAGTAATCAACGTCGAATTCTATTCGCATTTGATCGATTAAGTACAAGCAGCAATCAACTCAACATTCACAACTCGTTGTTGTTCAAGCAAAATTTCGCAAGAAAAGGACAATCTGGTTATTTCAAATTCGTAGTATTTTTGTAGTGACTTTCAGATCATCTGCGATCATTATTTTCGTTAGCGTTCGATTAAAAATTTTTGTTTCCCAGCGGGAAAATTATTCCTCAACGTGTTTGCAGGAGGTTCGAGCATTAACCTATTTACTGTATACAAATTGTTCTATGCTTAAATTAATTAACTTTTTGTGTGTGCTAGATTTGTTGCAATTGTTTGACCCACTAACCTTGCTAGAGTCAGAAACTCCTGAACCCTGTCTTGATATGGGGGGGGGCTAGATCAAGAAATTGAGAAATTACATTCTGTTCTTAACGCAAATTATTTGGCCGCTGAAAAAATCATGAACTTGCGCTATCCGAACTTTGAACAATTAGAAAAGGTTATGCGCAAAGTCAATGACAATAGTTCTAAAGCAATTGAAATGGTTAAAAATGCTGATGACGAATCTGCAACCATTACTCCATTTGCGTTAACACAAAGTAAACAAAAGTTTAACGAACGCATTAAACAATGGCTTCGTGATGTTCCTCAAACTTCCGGGGTAGATATCGAAACTAAAACTGTTGTGCCCGAGCAAACTGGGGTAGGTGACAAAACAAAAACTGTTCAATGAGGCGATAACCAAGCTACTAATGCGCATATTAAAAATGATTTCTAAGACGTTCACGATAACTCGTCAATTATTACTAGAGTAACCAGTAAATCGAGGACAAGTTCGACGTCCTCTCAAATCACCGTGAAACGCATGCAAGCCCAAGAACGGCTAAAAATCGCACAGCTTCAAGTAAGTTTGCTCGATGAGCTAGAAGAAGAAAACGCGCAACTTGAATTGGAATTTGAATAAATTCGCCGTAAAAATGAATTAAAACTAGAAGAAGAGCGCCGTAAAAATAAATTAAAACTTGAAGAAGAGCGTCTAAAACTTGAAGAAGAATGTCTCAAAAACGAACTAAAACAACAAATTAAAAAACGCAAGGCACTGCATAAACTAGAATTGGCCTCTGCCGAGTGTGAGGTATGGAGCGAAACCGGGTCGGTAGAATCCTCTAAGCGCGACACTGCATCTAGACCTAAAATTGAGATCCCTTTCGCCATTCGCACTGCCGAGAATAATAATAAGTCGATGTGCCTTGTCAAAGAAAAACCTCGTAGTGTTTTTAAATCGGTTATTCAAAGTGATACCGCTGGCCCTCAAACTGCGGTACTAAAAGCCGACGGAGTAAAACTGGCTGACCTTCGTCAGGGAAATAAATCAACAACGAAAGCCTCCTCTAGTTTACTAACCGCGACAGAGTTTCGGCCAGGAAGATCTATGTTTTACCAAAAAATAGAGTGAATCTCTATAATAAACCGGAAGGTGGTGTAGAGCCGGAAAGTAATTCGTATGTAAACTACAATCGTCAAAGTTTTCCTGCCACTACATTTCCCTTTCCGTGGCAAAAAAATCTTAGCTATGAGAGCCTGTTTTTGCCCATGCCTGAGTTTGCTAAATTTTTAGGTGACCCACTCGAGTTTAAAAATTTTTTAAGTAATTATGAAACCCACGTTGAGTCACTAGTCACAGACCAAAATACCTTATTTCGTCTTCTTGTTCAACATTGTACGGACCCCAGTAAGGATAAAATCAAGCACTTTTCTGAGAAGGGTGAGCTTTGCTATCAGTCGGCGAAGCAAAGGCTTACAAAGGAATGTGGTTCCCATTGTGTGGTCTCGGACGTGTATGAGCGAAAGCTTAAAAGTTTTCCTGCGATAAAACACGGAGATGCCTAAGAACTAAAACGATTTGCTGATTTGCTGAATACAACTTTTGTTATTTTACAACGTATAAAGTATTTAAATAGCCTTAACTCATTAAATACCTTTACACAGTTTGTGCAGAAATTGCCCAAAGCGCTAAAAGGGCGATGGGTTAAGAAAAGCGTTTAAATCGAAAATGCCACTAATTCAATAGCGTGATTTTCGGAGTTCGTTTCGTTTGTTTAGGCAGAGTCTGAAGAAGCGAATTCGGTTTTCGGCTTGCGATCGTTTGGCACTAAAAACCCACATTCAAAGGTTAAAACTTTGTTCTTTAACGTGAATGTTTCGGCGAAAGGTAATAATTTCAAACCAAATACAGTAATTTCGCTTCCGGTGCTTGCTGGTTCTGTGAACAGCAGTCTCACACACTAGCAGAATGCCAAAAGTTTCGCGCTGAACTTGTTGAAAAGCGTTTCGCTTTCGTAAAATCATCTAAACTGTGTCGTAAGTGCTTGAGCCCTAAACATAAGACGCCAGAGTGCAAACGAAAGAAACCATGTGAGAAAAGCGATTGTGCAAAACCCTTTCATCACACGCTATTACACTTTCCAAAGTCTGAATCAAAAGGGAAAAGTTCCACTGTGGATGTGGGCACATCTACTTCAGAGTCTGGAAAGGCGGGAGCCTTTTCCTCAGCATGTAAGCATAAACTTTTCGGGCCTAGCGTGTATCTCTGTGTCGTTCCTGTTATCATAAAATGGCAAGGAAAGCAAACAAGGATTTACGCTTTTTTGGACCAGGAGTCCACTCACTCTTTTTGTTACATTGGAATTGTAAACGAGCTGAGAATTACTGGTCGTAAACAAAGTATTTCTCTGCAAATTCTTGCCACACCCTGTAAGTCTTATGAAGGTCTATCGTTTGACTTAAATATATCGGATTTAAAGGCTAAAGGAAGACTGAATTTGTCTAAAGTGCTATCGATAGTAGAGATACCAATCCAACCGAATGCAATTCCGCGTAACAAAGGCTTGTCTAAGTTGAGCTGCTTAAACGATGTGACTTTTGACATTATACCTGGTGGCACTGTCGGCCTTCTTCTCGGAGCAGACAACCCTGAGTTGTCTCATCTGAGCAGTACTCGTAAAGGGCCTCGTGGTCTTTCTTCAGCTCTTCTTACACCTTTGGGTTGGTCTTTTTTGGGTCCATCCTTGTCACCTTCTTTAACAATCAATTGTGCCCTAAACTGCACTCGCTGGATGAGCCTTCTGAAGTTGCGCTCGTCAAGCAACTATGGGAAAACGATTTTCAAGATGGGACAAGCGTAGTCGACACTCCATAAATTCAAAAGAGGATCTGGCTGCCCTTCAGCTCTTAACAAATTCAGTTGAAGTACAAAATGGTCACTACCAACTGCCATTGTTGTGGAAACCATGCAATGTCAAGCTTCCTAACAATCTTGTTGTGGCCAAGCAGCGTCTTGCCAGCTTAAAGCGAAGGTTTACCAAAGATTACGACTTTCGAGGTAAGTATACTAAAGTTATTTCTTCCTACTTGCAACAGGGTTTTGCTCAACAAGTTCCGCATGAACACTTAAATGATTACACAGGCCCTACATGGTACTTGCCTCATCATGCTGTTGCTAACCTGCACAAACCGGATAAAGTAAGGGTCGTGTTTGATTGCGCTGCTAAATATAAAGGTTCCTCGCTGAACGACAACTTAATACGTGGTCCAGATTTAATGAATAGTCTTATCGGAGTTTTAATGCGTTTTCGTAAACAAAACGTGGCATTAGTGGCGGACGTGGAAGCCATGTTTCATCTGGTGTATGTGAAACCCAGCCACGTCGACGCCCTGCATTTTTTGAGGTGGCCAAATGGAGAAATAGACCAAGAACCCGTTGTCCACAGAATGTTGGTTCATATTTTTGAAGCCAAGTCCTCACCCACGTGTGCTAATTTTGCACTGAAACAAACGGCTGCTGAATTCGGGCATTTGTTCGAACCAAACATGTCGAAGATTGTAAATAAGCGTTTTTATGTTGACAACTGCATCGTGCTACTCCCTACCGTTGCAGAAGCTGTGATTGCTCAGACACAGCTCTGTGACTTGCTTTCAAAGCGGGGTTTTTGTTTAAGAACGTGGCTGTCGAACAGCAGTGAAGTCCTGGATCAAAGTCCTGAGACGGAGCGCGCTAAAGCGCTGCAAAGCTACTCTTTTCTTGAAAATGTTTCTGAACTTTTCTTTGGCGTTCACTGGACAGTTTTACCTTTAACGTGAATTTGCGCGAATTTTCTAACACCAAAAGGGGCGTTTTGTCCACCATTGCTAGTCTTTATGACCCACTTGGTTTTGTTTCTCCAATAGTGTTAGAGCCAAAGCTTCTGTTTCAACAACTTTGCAGGCAAAAGTTTGGCTGGAATGAGGATATTTCCGGTCCCGAGTTAGAAAATTGGCAGCGCTGGCTGAATCGCCTCCAAGAGCTTATCCACGTTCAAATTCCGCGTTGTTTTAAGCCGAAAAAACTAAAGGCACTAAAATCGATTGAAATACACAATTTTGCCGACGTGTCTTTCTATGCTTATGCGGCTTGTTCGTATTTGCGTTTAGTGGACACAGACGATAATATTTTCTGCGCATTCGTCATCGCTAAATCACGCTTAGCTCCAATTAAAGCTGCATCCATTCCGCGCTTAGAACTGACTGCAGCGGTTCTAGCTGTGCGACTAAACGTTTTAGTAAAAGGAGAATTAAATTTTGATGTTTGTCAATTTTATTTTTGGATTCACTCTACGGCGGTTTAATTCAGCATTTCGAACAGATCTATGAGATTTCCGATTTTTGTGGCAAATCGACTCGCTATCATTGAACAATCCAGCAATCCCAGCGAGTGGCATTTTTTACCTTCTAAATTAAACGCTGCTGATCTACCGAGTCGTGGATTAATAATAATGCCTTTTCCACTTTCATGACGGAAGTGGAGGGGATATTGAACTCAAGGACTCTTGTACCGATAATGTTTCACGACAGCATTCAAAATGAGCCCCTGACGCCAAATCACCTCTTACTGTTACGAGGAACTGCTAATTTGCCACCTAGTTTGTTGTCAAAAAAGGATTGTTACACCCATTGGCGTTGGGCCCAAATGCAATTCCTTAGTAATCAGTTTTGGTGTAGATGGGTAAATGAATTTATGCCTAACTTGACCTAATGACAGAAATGGTTCCAACTTGGGCGAAATGTTCAAGGCGATGACGTATTACTGCTTGTAGAAAGCATGCAGCAGAGGTCCAAGTGGGTCATGGGAAGGATATTAGAAACTTACCCTGACAAGCATGGTGTACTTAGAACTGTATTATTGAAAACCCCAGGATCAAGTATGAAAAGACCAGTTGCTAAATTATGTGTAATTTTGAGTGAATCTGCCAGTTAACTCCTGTATTTCATTTTGTGTTACTGTCTTTTGTAGTGTTAAAACTGTTTCGTGTTCAAAGCGCCCATTGCTAAATATAATCTCATATTGTGTGTTACCGATTTGTAAATTATGATAATTTCATGTGGTATATACAGTCAATCATGATTGTTTACGTTGCTATGACGTGTTTGTCATTGTTGGCAAATGTTTTTTTTTTGGGTTTCCATTTGGGCGGGAGTGTTACGTCATAGCATTAAATCCTGATTTGCTGGATTGCATTTTCGAATTTTGATTTGTTTGCCTTCACGCAAACAGCGCGGTCTACTTGGCGCGTTCATCTTGCAGCTGTTGTAATTTAGCTCGAAACTTGTTGCAAATTGCTGGAATTTGTACGTGTTTGAATTTGCATATAACTGAAGGTGTGGCGAGTCAACAGGAGCGCGCTCCGATTGCGGTTAACCGGCTCGGTTGTACAACCTTGAGAAAGCAATGATCTGTTGAGTTATAAAGCTATTGGTTTCAATTATCTTTCATTTGTGGTTATTTTGCTGCTAGCTTCCACAACGCCACTGGCTGAAGCAGGAACTGCGACACACTTCCCCCTTTCTGAAAGCAGTGGTAGGAAGTGGCCTGCTAATGTCGGTTATACTAGCGCCGACCATCCAATCACATTGGGGTCACCAGTTTGTGGCGGTCCTCCTTCCAGCCTGTCTCGCGAGGGGCCACGACTGACTTCCAGTATGATAGATTCACTTCAATAATTGCTTGTTTTCCATTTTATTGTTGGTTACCAAAAAGAATACACAAAAATTACCATAATTGTTGATTAACGCAGATGAATTTAAGTAGTTGAATATCCTGCCACGTTGGCAGACGAAAGAGAAAGACTGATTAATTTTTGTTGCGTCATAGGAAAAAATGAGTTGCCAAAAAAAAAAAAAAATTACAAAAGACGGAGTTAACCGTATTCCCACAAAGGCCACCTATTGTCCGCAAAGCAACGCCCTTAAAATGTAATAAAAAAATATTACTAATCGAATGCTGAAAACCCGGTTTAGATAAACATTCTCGGTTTCAAGATAATGAATAGCCATTATTTGCCCGGGATTACCTTTCGCGTTTTTAAAAAATAACATGACATCATCAGACCCAGGAGTTTGATGCTTTTGGCATGTTTATCATTGCAGAGGATAGGCGATTTTGCAAAGGCATGTGATAGTAGCTCACTAGTCAAAAAGTGTTGCGCAAAAAAGGCGTAAATAGCTCAAAGTACATTCGTTGCTAAGTTCAGAAGTGAATAACCCATTGCAATCAGCTTTTGTTATCGGTATTGAAGAGCAGTTTTATTAACAGTAATGACTCTATCACTCAAAAACTCCAACAGTACAAAAGTTTTCGTATTCTGTCTGGCATATCCGCACCCAGTACCGTTAGGCTGCCATAGAGTAAAAACAAGATTTTGGACACAAGGAACTATTGAAAGCTTATAATTATGTAAAAATATTTTACCTTCTACTACCAGTAGCAGAAGTGGAGTCGAGGACTCAAGGCTCGAAGCCAAGGCCAAGGACACAAAAAAAATCCGAGGCCAAGGCCAAGGACAGCCTTTCCAAGGACAGACCTTTTCGAGGCCAAGGACAGGAATGCTCAAGGACCAAGGAAACAGCTGCAAGTGCTCTCCGAAAAAAAAGGGTGTTCAAAAAAAGTTTTTCAGGCGATCTCCAATTCATAGACGTACCCAGGATTTTTGATTGGGGGAAGCCTAAACCACAAATCACATGCAATGAGTCATCAAAAAATTTCAAAAGAGGAAGTTTTTGTGGGACAAAGATATCGTAGGATGGAAGATCTGAAATCGTTGCTTGTTGGCTTTTAACTCGGATTTTGCAAAGGAAGAGAGCTTAAACTAATAGTTGAAAAGTACAAGTATCTAACTTTGGAAACGTGTTTAGAAAACTAGTGTAACTCAAACGTATTACTGATGGAGGTCTGGGGGCTAAGCCCCCAGCCGTTGGGCAATTTTTTGTAATTTTTTGGAAAAAAAGCTATTTTAATGCCATTAAATCACGATTCGCAAGCGTTCAGAGCCATTCCCAAGCACTAGATTTTTGACAATATTGAAGGCCAATTGAAAAAATTAAATTGTTTAATCCTCCTTTTACCCGCAATTTAAGTCCAAAACAAGTTTAACATGTTGCATTTTGGAGTTAAATTTTAATTGTAAGCAGTACTTAAATTGTAGGGGGGACGCGGGGGAACGCGTCCCCCCATCGAGAGTTGAGCGCTGTAGGAGCAGAGGAAAAATAGCCAGCCAGGGCTAAAAGATCCTACAAATTTCTTGACAAAAATGGTCGCAAATTGCAGCAACGATCTTTTTTTTTCTTTTTTCTTCTTCACCTGATTTCGGGAAAAAAATGTCTTCAATTTCCGACGAAGACCTTGTTCTTGCTTTTGGTTTTCATTCGATTTCGGCGACGGAAATGCATCATTTTCTCTAAACTTTTTGTAAAGTTGGTCAAGGCTGTAAAAGCGTCCCCCCATGCAAAATTTTACAATTTAAGTACTGATTGTAAGTGATTTGGTCCTGGTAGGGGGAAGTAAGGTGCACTGTCTCTTGCAACATTTTAGCAGTAAATAATAATCTTCTGGAAGATTTTCCGGAGAGATTTTTGCTTTGCCATGAAAATAACCCGTTATAGGAGTACATGTTCGGCCAGGGAGCCCAGGCCCCTTTAATTGAATTTCAATGATTTGTTCGATCATCATTTTCCATGGCTAATATTTTAAAAGTATTTTGTGCGTAAAAACCGGGAAGGTGGAGGTGAATTACTGAATTGTTATCGAAAAATGGAACAATAGATGATTACGCCTACTAAGCATGTTATTGCCGGGCTGGATTTACATCGCGCTGGGCCCCTGGCACTTTGGAGATTGTCGCAACATCTTTCTGCCAAATATAGGTGAAGACCAAAGAAAGGCTTACGATTTGAGCGCGGGGCCCCAAGCTAGCACTACGTCATATTATGGTAAATCCGGCCCTGGTTCATGCATTACGTTCATAAAAAGGCTAGATGTGGGCCTGAGATAGCAACTTTTAGGACAAAAACTCTCCATTTCTTCCGGGTTATACGTTCAAATTGGCATGTAAAAGTTAAATTGAGGGGGTCCCGGGGCCCTTGGTGTTCAATATTGTTGTTAGTTACTGTTGTAAGCGAAAAATGATAAAAAGAAACTGAAGAAACAGTAGACTTTTTTGTCACAGTTTTGTCATTGGTGAAATTTCAATTGGGGGGCGGGCCCCCTGGCCCTCCTTTCCTTCTTGGCTACGCCTATGCTCCAATAAAGGAAAACAAGAAAGGTATTCGCAAATTTTTCGCGAGGTTTCTAGTGGTTTCCAACAAAATTTCAACTGTTCAAAAAATAGTACTGTCCTCGAGCCAAGGACAGGGCAATTTTCGAAGACTTGAGGCTTCGAGGCCAAGGCCAAGGACTTGACCTTCGAGGCCAAAGCCAAGGCCAAGGACTTCAAAATGTGTCCTCGAGGCCAAAGGTGTTCTCGAGGACTCCACCTCTGACCAGTAGGCTACTGTACTGTTGTTCACTGCGTAGGATTAGGAGTATACCGGTACGGATATGTACCGTAGAAATGGTACCAGTATCAGATCAGCACTGATTTGGTTTGTATTTCAGTAAATATTTTACTCCTGGCAATATATTAGGCTGGACTAATCTGCAAGGGTACCATAGTTTAGCGGTACCGCACTACGCTACCGGTATCAGATCGCTGTACTAATATCTCAGATCTGTACAACAAGACAACTACCAGTGAGAGCACATAACTACTTACAAGTACCATGCAGTATTGTGAATATGAAATTTAGTACAAAAATGCTGCCTGTAAAGATTACATTTTTACCCAGAGGCGTAGCCAAGGATGGTGGCTCCCAAAGCGGAATTTCGTGGTGTCACCTTGTATGATGTGACACCCTCTATGGAAATTTTATCTGAAAGTAAATGAACACTAAAAAAAAAGGTGTTCGCCGTAATTTGAGAGGGTTTTCGGTCCAAAAGTAAGTGAAGACCAAAAAAAAAAGGTCTTCGTCGGGAAATTGAGGTCGTTTTTGGTCTAAAGGAGGATGAGAACCGAATAAAATAATAAAAAAAGGCTTCACCACAAATTAGTAGAGTTATGGTTTCACATCATAAACTGGTGTCACCCAAAATGGTGACACCCGGGGCAGACCGCTCCCCCAGCGACGCCTCTGTTTTTACTAATCGTATCAATGTAACACACCGGTACAGGAGGTACTTACTTCCTAGCCAGTATTGGCCTATCGTACCTATACTGCTACGTACTACCCATCGTAGGCGTAGCCAGAGGGGGGGCCAAGGGGCCCAGCCCCCCCAATTGAAATGCTATCAATGATAAAAATGTCACAAAAAATACTATTTTTTCTTCAGTTTCAGTTTCTTTTAGCATCTTCCCGGACAACAGTACACTCGTACAACTGTAATTAACAATAATATTGATCCAGGTGACCCGAGCCCCCTCAATTTAATTTTTGCCAACCAATTTAAATGAGCCCCCTACAATAATATTTAAATGGCCCCCAATTTAAATGGGCCTCCAACAATAATATTGATCCAGGGGACCTGGGCTCCCTCAATTTGATTTTTGCCAACCAATTTAAATGGGCTCCCAACAATAATATTGTTCCAGGGGGCCCTGACCCCTTCAATTGAATGTTTGCCAACCAATTTAAACATATAACCCGAGTGAAATTATGGGTTTTTATCCTAAAAGTTACTAACTGACCTTTTTACAAACGTAATGCAATAACCAGGGACGGATTTAACATATGGCACCGTGCCAGGGGCCCCGCGCTCAGATACAACGTTTTCTAGTTTTCACCTGTATTTGACAGGAAGATATTGCAAAAATCTCAAAGTGCCAGGAGCCCAACTTAATATAAATTGGACCCGGGCAATAACATAGTTTGTAGGCGTAACTATCTATTGTACATTTTTCAATATCAATTCACCTCAACCTTGCCAGTTTTTATGCAAAAAAATACTTTAAAAAAATCGCTACAGTAAGGGGAATGCTCATTGAACAAATTTTTGAATTGAGAGGGCCTGGGCCCCCTAGCCGTATATGTACTCCTGTAACTGGTTGTTTTCATGACAAAACATTACTCTCTAAGGAAAATATGCGAGTGGATTGTTATCTACTGCTAAAATATTGCAGAAGGCAATGTATTTTACTTCCCCCTACCTGGGCCGAATCACTTACAATATTTAACCCCAAAATGCAAGATTTTAAACGTGTTTTGGACTTAAATTGCAAGCAAAAGGAGAACTGAACAACTTAATTTTTTTGATTGGCTTTCAAATGTTAAAAATCTAGTACTTTCAAATGGCTCTGATACGTGCGAAATGTGATCCAATGTATTAAAATAGCTTTTTTGTCCAAAAATTACGAAAAATCGCCCAGCAGCTGGGGGCTTCGCCCTCAGACCCCCATAGCCTCCGGCGGCTGGAGGCTCCGCTCCCAGACCCCCGCCTGTGATACGTTTGAATTACAGCGCACTTCTTTACTTAAACACGTCTTCCAATTTAGACATTTTCGTATTTTAACTAATTGGTTTAAGCCGTCTCCTTGAACGAGTTCCTAGTTGCGTGCCAACACCAGGCCACAGCTTCTGATCTTCTATCCTACGATATCTTGGCCCCCACAAAAAATGACTCTTTTGAAGTTTTTGATGACGTTATTGCATATGATTTGTGGTTTGGGCCCCCCCCAATTAAAAATCCTGGCTACGCCTATGCTACCCATTTACCAGTAATTTGCTCCTTTAGCATCCAGCAATCTTACTAGGTCATTGTTTTTTCTGTTGTTCTACAAGATCAATCTCTGAAACACAAACCAAACCTGGCTACTGATCTGGTACTGGTATCTGTACCATTTATATTGCACGATACCGATATATCCTAATCCTATGCAGTACACTAAAGTAGCCTATTGGTAGTAGAAGGTAAAATATTTTTACATAATTATAAGCTTTCAATAGTTCCTTGTGTCCAAAATCTTGTTTTTACACTATGGTAGCTTTCCGATATTGGGTACGGATATGCCAGACAGAATACGAAAACTTTTGTACTGTTGGAGTTTTTGAGTGATAGAGTCATTACTGGTAGTAAAACTGCTCTTCAATACCAATAACAAAAGCTGATAGCTGCGGGTTATTCACTTCTGAACTTAGCAACGAATGTACTTTGAGCTATTTACGCCTTTTTTGCGCAACACTTTTTGACTAGTGAGCTACTATCACATGCCTTTGCAAAATCGCCTATCCTCTGCAATGATAAACATGCCAAAAGCATCAAACTCCTGGGTCTGATGATGTCATGTTATTTTTTAAAAACGCGAAAGGTAATCCCGGGCAAATAATGGCTATTCATTATCTTGAAACCGAGAATGTTTATCTAAACCGGGTTTTCAGCATTCGATTAGTAATATTTTTTTATTACATTTTAAGGGCGTTGCTTTGCGGACATTAGGTGGCCTTAAAGCTTGTATCTTCGTTATGCGCGACGCTCGGAGAAGGCAAGCTTTGCGATGCTTGACTGTGGTGGCAAGCATTTTTCAGATCATTCTTTTTTTTATGACCTGATGGTCAGACGCTTAAAATGACTTTACTTATGTTTGGTACATTTTGTTAACGTTCATTTTTTAATGAAGCCAATTGGGCTTCATCAGTTATTTTTCTTTAGCTCGCCGGTTTTCAAATTTATCTTGAAACCGTGCTGTGCGTGGTACAGTTATCCATTCGTTCGATCTTTGTTTTTGAATAAAGAAGAACTCGATCCATAACAGCATGCGTCCTGTAAGAATCCCAGGCGAGCTTGGCTTTTTTTTTGGAGTTCGTTACATATAGATAGGGCCTCAGAGAGAAAATTTTTCAGGGGGTGCGAAGGTCGATACCGGGCCCCCAAATCTTATTGGGCCTCCCAAGCCTTATCGGGGCCCATGCCGTTAAATCAATTTTTGTCGGATGGGTGTGGATCTTCATTTAAAAGTGAGGGGATAACATTATTCGCATACAGTTAGGACCTATGAAAAACACAACTAAACATAAAATTGGTTTAAGTCCAGCCAGGGGGTTTGGGGGAGCGCTGTGAGCTCCCCCAGCGGGGTCCGGGGCGGAGCCCCGGAAGCTTAGCACTTTTTATGTTTCTCGAAGGTAAAATACAGCATTTGATCAACATTCCAGCACCAGACTTGCTTAAATTGACAAGCAGAAAACGTGATATCCATAAAAGAAAGTATGTGAAGTGGGGGATGATGACAATGACACGATATTATAAAATATAATGACTTTAATACTGCAAATCCAAATATTTTACAGATAAAAGTGTACGAAGTCATCTGCAACCATAGACTTCACAAACCCAAATACCTATCAAACTCATACAGACAGAGAGAGTTACTTAATGATAGTAGTATAGTATGTCAACTTTGACTCCGTTCTCTGAGGTTGAAATGCTTTTGGATCTCTGGAAATGTGGGCCCTCGTACATTATTATACTGTAGAATTAGGGCTCTCAAGTCAGAGAAATGTAACAAAACGTTATTTTCGGTGCAAGTGTATGGCTTTTGATACATTTTCCTCTTTTTTTAATCAAATCGGCCACTATTAGATGCCCTAAAGACTGTGTAGCAAAAATAGCGACCAATTACCAGTACTGAATAGGCTGACTGATATTTTTGCTGTAGGCAAGTTTGATTACGGTGTTATGGTGCGATACCAAAACTTAACGCGGAAACCTGAACTCTTCCGGGCCCCTTGAGCCCGGACCCCCCTCGGCCTGGGCCCAGGTACGATGTACCCCCTGAACCCCCCTCTCGCAGGCCCTGCATATAGACTATATAAAAGTGACCGAGTCTGGCAAAAGAATTGCACATTGAACTCCAACAGAGCTCCGTGCGTTAGAGTAAATATACAAATTTATTCATACGCGTGATTGAATTAATTCAAGTATTTTTACGCTTGCTCGGATCACTTCATTCATTCATTCTTTTTTTTTTATTCTTGACCACCACAACAATAGCAAATGCATGGTAACACAACTTAAATAGGTTTAACAATCTAATTGACACGGACAAAAAACTCACCTTTGAACAACTTACAAAATTTTTCTGGATTCATAAAGATTTGTTCGAACATTTCTACCTTCCTCCGTAACCCTAACAAAAGATATTCACAACGATTAAAACAGGAATCCAGCAACTTTGGTTACTTTTATTGTAGGTTCTTTTGAATTGAAATTCAATTTACTTTTGAATTTTGATTGGTATCGGCAGGATATTTACGCACGTAGCAAAATTTAATGTTCTTAGCCAATCGATAAAGGTCTGCCTCAAACGCCAGCAGGCCATCATGTTGCGATGGGGTTCTTTCTGATTTGAAGCCGTAATTTTCGGTGGTGTCCGCATTGGCGCAATCGTCATCCCGGTCATAGAAGAAAGCTTTCCATCGCAATTGTTTAACAAAGCTTTCAATTTTGGTGATCATAGCTTTTAAATATGAATTTTTGGTTGGTATCAAGATAGCACCGACCAATTTTATATTTTTGAATTTTAAATATAGGGAGGCTGCTCTAGAACCTTTACTTTATAGGAAACCTTTATATGGAACTTTTACTTTTGAATTGCTGACATAGAGGGTGGCTGCTCTGGCTCAATAACCAATGAGGTCTTTTTGTAGCCTCTCGGTAGCTACATTACCAAAATTATTACAGTTCCTTTTTAGTAATAATTTGTCTTCGTTTTTCGCTATGATAGTACTGTATTTGAAATTTTCGGAGGTGGAGTTGAGGACACAACCTTCGAGGCCAAGGACTCGAAAAAAATCCTAGGCGAAGGCCAAGAACCCAGGCACGTCGCCAGTGGGGGGGCATTGCCCCCCCCGATTTTTATTTTTAACCCCCTCCCCGATTTATTTCTTGCCCTCCCACCGTATTTTTTCTTAAAAGTGAGCATCGCCCTCACAGTTAAAATATTGGTAATTTTAACTATTCCATCCCCTATCCTGACATCGATTCTATTTGATTGATTGCATTTGAATAAGCTGAAGATGGCCACTGGCCGAAATCGATTTTAGTGAAAGTTTTTGTTAATATACGTTAGTTAAATATATATTTTGACTGATTTTTTGTTTTCTTCATGCAACTAAGTATCTTGACATCTATATTACAATCTAGGGTACGGTACGCAGCACAATCTCGTGTCTTGGGTCATGTTCAACAACAACAAATCAATTCAGCACGGTTTAATAATAATAATACAGCTACCAGCAGTTTGTTTGTACTGTGTAGTAGGCGTGGCATCGTAGAATATGATGTCATATACAGCAGCACTTATAGGCGAGGCCTTATTACAAGTCAGGTGTTGTGACTGTTGAAGGTAATGTACAGTAAGTTGGTGCAGGCTGTAAGTTGGTGACCAGTGGTATACGCATAGTACAAACCATTCGCAATGTACCGTGCAATCAATAGTTACAGAAAAAATAGACTATCGACTATTGCACGCTTCATTTCGTATAAAGTATCGAAAAAATAGACTATTAAAAATAGACTATCGAAAAAATAGACTATCGCACGCTTCATTTCGTATAAAAAGCGAAACGAATTACTGCATGCAAAAAAAAATTTGAAAGGAAGTAAAAACTACCTGAAAGCCTTTCTTACAGACGACTTGACCCCCCTACGTTCAAAGCTATTAAACTACGTAAAATACGAATGCAATGAAAAATTCGTATTGTGCCATTCCATGAATGGTCGTATTCGTATGAAAAAGGCATCTGGTCGTATCGACAAAGAAGGAAAAGATAACGGTGTAGGAGACTGGATCAGCGTAGCTTCACCTGATGATCTTTTCAAACATGGAGTAAATGATTTTGACTTTAGTAAATTAAACTATTATCCATTGTTGTTTAATGACGAAAACGATAGCGATGAGGAGTGATTGCGAAGTGCAGTTTTTTGTGTTGTAATATGTTTATTTTTCTAGTCTAAAAATGGCTAACTCTAGTTCGCAATTGGGTTGCAATGACATTCAAGCAAATTATGAATTAGAAAATGACTACCCTGAATTTTTTGAGAAATGCGATTACGTGACATCGGATAATCAAACTATTATTAACAAAAAAAGACAAGATGATTTATTTCTGATGCACTTCAATATTCGAAGCCTTCAAAAACATATCAACGAGCTTAACAATATAATAGCGGGTTTTGATGATAAGCCAAAAATTATAGCTATATCGGAAACTAAACTACAAGAAGGGAAAATTTATCAAAATATCGAACTAGATGGCTATCAATTTATTTACAGAGACAGTATAACCAGTGCGGGTGGAGTGGGGCTCTATATAAGCAATTCGCTTGTTTTTAGTGTTAACCCATGCTCAAATCTTAGATTATCTAATGCTGAACACTTGTGGGTTGATTTGAAAACAAACCAAGGTATTGTAGTAGTAGGGGTTGTTTACCGGCACCCGAAAAACTCTACACATGCCATTGATGATTTCAATGCAAATTTAAATATGCTGATTCTCTCCCACGAAAAACCGTTTTATTGTCTCGGAGATTTTAATATCAATTTACTAAAGATTTATGCTCGAGACGAAATTCGTAGATATGCAAATATGCTTTTAGGCTGCAACTGTCGGTGTTTGATTGATGTGCCAACTAGAGTAACAGAAACATCAAAAACCTTGATTGATCACGTAATCACGAATGATAAGCAAAGAGCAGTAACCACAGGAGTGTTAATATCAGATCTTGGTGATCATTATGGAGTATTTGCGATAATATCACACATTGATATTAAAAATAAAATTAGTAATCAAGTATTTATCAGGGATATGACCCAATTTATTTTAGATGATTTTTTGCTGGCCTTAAACTATGAGCTTTATAGTTTATTTGAAGACAAATCAGAAAATGTAAATGAGCTTTATGAAGGTTTTGTAGAAGCCTTTACAAATTTAGTAGACCAATTGGCGCCTCTGAGAACTGCAACAAGAAAGAAGAAGAAGCTGAGTCTTAAACCCTGGATTACAAGCGATTTAATAAAATCAATTCGAATCAAAAACAAAATGTTTGATCGACTTCATAAAAACAAAGGCGATCTCGTGTTGACTAATCAATACAAAACATTTCGCAATGCATTACGCCGACAGTTGAAGCAAGCAAAGCTTGATTACTACCACCATTTGTTAAATGAAAACAAAGGCAACGCTAAAAAAACTTGGGATGTGATTAAGGAATTGACCAATATTAAACGTCGCAGCAACGTGCAACCATCAAAACTAACATTGAATAGCGATAATACTGTCTCTGAACCACAGATTATAGCCGAAGAATTTAATAGGTTTTTCGTTAACACTGGAAAGGAAATGTCAGCTTCTATTCAACCTAATGATTCTAATGGCGCAGAATGCTCAGTTGGGGAAAAGAAAAAAATAACCAATTCTATTTTTCTCTTACCTAGCTGTCAACAAGAAGTGTTCAACTTAATTAAAGAACTCAAAAATAGGAAAGCTACAAGGACTTTAGATATTGAGACCAAATTCATAAAACTCGCTAATCCTATTATTTCCTTTTTCCTAAGTGAACTGTTCAACTTATGCTTAAGTACTGGTACATATCCAGATTTGATTAAAGTAGCTGAAGTAATTCCAATTTTTAAAAAAGGGCAAAAAGACAAACTGACGAACTATAGACCAATATCACTTCTTTCTCAGTTTAATGAAATATTTGAAAAATTGCTACATAGTCGTATATATTCCTACCTATCAAAATTTAACTTATTTAGCGAAAGACAATTTGGGTTTAGAAAAAATTATTCTACTTCTTTGGCAATATGCAACATTTATGACGAATTATTAAATAATGTTGATGAAGGAAAATATAGTTGCTGTATTTTTTTAGACTTAAGTAAAGCGTTTTATTCTGTCCAACACGACATATTATTATGCAAGCTAGAAAAACTTTATGGATTTCGAGGAAATGCTCTAGAATTAATGAAAAGTTACCTAACTAATAGAGTACAATATACCAAAATTAGTAACAGTAAATCCAAGCAGCTAAAAATAGACTGCGGTGTTCCACAAGGATCATCGCTTGGTCCTCTACTTTTTATGCTATATGTAAACGACCTTCCTCAAGTTTCAGAATTTTCTACCACGCTATTCGCTGACGATACTTATTTGGCACTATCAGATAAAAGTTTGGTTAGTCTTGAAACTAAGGTAAATACACAGCTTCAAAATATCGATATTTGGCTCAGAAGAAATAAATTATCCTTAAATTATTCAAAAACGACCTATTTGTTATGCAATAAACATCCTTACCAATCAATTAAAACCAAATTCACGGTAGTCATGAATGAAGAGGTACTTAGACGTAGTGATTTTGTAAAGTACCTGGGTGTTTACATTGATGAAAAACTGACTTGGTCTGTTCATATTAATAAACTGTCTTTACAATTGGCTAAGCACAATGCAATGTTGTATCAAATTCGCGACTATGTAACTGAACATACTTTGAACATGCTGTACTATAGTTTTGTATACAGTATTCTAAATTATGGTATCATTGTCTGGGGCACAGCAACTCAAAACCAATTGCATGAAATAAACGTGAGAATGAACAACATTGTGTGTACTATAACTTGGAACAAAAAGTTTTCTCATGTTACCCATTTGTATAAAAAATTAAATTATCCGAAATTGAATGACATTTACCATTTGGAACTTGCTAAGTTTATGCATAAAATTTGTAATAATAAATTGCCACTTTTGTTTCAACAACGATTTAATAAAATTGAATTAGTACACTCTCATCAAACAAGAAAACTTACTAACTTGAACTATTTTTTACCTCGCGTTTCCGAAACTGCAGGTAAAAAAAAATTAGAATTTCGAGGCGCCAAACTTTGGAATGAAATCGATGAAGACATTAAACATAAAACGTTTAATTCCTTCAAAAAATGTTTTGAAGAAAAAATTGTATCACATTATTGACTTGGTTTTGATTCTTCTGGTACTGTAATCAAATCAATTGAATCCTCTTCAACTATGAGAATTTTGATGCGTGTGCATTCCTTTTTTTTTAAGTCTTAATGTGTACTTCAAATACTCTGTGTTTATTTCATGTTGGTTTTTTAATTTGTTTTCCTTTTCTGTTTTTCTTTTTATATACATTATTTTTTGTTCAATAATTAATGCCTTTTAGGTTGCAGTAGAAATGACGAGAACAAGGAGCGCTTTGACTAGTGTACCTCAGGGTTGTTCGGCGCTCCTTGGACTCAGTAATTGTATATGATACGTTTATTTATATGATTTTTGATATATTATTTGTACTCTCTTATTTTATTTATTTTGATCGTATGTAACTGAGTCCAAAAATAAAATTTACTTACTTACTTACTATCGCCAAATGCCTTCGGAAAAAAAGGTAAGAATTCGATCGGTCAGTTGCACTTCTAGGCATAGGTGGACAAGTTAATGCAAAACGTTAGCTTCGTTAACCACTTGTCCGTTAACAAACTTCATACCTCCGTTAACGTTAATCCGTTATTTTCAGCTTTGATTAACGGAAGTTAATGAAGTCCGTTAATTCGTTAATATTTAAGTGTAACTTGCATTTCTGTTTATTCGCTCGCTTCTACAACACGTATTGACGCTGTTGAGCTGATTGTAAGAAAATATTTATTGTTATATGGTGGTCTTTTTGTGTTTTGGAAGTTACATTTTACAGTCTAATCTAATTTCAAGATAAAAATAAGTTCAAATGCACTAACGAAGCTGCGATCGCAAAGTTTTTGGAAATTGCGAACAGCGATAATTAGTAGACCTGTGAGGCTGCAGCTTATTATTTACCTCAAAAAAAGCTCTTTTCTTCGCTTTTTTAACTTTTTCATAAAAAAAGTTAATAAAAAGCTTTTTTCTTCGTTTTTTTCTATAGAACTCGTGCTAATACGCAACAAGTGTTACCAATGCAAACTGGTTTGTACCGGTACGATGAATGAATGGTGCAAGATATTAACGATAAAAACCTTAACAGAAGTTAACCGAACTTAACGGAAGTTAATTTAGTCCGTTAAAATGAAAAAACTTTTTAACGGATTAACGAGTTAATGAAAAAGTTAGCTTCGTTATTAACGGATCAACGATTAACGGATTTGTGCCCACCTATGCTTCTAGGCTATGAGGCAAACATAGGCTGCGGGTAAGCAAACTTAGCAAAAGTGAGTTGAGTTGACAAGCCCATGTCTGTAAGTGGAAGGCCTTAGCTTAGCAACTCAAACCATACTATATTTTAATTGGGATCTTGTTCAGCAGTATGAGTAATCAGTCTGCAGAAACTCTGAGCTAACAGAGAAACAGACTGCATTCCTCCCCCAAATCGGAATTCATTGACCAATTCTTTGATAGCTAGACTACGGGAATTTTCTAACTTTCAGATTTGCAAAAAGTGTCTATTACTGTATAGTTTATTTAACTAGATCGATTAGTACCGGTAGCAAAACAAACTATAGCAGAGTTCTCGGCCCTAGTAATGCCATTGATATCTGAGATTTTGAGTAAACTTTAGATGTCTATAGTACCGTTTTGGCTGTTTGGTGCTGCTATTTGTGATGATTTTGTTAGAGCAGTAATACAGTCCTGGTGCATTACTGATACAGTAATCAGTGATGCCGATCCATATTGACCATTGGGGGATGATTTAAGGAGTTTGTCTGTTTTTTGATACTTTTGAACATTGGGAGGAGGGATGATGCTCAAACTGGAGATTTTCGGAGCAAAGTTCAACGCTCATTTTCGCAAATACCAGCAAGAAAGTCCGCAGAAACGTTTACTAAGGTTTGGAAGGAGTGCTGGTGGCAATTAAGAATTTTCAAACACAAACGTTATGGTAAGACGGCCTTAAAGCCAGCTAGGGGGTCTGGGGTGGCGCTGTGAACTCCCCAGCGGGGTCTGGAATCTTTAGCTTTTTGGATGTTTTTTCGAGGATAAAATGCATCGTTTAGTAACGTTGCAAGTTGTAACACCAAAGTTAACACACCGTACCGATGCGAACTATTGGGAGGGATGCAGCAGAAATTCTTTTGGGGGATGCACCCCCTGGATCGGCGCTTACTTGTCTTAATGAAGTTATAGTCAATACAGAATAGGCATTCAAGTATAAATGCTAAACTGTTCATTTTTCTACTTTTAGTTACATTATTCATCATAGAGGTACCGATATTAAATTTTGCTCATATTTTTTCTGGAGTTTCCTGTCGTCATTCGTTTCCAGCCGTTATGCTAGCTGCAATCGTGTTTAAATAAATAAGAAGATAATTTTTTCAGCGATTGTTGAGTTAGCGGCTTTGTCAATATTTCAATATGACAGAGACAGTCTGCTTTCTGCATTTATTCAAAAATCATTCAAGGTAGTTTTTCATGCGCAGTTCTTAACTTTTATTATTTAGATTAATTCTATACGTTTACCAACGCGATAGCCATAGAATATGCCTAAAATTTTTGTTGCATGTTTGTGTCTTACTTTAAACAATGTGGTATAATAACCGATATAATCCCATGCTGTTCTTATGCAAAAGACAAAGACAATCATGCACGTCAGATAGGCACTAAATAAATATACGATTTAGTAATCGTTTCATTGCAACGTAAGTAATTAGTTTGTAAAATAAAGCTGAAAATGGTTCTATGAGCTTAATCAACGCCAAGCTGTATTACTCAAAGGCGAAACGAAATTTACAACCCCGCTACACAAACAATCTACTTAACTAGTAAAATACTGCAATAATTTACCGTCAAAACTTTGCCCCCCCGGTTTTCAGCTTTGCCCCTCTGATCTCGCTAAGCTGACGAAACCCCTGCAAGAACCGACTTTTCGACGACAGACTCTCTCGAGGCCAAGGATGGGAATGGGCGAGGCCAAGGTCAAGGACCAAGGACACAATTTTTTTTTAAATTATGGTCGGCAAATTTTCCAATATTTTGTAGCGAGAAAATCTTCAATGTGTTGCATTTTATTAAGTTTTTCATGATAATTCGAAGTTTCTAAACATAATAAATGCGTTTCTAAACATAATGATTGTCATTTATTGAAGTTTTACACGTCAGCAGGAATGTTGATGACGCTCCGTAGAGGTATTGTAAAATGAAACAATTAAGGCCCCAACCGTGAATTGAAAGTAGGAATAACTATGCAAACTATAAATTCTGAACGTGGAAATGGTCAGTTTTTAGGTCTTAATTTTATCAGTTTGGACCCCGGTGCAAAACGTCCACTGATTATGGATTCCCACTTTTTTAGTAGTTTCTCGGTGGTGTATTGCAAACCTTCAAGTGGTACCACCGTTAAGCCTAACCAGGCAAACTAATTGCAATAACTACTTCCATTGAGCATTATGAAGATGCGAAACATCACTGACCAACACCACTTCAGATATCAGCGTCATTCCGACGATTCAAGGAGGCCTTTTTCAAGGCCGGCGCTGAAAGTAATATGTGCAAATGTTGAAGGTCTCTCTAACTTCAATGAACAACTTCTTGCTACCATCTGCAAAAAATTAAAAGTGTGACGTTCTGTGCTTGCAAGAAACTCATCGCGGAACAACCAACAACCGCCCTAGAGTTCAAGGCAAGACACTAGCAGTTGAGCGCCCACATTCAAAACATGGAAGTGCCATTTTTGTGAAAACTGGGACCATCATTGAAACGACATCTGTGACCGATGATTGCGATGTCGAAGTTTTGGAACTCGAACAGAAAGAAGTAACTGTTACCTCAGTTTACAAACCGCCGGTTGGTGCATTTCGCATGCACACACTGCGAACTTCGAAACCACAAGTAGTTATTGGGGACTTCAATACATTGGTCACTTCGCTTCTTCCCTATTGCCAGTAAATATTATCGTCAACATGCTTTGCTATTGCTTTAATTGTGATTTTAAACTACGCTGGCTTTGAAATAAACTACTACTGCTACTACTCAATAGCCACAGCATAGATTGGGGATCCAATGAATCTAATTTGGATGGAGATGTAGCAGAAGCCTGGGCAGAAGCAAGCCAGCTCAGTCTCGTGCACAATGCAAAGCTCCCAAAATCATTTAACAGCGGACGTTGGAAACGTGGATACAATCCCGATATTGTTTTTGTGAGCCACAGCAATACTTCACGCTGCAAAGTATTGATACTCGAACCTCTTCCAAGGATCCAACATTGCCCTATTGGATTCACAGTAACTTCGGCTGTCTCCACTGCATCAGTACCGAATCGTCGTCGCTTTAATCTAACGAACGCCAACTGGGAAGGATTGTCGGATGAACTTGAACATTTTTTGCAAGAGCTTGAACCAATACCGGACAACTACGACCAGTTGTCGGAAATCGTCAGAAGAACTGCGCGACGGAATATTTCTAGAGGATTCTACACAAATTACATTCCAGGCCTAACACCAACTGCTCGTCGAATGTATTGCACATACAAACATCTGTACGAAAGCGATCCTTTTAGTCCTAAAACAATTGCGGCGGGGGAACAGGTAATTAATGCTATATCACAACAGCGTCAACCAACTTGGCAAACCACTGTAGAAGGCATGGATATGGCTAGAAACAGTCGTAAAGCATGGAATCTGATTGGAAAGTTGAATAACGATTACACAAAGTCAACTCAACAACATTGCAATATTACTGCCAACAAAATTGCACACCAGTTGCTTTTAAACGACAAAACACCACACCCTGTCAAACAGCTGAAGCCTAATCTCAAAACCGGTGACTTCAATTCTCACTTTGCCAAACCTTTCTCTCTTCAGGAATTAAAATGTTGCATCGGTACTTTCTAGAACGGCAAAGCAACTGGGTTGGACATTATACTTACAAAAGAATTGAAACATTTTGGTCCCAAAGACTTAAATTGGTTGCTCCAGCTTTATAATAACTGCATAGATGGGCAAGTTAATGCAAAACGTTAGCTTCGTTAACCGCTAGTCCGTTAGTAAACTTCACACCTTCGTTAACGTTCATCCGTTATTTTTAGCTTTAATTAACGGAAGTTAATGAAGTCCGTTAATTCGTCAACATTTAGCGCGTAACTTACATTTCGTTTTATTCACTCGCTTCCAGAACACGTATTGACGCTGTTGAGCTGATTGTAAGAAAATATTTATTGCTATGGTGTTTTTTTTGTGTTTTGGAAGTTACATTTTACAGTCTAATCTAATTTCAAGATAAAATATAAGTTCAAATGCACAACGAAGCTGCGATTGAAAAATCTTTGGAAATTGTGAACAGCGATAATTCATAGACCTATGAGGCTGCAGGTTATTATTTGCCTCAAAAAAGAGCTGCTTTCTTCTATAAAACTCGTGGTAATACGCAATAAGTGTTACCAGTGCAAACTGGTTTGTACCGGTCCGATGAATGAATGGTGCAAGATATTAACGATAAAAGCCTTAACGGAAGTTAATAGAACTTAACGGAAGTTAATTTCGTCCGTTAACACGAAAAAACTTTTTAACGGATTAACGAGTTAATAAAAAAGTTAGCTTCGTTATTAACGGATTAACGAATAACGGACTTGTACCCACCTATGAATAACTGTATTGCTACGATGAAGATATCTAAAATGTGGTTGAGGTCAAGAGAAGTTGCCTTATTGAAGTTCAGCAAAGACCCTGCACTTGCTAAGAGTTCTCGCCCAATACAGCTTCTGAGCCACTCATTCAAACTGATGGAACGGCTTTTACTAAATCATCTCTCTCCATTTGTTGAAGAGCATCTTATCGACCACTAAGCTGGATTTCGTCGTGGCAAATCAACTACGGGTCAGCTTTTAAATCTAACTCAATATATCGAGGATGGATTCCAGGATAAAAAGATCACCGGAGCTGTCTTTGTAGATTTAACGGCCACCTATGACACAGTTAACCATCGCCGTCTCCTTACGAAGATTCTGAAAATGACAAAATACCCTCTGCTTACCAAGTTTTTGGGTATTATGCTTAGAAACCGAAGATTCTTTGTTGAATTTAACGATAAGAAAAGTCGTGTTCGATTACAGAGAAATGGTTTACCTCAAGAAAGTGTGCTTGCTCCTCTTTTGTACAACATCTACACAAATGATCAACCGCAAGCATAGGCGTAGCCAGGGGGGGGGGCCAGGGGGCCCGGCCCCCCCCAATTGAAATACCACCAATGATATAAAATTATGATAACATAGCCTTGCGATGTTTAATTGCAGTTACGGACGACGAGAGAGCCCAGGGGCCCCTGACTAACATCCAGGGGGCACCCTAAGTAATAACCAGGGGGCCCTTAACCGACAACCAGGGGGCCCCTAACTAACAACCAGGGGCCCCTAACTGACAACCAGGGGGCCCTGGGGCCTCTAAGTGAAAAACGGGGGCCCTGGGGCCTGTAACTGACAAACAGGGGGCCCCTAATTAATGACCAAGGGCCCCCCTGGGGTCCCTAACTAGCAACCAGTGAGCCCCAGGGCCCTTAACTGAGGACCAGGGGGCCACTAACCAACAACCAGGGGGCCCCTGGGCCCCTAACTAACAACCAGGGAGCCCAGGCCCCTAACCGACAACCAGGGGGCCCTTAACTAACAACCAGGGGGCCCCAGGGCACCAAACTGAGGACCAGGGGGCCCTAACCGACAACCAGGGGGCCCTAACTAACAACCAAGGGCCCCTAACTAACGACCAGAGGACCCCGGGGCCCCTAACTGACAAACGGGTGCCCTGGGGCTTCTAACTAACAAACAGGAGTCGCTGGGGCCCCTAATTGACGACCAGGGACCCCCGGGGCCCTAACTAACAACCAGGGGGGCCCCGGGGCCCATAACTGACGACCAGAGAGCCTTGGGGCCCCTAACTGATGACCAAGAGTCCCGGGCCAGGAGCCCTGCAATTCAAATTTTTAACAATGCATACGCAAAACCTGTGAAAAATCGAAAAGTTTTGTGCTAAAAGTTGCAATTCCAGGCCCTCGTTGAACGTTATTATGAACTTAATGCTATAACACAGGCGGTAATGCGAACCCCCAACTGAAATACTACCAATGATACATATAATGAGAGCATAGCCAGTATGTTGTCCTTGTCCGGAATTGCAGATTCTTTAATTTAGGATATACGCGTGCAAAAGTAAGTAATAATAATGGCGATCACCTGTCCACGTCATATTAATGTCATGCAATTCTTGGAGGTTTCAAAAAACTGTCAAGTGACTTGACTGGAGTCTTCCACGTTTTGGAAAAAAAAATGTTTAATTTTTCTTTAAATGTTATTTCGTTATGAAAGAACGTAAGGGCGCGATCTTATCTCAAAATCATAGGCGTAGCCAGGGGAGTAGCCCAAGGGGCCCGGGACCCCTCAATTGAAATGCCACCAATGACAAAAATTTGACAAAAACCTTGTTTCTTTATTTTCAGTTTCTTTTAACACCTTTGCGTACAACAGTACACGCGTACAACAGTAATTAACAATAAATAATACTGACGACCAAGGGGCCAGGGGTACCTCCTTAATTCAATTTTTTCCAACCAATTTAAACGTATAACCTCGGTGAAGTCTAGGATTTTTGTCGGAAAGTTGCTATCTCAGGTCCTCATTTTAACTTTTTATGAACGTAATGCAATAACCAGCGCCGTATTTGCCATATGGCTAAGTGCCTGGGCCCGGCCCTCAGATGGTAGAACTTTTTTTGGTCTTCACTTATATTTGCCAGGAAGATGTTGCAAAAATTCCCTAAGTGCCAGGGGCCCCGCGCAATGTAAATCCAGCCCGGGAATAACATGTTTAGTAAGCGTAACTATCTATTGTAACAACGATTCACCTCGCCAGTTTTTACGCTCAAAATACTTTGAAAAAAATAGCTAGGGAAAATGCTCATTGAACAAATCATTGAAATTGAATTGAGGGAGCCTGGGCCCCCTGGCCGTACATGTACTCCAATAACTGGTTAACTTCATGACAAAACAAAAATCTCTAAGGAAAATCTTCGAGTGGATTATTATTTACTGCTAAAATATTGCAGGAGGCAATGTGCCTTACTTCCCCCTACATGGACCAAATCACCCACAATTAAAATTTTACACCATAATGCAAGATTTTAAACGTGTTTTGGAATTTAATTGCAAGTAAAAGGAGGATTGAACAATCAAATTTTTTCGATATGTTTTCAAATGCTAAAAATTTAGTTGTTTCAAATGGCTGTGAACACGTGCGAAATGTGATCCAATGGGATTAAAATAGCTTAGTTTTGCAAAAACTTACAAAAATCGCCCAGCGGCTGGGGGCTTCGCCCCCAGACCCCCGTCTGTGGTACGTTTGAGTACACTAGCTGACCCAACACGTCTCCTGAGTTAGACATTTGCATTTTCTAACGATTAGTTTTCGTCCTCTCCCTTTACCAAAATCTTGGTTAAGTGCCAATAGACTACAGCTTCAGATCTTCCATTCTACGATATCTTTGCCCCACAAAATGTTCCTCTTTTGAAAATTTTTGATGACGTCATTGCATGTGATTTGTGGTTTGGGCCCCCCATTCAAAAATCCTGGCTACGCCTATGACCGCAAGACGTGCAGACCAAACGATTTATATATGCTGATGATTTATTCATCACCTGCCAAGATACTCAGTTTGACCAGGTTGAGGAAACTTTAAGCAATGCACTCAACCAGCTGAAAGAGCACTCCAAGGTCAATAACCTAAAACCCAATCCATCGAAAAGCCAGGTTTGTGTCTTTCATCTTAAAAATAGCTATACCAACAAAACGCTTAACGCCATTTAGGATGGACAGCAGCTCCAACATTGTGACAATCTAGTGTATCTTGGTGCTACACTTGACCGCAGCTTGACATTTAAATAGCATGTCGCCAAAACCAAAGCTAAAGTGTCAACTCGTAATAATATCTTAAGAAAGCTAACAACATCAAAATGGGGTGCATCACCACCTGTTCTGCGCACTACTGCCTTGGCACTGTCTCTCTCAGCAGCCGAGTATGCCTGCCCTGTGGAAACGTTTAGCGCATGCATGCCACCTAAATCCAGTCTTAAATGAAAGCTGCCGCTTGAGTACTGGCTGTCTCAAACCAACCAACACTAGCAATCTCCATCTGCTTGCTGGTATTTCTCCCCCACAGATACGCAGAGAAGCTGCTAGCAAGCAAGAACGCTTAAGACAAGTATGTGATCCCCACCACGATGTTCAATTACAAGCCCATCCCACCAAGGTTAAAATCAAGAAAAACCTTTCTACACTGCGTAGATCCTCTGGAAGGGAAGATTAAAGCTTGGAGAGAGGAAGCATGGGAAAGAAAGTTGGAAGAGTTGCATTTAGATATCAAACCCAATGAAAGTCTGCCTCCTGAATCACAATTAGAGTGAAAAATATAGCGCTTCCTTAACCGTCTTCGTTCTGGCGTGGCTAGAACAAAACAGAAGTGAAAAAGTGGGGCTTCACTGACCCATCCACAAGCGTAATCTGCAAGTGTGGAAAAGATGACACAATCCAACATCGGTTAACTTGCTCTCTACTTGACGAACCTTGCTCCATCGCTGATCTCTGCGATTTCAACGGGAGAGCCAGACGGTGTGTAGAACGGCAGCAAACATCTTTACACCCGAAGAATCGACTACATAAATGCAGTAGTTTCTCAAAAACAAATCTTTTTGTTGGGTTAAACGTTTCTTTTCACAGAAATTTTTAAATATTATCAGAGTTTTTAAATATTGCATAGCGAATACGATATTATTATTGATAACTATTGGAAAATACTGTAAATTTATATTTTTGAAATAAAATGGGGTACTGTATTTGCATGCTCAATTCCTTGAAAAAAACTTGGTTCTGGAAAAAAGGTCAAAGTGCCAATGCTTCCGTCAAACAATTTTAGTAATTTTTTTTTTCAGAAAACAAGTAATTTTCGTGACTTTTATAGGAGATTACACAATTGTACTTTCAAAGCAATTTCTATAAAGAAAATACCGTAAAAGTTAGAAAAACTTTTGTGTTTCCACCTTTTCCCAATCCTAACTTTAAGCCAATCTTTTCTTTAAGTTTCAGTTCGTGATGTGATGTTTCTCCATAGTCTTGCGTCTAATGCCGATCAATGAATCAATGCATACGTTTCAGTCGCCAAAAGATACTTTGTCAAATTTAACATAAGTTATTTATTTCCAAAAAGTAACCTGAGATTCCCAGACGGGCCGTATCAAGAAAGAAAGCATTGGAGGCCTTTGCACCGGGGCCCTTTTTCAAAAAACCCACAAATTGTCAAAACGTAAAAATTAGAGTTATTCTTTCTTATCTCAAAATAAATTCTTCGCAATATTCGCTCGCGTAGTTTGATAACAATAGCTGTCGTTCTCAAGTAACGCCTTGTTTGCTGTATCCTAGGACTATACTACAAGGCCAACCCTGGTAACTCTATTGCATTTTACTTTCGTATCATGCTCATACTTTTTTCTGATTTCACATTCACATAAGCACGGTCATGTTTTAGTAATAGCAACTCAAAAGTGTTTGCGTCCGGACCCTCGGATCCCTTGCTGGCCCTAAATGGTTTTAGTGTTTTGCTGTTTGTATTACCCGCACGGTAAGTAGTTGCAGAAATAAAAAGAACTATCTGCTCTGCGTTTTGCCTAATCATTTTCCGATTAAAGCTGTCACACAATGCCATTGAAAATAAGGTTTCCTATGACTGGGCTGCAACATTATATTATTTTTCAAATAAGGAAAGGAAACGAATTGACAGACCAGATTTATAGGCGTAGCCAAGGGGAGGGGGGGCAGGGGCCCGCCTCACCCCAATTTAAATGCCACCAATGATAAAAAAGGATAACAACAAAGCCTATTGTTTATTCAATTTTAGTTTCCTTTAGCATTTTCGCGTACAACAGTAGTGTTAACAATAATGTTAATGTTGACGACCAGGGGGCCCGGGCTCCCTCAATTCAAATTTTTTTCAATCAATTTAAATGTATAACTCGGGAAAAATTTAAGGTTTTTGTCGTAAAAGTCGCAATTTCTGACCTTCATCTAATCTTTTTATAAACTTATGCAATAACATGATTACAGTTGTAATCATCTATAATACCACCTTTAAATAACAATCCACCTTCACCTCGCCAGTTTTTGCAAGATAAAATAATAAAAAAACGCTAAGAGAAATGTTTATTGAAAAATTATTGAATTTAAATTTAAGGGCCCTCGGCCGAACATCTAATCCAAAATATTGTACATGTAATCTTAAAACTGGTTATTTTCAGGACAAAACAAAGATCTCCAAGAAAAATAAATCTTCGAGTGAATTATTACTTACTTCTAAATATTCTGCGGAAGTCAATGTAATTTGCTTCCCTTCACCAGGACCAAGTCAAATCAAATCTTTCATTATACTAGCTGTATTACGCCGAAGCGAGTAACGAGTTTGCGGGGCCCATCTCCGCGTCATTGCTCCCAGGCAGTACAGCTTTTCCGAAGAAATATCGCAGCGGTGGCGAGCCCTTGGCAACACTGGGTACGATTTGACCGGCCCGAGATTTGAACTTCAGACCTCCCGCTCCAGAGACGAACGCGTTACCACTCGACCAACTGGCCGGTCCAGGACCAAGTCAATTACAAAATTTATCCTTTTATCTTTTTTACCCTCCCTCTTTAGCAACATCCTATTAACGCATTAACCCAGACCCCAAGCTTCTGATCTTCTATTCAAAGATATTTTGTTCATATAAAGTCCTTCCTTTTGAAAATTTCTGATGACGTCATATTGCATGTGATTTGTGGATTGAGACCCCCAATCAAAAATCCTGGCTACGTCTATGCCAGAATTCAAGAAATTTTTATGTTTGGTTATTTTCTTTTCAACCAATCAGAAAACAGTGCTGTACTCGAGACAAGGACAGGAGATTTTCGAGGACTTGTAGGTTTCGAATTCAAAATGTGTGCTCGAGGACAAAGACGTCCTCGACGACTCCACCCCTGGAAATTATGTTGTAGTCGCTACAAAATAAACAATGTTCCGTTCTGACTGGGTAGGACAAGCCCTCCCCAATCACTTTTAGAGCCATTTTTCCAATTCATCCAAATTCGATGAGTTTTTAGGAGTGCAGAAGAGTGACGTCATTCAGTAAGGCTTGGATTCAACTCAACGTAAAATTTATTTAATGTGTCGTAGTCTAGTGTGATTACATTCTTTTTAAATATTCAAAGTATAGTTTGCTACCTGTGCATAGTTTGCCAGCTCGTTCATGTGTGGTTGTTGTTGTAAGATAATGAACAAGAAACTGTTAGCTGTTTAATCGTTTGCAGTTTGCATGCTATGTGGCCTAAAGGCTACCAGGGCGAAAACCAAGGGAAGAACCACCAAAACGGTGACTACGTAAAACAAGCAATGTGAACAAGCTGGTATAAGCGATCAAACATTAAAACGTCACAATTAAATTATCATCAAAACCATCATCTGCTGAGCTAATTTTGCATAGTACCATAGTTGGGGCTTTTGGATTCGCAGAATTTTTGCAAAGCTTTGCTTTCATGGGAAGGCTTTATCTGTTCAATCAAAATGTACCAATTTTGTTGTGTTGTGTTTGTATAATCTACGCACAGTAGCGTAGTCAGGGAGGGGGCGGGGGCTGTAGCCCCCCCCATTGACATGTCGACCAAAATGCAGAATGGGGAAAACACTACGTTATTAACACTTTTGAGACTGTTTTATGCACTGGAGTGGACTAAACAGTGATTTAAAACATTTTTTGAAACATATGTTCAGGGGGGGCTAATTTGTCAAAAATAAAACCAAAAAATAAATAAAAACTTTGAAAAATGGTAAAAAATAAGCAATCAAATTTGATCGTAAGTGTAAAACTGCTGAACATAGGTGTCATCAACAAATATACTATAAACTAAGGAATAGGGGGGTGGAGGGGGCTATTCAGTATTAGTTAATTACCAATCATTTCTCTCAAATCTCTTTTCATTAGCCCCCCCCCCCAATTATTTTTCTCTGTAAACTGTATACGAAATAGATTACTCCGTGTGAGTTTTATTGAACTATTCGATTTTATAATTTACCAGCATCTAAACAAGAGAACTAACATTTTATCATTAGCCACCTCCCAAATAGCCCATTTATGCCACCAGTTTAATCATGTTTGCACTGCCAATTTCTAAGTCACGTTTTAAAAGCATTATTTTTTAGTCAAAATAGCCCTAAAATGAAGTTATTTTTGCCAAAAAAATGCAAAATTTTTGAGCGTGGCTCCGGCGGCTGGGGGCTTTGCCCCCAAACCCCCAGCCTCCGGCGGCTGGGGGCTTCGCCCTCAGATCCCCATTGGCCTCCGGCGGCTGGGGGCTCCGCCCCCAGACCCCCAAAACAGCCCCCCCATTGCGAATTTCTGGCTACGCGCCTGTCTGCACATCTCTAATTTTTAAAACCATTTACATGATACAGGTTTGATATAAAGCATGTGTCACTGAAAGGAATTTTTACATTTCGTTATAAAGCAAATAATTTGGATTGATATTGTTTCAAATGACTCTACAAACGTACTAAATTTTTATTTAAACGGCGTCGAAAATTGTTTTTTTTTCCAAAAATCACAAAAATTGCCCGGTAGCACGAAATTTCGTTTTTATACCCTCATCAAGGTATTCCTGCTTATGAAGGTTCCGCTTAAGGCTTCCGCCTGCAATCTAATAAAAAGGTCTCCATCTGACGCGCTACTGCGATTTTGCCAAAGGGGCCGGGATTTGAACAAAAAACATAAAGTTTTCTGTATCTTGCAGAAAAATGGGGCTTTGTTTTGTGACTTTTTGAAAAAACTAGCCATTTTAACGCAATTATGATGACATTTTGTACGGCTGTAGACTCTAGGGCCGTTTGAAAGAACTAATTGCTAAGATTTGGAAGCCCTTTGAAAAAGTTTTAGTCTCTTTAGTCTTTCTGTTTCCTAGTCAAGTTCAAAACACGTTAAAAAGCATGCATTGCATATGGTTGGGTTAAATATTCTAAGTAGTTACGCCACTCGCGATGTATAGGCCCAATTTGTTGGGAACGTAAATGCTTAGAATTATCTATCGAAAGAATGGCGGGCGAAAGCGACCGCAACCTTTCCAGATTTCGACAAGTTTTTGTCAAGTTGACCCCTCTGACTCCAAACATTCATGCGCCCACTAGGTGCAAAATTTACAGTTTGTGTGCTTAAGAATTTTTGTGTGAAGTTCACCTAAGCCACACCTTTAAGCTTGGGGACAGCACAGAGTGGCATTTTCCTACCGACTTTTTACCATTAACCAGTGAAGATTTGGACTACAGTCAAACCTCGATTTAACGGATTAATGCGGAAATGCAAATGTCCGTTATTGGAAAATGTCCGTTATTCGAAAAGGCACGGATTTTACCTTGTGTAGATGCACAATACACGATTCGGTTAACATCAGTTTATTATTGTTATGTAGCAGAAATATACTGCGTCTGAAAAGTCGAACAACTTGGCAGCAAGATCTTTGCAAAATCAGTTTGCTACAAACTTACATGAAGCCTATGCACTAATGCGGTATACAATAGAGTACGTAAATTTAGTTCGAGTCTGAGATGACATGCGTTGCAGGCTTGCTTGCACTTAAGAAGTATCTTAAAACCAAATCTTTTGTTATTTATTTCAAAAAATACCAAACTTAAAAAATTTTGCGGCTCAAATCAATGTCCGTTAAATCTGAAATCCGTTAAATTGAGGTCCGTTAAATCCAGGGTTGACTGTTTATAAAAGCCTAAAATGCATTGGCTTCCAGGACCCTCGCTGTCTGACGCTGTCCGATGACAAGTGGGTAAATACGCAATACAGCAACAACTCACAAATCGTCGCAGGTTGATCAGAATAAATTGGTAAACCATTGCAATTTTCTGTACGCTCTTCAACGCGATTCTTTGAGATGACTCAGTAGCGTAGCCAGGGGGGAGGGGGGGCTCGAGCCCCCCCCATTGGCTTGTGAAGTATGCAAAATTGCATGTTTTTTGTGCTTTTGAGGCCGATTTTATGTGAAAAATTGAAAATAGCCCCCCCATTCGAAAACAGCCCCCCCTCAAACGTCTGAATTTGCGAAATTGGACGAAATATCAGTCTCAATTTTGGTGAAGACCTTTTTTTTGGGGGGGGGGCGGAAAAAACCTTTGAATTTCGGATTTCGGCCGAAAAATCACCTTGAATTTTGGCGAAGACCTTTTTTTTTTTTTTGGAGATCACCTAATTTTGGGCGGAAAAAGGATTTCGGCCGAAAAATCACTTTGAATTTTGACGAAGACCTTTTTTTTTTTTTTTTGAGATCACCTAATTTTGGGCGGAAAAAGGATTTCGGCCGAAAAATCACTCTGAATTTTGACGAAGACCTTTTTTTTTTTTTTTGGAGATCACCTAAGTTCGGACGGAAAAAACCTTTGAATTTCCGAGCTTTCCGAAACATTTCGTCTCAATTTTCGGACAATCCGTCTGAAATTGATTCAAGATCAATGAAAATTCGAGTCAAGGTCGTTTGCACACTTCTCACTCATTCAAAATAGCCCCCCCCCTTTTCCAAATCCTGGCTACGCGCCTGAGATGACTACCCATACTTTTATGAAGTTTTAGATCAGAAATGTTACGAATGCACGCATTGCACGTACATTTCCGACTTTGCCCAAGTTTATCAACCCTATCTGATTTTCTCTGAATCATTAACTACAGTATGTGGGTTTATCTAACTCGCTTATTTGACATTTATAAATAAAAGAAATTTAAAATGAAAATAGCTCAGTAAAAACTTATACGATAGTAAACTTCAATAATAATCTAATTGTGATGTTTTGACGTTCGAAAAAAATGAAACAGTTAAAATAAAAACTAAATAATATTAAAAAATAAAATTAAAAAAAGATAGAAAAGAGAGAAACTTCAAATTGAACTGGTGAAGAAAACATTTAATTTTCATGTGAGGTGCGGAGAAACGGGTAATTTTAAAACACACTCTCGATAATTTCTTTCAGTCTAAGCTACGTTCTACATCGCTTCAAGTTTGCGCAATGAGAATTTTTAAATTTTGGGTCAAAAAGTCATCATTAGAGATTTTAATGGCGTCGTCGTTGTGAATTTAACCTAGTTTGTCATATGTAAGCACAACAGCAACTGATGTTAGAAATTTGACCTTCCTATATGGCATCATTTCACTAATTAGTGCATTGTGCAAGCTTTTAGCGACTGTAACTATAAAACTAATTTTAAAAATTGCTTGGATTAAAAATGTTTCTTCGAAGCAGCTTTTCGTCTGACATTTGTCAAGAAGAATTGTCAGAATGTAGAGCGCAGGAAAAGGAGAGGTTTTTTCCTACGCTCTCCATTCTGACAATTCTACTTGACAAGGGTCAAGCAAAAAGCTGCTTTGAAGACATGAACATTTTAATGAAAGCAATTCTCAAGTTCTGTATCACCAATCAACTTTTCAAATTTACGCAAAGCAAGCAAGGTGATTCCAGTACACGTCAAATAAGAATTTACTGCCACGCTGCAGTGCAAAGTGCACACGTCATTTGAAAATCTGCAATTGAACAAAATAAACGAAAAAGGAATTGGTTGAATCATTCAGCGTTAAATATGTACTTCTCTGTCTTGCTGCAGATTGCATGGTATAAACCTATGGCTGGTGCAGACCGGGTTAAAATCTCCGAACAATACCGGTACTCGACTTGTTTAAACACCAGTCTTTTTTTATGCGCACAGCGATTACCTGCTGCGATTTCGCTCGAGTTGTTGCTCGAAGCCGACATTTGCATTTTCATGTCGCTGAAGGTGGAGGCTTCCAAGTTGAACTGCAAAATATTTTATGTTTATTTTTTTCATTGATAAGTGGTTTTAAACAAGTAAAGAAATGCATATTTTACATTAAAAAAATTAAAATTTGTACAGTGCCTATTAGGCTATACAGTAGTTTGATCGTTGAAATAAAATTTGAGACGGTTAACTGGAAAATTTTGAAATTCAGTTTTTGTCGTTTGCTGCGGCTTAGTGCTTAGGTCGAGAGTTGACAAGTCTACCTAGCAAGCCAGCTGACGAGAGGTGATATTCCTTGCAGAGGTGGAGTTCTTGAGGATGTCCTTGGCCTCGAAAACGTTCTCGAGGACACATTTTGAAGTCTTTGGTCTTGACCTCGAAGCTCAAGTTTTTGGCCTTAAAGTCTACAAGTCCTCAAAAAATTCCCTGTCCTCTGCTAGAGGACAGCATTATTTTTTGATTCGTTAAAAAATCATCATCAAAAATTGAAAAATCATCAAACAAAAATTAACCTAAACTTCTAGTTTATCATATCATTTCTTTTCCTTATTCAAACAAATGGTTTCCCAAATGCAGTATTTTTAACCTATGGGCCATGGTCATGACCTTCTTTTTTTTTTTGAAAACGCCTGACACCTCGCGGAAAAAGTTTCGGTTTCTTGCGCTCAAAAATAATCGGAAATTTGCCGACCATAATTAAGATAAAATTCTTTGGCCTTGGTCTCGAACATTCCTGTCCTTGTCCTCGAGAGGGATAGTTCTCAAAAAGTCGGTGCTAGGGCTTGGCCTTGGATTTTTTGAGTCCTTGGCCTTAGCCTCAAAAGTTGGGTCTTCGATTCCACCCCTGATTCCTTGAAACAGCAGCTGCACCAGGCTGCTATATTTTATGGGCAGACTATTATAACAGACATGTGGCGTAACTCATGGAGTAGTTCATTTATTTTTTGTCTTCTTTTCAATAACATTTTTTCCTTACCAAATAATAGTGTCGGAGGACCTGACGAAGTTGGGCGCGTGTTCCGTCATTTCGTTTCAGCTAATCACACAACAGTATATTTTAAAGATAATGTCTGATTCAGATAGAAAACAGAAATTAATCAATTAAATCAAGCATGAAATCCAAATATTGTATCTTGGCTTAATAACTAATTTCTTAATATTAAATTCTCTAGTCAAATGCTTTGCTATGCTGTCTTCTCTCAGACGAGTTTTAAGTCGGGCCGGGTTTTTCGGGTTGGGTTTGGGCCTAAAGTTGACAAAAATTTCGGGCTTAATTCGGGCAAAAGACGTACTTCTTGTTTTAGGTGCACAAAAATATAATCAAAATAAATTGGCAACGTTGCTAAATTTTTCGAGTTTTTCGGGCATGATTTGGGCTTCAAATTAGTTGAAGCCCAAATCAAAATCGATCAAATGGCTTCAAATCAAACCGACCAGTGGTCGAGTGGATAGAGCGTCTGCTACTGAAGCGGTAGACACGGGTTCGATTCCCGGTCGAGTCAAACCAAAGACTATAAAAATTGGTATTCACAGCTTTCCTGCTTGACGTTCAACAATTAAAGGGACAGTGTGAAGCCTCCATCGTGTGTGGTAGACAGATGGGCAGGTGGCAGCTTGACTCGAAGACCGAAAGGTCATTTCGCTGTCTCCTGGCCAAGGCAACTTGATGAATAAAATGTAATTACAATTACAATAGTTTTCGGGTTCGGGTCAGGTTTGGGCTTATATTTGCGGGCTCGGGCCAGGTTCGGGCCTGAACTAGTCGACCCGTTTACAACTCTGTCTCAGAAGCACATTCTCATCTAAATGACTAAAACTTGTTGCTGGGAGAATTTCAAATTTACGGGTTACAAAATGAAATTGCTTCCAAATGGTGTGAAAACGGATGTAAAAGTTTTGTAATTTTAACTTAGTATTGTGAGAATATAAACTTTATAATCTAACTACGACAGGCCTGTCAACCTCGAAAAATTGGTCAGCTGTCGTTATACCACAATAGGTTACACTACTTTCGTGGGAAAAAAATTTACTTTGTGTCAAAACCTTTGACATTTTGTAGTCACGAGCGCCAATTATGACATTTTGCATGAGTTTTTTTAGTTTAAAAAAAATTTAAACTCAGTCGGATACCGCAAAACCTTTTATTTTTTAGAATTTTGATTATGCGACGATTTGGTTTCGTCGCTTTTGTGGTGTCCATTATGGAGCGCCGTTTGTGTACCCTAATTTATGCAATGTTTTTTTGCACATTTAATCAAATAGTCATTTTAATGAAATGTACAAAAACAAATATACAAAAAAAACACGTGCAAAAATAAATATCGAAAAGTTTTTGAATGTTTATTACACCATAATTTGCGCAACGTTTTTTTGCATATTTAATTAAATAGTAATTTTAATTAAGTATACAAAAATATATGCTGCAGAATACACCGTTGCAAAAATAAATAGACAAAAAATTGTTACACAAAAATTTTTTGCGCAAAAGTTTTTGATACAAAAATTCTTGTTGCAAAAATTAATCCACAAAAATTTTGTGGATTTATTTTTGCAACATTATTTTTTTGCATCAAAATTTTTTGCATTACAATTGTTTGTGTCACAAATATTTGTACGTTTATTTTTTAAAGCAAAGAAACAACACACGCCGAAGTAAATGTGCAAAATTTTGTGACGCAAAAAATATTGATGAAAAATTTCTTGTCGCTAAAAAACGCGTGCAAAAATAAATCGTCAACAATATTTGACTATTCAGTTCGTGTCCATGATGATAAAGGGTTGGAATTATGCGGGCGGGAAAGTACGAGTGAATGAACCTTCATTTCCCAGCCCAACGAGAGGTCTCACAAGCGGGCAGGTACCTTACTATAAGCTACCGTACAAGCCGAAGCTTTCGTCTTGAAGTTCCAGTTTTATACCTTGCCGGACCTTCCCGCCCGCATAATTCCAACCCTTTATCATTATGGACACGAACTGAATAGTCAAATATTTTTAACGATTTGTTTTTGCTCGCGTTTTTTTTGCGACAAGAAATTTTTCATCAATATTTTTTGCGTCACAAAATTTTGCACATTTACTTCGGCGTGTGTTGTTTCTTTGCTTTAAAAAATAAACGTACAAATATTTGTGACACAAACAATTGTAATGCAAAAAATTTTGATGCAAAAAAATAATGTTGCAAAAATAAATCCACAAAATTTTTGTGGATTAATTTTTGCAACAAGAATTTTTGTATCAAAAACTTTTGCGCAAAAAATTTTTGTGTAACAATTTTTTGTCTATTTATTTTTGCAACGGTGTATTCTGCGGCATATATTTTTGTATACTTAATTAAAATTACTATTTAATTAAATATGCAAAAAAACGTTGCACAAATTATGGTGTAATAAACATTGAAAAACTTTTCGATATTTATTTTTGCACGTGTTTTTTTTGTATATTTGTTTTTGTACATTTCATTAAAATGACTATTTGATTAAATGTGCAAAAAACATTGCACAAATTAGGGTACACAAACAGCGCCCCATAGTCCATCAGCAACACTGTGCCGTACATTTGGTAATTGTCACCGAAACTGATAGGTCAACCAATCAACCGAATTATAACCACACATTTGACCTTAGCAGTTTTTTATCAGGGCAAGACGAAAAATTACTTTCAAGTTTTGGGTTTTGAGTTACATTTAAAAAATAAACCAAGAAAACTTCAATACCTAAACAAATGAAAGTGAACCAACTTCGAGTTATATTAAACATTTAAAAAATTATTCTTTTTTAAAATTTAAAAAGCTAATAAAAACCTTCTGATAGAGAATTTAAACGCGATTAAACTTATTTTAATTCTTTATTACTCAACGGTAGGGCTTCTAAAGCCCACACTCGATCGTTCCAAACAGTAATTACTTAAATTTGGTTGACAATAAAAACTTAAATTTTCCTGACTTTTCCTGTTTGTTATCGCCGATTTCGATGATACTGATTTTGTTTATACAACTTAAGGAGTTCGAGAGCAAAATGGGAGTTTTTGACAAATTTTTTGAAGTTTTGCCAATTTCTGGTTTTCGATGTAAAATCTTAATTTCACGCTTTATGTTTCAGGTAGAGATTAAGCGAATTAGAGTAAATTGTTCAAAATAACATTGATTTAATAATTAGCATGACTGCGTTCGAACGAAAAGCTACTACTATGCTGGAGGCAACAAACGATTATTTTATTAGGGTATTTTGTTTTCAATTTTACGCTAATTTCAGTTGAATAGAGTTGTCTTAGCTTTTGCAATGCGATGATTCTTCGCTAACTACTCACTAAAAGCAAAATATAAACTAATGCTCAATGTGGTCTACCCTTAGTTTTAATGCTATACAGCCGATTTAAAAACATCACAAAAAATTGAAATTGAAAACCTTGCTTTTTGCCTACATTTATAAAAGAGACAGTACTGTATGTGATTTTGCGACAACTCTGTTGCACGTTAACTTCAAGTTTACCTGGTTATCATTGCATGTGCAGTATTTCACCCAAAATATAATTTTATTAATTTACTGTGCATTAGGGCACTTTTTGTCCACAATTATAAAGAATTTGATATATTTTTGCAATATATATCAATTCATACTACGCATCAATAAAGTTTATCATACGTCATTTAACTATTCTACATCATTATACCAGTAAAAATTATTAAAATTGTCCAGAAGTTTCGTGATGCCTGAATAGGTTCGTCGACCCGCAATAGGCGTATTGCGTTCGTCGTTAACTTAATTACTGCTGTTCATCAAGATGGCGTATTATATTTCCGGGCACAATAAGTACAGCATTGGTGGAGTATAAAGAGAACCTCCGAGAAAGAATCTTGATATTACGAACTGCCTCCACACACGTCCACACCATAATTGCAATGGCCTAATATTTTGTGCGACAAGCGCTTCATGCCATATTGAGTAAAAGTAAAATTTGCAAATGTCGCAGCGTAGAAAACTAGAAAGGCTTAGAAAATCATCCAAATGCATTAAAAAAAAAATTTTGTTCCCATAGTAGAGTAGTGCTAGAGAGCACCAAATACAGCCCTATACTAAGGGTTTAAGATCACTTTCGACATCAGCGTATCTAACGAATTTGCCAAACAGCTGTGCAAACTTTTTAAGGAAGCTAATTTGCAGAATTAATGGTTGGTATGTGTCCATACGTTTTTCAAAATTTGTCCACCCATCATTTAATAAAAAACTGCTAGGTGTTTTGTGGAGTACTTTTGGTATAAACCTACCCAGGTGATATGTTTGAAAGTGCATCACAAATTTTAGTCACCAAAATAATTTTACGAACTCGTTTTTCAGTCTTCTAGGATTTACAGCAAATGGCCTAACCGACAACTATCGACGAAATACAATTAAGTTATTGCGATACACGAAAAGTTATATCTACTCTTAGTGCACATTTTTTCTTTTATTTCAATCATAGGCGTAGCCAGGGGAGGCCCAGGGGGCCCGGCCCCCCCCCTAATTAAAATACCACCAATGATAAAAAAATTATGACAACATAGCCTATAGCGATATTTAGTTGCAGTTACGGACAACGAGGTAGCCCCGGGACCCCTAACTAACAACCAGGGGGCCCCTAACCGATATTGGGGGGCTCCGGGGCCCCTAACTGAAAAACGGGGGCCTCGGGGACTCTAACCAACAACCAGGGAACCCCGGGGCCCTTAACTGACAAACGGGGGCCCCTAACCGACAACCGGCGGCCCCTAACTAACAACCAGAGGGCCCCGGGGCCCCTAACTGACAAACGGGGGCCCCGGAGCTCCTAACCGACAACCAGGGAGCTCCGGGGCCCGTAACTAACAACCAGGGGGCCCCAGGGCTCGTAGCTAACGACTAGGGTCCCGTGGCCCTAAACTGACAGACGAGGGCCCCGGGGCCTCTAACTGACAAACAGGGGGCCCCGGGCCCCTAACCGACAACCACAGGACCCTGGGCTCCTAACTGACAATCGGGGGTCTCAGGGCCCCTAATTTGACAACTAGGGGCCCCCAGAGACCCTAACTAACAACCAAGGGGCCCTGGGCCCCCTAAATGACAACCAGGGGGCTCTGGAGTCCCTAACGGAAAACCAGGGGGCCCCAGGGCCCTAACTGACGACCAGGAGGCCCAAGGGCCCCTTGTTAACAACCAGGGTGCACCGGGGCCCATAACCGAAAATCAGAAGGCCCAGGAGCCCCTAACTGACAACCAGGGGGCCCTGGGGTCCCTAACTGATGACCAAGGTTTCCGGGCCAGGGGCCCCGTAATTCAAAAGTTTAACAATTTATATGCAAAACCTGTGAAAAATCTAAGAGTTTTGTCCTAAAAGTTGCAACCCCAGGTCCTCGTTTGACGTTTTTATAAACTTAATGCTATAACACAGGCAGTAATGCAAACCCCCCAATTGAAATACTACCAATGATAACTAAGTTGCCACCCCAGGCCCTCGTTTAACGTTATTATGAACTTATTGCTATAACACAGGCGGTAATGCAAACCCCTAATTGAAATACTACCAATGATAAATATAATGAGAGCATAGCTAGTATGTTGTCCTTGTCCGGATTTGCTGTTTGTTTAATTTAGGATTTACGCGTACAAAAGTAAGTAATAATAATGGCGACCACCTGTCCACGTCACAATAATGTCATGCAATTCCTAGAGGTTTCAAAAAACTGTCAAATGACTTGACTCGAGTCCTCCACGTTTTGGAAAAAAAGTTATTTTAATTTTGCTTTAAATGTTTTTTTTATGAAAGAACTTAAGGGCGCGATCTTATCTCAAAATCATAGGCGTAGCCAGGGAGGTGGCCCAGGGGGCCCAGGCCCTCTCAATTGAAATGCCACCAATGACAAAAATTTAACAAAAAAAACCTTGTTTCTTCATTTTCAGTTTCTTTTAGTATTTTTGCGTACAAGAGTACACACGCACAATAAATGATATTGACGACCAGGAGGCCTGGCGCATCCCCTTAATTCAATTTTTCCAACCAATTTAAACGTATAACCAGGTGAAATCATGGGTTTTGTCCTGAAAGTTGCTACCTCAGGCCCTCATCTAAACTTTTTATGAACGTAATGCAATAACCAGCGCCGTGTTTTCCATATGGCACAGTGCTAGGGCCCAGTGCTCAGATGGTAGGACTTTTTTTAATCTTCACCTATATTTGGCAGGAAGATGTTGCAAAAATCCCCTAAATGCCGGGCGCCCAGCGCAATGTAAATCCAGCCCAGGAATAACATGTTTAGTAATTGTAATTACATTTTATTCACCAAGTTGCCTTGGCCAGGAGACAGCGAAGGGATCTTTCGGTCTTCGAGTCAAGCTGCCACCTGCCCATCTGTCTACCACACACGATGGAGGCTTCACACTGTCCCTTTAATTGCTGAACGTCAAGCAGGGAAGCAGTGAATACCAATTTTTATAGTCTTTGGTTTGACTCGACGGGGAATCGAACCCGTGTCTACCGCTTCAGTAGCAGACGCTCTATCCACTTGACCACTGATCGGTTAGTAAGCGTAACTATCTATTGTTCCATTTTTCAATAACGATTCAACTCCACCTCGCCAGTTTTTACGCACAAAATACTTTTAAAAAATGAGCTAGGGAAAATGCTCATTAAACAAATTGTTGAATTTCAATTGAGGGAGCCTGGGCCCCCTGGCCGTACATGTACTCCAATAACTGGTTAACTTCATGACAAAACAAAAATCTTGAAGGAAAATCTTCGACTGGATTACTATTTACTGCTAAAATATTGCAGGAGGCAATGTGCCTTACTTACCCCTACATGGACCAAATCACTCACAATTGAAATTTTACACCATAATGCAAGATTTTAAACGTGTTTTCGACTTTAATTGCAAGTGGAAGAAGGATTGAACAGTCAAATTTTTTGATTGGCTTTTAAATGTTCAAAATCTAGTTGTTTCAAATGGCTGTGAACACGTGCAAAATGTGATCCAATGGGATTAAAATAGCTTATTTTTGCAAAAACTTACAAAAATTGCCCAGCGGCTGGGGGCTTTGCCCTCAGACCCCCATAGCCACCGGCGGCTGGGGGCTCCGTCCCCAGACCCCCGTCTGTGATATGTTTGAGTACACTAGCTTACCCAACACGTCTCCTGAGTTAGACATTTGCACTTTCTAACGATTAGTATTCCCGCTCTCCCTTTACCAAAATCCTGGTATAGTGCCAACAGGCTACAACTTCTGATCTTCCATTCTACAGTATCTTTGCCCAACAAAAAGTTCTTTGTTTGAAAATTTCTGATGACGTCATTGCATGTGATTTGTGGTTTGGGCCCCTCCCATGGCGACCTCAACAACAGGCCATGACATCGTGCAAGCGGCGATGTTTGTGGAGGCTGGCTCTAATTTTGCGCACGATTTGCATTCTGCACGCGGCACGCGGTTTTGCTCTATTTTGTCACACTCTGAATGCCCACTATAGAATCGTAGTCAACGAAATGGTTTTGCAAACTGGTAGATTGGTTCACTACAGCAATTAAGTAGTAGATTTGGCGGTAAAGTTGTAACAGTTGGTGACCCAGTTAGTAGAAAATACATTAAATTACAAAAATAGAGTTTTGCTTACAGTGTAATACTGTAATCTACTGATCTGGTGTAGATTAGACTTGACCAATTGCATCGAAAAAAGTTTGTAATTATAAAACTTACTGTATATGACTGTATGCAGGCCTATGTTAGCTAAAAACATGATGCAAAAAGCAATAGGCTACTGTAAGTTGTAAACCACATCTTGAGTGCCAGTAGCATACAGGTCTGTTAGTTGGAATCTAATGAAGAACCCTGACTGCATTGGGACATCATGCACAAGCTGCAGATAGCCGTCTAGGTAGTAGGTACCCACTAGGCGGTTCAAAACCTTATCTTTATGCTAGTCTTTAGAGTACGTTTTACCTGTTGCTGGCATACCTTATTTTTACTGTCCTTTAAGAAAAATGAGGATATTGCATATACAGTCTTGTTAAAATTGCCACTGCCTACTATAGTATACAGATGATTGTTGGTGCAGCTTAATTAGATCAAGTATATCAGATATCCTAATGCCTAGAAAATGTTTTGCTTACGCATGTCGCGCTCACTATGATTGTGAAAAAATTACACTGAAGATCCTGGTAAAAAACTATCTGTGTATCGCTTGCCTGCTGATAGCCTATTGAAGAAAGAAGAAAATGGATATAAGCAGTGCTAAATGCTAATCTCACTGTAAATAGCTATACTGTTTTATGTGAACTCCATTGGCCGAAAAAATTTTAAACTATTGAAGTACGAGGTGGAAAGCTTAGACCAAAAAATCCTCTTTCTGTTTGGCCAGGAGTACCATCCTCCCTGATTTTTACTCTTTCAGCGCCGGAACGCGCAACAAAGCGAACATCAAGTGTTGTTGGAAGTTCAAAAGATGATAAATCAAATTTGGTTTTGTTGGAAGATGCCGTTTTATTTTCGGTTTTGAAAGACGAATTGATTATCTAGTACAAAAAGCTCCCCCAATCAATTTTCGCTGTTGCATTGGATAATGAAACTGCTTTGCTGGACGATATGTAACTAGAACTTGCTAATGTGAAGGCATTTCGAGACTCCATGCACAGTGTTCTGGATTTAATTCAGGTACTTTTTGTTATGATGTGCTAATGACTGTAGCGTACTTTTTACTATGCTGTGATAATAACTTTAGATTACTTTTTGCTATGCGGTGTCAATGACTGAAGCGTACTTTTTACTATGCTGAGGTAAAAACTGTAGGTTAGTTTTTGCTACGCTGTGTCAATGACTGTAGCGTACTTTTTACTATGCTGCAGTGGCGTACGCAGGATTTTTCAATGGGGGGGTTCAAAAATGACATCAAAAATTTGTTCGCAATCTATACTTTAAAATAATTAACTTGGTGCAATGTCGCAAGATGGAATCAAAGTCACACAGTGCGTAATGCAAATAAAACTTTTCAAACAAAAAACAATTAAGCATTAGGCATACATTTATTATTAACATCATAAGGTTTGCAACTGAACGATCAAGAAAAAATTGCTCAAAGCAAAAGCTACAAAAAACCCATATAATTATATACAGTACAAAGTTGCCAGGTGCGTACCCAGAAATTCGCAATGGGGGACTGTGTTTGGTGGTCTAAGGGCGGAGCCCCAAGCGCTTGAAAATTTTGCTTTTTTTCAAAAATAATTTAATTTTAGGGCTATTTTAATAAAAAAGAATGTTTTTAAAACGTGGCATAGAAATTGGTAGTGCAAACCTGATCAAACTGTTTGCAAAAATAGGCTATGTGGGCGGTGGCTAATGGTAACATTTCAGTACTCTAATTTACAAGCCGGTAAATCACAAAATCATAAGTTGAAAAAGCTCACAAGCATTTACATTCTGTAGTTTATAGACTGAGACAGTTTGGGACTGGGGGAGGGGCTAATGGAACAAGATTTGATTGGATTAATAATTAACTAATACTGATTAATAAACAAATACTGAAACCCCATCTTCATATTTTTGATGAAGCCAATGTTAAGCATTTTTAGCGGTTAAATTTGCTAATTTTGGCAAGTTTTTGAAGTTGCTACTGATTTGTAAGTTCTATCTTTGACAAATTACTCCCCCCCTTCCCCAAGAAACTCTAAATGTTTCAAAAGTGGCTTTAAATCATGCTGGAGTCCATGTCATTGCAACAAAAAAAACAGGCTCAGAAGTGCTAAAAACGTGATATTTTCTTTATTGTGCATTTTAGTCGACAGATGAATGGGGGGGCGTTTGAACCCCCAAACCCCCTGCGTACGCCCTTGCTATGCTGTGATAATAACTGAAGATTACTTTTACTATGCTTTGCCAAGCGTTCTTGTTGCTGTGCTGTGCTTATGACTATAGAGTACGTTTTAACAACTTTTATTAGCTTAGTTAAGTATTGTTGCGATTTATTAGTGAACTGTTTGTGAAGTTTTTTAATATCAATTATTTTCAATACAGTTTGATGATTTTAAGTGTACTTTGTGAAAGAGGAGTGCTAAACCATTGAATATAACTTTAAAAACATTAAATGAGCAATTTTGTAACAATAGAAAATTTTCGCAGTCAGCCTCCACAAACAGCCGCCGCTTGCACGATGTCATGGCCTGTTGTTGAGGGCGCCATGGCCCCTCCCAATCAAAAATCCTGGCTACGCCTATGATTTCAATGTCGCGATAAATTATTCCTAAACTACTTCTTTCTTCTCGCTTCAAAAGTTAAAAAAAGAAACAAAACCAGCAACAATTTGATGAGTTAATGATTTGGTTTGCAGAGGTGGAGTCCTCGAGGACACATTTTGAAGTCGTTGGCCTTGGCCTCGAGGCCTCAAGTCCTCGAAAATTGGCCTGTCCTCGGATCGAGGACAGCGCTATTTTTTGGAATGTTAAAATTTTGTGGAGCGCTTGAAAAATTTTTTGGAAAACGGTTTTTAGTGGAGATCGCTTGAAAAATTTTTGTGAAGACCTTTTTTTTTTTTTTCTTTTGGAGTTGCGCTTGTGTCCTTGGTCCTTGGCCTCGAGCATTCCTTCCTTGGCCTCGAGAGTGTCCGTCCTCGGAAAGGCTGTCCTTGGCCTTGGCCTCGGATTTTTTTGTGTCCTTGGCCTCGAGCCTTGTGTCCTCGACTCCACCTCTGTTGATTTGAGTGTATTGTTCAAGTAGGAATTCTTGAATTTGCTTTTTCATCTTCTGTCTTTGGTAGATGGCAGAAATTTTGAGAGTACGAGTTTGTTAGATTTATAAGAACAATTTTCCAGCACTACCAGTTCAACAACAATGATGCTCACTGTATAAGTATTAGAAGAAATAAGTACTCAATGCTAAAAAAGCAATACTAGCAATATCAAAACAGTGTTAATAAGTGGTATACTATAAAAATCACTCCAGCAGCTCAGACAGAAGTGCTTTGAACAGCGTTTTGCAGCTACATTTGAAACGCTTTTTTTGATGTCAGAATGAATGCTTTTATGAAGATAAAAGTAATTTTAACAGCTAAAAATGAAAGCCTACGTTTTTATTTGAGATTTAATTCTAATTTGTAAGATAGGCTACTAAATTCTGTTTGAAGGTGCTTGCATTGGGTTCAGCAAAAGCATAACATAAAAAAAAAAAAGCTAAAAATCGGTGAAGGAGAAAGTTTTTACTTCCAGTGACTCATGACACGTTTTTGCTGTCTCACAGCGAGCGGAAGAGCAAGGTAAAAAATTATAACTTGCAAAACTCGTCATATGAAGCAGAAAAGTTTATCGTTTAATTTATTGCTGTTTCCGCGCAAAACTTATTGTTGTCTTGTTACGAAAAATGATCAACAAAAGAATTGTTTGGTTTTGATAACAAATGCTGCGTGAAACATCATTACTTTGCAATAGCCTTTCGGCAAAATGCCAGGAAGGCAGCAATCAATCCTGTTCGTCCTTTATTCTAAAACGGCAACCGCAAACACGCAATTGCAATGAGTTAATGGTTTAGTCAGCATGCAAACGTGATTCGAGCATAACAACATTTTTGTTCTTGATCAATCTGCTGTACTAAATTTACACTGGTGCACAAGCGACGATAAAGCTAATCAGCAGATAAATTGTTTTGCTATTCACAGTCATACTGATGAACATAAAAGCAGTACGTAAACTGTAAAATTTTGCATGGAGGACGCTTTTGCAGTCTTTGCCAAGCGCATTGGGAATGCGAAAGCATTGTAGTGGAAATTACGGAATTCCATCCCCGATATCAGGTGAAGACCAAAAAATGGTCTTCGTTGGAAAATTAAGAGTTTTTGTCCCCGAAAGCAAGTGAAGACCAAAAAATATAAAAAACGAAAAAATGGTCTTCAGCGCAATTTGGGACTATATTCTAGAATGTATGGGATTTATTCGTGCTGACAGGCCCTTTTTCGTCTGATCATCCAGCGCTCAAATCTCGATTGGGGTACGCTAAAATCTCAATGGGGGGACGCCAAATCTCGATGGGGGGATGCTAACTCTCGATGGGGGGACGTGTCCCCCTTACAATTTAACTACTGCATATAACGTGTAAAATGAAAGAAGAGGCAATTTCACCGGAAAGTTATATCTACTTTTTTTATATATTCTGGCCCGAATTTAACCCAAACTCAAATCCTTACTTTAAAATTTAACCCAAACACTTACCCAAACCTATTCTTAAGTAGAGTGCCTAGATACTTTCAAGTAAACTTGGATTGCTGCATATATTGGACGTTTATCATTGCCATTTGAGGCCTGCACGGACGCACGGCGCGATATTATGCAACGTTTATAGTTAGAAAAAAAATCGAAAATTTGCGCCAAATGCATTGCTCTTATCAGCCAAAATCCCAAAGAGCAATAAAAAACCCCATGTCTCATTACCCGTAGTAAATCCGCTCTGTTGCACTAATTTAACCAGCAAAATACATTATTATTGTCAAGGTTGGCAGTACGGTACGACTCAATTTTTGCTAAGAAGTACGGTACGCTGGTACGGTACGTTTTTTTTGTAATGGTACGGTACGTTGGTACGCTCTTTGAATTAAAAACCCCAGAGTTTTCGCACATTGCGCTGGCTTTTTGTATACAAAGGCAAAAAACTGCTAAAACCGACGCTAAATGTGTGAATTGAGATCGCTGATTGCAGGCGCGTAGCCAGAAATTCGCAATGGGGGGGGCTGTTTTGGGGGTCTGGGGGCGGAGCCCCCAGCCGCCGGAGGCCAATGGGGATCTGGGGGCGAAGCCCCCAGCCACCGGAGGCTGGGGGATTGGGGGCAAAGCCCCCAGCCGCCGGAGGCATGGGAGGCTCGAGAATTTTGCATTTTTTTGCCAAAATAACTTCATTTTAGGGCTATTTTGACTAAAAAATAATGCTTTTAAAACGTGACTTAGAAATTGGCAGAGCAAATATGATTAAACTGTTTGCATGAATGTGCTATTTTGGAGGTGGCTAATGGTAAAATGTTAGTTCTCTTGTTTAGATGCTGGTAATTTATAAAAACGAATATTTCAGTAAAACTCACACGGAGTAATCTATTTCGTATACAGTTTACAGAGATGGGCACGCGCTACTTCAAAAGTAGCGCCGCTCCCGCTACCGCTACTTGCCCTAAAAAGTAGCGTCGCTACCGCTACCCGCTACTCGTCTTCAAAAGTAGCGCGCTACCGCTACCGCTACTTTACCACGAAAGTAGCGGCGCTACCCGCTACCGCTACCCGCTACTTTGAACAACGTGTAAATTTTTTTTCGCAGTTACTTATGAATAATTGGGTTTATAATGGGATAATTAAGAAGATAAATTAGGTCATCATAGACTGTCTTTTGAAAAGAGGACCTGAAAAACTATACGTTTTTTGAAATCAGAATATTTTGGGTTTGGACTGAGTGTTTTTATATTTTTACGTACGGTACTTTCAACCTCATCTGCTCTCAACCTTGGTTGGAATATAAAGTGACGTAAATTAAATTAGGTATAAAGCGGCATATCTATTTTTGTTTATTTAAAAGTTAACTTTTGTTTGAAAGTAGATCATTATTATTAATAACCGATCAGTGGTGGAGCAGATAGAGCGTATGCTACTGAAACGTTAGACTCGAGTTCGATTCCCGGTCGGGTCAAACCAAAGACTATTAAACGTGGTATTCACAGCTTCCCTGCTTGACGTTCAGCAATTAAAGGGACAGTGTGAAACCTCCGCCAAGTGTGGTAAAACATAAGCAATACACTGAAAACAATTTAATGCAATATTCGCTGCGCTATGGCGACGCGTTTCGACCTTGCTCAAGTCTCATCAGGCGGCAATTACACAATATATACATCACATAAAACATAATATACACATTGTGCGATTGAGTTAAAATTCAGGTAGAAAATTACTACAGTATACGTAGGTGGCAGCTTGACTCGAAGACCGAAAGGTCCCTTTGCTATCTCCAGGCCAAAGCAACTAGATGAATAAAATGTAATCACAGTTAAGCCTATACTGTAAGAAAAATCATTGAAATCAACTATGGCAATATAGAAAAGATCAAGAGAACGCCATTGATTATCTGCAAATGAGTTGAATCAGATAATGCTCTATGAATTTTTTTTTTTTTTTCTGCTAAGGCTAGCGTTGCTCCAAATTTTTTTTTTATTTTGAGCAAAACAGAGTTTCGTGTTTTTTGTAAAAGTAATATTGTTCTTTCAAAAAAAAAGTATCCCATAAATTATTAACGACATTTTTGTGATCAAAAATAGAGCGCTTATATTCTTAAGATCAGTAGTTCTCAAACCTTTTTTCAAAGCGATCCAAAGTTATTGAAAAAGTCAAATGTGTGACATTAAACGAGCCATTTTTGCAGAAAGTGAGGTAAAGACCAAAAAAAAAAAGGTTTTCACTTCGGGAATCCACATGTTTCAGCGGGTTTGCTGAGTCATTTTTTATTATTACTTTATGGTTTTATTCATATTTCACCCTTTATGGATGTCTACAAAAAGAAACCAAGCAACCCAAAAGAATTTTTAAGCGACCCAACTTTGGGTCGAAGCCCTTAGGTTGAGAACCATGGATTTAGATTGCTCAAATTACAGCTATGCTTCGAAATTTTTTGTTAATTATATTTTATGCTTATTGTTGAAGCAAAAACAAACACAAACTCTTAATCAACCCTGAACATTGCTTTGCAAACAAACAAAAAAATGGTTTGACAGCAACGACAAATCACAGTAACAGAACTCCCCAAAATTTTTTTCAAAGTTTATTTTTTTGTTTTGTTTTTTTTGTTTGATCATCAAGTAAAATAAACCTTGCTGATTTGTTTACTTAAGATTGACGGAAAAAGCTACCGCATTTCGATGAAGACCTTTTTTTGGTTTTCACGTAAAATTAATGAAAAAAATTACTGCATTTTGTTGTTTTCAAACCGCACCCCCCAAAAAATCTTTTTTGTGCCCCCTCCTTACAAGCACACTACTCTGTTGCCGGGCCAGCCTTTAACTGTCTAATGCAGCCTAAGCAAGCGCAAGTCTCTAATCCGGTGCCTAACTGCATCTTTGCAATTTTTTAGTTCGCTCTTTGCCTGCAGACCTATTATCAGTTTAAAATAACTAACCTATAGCTGTAGTAGACTTAGGCTATACGCTACTCCTGTTCAGATACAACTGCTATCGAACCACGGCCATGTGGATATAGTTTAGCTCAGACTTTAGATGACAATGATCACCCGTACAAATCTATTGCTGGAAATAGCAAAACCTAATAACTTTATCATTACAACGTCACAAACAAAGTTATTTCGGCATTCTCACCCTAACTAACAATTTTGTAAACCAAATATACCAATTACTAATGAATCTGTTTTTGATTTCCTTGAACATATTACAATAAGCACGTGAAATAAGTAGCGGTAGCGGATAGTTCATTTTCTAAAAGTAGCGGCGCTATCGCTACCGCTACTTGCCCTAAAAAGTAGCGTCGCTACCGCTACCCGCTACTCGGTTTGTATAGTAGCGGCGCTACCGCTCCCGCTACTCAAAAAGTAGCGGTAGCGCCGCTACTACAGTAGCGCGCTACTGCCCACCTCTGACAGTTTATACAGATAAATAACTGGGAGGGGGGGGCTAATGAAAAGAAAGTTGAGAGAAATTGGTAATTAACAATACTGAATAGCCCCCCCCCCCCTTATTCCTTAGTTTATGGTAGCCTATATTTGTTGATGACACCTATGTTTAGCATTTTTACACTTGCGATCAAATTTGATTGCGTATTTTTGACCATTTTTCAAAGTTTTTATTTCTTTGTTAGTTTTATTTTCAACAAATTAGCCCCCCCCTCTAAATATATGTTTCAAAAGATGTTTTAAATCACTATCTAGTCCACTCTAGTACATTTAACGGTTTCAAAAGTGCTAAAAACGTAGCGTTTTTCTCATTCTGCATTTTGGTCGACATGCCAATGGGGGGGGAGGGGCTATAGCTCCCCCCCCCGGATACGCTACTGGCTGATTGATAGGTTAGTGATTTCAATGTCAGTTAAAGTTGCGAGTAGTTAAAAGCAATGATTGCAGTACGGTACGGTACGTAAGTACGGAACGGTACGCCTCAATTTTTGCTAAGAAGTACGATACGCTGGTACGGTACGCCTTTTTTGTAATGGTACTGGTACGGTACGTTGGTGCGGTACGGTTGAAGGTGTGAGGTACGTAGTACGCAAATTCTGAACGTACCGTACCGTACTGCCATCCTTGATTATAGTACAGCAGACTATACTAGCGAAGTATTGTTGTAACTAGTGATACATTACACGGCCCAAATCCCAAAGAGAAATAAAAACCAAGAGCGTATTCTCCATGCATGCAAGGCATGCATTGCATGTTTAGTCATTTAGCCAAAAAAGATAATAATAATTTAAACAAAGTACAAGTAAAAACTTAAAACAAACTCAAACTAAGTTGCCACAGTTACATGTATTCACATTCAAGTCAAAGTGGCAACAAATAGTCTCGTTTAATTCATTGATTTCAGTTTCAGCCTGATTTCAGCAAATTGCAAAATTACAAAAAATAAAGTCAACACGCATGCAATTTTTAAATTGCATTCAACGGCTCAAGAGATCGCTAAGTTTCGACAAGATTACGAAAAAAATTAAATATAGGTTTGAAAACTTTGATTGGAGCATTGAGTGCTGAAAAAGCTCGTTCATACGTCTAGCTTCTTGTTTTCGTGAATTATAGTCTCTATTAGAGATGGCAACAGCGCGGCGTACGCGGCCGCGCACTGTTGTTGGTGCACCGCGCCGCGTAGCGTGGCAACTAAAATCTGCATTACGTCACAGCGTCAGCGTAGCGCCGCGTACAATATTTTTTTACATTTTTTTACAATTATTGCTGGTGATTTTCTCTTAATGAACAACAATAGTTAGTCTGGATGTAACTATTATATGAATTGAAGACAATGCATGCTACTAAAACAGTAAAGGTGCCTTCGGTTCAAGTTTATTTTTTTAGAATTCGGAGCATCCTAGAATCGGCTATTTGGGCCACAAGAAACTTAGTTTTGATCGGCTGAACGTGTTTTTTGACACCAACAAAAAGATTTTGGTTTTGGTAGGCTAGAGTAGGAAAGGCTTGCGACGTTCGGTGAGAAGATAAAACAAAGGCAAGCAAATGTAGAAGAAACAGGTTTGCGGGAAACAATCATCAGAGTAGAGGCACAAAACAAAGCCTAGGGACACATCCACCCCGTACGCAATAGGCCTATGGTATTGGTACAAGCCCAAGGCTAAACAACAGTTTCTACAACACTTGCCTTTGATTTTCAGAGTGACATAATTAGTTCAGTGTAGCCTATTTGTCAACAGGTCATGGCATCAAGAATTAGGCTTTCGGTCCTCTGCTGTAGTGTATGTCTGTAGCCTATCTCAGATCTGGTAGACCTATGTAGTAGAGTACGAAGACTAGGCTACGCAAATTTCCAATGACAGAATAGCCTACGTAGTAGCAAAATTTATTCCACAATCAAACACACATGCAAACGGCAAAGGTATAATACATAGGGTAGTTTCATACAAGTGTAGTACCGGTAGCTTGTGACAGCATGCAGAGCATGTGATACCTTATACTGTATTCCATTATTTGAGCTACTGGTTCAGGATTAGTACAGTAGTTGTATGGAAACATCAGGTAGACTGGTAGATTGTTTTTGATTGCCAATACATGGTGCAAAAAAACTGATACAATGCACACAAAAGGCAGATTGGGTGTCGTTAAGTTCAAGCCGTCAGCTTTATTTCGGAATCTCTGCGACTCGTGTATAAGCGTGCGCGCGCTCTTGCTCTTCTCATGCGTGCACGCATTAGGGTTAGGGCTTGATCTGGGGAATAGCTTATATAGAAGAGAAGGAAAGAATGCACACGCGGTTAACGAGTGCGAAGTTTCAGACTTTTACTTATAACTCGATAATGGTTTGGTCTAGCTACATAAAATTTTGACAGCAGTTTGAGATTTATAAGTTATTTGTGTGTGCCAAATTTCAAGGCAATGAGTGCCGTAACTTCAGGTTTAGGATCCGAAAACTACTTCAAAAGTTTGGTGTAAAAAGCGGCCTTATTCAAAAATGGCTCAAGTACGGCGAAAAATATTTCACATGGTTATATGTCGTAAGATACTTTTTCATCCCTTCGTACACTTTTAGCCGCATTGAGTTTTTTTTCTTTTTCTATTTTTTGCTTTCTAAATTTTGTGCACGCTTCTTCTCCTAAACCACACAACATCGATATCTAATTTTTGTGTAAATTTGTTGAGTTGCAAATGCAATTTTGTCTCCTGAAATTTTTTGAGGCTTCTCCCCAGAACCCCCTGATATGGGGCCCTAAAAAACTAATTTTTTTTATTGCTTAAGCTAGGATGATAGTTTTTTGTTTATATTGGTAGATATTTAAGCAACAAATAGCTTGACATGGTATGGGAGTACCACCCCTCCAGGGGCCCCCAAATGGACTCCCCAAAAATTAGTTTTTTGAACGGCTCAAGCTAGGGCATTACTTTTTTTTACATAGGCAGAGGTTTAAACAACAAATATTTTGACATGGTTTGAGAGAGTGACCTTTTTGAAAACTCTCCAAAATAATACCCCTAAAATCAATTTTTTTATGTGTCAGAAGCTAGAGAGCTAATTTTTTTCTGATGTTAGTGGAAATTTAAAGGATATTTAACTTGCGGTGCGGCGCGGTGCAGCGTGAACTTAGTTGTGTTTGGATGCGGTGCGTTGCAGCATGCGGACAAGGTTTGCGGATGCAGCGCAGCATGCGGATGCATTTTTTGTTATCCGCGCCATCTCTAGTCTCTATTTTGATTTTAGATTTGTAACAGTAAATTACCTTAAAACAGGCCACAAGCTATGCACCAAAGTATGCAATTTTAAATATTGCATGCTTGTTGCCATTTATTTTATCTAATTTAGCGATATGCTGAAAGCGAATAACTTAGCTAAGTACGGACTTAGCTAAGTTTTTACTTAGCGGCAAAACCAAGCCGAGATAGCCGGTGCTTGTACGTATTGGGATTAGGTAATGTAAGTTAAAGTGAGTTTTTAATATGGTAGGCTACTTTTCGCACTATTTTAGCCAAATGTAGGGCTATGGAAGTGAAAGCAAGATGTGAAATCCATTTAAACAGGGAGTTACCGGTAGTGGTCCAGTAAGTACTTGGTAGGCCTAGACTAGTAGTAGAGTTTGCAAAAAAGTTTTTAAGAGTATCAATAAATTACCGGTGGATTGTTTAGCTGCTTTGTTTGAGCTTTACTGGTTGTTAAATAAACTAAACAAGGCCTGGTCTAACCATACATGCATTGGACTAGCTTGAGTCCACCAGCATGCTTAATATTGTATAGCATCGCTGGCTGTTGCTAGGCTACGATTTATTGTAATAACATGAGAAAAAGAGGCTATGAAAGTAGGCTATGCATTAGCTATTCAGCAATTTGGCTCGGCTAAGTTCTACAGTTAATGTTTTTACCTCGATGTTATTAAGCCTACTTTACTGTTAGTGTTAGCCTAGTATGGTACTGGCTACTGGCACACATAAAACTGCTAGACCTGTCACAGTCTGTAGTAACGCAAAAAAGACTTGTACTTGGACAGTAAATGTACGTCAAAGCTGATGACGTCAACATAAATGCATGCCTTATCTGAAACATCTGGCTACGACACTGATAAAAATCCCTTTGTCTTATTCCCTATAGTAAATTTATTTTGTAACACTAATTTAACCAGCAATCTATTACACGGTATGAACAAGTCAACAAGCTTTCTATTTGGAGAAAACTGGTTTCCGATGGTACGTATTCATAAAAAGCTATTGCACTTTTTCATCAGTTTGCAAAAACACGCAACTTCATGACTACAGTACATGTTCATTTTCCCGGAAAAAAATAATACGGGGCCTTCGCCAAGTCCTTTTCACCATCATTCTCCGCTTCGTATTTTCAAGATTACCCAAATTTCTGTAAAACTCACTCGTATGCAATGCAAACAAAGTGATTTTTTCTGATGAAAAAAAAATGCTGATTTTAAATTTTTAGTGGTTTGGGTAAAACGGATTTCCGACTAAGTATTTGAACCCAGCTCTGTTCAGTCACGACACTTTCAAACACTAGAGTCTTTAACTATTATGCTAGCACAGCACATGAACTCAAGTGACCAAAATCAATTGTTAAATTTAGCTATTTAAAAAGTGATTTTTAGGGGGTTTAGGGTGGTTGGTACCTTTAGATTACGTAAAAAAATGTGTCTCTTGAATATCTACTGTTATCCAACAAAAACTAGCGCCCTAGTTCAAGCCGTTCAAACAAATGATTTTTAAGGGATCATTTGGGAACGTTTCGAAGGGGTGGTACCCCCAAACTATGTCAAAATTTTTGTCTCTTAAAAATCTCCTGAAATCAATAAAAATTGGAGCCTTAACATAAGCCGTTCATTATATTGATTTTTGGAGGTTTAATTGGGGGTTACTGGGGGGGGCTACCCGCAAATTATGTCCAAGTGCTTGTCTGAGAAATATCTACTGATATAAAAAAAAACTAGCGCCCTAGCTTCAGCCGATGAAAAATTGATTTTTGGGGGTTACGGGTGGTTGGTATCCCCAAACCATGTCAAAATATTTTCAATTCAGTATCTCTTCATATCAAAAAAAATAGCGCCCTAGCTTAACTGCTTAAAAAGTGAGTTTTGGGGATTCCATTTGGAGGGTTTCTGGGTGGATGGTACCCCCAAATTAAGTCAAAATATTTGTCCGGTAAATATCTACCGACAACAAAAAAAAAAAACTGAGCCTCTGCTTAGGCCATTCAAAAAAGTTACTTTTCGTAGGGTTCATGTCGGGATTTCGGGGAGGTAATGGCACTCCCAAACTATGTCCACATATTTTTTTGTTAACTATTTACTGATATCAAAAAAACTAGCGTGCTAGCTTAAGCCGTTAAGAAAAATTGATTTTGGGTGGTCTTTACAGAGAATGAAACTTGATACTCTCTGATCATATTTAATGTCAAAATAAAAAATATTAAAAGAGATTTTGTTCCAATCAAAAAAGAAATAAAATATGCTGGATTCAATAAAATTTTGGAATGAGAAAACTGATGGCCAACTAGATGATTGATCCAGGTCTATTTAGTCACAATAATTTGATATGCTGGCGCCTTTAACCACTAGTCTACAGCAGCACATGGGTATACGTAACGAAAATCAGTTATTAAAATCACGTATTAAAGTTCCTTAACACAAGTTTTTGGCGCGTCTGCCCCAAACCACGTGACACAACGCCTCCAAAAATGCAGGAGCACAACTTCATATCTGATGAAAAAAATGCTGATTTTAAAACATTTGTGATTTAATTAAAATGGATGTCCAATTAAGTATTTCAACTCAGCTCTGCTCAATCACGACGATTTTAAACACTGACGCCTTTAACCATTATGCCAGCGCAGCTGATGAACTCAGATGACTAAAATCAATTGTTAAATTTAGCTTTCAAAAAGTGATTTTTGGATAGGTCCATTTGGGAAGATTCCGGAAGGTTGGTACCTTTAGACCATGCAAAAAAAAATTGCCTCTTAAACATCTACTGACATCAAAAAAACTAACGCCCTAGTTTAAGTCGTTAAAAAAAATTGATTTTTTTTAATATCTTCACCGATAATGAAATCTGAAACCCTCTGGCCATATCTAATGTCAAAATAAAAAACATGAATCTTAAAATATTTGTCCGTTAATTATCTACTCATATAAAAAAATAGAAGCCTTAGCTTAAGCCGCTCAAAAAATTGATTTTTGTGGGGTTCATATGGGGATTTCCTTGGGGGTGGTACCCCCAAACTATGTCAAAATAGTTGTCTTTTAAATTTCTACTGATATCAGAAAAAAAAACTAATGCGCTCGCTTGAGCTGCTAAAGAATTGGTTTTTGTGGGACGTTCACGGAGAATGAAACCTGATACCCTCTGATCATATCTCGTACCAAAACAAAAATATCAAAAGTGATTTTGTCGTAATCAAAAAAAAATTAAATACGCAAGATTCAATGTAATTTCGGTTTGAGAAAAAGCGATGGTCTACTAGATAATTGAATCCAGTTCTAGTCACATTCAAATGAGGAAGTTTTATGAGTAGTTATGTATATGGCGTGTTCGGTGCACAGAGGTCACGTGACTGCACTGTAACCGTCCTTGTGTCTCAAATTAAGAGAGGTCACGTGACTGCACTGTCTCAATAAAAATCATTCAGTGCAAAGCAGGTCACCTGAATCTTAAAAATGCACTGGAAACAAAATGACTTAAAATGCACTGAAACCGTCCTTGTGTTTCAAATTTTTTTTTAAATCGTGGTTCTCAGTCCCCCCTCCCGATGTTAGTAGGAGATATTAAACTCGCAATTGAGCGCTTGTCACATGTAACCAACATGTGCTCATAATTACGCTTCAGTCGCGTTTAATTCTTTTCAATAATTAGTTTGATTTTGTCATTTTCTATAGGTTTCACTTTAATTGTAAAGCCATTGCTATCAAATATTTTCACTTTGGGTTTACCGTACGCCTTTTGTATTCTTTCAATGTCTTCTTTTGATAGAACATCACTTGATACTTTTGACCAATCGTGTTTATAAGTAGGATACATGATAGAATCTGTACTTTGTGAATGGGTTAAACCTAAACAATGACCTATTTCATGAATAGCTACTACAAATAAGTTGTGTTTGGGAGGTGTGGCTGTCAACAAACACTGCATTAGCATTTTATTCATTTCAATAATCACTTTTATTTTGTTTATTTATTTATTTATTTATTTATTTGTGTCAAGCGCAAAAGCGCTCATAGAAAACGAAAAAAAAAAAAGAAACACACACACAAAAAAAAGTTTACAGTCATGCATTAATAATTCTAAAGCGCCAGAGAAGAACAGTAAGCTTCTCCCAAACCATTTACACTAAGCAAATCTATAAAGCGAGCAACATATTTCGAACAACGAAATCTGCAAGAGTGAAGTAATGAGTGAACAAACACATTGGTAGACCTGTGGCAACGATTCATAAAACGAAATAAAAGTTTGCGAACAAGGGCATCAAAAGTATCAACATTAGCCTCCGCTTGAATCATTGTAAAACACTCGAAGACGTCTATAGCTCTCATGGATATAACAACACCACAGCTGACTAGCATACAATACACAACAATGAGCCCGAAATAACATATTTTTGATATCAGTTAATAATCACAATTATGGTGTATTTGACCAGTATTCTCGAATGTTAGGATAAGCATCCAACATAGCTTTTATATCACTTTTTAGGTTACAGACTTCCGAAAATGAAAGAGTCAGAAATTGAAATCGTGGTAAATTACCGATCAAATCAGCAATTTCTCTCTTCTTTCTGACACTTCGATCACCAATATTGATGTTTTCTTCCACCCAAGCTTTCCATGTTTTGTAAATATAGCCTTTTGCTCTTTCTTCTCGCCATAATGCGTGGAGAATGTTCAAAGCTTTTCCGCAACGAACATGAAAGCAAAGAGACTGCTTGTTTACGTTCTTTTCAAGTTGAACACATTTTGTTAAATATTCAGTCAACGAATTGATCGTCTTTTCTTCCGGTTCAATAAGCCCTGGTTGAAAATCTGCAGTGGAAAGATTTTGAACTAAATATTCATGCAACTTTTCGCCAACAAGTCTCTCTTTTTTTTTATAAGGAATCGGCAACTTGCTTGAAGGTTTGTTTGGTTCAATATTTAATGGTCCGTTTATCTCCAACTCATCTAGGTAATTTAACATGTCTTCATGATACTTTTTATGCTCTCTGATGATTTGCAATTCACTTTCATTCCAATAGTTGTTAATCATTTTATCGCAGCTGCTCCACACTCTTCTAATCAACTTGTTACAACCAACGTAAACGTCTAAATGTCCTTTCTCTTTCATACAAACAGCTTATTAAGCTTTTCTGTGACGTAATCACGTATTTAGTTAAAGTACGCGTTTTTTCCATATAAAGTTACAACCAACGTAAACGTCTAAATGTCCTTTCTCTTTCATACAAACAGCTTATTAAGCTTTTCTGTGACGTAATCACGTATTTAGTTAAAGTACGCGTTTTTTCCATATAAAGTTACAACCAACGTAAACGTCTAAATGTCCTTTCTCTTTCATACAAACAGCTTATTAAGCTTGTCTGTGACGTAATCACGTATTTAGTTAAAGTACGCGTTTTTTCCACATTAACAATCAAGACGCGATGGTCGAGTGGGTAAAGCCGTCGCTTAACTTTTACAGTAACGAACAGGTTCGAATCCCAGTGAAGTCAAAGAACATTCTGGAATGCCGCGGAACCACCAGTTCCGCGAAATTACGTCACTCAAAAAACAGAAGACCAGGTTTGAATCCCAGTGAAGTCGGAGAAAATCCAAAATAGTAGGTTCGATTCTCAGTGAAGTTAAAGAAACAGAAGATCAGGTTCGAATCCCAGTGAAGTCAAAGAAAATGCTTGATTAACAAGTTAAACGTAGCTTATCTTTTTGTTTGTCGAAATTTTTACAATAATTTCATTTGAACTTCTAAGCTTTAAATTCATTAATCTGTTGTCATAACGTATTTTGTTAATGTGTTTTATTTTTTCACCATTTTTTAATAGCCCATGATGACATTCCCATATAAAATTATGAACCAAGATTCTATCCCAGTAATCTTCAACAGTGATTTCATAATAACCTCTTTCATTTATGCTTCCAAATGTTGGTTCTCTAGTAACAACAGGAACAACGCATCCATCAATGCTCCCAGCGTATGCTTTGTGTGTTGGATGAAAATAAAACTCACAATTTTCAATGACTAATTTATCATTCATTTTTATTTAACTACAGACAAAATTTTCTTAAGCATAAAAATTACTTAAAGATTATATTTCTCTTATAATAAAAATGAACCAATCAAATATTTTAGATCAGGCGGTTCCAGATATTGGAGTTTCTACTTTAAAACCGTCACCCTTTAGAAATTTTCCCCCAACCTTAAAGAAAATAGCTCTTAATGCAGCTGGTAAAGTTCAAAAGCGTATAAATGATTTTGCCGATTGGCTGATGGCTTACGTACCACCAACTATTAAAGCAAGTGCTTCAGCAGCATTTCAAAAAATTTTAAATCTTTTTCCTAAACGGGTAATTAAAGTGCAGTTACTCAAAACTGCTCTGAAAAACTATACTAAATCTTATGATGTAGATATTGTTGATTTTAGCCCATTGAAACAATTGAATGAAACAGAGAAGGTAGTGCAAGATAAATTACGGTTAGACCTGGTTAAAATGAAAGGATTAAAAGTAACAATTACTCTTAAAATTACATTTGAAAAACAAACAGAAGACAAAGCAGTAACCAAGACAGCTTTTTTTAACAGCAGAGCAATTGTCATCTTAAATAAAGATGATGTGAGTGAAATGCAACAAAATGCATCCAATCAAATAATAACTAAAATTGGAAATTGGCTTAGTGAAGGTTCCGGATGGTCTATATTTTCTGTTGATGGGCACTTCGTTAACTTAGTTCAATATACCCCTCTTCATGGATCAACTTATATTGCATTACCGGAAGAACTTAGAAATGCTAAGAAAGGACTAATTAACATCAAAAACAAAGACAACGAATGCTTTAGGTGGTGTCATTTAGCTAAAGTATACAGTGAGAAAGTAAAAAGCAATCGTGAAAGAATAAGTCATTACAAAAAATATGTAGACACACTAAATTATGACGGTATAGAGTTTCCAGTTTCTATCAAGCAAATACCAAAAATTGAAGAACAAAATAACATCAGCATTAATGTTATTGGTTATGAAAACAAGCAACGCTTTCCTTTATTTGTGTCTAAAAAGGTTTTTGAAACAACTCTCGATTTATTATTGATAATGGAAGACGAAAAGCAACATTATGTTTGGATAAAAGACTTTAATAGATTTATGTATAATCAAAGCAAGCACCAACACAGAAAACATTTCTGCAGATATTGTCTTCAATGTTTTAGCAGCGAGGAAATTCTACACAAACACACACCAAACTGCGTAATTATAAATGGAAAGCAAGCAATAGAAATGCCCAAAAAAGGTAGCTCGGTGAAGTTTAATAACTTTCAAAAACAACTACCAGTTCCCTTTGTTATATATGCTGATTTTGAAGCAATAACTCAAAAGATTGACAGCTGTCAGCCAAATGATGAAAAGTCCTACACAGAAAGATACCAAAAACATATTGATTGCGGCTATTCCTACAAAATAGTTTGTTGCTATGACGATAAATTCAGTAGACCAATTCAACTGTATAGAGGTAAAAACGCTGTTTATAAATTTTTGGAAGCTATGTTGGAAGAAGTTGACTATTGTGAAAAAACGAAAAATGAACATTTCAATCAACCTATGGATTTAACGAACAAAGATGAAGAAAACTTTCAAGCAGCTACAAAATGTCACATTTGTAAAAAAGGCTTTTCTGAGGAAGACAAAAGGGTTAGAGATCATTGTCACGTTACAGGAAAATACAGAGGGGCGGCACATAATGAATGTAATAGAAATTTCAGACTTACTCATAAGATACCTGTAATCTTTCATAATTTAAGGGGTTATGATTCACATTTTATTATGCAAGAAATAGGAAAGTTTGAGAAGGATATTAAAGTAATTCCAAACAATCTAGAAAAATACATGGCTTTTTTCTTAGGCAAATATTTAAAATTTATCGATAGCTTCCAATTCATAAGTAGCTCATTAGAAACTCTGGTTAAGAACGTTCCACTTTCTGACTTAAAATACACATCACAAGAATTTCAGGATGAAAAACTAGAACTAATGAAAAGAAAAGGAGTTTATCCCTACGATTATATGAACAGCTTTGATAAGTTTGACGACAGAAACCTCCCATCAAAAAAGGAATTCTATAGTCTTTTAACCGATGAAGATATAAACGATGAGGATTACAAGCATGCGCAGAATGTGTGGACTACTTTCAAGTTGGAATCCATGGGACAATACCACGACTTGTACCTTAAGTCAGATGTTTTGCTGTTAGCAGATGTATTTGAGAAATTTCGAAAGACTTGTCTTCAATATTACGAATTAGACCCTTGCCATTATTTTACTTCTCCCGGTTTATCATGGGATGCAATGCTTAAAATGACTGAAATAAAACTGGAATTAATGACAGATATTGACAAATTTCTTTTCATTGAAAAAGGTGTGAGAGGGGGAGTTTCATACATTTCTAAAAGATATGCTAAAGCTAACAACAAATACATGAATAATTACGATTCAAAGCAGCCATCAAATTATATTACATATCTTGATGCAAACAATTTATATGGATGGGCAATGAGCCAAAATTTACCAACGGGTGGTTTTAAATGGCTATCAGAAAAAGAAATTGATTTAGCAAATTTACCTAAAGGAAAAGGACTAATACTAGAAGTTGACCTGGACTATCCTGAACACCTTCATGATAGTCATAATGACTATCCACTAGCTCCAGAAAAAATGGAAATTAAACATCACCTCCTTTCAGACTACTGTAAACAATTACAAACTCAGTTTAATATAAAAGTTGAAGGAGTTAAAAAATTAATACCTAATTTAAAACCAAAAAAGAGTTATGTTCTTTATTACAAAAACTTAAAGCAGTATATTGAATTAGGCTTAAAAGTTACAAAAGTACATCGGGTATTAGAATTTAACGAATCACCTTGGTTAAAAAAGTATATTGATTTCAATACAGAAAAGCGAAAAACCGCCAAGTCTGACTTTGAGAAAGATTTTTTTAAACTTATGAACAACTCAGTGTTTGGAAAAACAATTGAAAATCTTCGTAAACGTGTCAATGTTACTCTGATCAACGAACCAGAAAAACTATTAAAGCATTGTGCAAAACCAACCTACGTTAGCAGCAAAATATTTAATAAAAATCTTGTTGCAGTTCATAAAATTAAAGAATCTTTAACCCTAAACCGCCCCGCGTATGTAGGAATGTGTATTCTCGATATTTCAAAAACATTGATGTATGATTTTCATTACAACTACATTAGAGAGAAATATGGCAAGAATGCAAAACTCTTATTTACAGATACAGATTCAGTAACATATGATATAAAAACAGAAGACGTATACAAAGATTTTTGGGCTGACAAAGACAAATTCGACTTCAGTGGTTACAAAGAAACCTCAGACTTTTATGACCTAAAAAACAAGAAAGTAATTGGAAAGATGAAAGATGAAACCGCAGGTGTGCCAATAGTAGAATTTGTTGGACTTAGATCTAAAATGTACAGCTACGTCACAAATGATGAAAAAGGTTGCAAAACTGCAAAAGGAATTAAAAAAAATGTAGTGAGGAATCTGTTAAAGCACGAAGATTACAAAAACACGCTCTTCAATAATCGTCAAATGTTTCATAAAATGAAATCAATTAGAAGTGAAAACCACAAAATTTATTCTGTTGAAATCAACAAGAAGTCTCTTTCGTGTTTTGATGATAAACGATATATTCTTTCTAATGGAATTGATAGTTTTGCATATGGTCATTATTAATTAAAAAAAATATATGCTATTATAAAAAAAAGATGGATGAAAATTGTTGTGAAAATCTTGACATAAAAATTATAAATGGAAATAGAACTTGTATTAACTGTGGTGTAGTTCATCACCCATATTTTGTAAACGACTGGATTGATTATAATCCACGTAATGTTGTCTTACGTAAATCAGTTTACAGTAGAACTGCTTATGTTAAAAGTAAAATAGAGCAACTTAGATTGTCTCCTAATGAAACACGAGCATTCATGGACGTTTGGGTAATTGTGGAAAGTAGATTAAAAATTATCACTAGCAAAAGGTTTCCTAAGTTAGAATTTTTTATTAGCAAAATTTTAGAAAATTTAGACATTCCCAAACAACCTTCATACAAAATTAGTGATGCATTAAGTAAAAAATATGAAATCATGTGGAAACAAATCGTTTAGCATGTAATTTTTCATAGCTTTCAGAAATTGGTGGACATATATCAGCAACTTGGTCATCAACCATAGCAAGTTCTCTTTCGAAAAACTCGTCAATATCACCAGATCTTAAAAACAATTTTAACTTGTTGAGTAATTTCTGATACGATTGATAAGCATATCTACAAGACTCAGTTTTTTTGGAAAAATTTTTCTGCGTCGTTATTGTCTGTAAAAGAACACCAGTACCGCTAACAGACGCCAAGAAAATCAGATTTAATGTAACAGAACCAATCACGGCCCCAGTTGTAGTAAAAACAACAGATGACAGCTTTAGAGCTAAGTCCATTCTTTTAAATTTTTTAAACATTTTCTTATAACACCAATACTGTTTGTGATAAGTGTGATACAGTTTTGTCAATTCATTCACTTGTTCTTGAGTCAATTTTCTACTAATGTGGTTAAAGTCCATTGTTTATTTTACGATATACAATTACGCTTCTGGTTGATCACCCACTTCAAGCTGTTTAACTTTAATTACGACGCTGCTCATATTCATTGGTACCGAAGAATTTGAAGAAACATAGTTGTATTGTATGCGAAACTCATCTCGAGAAGGATTAGGAAAAACAATGCAGTTTAAATTAAAGCAATCAAATGGGGGTGTTACTGTTGTTTTACATATTTTATCTGTTTCTCCTTGACTAATACGAATTATATCAATGTGTAATTTGTCTTCATCGTCATAACTGGTAACTTTCACAAGTCCGCTTACGCTTATTTCGATGTAACTGCTGGTTACCTCATCTCTCAAATGAATACTATCGGATTGCAAAGACAGAAAATCGTTCCCAGCAACAAGAGGTGCACTCACAAAATGCAAATTGTGATCTGTATTAGTACGAACTGAATGAATAGCACTTGATGGATTTGACCTCGAAGAAGCACCCAAAAATATTTGAAATTTTGGGCGATATATATTTCGTTTAAAATAACGTTTATTTATTGCGCTGGTAGGTTCGGAAGGTCTACCTACGTTGAAAATGGTATGATTTTTCATATCTAAGTTTCGTGAATTGGTTACATTATCGTCTTCGGTTTGAATGTGTTGCGTTATTTGGTCAACATAATTTTTGTTTGCTGCTTCACCCGGTGCTGTGGGATCTCGTAAATTTATGATAGTGTGTAATCCTTGTAAGTTAATATTATCTCTCACATTTGTAACTAAATTTTCAACAAATTGTTTAGTTGCCGCATCAGAAGGTAGAATGGGTTCAACAAGTCCTTTTAGAATCAATGAATCACCTAATTCAATTGATGCGTTGTTAGGTGGAATATTTTCTATACGAAAGACCCTGTTTGGTAAACGACCAAGTACTTCCACACCATATATTTGAGACCTCTGAATTTGAATTTGAGAGGGCGATACAACATATTGATCATCGTTGTTTATACCTAAAGTAGCCAACCTCGAACCAAACTCAGAGCTTTCGGCAAAGTGGACAATGTTGCTAATTGCATTATCCAAGAATCCTTTATTTACACTATCTGATTCTGTTACAGGATTGGCTAAGTTTGTAATTTTGTGGTTGTTTAAGTTTAAATCACCATACATTATATCTCCTGACTTGGAAACTTTGTGTTCAATACCTACAACCTTAACAGTACTTGAAGATTGACTTCCACTTGTTCCAAATTTTGAAATATTCATTTTGTCCTTCTTTATTATAAATGAACATGATAAACTTTGATAAATATTTAAGTGGGGACAACAAGCAAATCAAACATCATTATCTTCTACCAGATTGCCATTACATGATAGTAGGATCGACAGGATCAGGAAAAACAAATTTGCTTTTAAACATGGTTCTCAAGTGGATGAATTACGACCTTTGTTGTGTTTATACTGTTAATCCTGAGCAAGATAAGTATCGATTTTTAAAAGAGCAAGGTATTGAAGTGCTAAGCCCTGAAGACTTGCCTCCAGTAGAAGAGCTTGACCCTCAACAGAAAGTAATAGTTTTTGACGACATTAAGCTAGACAACATGAAAAAACTGATGGAATACTTTTCTTTATCTAGAAACAAAAATTGCAACTGTATTTACCTCACCCAGTCATACTTCAACACTCCGAAGTACATAAGAAGAAACACTAACTGTTTTGTTTTTTTCGGGAACTTAGACAACAAAGATATCAGACACATTACTGACGATCATGCTAAAGGTATAACAAAAGAAGAAATGGAGTCGATTTACCGTGAAGCAACCAAAGATCCTTACAATTTTATGGTGCTGGACAAAACAGCCAAACACCTACCCCTTCGTTACAGAAAATGCTTTGACCATTTTTGGGCTTAAGCTTTATATGCTATATAGTAAACATGCCATTTGTAAATGAAGAAGAGTTGAAAAACAAAAATAAACTTGTAAAGGATTATATTAATAACCGAAAGCTTTTGAAACAAAAGCTGCAAAAAGAAATTGTAGCCAAACAACAACTGCAAAAGTCTGCTTCTGAAATATTTCGTCCCATTACTAAAACGTTTGAAGAAACTCAGAAAAAAACTGATAAAAGGCAAGACCAACTAATTCAACACATACAGCAACAGCTTGCCATTGAAGATAAACCTCGATCAATTTATACTGTGCACTTTGAGAGTGCTTTCGATAACGAAGAAAAAGAATTGCTTACACAAAACAATTTTGAGACTGATATTGTTGAGCTTGTAAAACGCGGGCCAGATTACATAAACGCATTGAAAGACAGAGCTAGATTAATCAATCAAAGATTAGGTGGTTTACGAAGAAGACGTGATGCTGATACAGAAGTGATTGATGAGCAAATAAAAACTTTTAAAAAGTACAGAGAAAAATTAAATAAATTATTAGGAGGAATGGAACTTACCTTTGGAAAAGGGCTTAAAGATCCCAACAAACTTTGTGAAAGACTTAATTTACTAGTAGCAGCCAAACAAGCCGGCAATAATAACAAACGTTTGGATCAAGAAATTGCAAACATTTTGAAAAAACTAAAATTAAACAAATGCATTTCACACTGCGACCACCAAAAATTATTTGACAATATATTAAAATGACATCAATACCACTTTTCTTTGACTCTAGGAAAGGACAAGGAAAATCAGAAGATTTTATAACTAGCTTTAATCCACCGTTGCAACTAGACATTAAAAAAAGTTACGAGATGTCCTTAATCAATGCTCAAATATGGTACTCTTGGCATAACATAACGAGCAGCAATAATAAATTTTTTTATTCACCAGATGGAGTAGCTGCACGACTATTATCGATTCCTCCAGGGAGCTATAATATTGAAGATCTCAATAATGAAATAAAGTACTTGATGGAACAGAGACGTGATGACAAAAATAATATAACTATAACACCAAATTTTAATACATTAAAATCAAGAATTGAACTTAAAAATGATTACATAGTTGATTTTCGAATTCCAAATTCAATAGGTGACGTTTTAGGATTTGGTTCGGCATTTTTGGGTGTAAATGGAATTCATAATAGTCAAAATCCTGTAAATATTACAAATATCAACAGCCTTCAGATTCATTGCAGCTTAATTGATGGAAGTTACATAAACGGAGCGTCTAGTGACTTACTTTATACTCTTAGTCCAAACGTACCACCGGGATATTTGATTCAAGTTGAACCTAAGCAAAACATTTACGTTCCAATCAAAAATTTAAGTCAAATTGATAGTATCCGATTCTCTATAAAAGATCAAGATAACAATTTTGTAAATATGAATAATGAACGAGTGACTTACTATGTTCACCTGAGAGAGATTATGTAGTTTAGCTATAAATGTTATCACAAAGAGAAACTAGATTTCATAAAAAGAAAATCATAGGTGGAAGTTTGCTTAAAAATGTTTACGACAAGATAAGGAACGTAATCAGCACTGGTTCTAAGATTCTTAACAGAATTCCTACTGGAGTGAAGACTGAGATTAAAAAACTAGCTGCACCTTTACTGAAGAAAGCCTTAGAACCCACAAAAAAGACATTAGAACCAGTCTTAGAAAATATACCAATAAACAAGCGTATTATCAATGACAGAGAATTAGAAAATCTCAACGACAGATCGAGAGCTATCTTAAGTAATTTAATTGCTGGATCAGGATTTAAAAATTATATGTCTTAATTATAAAATGACGGAACTAACGAATCCATATTTGCAAATTAAAGAAACAAACTTAGTGGACAATTCAATTACTGAGTTTGAATATGTCGAATACCTTCCGAGAGACTCAAATAATATGAACAAAGATGGTCAGCACATTATTGAAACAAAAGATGAAGATGTTTTTCTTCTACCGCATAAAGCATACCTAGAAATCAGAGGAAAACTTCAAACTAATGCGAATGCTAATTACAATAACAATGACGTAATTTCATTAGTAAATAACGGTTGGTCTTTATTTCAAACTGCGCAATATCAATTAAATAACCAAACTATAGAAAACATAAACCTTTATCTACCTCAAGCATCAACAATACTCAATTTGGTTAGCTTTAGTGATGATTATTCAAGATCAACCGCCTCTAACATGCTGTGGTTTAAAGACACTGGAACTGGTTCCCCATCTCTTAAACAAAATTTTGGTGGTGTAGCTGATGATGCGAATGCAAATGCTGTACGTGATGGTCTTAGAGCAATCGTAGAAATATACAACAACAATCTACAAGCAAATATTGGTTTCACAGCAAGACAGAACATTACTACGGGAAATAAGCAAATTACTTTAATGCTTCCTCTTTCCCAAATATTTGGATTTTGTCGTGATATCGATAAGGTTTTTAGGGGTGTTAAACACAGTATAGTCGTGGATAGAGAAACATCTAATAACTATATTTTACGTGCTAATGGTGTAGCTGCTGGTAAGTTTAACATAAGTCATATCTCTTTGTGGATGCCTAAAGTGAAACCAAGTTTAAGAGTTGAATCGGAAATAGATGCTATGTTAGTAAAAGGACATATAAAACAGCTATACTTTGAACAAATGAGAGTGTATCGAACAATGTTTCAGTCAACAGAAACAAGCATGACTTGGAGAATAACAACCCAGCCGGGAACAGAGCTTCCCAGGCATGTGTTTGTTGCGTTTCAATCGAGTGAACGAGATAACAACCAGCAGCTAAATAATATGATTTTTGACAATGCAAACTTAAGACGTATTAGTTGCAGAATAAACAGCATTCAATATCCTGAACGAGAATTTGAATGTAATTTTACTCCACAAAATAGAAATTATTCGCGTTTATACATGAGTTTTCTAGAGGCTGTAAACAAATACCAAGACGCCGACACGGGCTGTCAATTATCAGCTGAAGACTGGGCTAGTTTGTATCCAATTCATCATTTTGATGTTAGTAAACACAATGAACGACTTAAAAACAGCTCGGCAGATATTGAAATAAGGTTTAGTCTTGGTGGTAACTTTAGAAATATTGCAAATAACGCTGACCAAGCTTTCTATGTTTATGCAGTCGTACTTTCTGATAGATATCTTCAGTTAGAAGGACTTTCAGGTCGAATGAATATAATTATCTGAGTATAAATAAAAATGTATGTTAAAATCGGATTAAATTTATCACAATTTCAAAAAGAAAAAATAAAACAAGCTTTTCAAAACAAAACTGGGCTTACACTCACATTTAATAACCACCAGTTACAAGGATCAGACTTTCTTGGTTTAACAAAGACGCAAGTTAACAAAATAAATGATGCTAAAGCAAAAGGTTCAGGTGTTACTTTGAAGCTATCAAAACTACAAATTTCAAAACAGGGTGGTTTTATTGGAACTCTTTTAGCAGGTTTAGCAGGTAGCTTGCTGCCCAGTTTGTTAGGAGGAAAAGGACTTGTGTTACCTGGATCAAAGGGTAAAGGGCTTATGTTGCCTGGAACAAAAAGACAAGGTAGGTCTTATCGCTTTGACGAACCTCAGATTCTCGGAAAAGGTTTAATACTAGGAAAAAATTCTCCTTTCAAAAATGTTCCGATCTTGGGTTTGATTTTATAAAGTCTAATATAAAATGTACCACGATTACTCATTGAACTTGACACAAAATCAAAAGAAAAAAATTGCAAATGCATATAAAAGCAAAACTAGTGTAAGTGTTAGACTAACAAATGCAAGTTTACAGACTAAAGGCAACGTTAGTTTGCAACTGACGAGTCGACAGATAAATAGAATTAACAAAGCAAAAGCGTCTGGACACGGTATTCAAATAAACTTTAGTAAAACGCAATTGCAAAAACAAGGTGGTTTCTTAAGCAGCTTACTTAATTTAGGAAAACTAGTGTTACCGTTTTTAGCTAAAAAGGTTTTGCCAACTTTGGGATTAGCAGCTGCTTCCGGGGCCATCCAAGGAGCAACTAATAAAGCAGTAAATAAATGAAACCATTAACAAACTTAGACATTGATAAAATCATGATTAAGTGTGACAATTATCGAGGAACATTTAGCAAAGATATGTTACCAAAAGCAATGAATAAAAATGAGGCAGCTGTCGTAAACTTGCAAGATTATTTTGCGGGTAGTGGAACTCATTGGGTTTGTGTTTACAACGAAGAAAAATCAGATAAAGTTGAATACTTTGACAGCTTTGGACTTGTACCCCCAAATGAAGTTGTTAAATATATGAAGACTACAAACAAAAACATTATTTACAATGATGCTCAAATTCAAAATATTAACTCAATTCTTTGTGGTTACTACTGTGTGTATTATATAACGGAGCGAAATAAGGGGAGAACAGCAAACGAACTATTGCTTGATTTTCATGAAAAACCTACACCTTTTAATGAAATGTTTATGAAGTTTTATGTATCATATATTAAAGATGGAAACTTATTGTGTTAGAGAAAAGAAAAAAACTAAATGTGTTCCAGGTTCTGATGAAATTATAAAAGCAAAAGGAAATGGTCGCCTGATGTTACGTTGCATTTGTGCTAGTTGTGGTATTACAAAGCATAGTTTCATTAAAACCAACAAAAAAGGAGGCTTGTTAGACCTTCATGCTGCAATAGGAAAATTACCAAAACCAAAAGGTGGGTTCACTCTTCCAAGTCACAAGTACACTGGGCCATATAATCCTTTGGATAAACAACTTGATTCGAACGACCAACCTTTACCAGGGCAAGAACCTTACAATCAAATAGATGCTATTGCAATGAAACATGATATTTGTTACCGTGATAATGACAATAAAAAAGGTAAACTAAAATGTGATAAAGATATGTTAGACAGTTTATCGCAAACAAAAACGAAAGGTATCCGGGAATCGTTTGATAAAAAGTTAGTACAAGCAGCAATTGGAACTAAATATAAGTTGGGGTTAGGTGCAAAAAACGGGAAAAGGCGTCGTGGCAAACAGAACTAGCTGATGAACTACACAAACCAGTAAAGAAAAAGTTTCTGCGACGCCGAGTTATAAGCAAATCAATTGACGAAATATGGGCGGCTGATTTAGTGGAAATGTAAAAGTTTAGCAAATGGAATAAAGGTTACCGATATTTACTGATGGTGATTGACATATTTTCTAAATTCGGATGGATAGTCCCTTTGAAAGACAAAACGGGTAAAACTGTTGCTAATGCTTTCAAGAAAATCTTCAAAGAAAAAAGAATCCCAAAATTCTTATGGACTGATAAGGGAAAAGAATTTTACAACAAAAATACGAAAAGCCTGTTGGACCAACACAGCATTAAATTATACTCAACTGAAAATGAAGAAAAAAGTTCTGTTGTTGAACGCTGGAATCGCACTATCAAAAATAAAATGTGGAAGCAATTTACAAAACAAAGTTCAACTCAGTACTTGGACATGCTACCTGAGATAGTTGATGAGTACAATAACAGCTATCATTCATCTGTGAAAATGACGCCTGTTCAAGCTAGTGAAAAAGAAAATCAAGGAATTGTTTACTATAATTTGTACGCTAAAATTAAACCAATAAAAACAAAAGCAAAATTTAAAGTTGGTGACACAGTTAGACTTTCAAAATACAAGCGAAAACTTTTTGACAAGGGTTTTACTCCAAACTGGACAGAGGAACTGTTTTTAATTTCTAAAGTTTTAAATACCAATCCACACACTTACGAAATCACTGATCTTCGTGGTGATTCAATTTCTGGAACTTTCTATGAACAAGAACTTTTGAAAACGAATCAAACTAAATTCAGAATAGAAAAAGTTGTTCGCAAAGATAATAAAAAGAAATCGGCATTAGTTAAGTGGTCTGGATACAGCAATAATTTTAATAGCTGGATTCCGATTGAAGAATTAGAGCAACTTAAATCTACATATAAATAAAAGATGTTTTGTGGATTTCAACCTTCAAACTTATCACTTCCAGAAAATATAGAAGATATAAAACAAAAGTGGAATAAACGTGTTTTAACTTACTGTATCACGAACTTAACACCAAAACTTACAGAAGAATCGATACACAAACAAATTGATTCTGCTTTTAAAGTTTGGGATAAACCTACAGCACTTAAATTTAAGAAAGTACAGCCAAATGAGCCCTGTGACATAAAAATTAGTTTTTGTGCCAAGGAACATGGCGATGGATTCCCTTTTAAAGGTAAAGGCGGTGTTTTAGCTCATGGATTTTATCCAGGTTCAGGAATTGGGGGTGATTTACATTTTGATGCTGATGAAGATTGGACAGACCAAGAAACACCTCCCAAACACAACTTATTTGTAGTAGCTATTCATGAAATAGGTCATTGTTTAGGTTTAACCCATTCACAAAGTACAGATTCTATCATGTATCCTACTTATAAACACGAGTGGTCAAAAGTATCAAGTGATGTTCTATCAAAAGAAGACATTGAAAGAATACAAAAGGCGTACGGTAAACCCAAAGTGAAAATATTTGATAGCAATGGCTTTACAATTAAAGTGAAACCTATAGAAAATGACAAAATCAAACTAATTATTGAAAAGAATTAAACGCGACTGAAGCGCAATTATGAGCACATGTTGGTTACATGTGACAAGCGCTCAATTGCGAGTTTAATATCTCCTACTAACATCGGGAGGGGGGACTGAGAACCACGATTTAAAAAAAAATTTGAAACACAAGGACGGTTTCAGTGCATTTTAAGTCATTTTGTTTCCAGTGCATTTTTAAGATTCAGGTGACCTGCTTTGCACTGAATGATTTTTATTGAGACAGTGCAGTCACGTGACCTCTCTTAATTTGAGACACAAGGACGGTTACAGTGCAGTCACGTGACCTCTGTGCACCGAACACGCCATATACATAACTACTTTTATGTGGCAAAGATAACGTAGGATGAAAGAGTGGCCTGGTTTAACACTGAAGCAGGATTTTGTTAAAAGGAGAGGGCTTAAACTATAGTTGTTAAAAAGTGCAAATGTCTATTTTTGGAGACGTTTTGAGTAAACTCGTGTAACTCAAACACATTACAGACGGAGCTCTGGGGTAACTTTTTGGAAAAAAAATCCATTTTAATTCCCTAGGATCACATTTCGCACATGTTTACAGCCATTTGAAAGAACTAGATTTTGAACATTTGAAAGCCAATCGGAAAAAATTGGATTGTTTAATTCTTGTTAAACTAATTTAAGTTTTACTAATTTACCACTTTAAGTCAAAAACACATTTAAAATCGTGCATTTTGGTGTTAAATCTCGCAAGTGATTTGGCCCAGGTTGGGGGAAGTAAGGTGCACTGCCTCGTGCAATATTTGAGCAGTAAATGACAATCCACTCGAAGATTTTCCGTTAGAGATTTTTATTTTGTCGTGAAATTAACCTCTTGTAGAAGTACATCTACGGCCAGGGGGCCCAGGCTCCTTCGATTCATATTCAATAATTTGTTCAATGAGCATTTCCCTCGCTAATTTTTTTTAATGAACTTTTTCGCGTAAAAACTGGCAAGGTGGAAGGGAATTGTTATTGAAAAATGTTAAGATAGATGGTTGCGCCTACTAACAACGTTATTGCGGCCGGATTTGCAAGATTGTGTGCGGCCACTAATACTTTAAGAATTATCGCAACATCTTCCTGCCAAATATTGGTGACGATCAAAAATAAAGTCCTTCCATCTGATTGCGGGGCCTATGGCACCGTGCCATATGGTAAATCCGGCCTTGGTTATTGCATTACGTTCATAAAAAGATTAAATGAGGGCCTGAGTTAGCAACTTTTAAGACAAAAACCCTTAATTTCACCCAAATTATATATTAAATTGGTTGGCAAAATTGAATTGAGGGGGCCCGGGCACCCCTGTTTGTCAGTATTATCGTTAATTACTATTGTACACGTGTACTGTTGTACGCGAAGATGCAAAAAGAAACTGAAACTGACGAAATAAGGCTTTTTTGTCACATTTTTGTGATTAATAGCATTTTGATTGGGGGGGGGGGGCTTTAGGCCATCCTTGGCTACGCCTATGCGTTACATTCTGGTTAAAATGGCTGAACTTAAATTTAGTTGTTTCAAAATTTTTGTCGGGTTATTTATGCAAATTGAATCAAACACGAGTCGCAGATTTAATTCAAGAAGTGAATTTTGTGAGCTTTAGGCGAATTTACACAGTATTCGATTTTCGTTCGTTTTTTTTAGGTTTTTGCTTGTCCTTGAAAATGTATGCGCTTTTTCTTCCGCATTTGGATAAGTCCATTTTCGCACTACGTAGACTGCTACATATTGACCAAAATTTTGTTCAAAAAGCGATATTTTCAAAATAGAGCTGTACATTTTCACAAAAAATGTTTTCGGAAAACTTTTGGCCAGTGTGTGACAGTTTGGTTAGGGCGTATACAGACATGTAAAAATACGGACAAAAAAAAACAAAGTTTTTCATGGAGAAGAAAAAACGTAAAACGCAAAGGAAAAGCGGATACTGTGTAAATCCATCTTTAGTCAGTTAGAATTATGACTATCTACCATCTTCGCTTTACGCCTGCGAGATGAAAGGCATGGTGGATCAAAAATGGAAGTGGATTGCTGATTCCATCGATTGTACAGATGACAATTCAACTTTAACAACAACAATTAAACTGCATTGGTTTGATTTAAAGAAATTCATTAGGAAAAAAAAACGGTGACTCTTGCAATGAAGAGCTATCAACGACGGGCGGTGATTCATGCAAAGCGGTAAATTCTGCAAACTCTTGATTAGTTTCGCCCTCTAATAAACTAGAAGGTTTTCGTCATTCCAAAATTTCTCTCCTCATTCATAAATTCATACAACAAAGCCATGATGAAACAAGCAATAGTGTGTAGCACGCTCTTTTTCCTCTATTACCTACCAAGAATCGGCGAAACAAGTGTAATAGCCAATAAAAAATCTTCGGAAAATCTTACGCGTGGTTTAGAGCAGTGGTTCTTAGCCTGTGGGTAATTCCCCTCTGGTGGGAAACGGCGGAGTGCCAAGTGGAAATGACCCGTCGGACAGAATACTGCTTCGAAATTTAACACACAAAAAACATATAAAGACTGTTTTAATAACAAAAACAATCAATATATGAGGTATTGTAAGTCATGTTTAAGTGAAAATGACAACACTGTAAGTCAAGCATACGCTTAGCCAGGGGAGAAGGGGTCTCCTTTTTTCACGTACAACAGTAATTAACTATAATATTGACAACCGGGGCACGAGCCCCTTCAATTCAAATTTTGCCAACCAATTTAAATGTATAACCTGGAAAATATTTCGAGTTTTTTTCCTAAACGTATCTACTTCAGGCCCTATCAAACTTTTTTTGAACGTAATGCAATAACCAGGGCCGGATTTACCATATGGCATAGTCCCGGGGGCTACGAGCTCAGATGGTAAGACTTTGTTTGGTTTTTCACCTATACTTGGCAGAAAGATGTTGCGAAAATCCCCAAAGTGCCAGGGGTCCTGCGCAATGCAAACCGGCTCAATCAATAACATGGACTAGGATAGGTGTAACCATCTATTGTACAATTTTTCAATAACAACTCCCCGCTATCTGTCCAGTTTTCACTTGACAAATTCTTTTGAAGAAAAAAATTAGCAAGGAAAATGCTCATAGAACAAATTATTGAATTTGAATTGAGGTGGCCTGGGCCTTATAGTCGCACATGTACTCTTACAACTGGTTGTTTCCATGACAAAACAAATTCTTTAAGGCAAATCTTCGAAATATATTTACTGCAAAATCTTGCTGGAAACAGCGTACCTTACTTTCTCCTATCTGGGTTAAATGACTCACAAAATTTACCACCAAAATGCAAGATTTTAAACATGTTTTGGATTTAAATTGCAAGTAAAAGGAGGATTGAACAATTTAATTTTTTTCAATTGGCTTTCAAATGTTAAAAATCTAGTTCTTCCAAAATGCGAAATGTGATTCAATAACATTAAACTGGTTATTTTTTTTCCAAAAATCACCCACAGCCTCCGGCGGCTGGGGGCTCTGCCCCCGGACCCCGTCTGTAATATGTTTGACTTGCACTAGTTTACTCAACACGTTTCCCAATTTAGACATTTTCCCTCTCCATTAAGCAAAATCCTGGTTACATGCCAAATCAAGCCACAGCTTTTGATTTTCCATTCTACGATACCTTTGTCCCGCGAAAAGCTACGCCTATGGTGGTGGGAAATGGAGAGTGGGCATACTAAAAAGTGGGAAATTGGAGAAAAATGGTGAAGAACTTCTGGTCTAAAGTATTTGTGAAGTTATCCGAAGTTTCGGGCTAATTCACGAACATTTTGAGCCATTTTCAGTTTTTTACCAAAAAAAAAAAAAAATCTTAGTACGAACAAAAAATGTTACTAACGAACAAAAGAATCTTCGGCCTAACTCCAAAATTTTTGGAAAAAAATTCAAAATCTTTGCAAAAATTTTCGAATAAAAAAAGTCTTCGGCTGAACAAAAAAATTTTCGGCCGAAGATTTTTTCGTTCGTGAAATATTTATAACTATTCGGAAAAAATGAAAATCTTCAAAAGGAAGATTCGGAAAGTTTATTCCTAAAGAAGACCATAGCATGCCAATTTCACGAACACGAACGTTCGTTTTTTCCGAAGGCTATAGAACAGTTAAGGTAGAGATGAAACCGTCTTAGAAGAGCTAAAGTTGTAAGGTTGGGCTGGCAGATATGCAGACTGAATTGAGAAAGCTCTAAGGAACTTTCTATTGTCCCAAGATTTCGTCTCGTTGGCCGCAAGTGAACTCTGTTTTCAGTTTAATGTTGGTCAGCTTTCCAACCGTGTCGAAGAGGCTGCATAATAATAGCTATAGCTATATTTTATAATGATGCTTGGATCGTGAAGAAAATCCAGCGTTTTCTTTCATACAGCGCCTTTAGAAAAAAAACTGGAGCCTTAGATTCAGGCGTTAAAAAAATTGATTTTTGTGGGGTTCGTTTGAGGATTTCGAAGGGGGTGTGGTACCCTCAAACTATGTTATTTACTCTCAAACTATATTATTAACTCTGATATATTTGAACGCTTTGGTAGAGTCTTGTAGTATTTAGACAAGACTGAACAAACTCGATAGATTAACGATGAATTAGAACATGAGATTACTTACACAATAGGCCTAACTATTGGCAATTAACAGCTTACTTGTGAATTTTAGTAGCTCGCATAGCAAGAAATGTGGTGCCGTTTCCTTTTAATTTTAGTATTTCCCCGGACTCTGCCTAACTGATCTGAGGTAAATTCCATCACCAATGAGTTGACGCATATTTGATACTTCTCACGCAAAATCAGTACGTCTGTGTTAAGTTTAAGTTATCGGTTAGATTAAATCCTATGATATTTTGTTCGAGCTATTTTCATTGACGCAATGTAGATGGTGCAACTCACTACTGCTGTATTTACTATTTAGTATAAAATTATTTTAATGCATATGTATTGATTACAGTATTTGTTATTACCTTGATACTTTGACGAGCTGCCATTTGAAAGGGTTTCCGTACCAAGTGAGGTTTCATTTTCAGGGTGTGTTTTTTTACCATGCGCCGCTGAGTTAATTACTAGACCAGATGCGTCACACATTGACCACCTACGTAACCGTGCCTGGCCTCACACTGGTCACTGACCCCTCTCTCCTCTTCATCAATTATTCGAAATGCTCCTCCGGTCATTAGTTTTACTAACACCTTGAGTGCCTGCTTGTGTACGTTGAAGAGTGTGATTGATTAGCCCTACACTGTGTATTCTTCAACTTGTGTGACAGGTGTAGCAACCATGCAAATAAAAAATCGCTTTTTTTGTCCTCAATATCCTCTGCATGTCTTAACGTCTGACGTTGTGTCGCTACTTCTTCTTCCTGACTCTACGTGTTATTATTGTGCTACCATGCATTCGCTATAGTTGTGATGGTGAAGAATAAAAAATGAATGAATGAAATGAATGAATGTCTGAGTAATTGTTTCTTTAATATTTCGTAATGTCTAAAAAACTAGAACTCTAGCTTCAGCCATTCAAAAAATTGATTTTTGGTGGTCCATTTAGGGCTTCTGGGTGGTTGATACCCCAAAACTATGTCAAAATATTTTTCAATTAAGTATTAACTGATACCAAAAAAAAAACAAAAAAACTTGTTGCTCAGCTTAATCGTTCAAAAAAGTAATTTTTTTGGATCCAATCGGGAAGGTTTCCGGGTAGGGGGGGATGTTGTATCCCAAACTATGTCCAGGTATTTTTCTGTTTATTATCTCCTGATATCAAAAAAAGTAGCATCCTAGCTTATGTAGGCAAAAAAATTAATTTTTGGGGGTCCATTTGGGGTTTCGGGGGGTTAGTACCCCCAAACTATGTCAAAATATTTTTGCTGTTTAAATTTCTATTAATAGCAAAGAAAACTAGCGCACTAGCTAAGGTGTTAAAAAACTGATTTTTGGGGAGTCTTCTCAGAGAATGAAACCTGAAACCCCTGATCATATCTTCTGTCAAAACAAAAAATATTAAAAGCGATTTTGTCCTAATCGAAAAAAATTAAATATGCTAGATTCAAAATAATCTTGGTTTGACAAAAGCGGTGGCCAACTAGATAATTAAACCCAGGTCTAGTCACCCGCTTAGGTTTCAAGCACTGACGCCTTTTATGATAGGCCACCGCAGCACAAGCGCGGAAGTAACTAAAATCACCTAATAAACTTTGCTATCACAGGCTTTGGGGACGTCTTTTCCAAACCACAAGACGTAGTGCCTCCAAAAATGCAGGTGCAGAACATCATATATAGACTTACCATATCTCCAAATTTTAAGTTTCTAGGTTTGGTGGTTTTGGAGTTTTTGTGCCAATAAAAAAGTGCGTAAATAAAGAAAGAAAGAAAGAAAGAAGGAAAAAAAAAGAAAAAAACGTCGGAATTGTCATAATTTAATTTTGGGAGTTGAAACTGCATGCCCAGGCGCTTCTAAATTCGAAGCTTTTATTCTCCTCCTGCTACTAATTTTTGAGCTGGAGCTGTTTAAACCTCCGATTGGCATTTCAGTTTTTGGCTCGGAAACCCATATCACTTAACTGATTGCAGCCAAAATTTGCACTAAGAATGATTTATGTGTGCCCTATCTAAGTTCTAAATTTCAAGTGTCTACCTTTAGTCGTTTCAAAGTTATAGCGTTTTTGACCTCTGGTTGTCGAATTCGTAATTTTGCGCGGAGAAAACATATGGACTCCCGACGCGAAGCGTCGCGAAAGTTCCAAAAACCCTATAGGCTAAATTAAAATACCATTACCATCACTGTCAACAAAAAGGCTTAGGTTGCTACGTCATTTGAGAAATTTGGGACAAATCATATACCCTTACTGGGGCTTTAGTTTTTTAACTTATTGCGGAGTATCAGGCTACTTAGCACAAATCCTTGGAGGTGCTACTTAGGTATGATTGAATGGTTTCTATAAAAAAATACACTAACAAATAAAACTAACTTTTGTGCACGGTATTACATTCATCTTAAACATTTAAAATTTGCAGCAAAGATTATACAAAGCTACATCGTTTTTAGAATTATTTTGGTATAATTTTAGCAAATTATTACATTATCGGAAATGCTGAGGTTTAGCGAAAACATGTAAAGTATTCGTGTCGCTCTGCGTTTTATCTATTCCCCTATATCTGTTATTATCTATCTACAGAATAATAAAATCGCTGGCCCAACGTTATTTACAGCTATAAACCTTTGTTTATCACTATAAAATTAACTTGGTAGCGTTCCTACAATTGTATTAATATCAAAAATCGAACAACAAACTACTGGCATAAATAAAAACGTGCTCCACAGCAGCAGAAGAATAAATTAATATTTGCGCAATGATATTAGCTGAGCGTATATTCAACGGAAACCAAGTTGCTTTAGATAAATAACTCGTTCTCGCAAAACTATGAAAATATGTCGGTTTTAAGCGCAAGCAGGATTTTGCAAACGGGGGGAGGGCTTGAACATAAAGTTGAATTTTTTGTTTAAAGAAATGTCTCTTTTGGGCAAAGTGTAGAGCAATCTTGTGCAAGTTAAGGGTATCACAGACAAAGATCCGGAGATAGAGCACCCCAACGCCAAAAACCAGCGGGGCCTTGGAGCAAAGCTCCCAATCGTTGGCCGATTTTTGTAATTTTTGAAAAAAAATTGCCGATTTAACGCCATTCCGATCAAATTTGGAAGAGCCATTTGAAAGAACTACATTGCCAGGATTTTTAAGCCAGTTAAAGAATTAAATTGCTCACCTCCTTCAAACTGCCCTTCATTTACAAGTCAGGTCCAAAACACATTTAAATGTTAGCATTTTTGGGTTGGAGTTTTTATCTTAGCTAAGAGGCTGAATTTCCCTTAACTCTTCCCTCCCGCCTGAATGATTGCGTCATCTGAAGTTGTTTGAAAATTAATAAAACACCTTCATTAACTGTAATTCTAGCCTATAAAAGCATATCATGCGGCTATCAAATCTATTTTCCTACACCACATGAGAGCTGGGGCAAAATTTCCGCAAACAATTGTAAAATTTTTCTAAAAAACTGAGTAATTTTTAACCCTATTTTGTATGCACGCCTATGGCGTCATTTTTTCGAAATGTGGCGATGATTTCGTTACGATGACGTCATCAACTCAAACTCAGTTTTTTCTAAAAAAAATTAGTGAACAGAACCAGCATGCAAAATTCGGTGTTCACGCGATTTCTGGTTTAGAAATTAGGTAAGGGGGCATTTTTGCCCTCTCTTCACCGTGTAAAATGAGTTGGTTCGATATTCCATTTAAAATAGCGTTAATAATCTTTTATGTTTCATGATTAAGGTCCCTTTGGTAGAGTAGCCTTTTTGAGAGCGCCAATGCGTTTTAGTATAATAAACTTGATGTTGCCATGCTCCCAAATATGTAACAACACAAAAATGAATAGTTGATGTTATTTCGGGCTTAAAAGTCTACGTGCAGTAAGTTCAATAGAAATCTGGAAGTAGTAAAAACATAACAGCTTGGAAATTGCTATAGTCTTGCTCTTGGTGACTTTCATTGATGAAAAGTTTACGCGCTAAACACTGCTAAATATTAACAGTGTACTTTTTGAGACATGCTTTTTCTCATTCCAAACAATGTTAAATATATCAAGCATTAACGTTTCGCTTTTATCTCGTGCTCCATCGGCAATACAGCTCAATATTGCAGAGGTCGTTGACCGGATGCTTTTTTTTTGGCGGGTCGGATTAAGCCCGTTGACCATAGGTTGCCAACTCCATGACATAGGCGTAGCCGGAGGGGTCCCAGGAGGCCCGGGCCTCCCCCCCAATTGAAATCCCATCAATGATAAAAATGTGACGAAAAAGCCTTGTTTCTTTAGTTTTAATTTCTTTTTACAGCATCTTCGCGTACAACACTACACGGGTACAACAGTAATTAACAATAATATTCACAACCAGGGGGCACGGGCCCCCTCAATTCAATTTTGCCAACCAATTTAAATGTATAACCCGGGTGAAATTAAGAGTTTTTGTCTTAAACGTAGCTACCCCAGACAATAATATTCACAACCAGGGGGCACGGGCCCCCTCAATTCAATTTTGCCAACCAATTTAAATGTATAACCCGGGTGAAATTAAGAGTTTTTGTCTTAAACGTAGCTACCCCAGGCGCTCATCTAACTTTTTTATGAACGTAGTGCAATAACCAGGGCAAGATTTACTATATGGCACAGTGCCTGGGGACCCGCGATCAGATGGCAAGACTTTTTTGGTCTTCACCTATAATTCTCAGTAACATGTTGCGAAAATTCTCAAAGTGCCAGGGGCCTAGCACGTTGTAAGTCCGGCCCGCGAATAACATTGTTAGTCGGCGTAACCATCTATTGTACCATTTTTCAATAGCAAATCACCTCCACCTTGCCAGTTTTTACGCCAAAAAATACTTTTCAAAAAAAAAAATTAGCTAGGGGAAATGCTCATTGAACAAATTACTGAATTTGAATTGAAGAGGTCAGGGCCCCCTTGCCGTACATGTACTCCAATAACTGGTTAATTTCGTGACAAAAGAAATCTTTAAGGCAAAACTTTGAGTGAATTATTGTTTACTGCTAAGATATTGCAGGAAGCAGTTCACCTTACTTACCCTATCTGGGCCAAATAACTTACAAAATTTAACATCAAAATCCAAGATTTTTAATGTGTTTTTGACTTAAATTGCAAGTAAAAGAAGGATGGAACAATTTGATTTTTTCCAATTGACTTTCAAGTGTTAAAAATTTATTTCTCTGATTAAGTGCAAAGTGTGATTCAATGGCATTAAAATAGATTTTTTTCCAAAACGTTATCGGTACAAAAAATCGCATAGCGGCTGGGAGCATCGCCTCCAGACCATAGGCGTAGCCAGAAGGGGGCCCAAGGGTTCGCCCCCCTCTAATTAAAATATCATATTACTAATGACAAAGATGTGATAAAAAAATTTATTGCTAATTCAGTTTCAGTTTTTTTAGCATCTTCGTGTACATCAGTACACGCGTGCAACAATAATTAGCAATAATGTTGACGACCAGGGGGCCCGGGCCCCCTCAATCCAATTTTTCCAACCAATTTAAATGTATAGCCCGGTAGAAATTAAGGGTTTTTGTCCTAAAAGTTGCTACCTCAGGTTCTCATCTAATATTTTTATCAACGTAATCCAATAATTAGGGTCGGATTTACCGTATGGCACAGTGCCAGGGGCCCCGTGCTTAGATGGTAAGACTTTTTTTGTTTTAACCTATATCCGGCAGAAAAATGTTGCAAAAACCCCCAAAGTCCCAGGGGCCCCAGCCTGAGCAATGTAAACCTGGGCCGGGCAATAACATGGTTAGTAGGCGTAACCATCTATTGCACCATTTTTCAACAACAACTCGCCTCCACCTCGCCAGTTTTTACGCGAAAAAACACTTTTTGAGAAAAAATCAGCGAGTGGAAATGCTTAATGAAGAAATCATTGCATTTGAATTAAGCGGACCTGGGACCCTGGCCGTACATGTGCTTCTATAACTGGTTATTTTCATGACAAACTCTTTAAAGCAAATCTTCAAGTGGATTATTATTCACTGCTAAAATATTGCACGAGGCAATATTAACTTCCCCTACCTGGGCCAAATCACAAAATTTAATCACAGAATGCTAGATTTTAAACGTATTTTGGACTTAAATTTTAAGTAGAATGAGAATTGAACAATTTAATTTTTTCAATTGGCTTTCAAATGTTAAAAATCAATGTTTTTTGAACTTGCTATAAAAACGTGCAAAATCTAATTTAATGGCATTAAAAAAGCTATATTTTTCGAAAATTACAACAAATCGCCCAGTGGCTGTTGGCTTCGCCCCCAGACCTTCGTTACCTCCGACGGCTGGACGCTCTGCCCTCAAGCCCCAGTCTGTGACACGTTTCAGGTACGCTAGTAAACTCAACGTCTTTCCCGATTCAAACATTTTAACTTTTGGTTCAAGCCCTCTGTTTTCAGCAAAATTCTGGTTACGTGAAAAACCAAGCCACGGCTACTGATCTTCCGTTTTACGATATTTTTGCCCCACAAAAAGTTCCTCTTTCTAAAATTTCTGATGACGTCATTGCATGTGATTTGTGGTTTTGCCCCCCCCCCAATGAAAAATCCTGGCTACGCCTAGGCCCCAGACCCCCACAGCCTCCGACGGCTTGGGACTCCTCCTTCAGGCCTCCGTCTGTGATGCGCTTAGCTCGGAGTAGTCGTCTCCCAAGTTAGACACCAGGGCTGTAGTCGAGACCGACTCGTCCGAGACCAAGACCGAGACCGCAAAATTACGTCATCAATAGTTTTCTCGATTTTTTGAAAAAAAGTTTTTGAAGCTCATATTTGCTCATCAGTTGGTTTTATGATTATCTAAATTGATTCAGATAACAAAGTGCTTTAGTCAAAGCGACGATTACTTCATCAAAACATCTAAATATGTCATTTTATGTAGATTTTCACCAAAAAAAGAGATCCTTCAACTAAACTTAACGCCTCTTATTCAAAGCTCGAAGCCTGGTCTCCTTTATTTTTGTCAGAAATTACGGGTCAATAAAACTGACGCAAACTTAATGAAATAAAATTACAAAAAAAATTGTAAAAAGCTATTTGTATATTTGAAGTACCGTATTAAAGATATAGCTACAATCACGCAGCCAGGAGTTTCAAGTAGGCGAGGGGATTTCCAAGCGCGTAACTACAATTATGCTAAGAGAAGGCTTAAACAAAACAATATAATTTTTACCCGAAAAGTATTTTGTTGCAGGGTTGCAAAATCGATCAATTTTTATTTGAGTTCAAGTTTGAGTTCAGTCTATTTTAGCACGTCCAAGTTCGAGTTCAAAAATTATATTTTTTTGAGTTAAAAAATATCAATGGCTCTACGCTATGAATATTTGCCACTACAAAATTAATGAAACAATAAATGATAATTTAAGGACTATCATATGTTGTTTAATATTCTGTTAAAAGTAAAATATAGGTTTTTGAATTCATCAAACACGATAAACAACGTACTTTTCTGTCACGAATAGACCGCACTAATTTGCTTAAAAGTTATTTTCACAAAGACTTCACACTTTTGCATTGCGCTAACCTATTTAATACAAAATTTTGTATAAAGTTAGATTCGAAAATTGTGTAACCGAAATTAATTTCCCTGCAATAACTAACCGCCGCGACTTATTTCATATATTGTGAATCTTTTCAATCTCAAACTCATTTCTTGTAATTGCACATTTTTTGTCAAAAATTAAACTCACAGATTTATTCCAGTGAGCTGCAAATACTATCCAGGTTTTGTACTTTTTCTACAAACAGTAGAGTAGACCATTGCTTCTCAATCTTTTTTCAATGCGACTTAAGTTTATTAAAAAAATCAATGGTGTAAAATTTTGTGGACCATGTATATTCTGATGCATAGTTTAAATTAAAAGCTATGTAGAAAAAAAACAACTTTTCATGATGACAGAACTGTGTTGAAAATCGTACAAACAAGTTTTCACTGAAATGTTTATGAATATTTGCTATTTAGCTTTCAATGTCCTTACCAATAACGTCCTTACGTAGTCTGACATACATGACCTTTGATTTCTAGTCTCCACGAGCACAAAGCTTCTTCACTGCGTGAATTCTATGCTAGTTGGTCAAGCGGTAACGCGTTCGTCTCTGGAGCGGAAGGTGTGAGATTTAAATCTCGGGCCGGTCAAATTGGACACGGTGTTGCCAACGGCTCGCCACCGCTGCGATATTTCTCCGAAAAGAGCTGTGTTGCCAGGGCGCAATGACGCGGAGATAGACCCAGTAACCTTGTTACATACTTCGGCGTATTACAGCGAGCATAATGAAAGATTAAATTTGAAAATATATCGTTTACTACTTTTAAGCGTTTTACACCTTTGTGATCTTGAGAAACTCAAAATTTCACTGCTGGAGTTTTTTGTTACAAAAATGCAACTTGGGTTGACTACTATATGCGTTTATTTTATTACTGTATTGCTTTCTGCAAGTTTTACTCTTTGTAGTTGTTTAAAAAAAAACTACCCGAAAAAATTTTTAGGCGTCCCATAGGTTGAGAATCACGGGAGTAGATAACTGTTAACACAACAATAGTAAAGTTTTCGCTATATAAGAGACAAATATCTTATCACTTAATTAACTCAAGATAAAACGTTGCGTCGCTTTTCCACCTTAATCGTTTCTTTTTTTATACTCCTAGCTGTTTTTCTAGGTCGCCTAAGTATAAAAAGTGGAAAACATGCACTGTTGGGAAAAAGACAATCTCAATTTACAAAGCTTGATCAAAAAAAATATTTCAAACGATTTTTTAATCTTTAAATTTCGTTTTACGAACTTGGACAGTTTTATTCGAGTTCAAGTTCGAGTTTACCAAAATTATTTTTTCGTGAGCGAGTTCGGCAAAAATACCGAGTTTTTTCGAATTCAAGTTCGAGTTCGCAGCACTGTTTTGTCGTCGCGCTCAGCAAACTGTTGTAACTTAATTGTATCACATCCGGAGGTTTGCCCCAGTCGCTAGACAATTTTTATGATTTTTTGTAAAAAATAACCATTTGAATCATGTTTCGCACGTTTTTAGAACTGCTTAAGAGCTAAGATTCTTAATTGCAAAAATCGCTAAGAACTTAATTGCGAAGATTCGGAAGCCGTTTGAAAGAATTAAATTGCTCAACCACTTTAGCCCCTCTTCTTTACTCGTACAGGTCAAGTCCAAGACACGTTTAAATGCTTGCATTCATGAATTAAATTTTGTAAGTGATATGACTAAAAAGAGGAGAGCTGCAGCCATAGGCGTAGCCAGGATTTTCGATTGGGGGGGGGCCCAAACCACAAATCACACGCAATGACGTCACCAGAAATTTTCAAAAAAGTAATTTTTTGTGGGGCAAAGATATCGTAGAATGGAAGATCTGAAACCGTAGCCTGATGGCACTTTGCCAGGATTTTGGTAAAGGGAGAGGGCAAAAAATAAATGTTGAAAAGTGTAAATGTCTAACTTGGAAGACGTGTTGAGTAAGCTAGTGTACTCAAACGTATCAAAGACGGGGGTCTGGGGGCAGCTCCCCCAGCCGCTGGGCATTTTTTGTAAGTTTTTGGAAAAAAAAACTATTTAAATCCCATTGGATCACATTTCGCACGAGTTCAGAACCATTTCAAAGAACTAGATTTTTAACATTTCAAAGCCAATCGAAAAAATTTAGTTGTTCAATTCTCTTTTTGCAATTAAATCCCAAAACACGGTTAGAATCTTGCATTATGGTGTAAAATTTCAATTGTAAGTGATTTGGTCTATAGGGGGAAGTAACGAACATTGCCTCCTGCAATACTTTAGCAGTAAATAATTAAGTTCATAATAACGTTAAACGAGGGCCTGGGGTGGCAACTTTTAGGTCAAAACTCTTAGATTTCTCACAGGTTTTGCATATAAATTGTTTAAAATTTGCATTAAGGGGCCCCTGGCCCGGGAACCTTGGTCGTCAGTCAGGGGCCCTTGGGCTCCCTGGTTGCCAGTTAGAGGCCCCGTAGCCCCTTGTTTGTCGGTTAGGAGCCCAGGCCCCCTGGTTGTTAATTAGGGGCCCTGGGGCTCCCTGGTCGTGAGTTAGGGGCCCCGGGCTCCCTGGTTGTCAGTTAGGGACTCCAGGACCCCTTGGTTGTTGGTCAGGAGCCCTGGGGCCCCCTGGTCGTCAGTTAGGAGGGCCTCGGGGCCCCTCGTTGTCGGTTAGGGGGCTCCTGGCCCCCTGGTTGTTGGTTGGGGGCCCCCTGGTTGTTAGTTAGGGGCCCTGGGGCTCCCTGATTGTGAGTTAGGGGCCCTGGGGGCCCCCTGGTTGTCAGTTAGGCACTCCGGGGCCCCCTGGTTGTTGGTTAGGAGCCCTGGGGACCCTGGTTGTCGTTTAGGGGCCCCCTGGTTGTCGGTTAGGGGCCTGGGCCCCCCTGGTTGTCAGTTAAGGGGCCCCCTGATTGTTGGTTAAGGGGCCCTTGGTTGTTAGTTAGGGGCCCTGGGGCCCCTGGTGGTTAGTTATGGGCCCCCTGGTTTTCAGTTAGGGGTCCCGGACCCCCTGGTTGTCGGTTAAGGATTTCAGGGCCCCCTAGTTGTTAGTAAGGGCCCCCTGGTTGTTAGTTGGGGGCCCCGGGACTCACTTGTTGTCATTAATATTATTGTTAATTACTGTTATGTGCGTAATTACTGAAAAAAAAACTGCAACTAAACATCGCCAGGCTATGTTGTCATAACTTTTTGTCGTTAGTGGTATTTTGATTGGGGGGGCCCGGGCCCCCTGGGCCCCCCCCTTCTGGCTACGCCTATGGCTGCAGCCCACTTTGCCCTCCTGTTTGCGTCACTAGCCATTTTACGTTTAGCTTCGGCCAAGACATCATGAACAAACAAAATTTGCCAATTTTAAAGTCGTGGGTTTGTTCGCTGTTGACAAAGAGACAAAATATATACAGTAGGTTAGTGTATAACCGTTGTCGACAATCGACCTGTAGCGTATAAAAGGGGGAGGGCGGGGCGGGGGGGCTCGAGCCTCCCCCATTGGCCTAAAAAATATGCAAAATAGCACGTTTCTAGTGCTTTTGAGGCCGATTTTTGCTCCAAAAATGAAAACAGCCCCCCAAAGAGATTTGGGAGCCAAAGTTGTGAAGAACTTGCCGTTGTTTGGACCAGAATAGTGGAGTTTTTTGGTTCAGGAGCTCACCCAAAGTCGGTGAAGACCTATTTTTTGGAGATCACCTGATTTCGGCAAGAAAAACCCTTTGGATTTCTGATTTCGGCAGGAAAAACCCTTTGAATTTCGGTGGAGACCTTTTTTTTTTGGAGATCACCTGCATTCGGCCGAAAAAAAACCTTGAGTTTCTGATTTCAGCAGTAAACAAACCCTTGAATTTCTGATTTCGGCAGGAAAAACCCTTTGAATTTCGGTGAAGACCTTTTTTTTTTTGTTTTTGTTTGGAGATCACCAGTATTCGGCCGCAAAAAAAACGCTTGAATTTCTTATTTCGGCCGGAAAAACCCTTTGAATTTCGATGAAGACCTTTTTTTTTTTTGAGATCACCAAATTTTGACAGAAAAACTACCTGAATCTTAATTAAGACTAATGAAAGTTTGGGTCAAGTTCGTTTTCGGTTGTATCAAACTTACAAAAAAGCTTCCCCCCTTTGCGAAATCATGGCTACGCGACTGCAATCGACAATAAAGTAATACGTACACAATGCATTCACTCTTGTTTGATGAGAATCAATAAATTTTAAATTGTGACGGGCTGTTTTTAATTTTTCGCCGATTTTCAGCGTCATTTGTTCTTAAATTTTGAGAGCATCGACGTCAATTTTAGCGACTATGTTTGTAAAACAGTTTAATTCCCATAGCCTTGTCTACTTTGAGTTAAGGTTTCTTGCTTCTTTAGCAGCGTCGTCAAATTGCAAAAGCAAAACGACGAACTTTTTTTAACAACTGCTTAAACGACTGCCAAAAAATTTCTCACTTACTTGTGCAGCACTCTATCACTCTACAACCTCAAAATAGTAGCATTGTGTACATCCTTTGACACAAAAACTTCTATCACATGGGGATCAAAAAAGTCGCAAAAGCATCTGCAGTGCCAGAATTGGGCGAGAACTCTGCAGTTTTGCTTGGACTGTAGTTTCGTTCCCAGTCATCAAAACTGCTATGCGTGAATGACGTCTTTTTTCATGTAAAAATGCGACAATCTTGATATCCACATGCGAAATCTCTTTGTCCTACCGATAATGTAACCGTTTCGTTAGCATCTTACAAAACTACTACATTTTACTTACAAAATTTATACAATCTCGCTATTTTATTTTTTCTTACAAACATTACAAAATTAGCTATTTTATTTTACTAACAGAAATTACCCGGTCTCGAGACCAATTTTTGAGCTACGAGACCAAAACCACAACGGTTCGAGACCAAGACCAAGACCGGTGCAAAACAGCCGAGACCAAGACCGAGATCGAGACCGCAAAAAATTGGTCTCGAGACCGCTCTCGAGACCGAGACCGGTCTCGGGACCTACAGCCCTGTTTGACACTTTCACTTTTTAACTTTTCGTTCAAGCCTACTTCCTTTAGCAAAATCTTGCTTAAATGCCAAACCAGGCCGCGGCTTCTGATCTTTCATTCTACGATATGTTTGCCCCATAAAAAGTTTCTCTTTTTGGAAGTTTATGATGACGTCATTGCATGTGATTTGTGGTTTGGGCCCCCCAATGAAAAATCCTGGCTACGCCTATGCCCCGTGATCTGATGTATAGATCAACGTATTTAAGCTCTGTCGTACTGCTCTATTTCAAGGCTATCATATGGGTAAGCCTGTAGGCCAGTTGATTAAATCAGCTCAATTTTCCAATGCGCAGCAGTAAGTAATTTAAGAATTTTGTTAAATTTTGTTAAATTTTTTAATTGTAAAATTTTGTTGAGTTTTAAATTAATTGTAAAATTTTTTTTGTAAAATTTTGTTAAGTTTTGTTAAATAAAGAAAAAATTTTGTTAAATTTTGCCAAAAACTCAAGCCCAAGTTATTTGTTTGCAACTTAATCTGCCAATATGTCGCAACAATATAATTTGAAGTTTCAGTTGCAATTTGTCACCTTGTTGCTGGAACATTGAAAAAATTGATTTTTCAATTGTAACAAATTCTTTCTGTAACGTAATAAACATTGAAGTTCGATAATTTCAAATCACTTCCAAATTTCATATTTTCAGAGTTTTTCTATCTCCAAAACTACTTAACCAGAGGTGGAGGTCAAAAACTCAACGTTTGACGTCAAAGCCAAGGCCAAGGACTCAAAAAAAAAAAAAAAAAATACGAGGCCAAGGACTGACTTTTCGAGGACAGATCCTCTCGAGGCCAAGGACAGGAATTCTCGAGAACAAGGCCAAGAATTAAGGACACAACTTAATCTAAATTGAGGCTGGAAAATTTCCGATTAAATTTAAGTGCAAGAAACCGCAAATTTTCCATGAAGTTTCAGACGTTGTCCAAAAAAAAGGTCTTCGCAAATTTTACGCGAGGTTTCTAGCGTTCTCCAAATAAAAAAAGGTCATGATCATGGTCTTTTTTAACGGATCACAAAATTGTGCGAGGCCAAGGACTTGACCTTCGATGCCAAGGTCAAGGTCTTCAAAATGTGTACTCGAGGACTCCACCTCTGTATACAAACTAAGAAACTTCGTTCTTTAAAGGCGGTGAATCATCCAGCCAATTCCGATGGTTTACAATAGCTAAAATTGAACTATAATTTTTGATATTTTTTGTTCTAATTTTGGGACTGCGTTTGCAAAGATATTCAACAAATACAAAAAGATGTCCCCCCAAGAAAAGTTTTTGGAAACTCAGAGTTTTGATCTTCCCGCCAAAACTACATTAGGCCTAATGCTTTAGAGAACTGTGGTAGGCCTAATAGTTTAGAGATAGTTTATTTCTAAATAGTTTAGGCCTAATTACCTCTAAACTATTAGGCCTAATACTGTAGTTTAGAGATAGTTAGGCCTAATAGTTTAATAAGATTACAGTAGGCCTAATAGTTTAGACAACTGTGGTTTTGGCGGGAAGATCAAAACTCAGAGTTTCCAAAAATCGGGGGACATCTTTTTGTATTTGTTGAATATCTTTGCAAACGCAGCCCCATAATCAAAACAAAAAATATCAAAAATTATAGTTCAATTTTAGCTATTGTAAACCACCGGAATTGGCTGGATGATTTACCGCCTTCAAGCAAAATATAGAGAAAATCAGAAAAAGAAAAATCTGAAAAAAAGTTTTTTTGACCAAAATCTCGAAGTTCGATATTTCACATCGCAACAGACTTGTTCACTGCTTAATCGTTTTTCGTGCTTCTGGCCTAAACACTACCACCGTGGAAGCCCAGGGAAGAGCCACCAGAATGGCGATTACTTAAACAATCAATGCGAAAAAGTTATCCTCCCACAGGATTGGAACCTGCAGCATTTGGATTACTGGTCCACCGCTCTACCACTTGAGCTAGAGAAGATGCTTAATTTTAGCTATTTAAACCCAGTTCTGTAATGTCGATAATAATTTAATTGTGATATTTTGACGTTTGCAGGCCGGAGTTAAAGCAGTGGATCGGTAATCCAAAGACTGCAGTTTCGTATGCGGTGGTAGGATAACTTTTTCTCATTGTTTGTTTTAGTAGTCGCCGTTGTGGTAGCTCTTTCTCAGGCTTCCGCGCTGATAGCCTTTAGGCCAGAAGCACGCAAAACGATTAAACATTAAAACTCTGGCCTGCAAACGTCGAACTATCACAATTAAATGTTTTTCAGACTTGCTCACTGCCGGTGCTCATTGCAAATAAAAAGATAAAACTATTCACTTAATAATGATGCTCGAATAATTTCGTTAACCTGCAATCGGCGTTTGGGTACGTCGTTATCTCAATTGTTACTGTTATCGCGCGCTTCTTACGGCGAATTAACGTAATCACATTTCACGCTTAACTATATTCCCGCACAACTATCATAATCCCTTTTAACGCTTATTAAGTAAGCGCTTATGATCAGAAGCTTGACAACCTTAGATAAAATGCATATTTTATTAACTTTCGGAAATATCTTCCAAAGTTGTTTTTGCTACATTGAAAGATGAACAAACGATCTACCATGCAGTGAAATTTTGAATTTTTTAGCTGGTGTAGTTTCAAGTTATTATCGAAAACCATTGTGGGCTTCAGAAGCCCTGCCGTTAAGGAGTCAATACTGTACTCTGAAAAAGGTTCAGTAACATCGTAGGCGTAGCCAGGATTTTTGATTGGGAGGGGCCCAAACCACAAATTACATGCAATGACGTCATCATAAATTTTCGAAAGAGGAACTTTCTTTGGGACAAAGATATTGTAGATTGCAAGATCAGAAGCCATAGGCTGTGCGGTGGCACATAACCAGGATTTTGCTATAGGGAAAAAACTTAAACCCTCCCAAGTGTTAATGTAGAAATTGGAGACGTATTGAGCAAACTAATGTAACTCAAACGCATCGTAGACGGGAGTCTGGGGGCTGAGCCTCCAGCTGCATGGCGAATTTTTGGGAAAACTCGCAATTTTAATGCCATTGGATCACAATTAGCTCGTGTTCAGAGCCATTTGAAAGAATCAGTTACTTTGGAACGTTACTCCAAAGACGATGGTTAAATACATAAGTTTGCTTAACTGCTGGTTGTTTTTTGTTTTTTCAAGTGGAGTAAAATATGTAGTAAGTGTGATCGTTAATCTTTAGACTTACATTGATGTAAAGAAACGTTTTAGCTAAAATTAAATTTGTATTTTACTAGAAAACGTGTTTGCTAGATTAGACTTGTATTGTTATTAGGAAAACGTAATGTAATTATTCAATTACACCAATCGCTGTTGTTAATGAAAAATAGCTCAACTAAAATTTGACAAACTTGATGGATGCACGGTACCCATTATTGCGAAAACTGATATATATTGTAAATATTGTTTGCTTTATGACATTGCTGCTTTTTACGATGCTTCGTAGAATTGTGTTAATTTTTCGCCAAGCTTAAGTTTACGTCTGATACTGTTTAAGTATTGCTATTTGGTGCAGTTGACATAGATGACTGCACGGTCTTTCGCTGCTTCCTGCCTGCGTACTTTTAACGTATGGTAAAATAAACTTGACTTGACTACATTTTTAACATTTAAAAGCAAATTGGAAAAGCAACAGTGTTCAATCCCCCTTTTACTTACAATTTATGTCCAAAACATCTTTAAAATCTTGCATTCACGGGTTAAAGTTTGTAAGTGATTTGGCTCAGGTAGGGAAAAGCAAGGTACATTGCCTCCTGCAATATCTTAGCGATAAATAATAATTCATTTGAAGATTTTTCGTAGAAATTTTTGCTTTGTCATAAAAACAACCTGTTCTAGGAGTAAAGTCACGTTCGACAAATAGGGCCCAGGCCCTCTCAATTCGAATTCAATTATTTATACAATGAGCATTTACCCTAGCTAATTTGTTTTTCCAAAGTATTTTGTCGCGTAAAAACAGGCGAGTTAGAGGTATATTATTATTTTAAAATGGTACAATAGATGGTTACGCTTACTAATCATGTTATTGTCCGAGTCGGAATTACATTGTGCGAGGCCCTTGACACTTTGGAGATTTTTGCAACGTCTACCTGGTAAACATAGTTGAAGACTATAAAAGTCTCTCCATTTGAGCGCGGGGCCCCTAGCTGGTTCTTTACAAAATTATGATAAATCCGGCCCTAGCCATTGCATAACGTTCATAAAAAAGTTAAATTTGGGCCTGATATGTAAACTTTTAGGACAAAAACTCTTAATTTCTCCCGAGTTATATATTTAAATTGGTTGGCAAACATTGAATTGAGGGAGCGCGGGGCCCTGGTTGTCAATATTGCTGTTAAATACTGTTCTAAACTAAAATGCTACAAGAAACTGAAACTGAAGAAACAATAGGCTTTTTTGTCACATTTTTGTCATTGGTGACATTCCAATTGGGCCCAGACCCCCTGCCCCTCTCTCCTTGCCTACGCCTATGAGTAACATAGTTTTAATGTTGTTTGTTGGTCATTTTTTACACAATTTATCCTTGTACTACGTATGGATTTCATAAACGGTTTATATTATATATTCTGACTAAAATTGGTTCTAAGTGATTCTGTTATGTTGTTTAGCCTATTATAGTAATATTAAATCGTTTATAATATTAAATCGTCTATGTTTGCAAGTATTGAAAATGCTGAATCCAGTTTGCCTTTACTTTTATTTCTGTGCATTATTCCTTGTTTTCATCTTGAATGAATTTTTAGCTTTTGATTGTATACAGCTATTAATTCAATTGAGCTATAACAAAATTGGTTAATACATTTTGTTAGACATAATATTGACTTGGCTACTGCTTGACTTGAAGACTGCGGTCCCTTCGCAGTTGCCCGTTGCCAAATTAGCATTCGTTGTTATCTTGTCATTGTGCGTTATTTGTTAGTAATTTAATGTGTGTTTTTGAGCAACAATAATAAATTTCTCTTCTGCCCATTGAAATCAATCAGCTTTTGGGTTGAAACGTGAGGCTAGTGACGTCATCACTTTGTTCAAGGTGACCAGCCTTTCATGAAAACCAAGAATGGCAGTACGGTACGGTACGTTCAGAATTTGCGTATTACGTACCTCGCACCTTAAACCGCACCGTACCAGCGTACTGTACTTCAGTTCAATTTCTGAAACGTACCGTACCAACGTACCGTACCGTACCACTACAAAAAAAGCGTACCGTACCAGCGTATCGTACTTTTTAGCAAAAATTCAGGCGTACCGTACCGTACCAACGTACCGTACCGTACTGCCACCCTTGCTTTCAACTACTCGCAACTTTAGCTGACTTTGAAATCACTAGTCTATAAATCAGCGATCTCAATTCACTCATTTAGCGTCGGCTTCAGTTGTCTTTTGCCTCTGTATACAAAAAGCTGACGCAATGTGCAAAAAATCTGGGATTTTTAAATCACTGCGTATTTCGCTAAAGCAGTGTTTCTTAACCATTTTCTTTTGCGACCCAAATTCGTATAAAAACCCTATTCGCAAGAACAGCTGTGACCCAACTAAATAGTTCTTCTTCTTCTTCTTCTTTCTTCATTGCCCGCTTTTCCGTGAGGGTTGCGGGGGCAGTAGCTCAAGATTGAGCCGCCACACCTCACGGTCTTCCATCACCTCCATCATTTCGCTTGGGCGAAGTCCCAAGCGATTCCATCCAAGATCCTCAATGTAATCGGTCCATTTAGTTCTAGGTCGTCCTACTGGTCTTCTCCCATTTGCTTTGGCATGTAAAGCTTGTTTGGGGAGTCTTTCCTGAGGCATTCTGCTTACATGGCCAAACCATCTAAGCTGTGATCTTTCAATTCGGAGAAGTAACGGCTCGATGTTAAGAGATTTTCGAATTTCAGAGCTACGCACCTTGTTAAACAGTGTAACTCCTTCGATTCTTCGTAAAAACCTCATTTCGGACGCTTGCACTTGTGATCGCATTCTTTCGGTCATTACCCAAGATTCATGACCATAAGTGAGAATGGGGACAAAAACTGCTTTGAAAATTGAGAGTTTTGCCTTTTTCGACAATTCTCGTTTCATGGCAACCGAGTAGTGCAAAGCTCGCAATACTGCACTAGCCTTGCCTATTCGGGTATCCAGTTCTTCGTCTTGCCTTCCGTCACTCGTAAATGCAACCCCAAGATACTTGAACTTCTCTACCTGCTTCAGTGTCGCTCCATTCACTTGTAATACGCACTGATCAGGGTTTCTTGAAAGATGAAGTACCTCAGTTTTGGCCGTGCTTATTTTCATTCCGGCGGTGTTGCATGCATCTGCAAAGCTATTTAATGCGCGCTGGAGGCCAGATTGTGTGGAAGAAAGCAGAACCAAATCATCTGCGAATAGCAGACGACTAATTTTGCAATTTCCAATCGTGGCACACTCATCAGCTTGGCTGCATTTGTCGATCCAATTCATGTAAACAATGAAAAGGAGAGGTGACAAAAGGCACCCTTGCCGGAGTCCAACGCCCACATGGAACGGCTTTGATTGCTTGCCATTTACCCGAACACAAACCTCCGGTCTGCAGTAGAATGACTTAATAGCGCGTAACAATTGACCATCAACGCCATACTCCTGCAAAACCTTCCAAAGTTTATCCCGAGGAACTCGGTCATATGCTTTTTCAAGATCGACAAAGCATGCAAAGAGATCTTTGCCATACTCCCAAGATTTCTCGAAGATTTGCTTCAGAGTGAAGATTTGGTCCGTGGTGCTGCGACCCGGACGAAAACCGCACTGACCATCTTCCAGTTTTGATTCCACTATTTCTCGGCATTTCCTTTCAAGGCATTTGGCATATACTTTCCCTGGCAAACTAAGGAGAGATATCCCTCTGTAGTTTGTACATTGCTTGCGATCTCCTTTCTTGAATATCGGAATAATCACACCTGTTTGCCAATCTCTGGGAGTTTTGCCAAGCTTCCACGCAACTTGACACACTCGCGTTAACCAGAGAATTCCTTCTCCAGTCAGCGCTTTCAACATCTCGGGTCTGATTTCATCTTCACCAGCAGCTTTTCCAGATTTTATCCCTTTAATTGCAGTTGCCACTTCTGCTGCAGTGAAAACTTCGTCCTCCTCTAGATGTGTCACTTCGTGTGTGTCACGAGTCGATGCCTTTACAGGATTCAAAAGATCTTCAAAGTATTCTCTCCATCGTGAAAGGATTTCATTCTCATCCGTTAGAATGTTACCGTCAGAATCCTTGATGGAGTACGTGATACTCGATCTTTTGCCACGTAAACGGCGGATGGTCTGCCAAAATACTTTGTTTGCCGAAAAATAGTTGGAATCCAACCGACGACCAAACTCTTCCCATGACTTTTCCTTGGATTTCTTTACTGCCGAAGTTGCCGCTTTTCGCGCCTCAGTGTACCGGGATTGCAAATCAGATGACGATCTGTCCTGCAGCCAGGTCTTGAACGCATCTTTCTTTGCTCGAATAGCTTCTTTAACCTCTTGGTTCCACCAAGGCGTTCTTTTCTCACTATCGCCCGCCATTCTAAGCCGTTTTCGCCCACAACTTTCAGCAGCTGATGAAATGATTGCTGATCTGAACAGCAGCCATTCCTTCTCGATGTCCTCGGATACATCAGGAAGTTGTCTGAACTTAGATGATATACTGGATGCAAACTGTTTTCTTACTTCTTTGTCCTCCAAAGCCTCCCATTTGATCCGGTAAGTCACAGACGACCGGTTGGATCTCTTGTTTGGCCAAGGTTTCGAAAGTCGTAAGGAACATACTACCAGATGGTGATCAGTTGACAATTCAGCACCTCGCTTCACTCGAACGTCCAGCACATCAGAAAACAAATCTGACGAAACTATGCAAAAATCTATCAAAGATTTTTGATCCATACTAGGTCGATACCATGTATACTTGTGAACCTCTCTGTGCTGGAAAAAGGTATTCATGATGCGGAGTCCGTTGCTACAACAGAGCTGCAATAAATACCTTCCATTCTCATTCAGTCCAGTGACTCCATGTTTTCCGATCACACCCTTCCACGTATCTGTGTCTGTTCCAACATGTGCGTTAAAATCCCCCATAAGGACTGTAGATTCAGTAGCTGATACTCGTAGAAGAGCATCATTTACTTCATCCACAAAAGTCTGATATTCACTCGTGGCATTGGGGGCATATACCTGCAACAGGCACAATGACCGATCCAATACCTTAAGCTTCAACATACAGACCCGTGATCCCAAAGGAATCCAATCTGACACACAGTCTGACAAACGGGGGCTTGTGAGAATCCCCACACCCGCTTGTGCAGACATACTAGGATCAGCACCAGAATAGAAGAGTTTCCATCCGCCATCCAGATCCACAGTTCCAGAGCCACGTCGTTTGGTTGAAGAAACTCCGATAATATCGAGATGATACCGCTTTGCTTCCTCAACCAATTCTAGCTCTTTTCCTGTGAGGGTGAGGATATTCCAATTACCCAACAGCAGTTGGTGATGGTTGACCGGTGAGTGTGCGACATTATCTCGAGTACGAATACTCTGCGCTGCCTCCATTCGCCTCTCCAAACGTGTAGCGGGCACATTGGTGGAGCTGCCACTAGGGCTGGCTGGTGGAGATTGTCGCTTATTTTTCGAACGAGCCCCTCTGCCTAAGACTCGAACGCCATAGGGGTTTCGCTGAATGACGACCTGGGAGTCCCTAGGCGCTCCCCTGCCGGACGAGGTTCCACTTGTGAAGGTGGCCCCATTAACGTCGTTCACGTAATTTTCATTATTTGTGCTCATCATGATTTGTTTTGCAGTTTAATCTAACTGCGGAGAGGTTTTATATCAGAGTTGTCCTTCTCCTAGGTTATATGCTATAAAAAATCAGTAGACGCAATGTGCAAAAAATCTGGGATTTTTAAATCACTGCGTATTTCGCTAAAGCAGTGTTTCTTAACCATTTTCTTTTGCGACCCAAATTCGTATAAAAACCCTATTCGCAAGAACAGCTGTGACCCAACTAAATAGTTACAAAACAAAAACATAAAAAAAAAAATTTATTAAACATATATTGCCATTTCGCTTCAACAATTTTGGAAATCGTGGCTCAACATCACTCAACGCTAAACGCATTGGATGCTTTGCATCAAGCTCGTAGCAAAAAATCCGCAATGGTTGAGGGGCTGTTTCGGGGGCTCAAAATTTTGTTGCAAAAATAACGTAATTTTAGGCCTATTTTGATCAAAATTAATACTTTTAAAATTTGGCATTGGAATTGACAGTGCAACCAGGCGCGTAGCCAGGATTTGGAAAAGGGGGGGGCTATTTTGAAAGAGTGAGAAGTGTGCAAACGACCTTGACTCGAATTTTCATTGACCTTGAATCAGTTTCAGACGGTTTGTCCGAAATTTGAGACGAAATGTCTCGGAAAGATTGGAATTTCAAAGGTTTTTTCCGCCCAAAATTAGGTGATCTCCAAAAAAAAAAAAAAAAAAAAAAAAAGGTCTTCGCCAAAATTCAGAGTGATTTTTCGGCCGAAATCCAAAATTCAAACGTTTTTTCCGCCCAAAATTAGGTGATCTCCAAAAAAAAAAAAAAAAAAAAAAAGAAAAGGTCTTCGCCAATATTCAGGGCGATTTTTCTCCCAATTTCGCAAGTTCAAACGTATGAGGGGGGGCTCTTTTCGTATGGGGGGGGCTGTTTTCCATTTTTCACATAAAATCGGCCTCAAAAGCACAAAAAACATGCGATTTTGCATCCTTCACAAGCCAATGGGGGGGGCTCGAGCCCCCCCCCGCCCCCCCCTGGCTACGCTACTGAGTGCAACTATGATTAATCTGGTTGCATAAATGGGCTATGTGAGAGGTGGCTAATGGTAAAATTTCTGTTCTATTATTTACAAGCTGGTAAATCATAAAATCCTATAGTTCAATGAAACCCACACGGAGGAAGCTATTTTGTCTATATTTTATATAAAAAATGATTCAGAGAGAGGGGGCTAATAGAAAGAGATTTGAGAGAAGTAATTCGTAATTAACTAACACTGAATACTAAATAGCCCCCTACCCCCTATTCCTAAGTTTTCAAAATACTTTTAGATGGAACCTTCGTTCAGCATTTTTAAACAAGCGATGAAATTTGATTGCTTGTTTTCGGCAATTTTTCAGTTTTCACTGATTTTTTTTTTCACAAATTAGCCCTCCTAAACGTATGTTTCAAAAGATGCTTTAAATAACTTTTTGGTCCATTCCAGTGCAAAAGACTGTTTCAGTAGTGCTAAAAACGTGGTATTTTCCTTATTTTGTATTTTGGTCGACAGACCAATGCCAAAGCCCCTGCCCCTACCTCTGCTTACGCTACTGCTCTGCATCCAGAAGGTTTCTACATTCGTCTTTCATAAATGCCAGATCAGAAAACCCAATCTCGCATAAATATGAGTTTGGAAAAGAGATTGTAATTTTCAAGGCTTTTTCATACAATACTGGATATTCGTTTGCCTAACTATGAAATAAAGATAATCAAACTACTGAAGGCTGTACTTGTGTCAGCTACCCATTCATAGAGCCTTGGCGACCCACATTTGGGTCGCGACCCATGGTTTGAGAAACTCTGAGCGAAAGCGTCGCAGTTGTTTCCGTTAAAATTTTTCTCTAATATACGACATGCTACGAGTGTCCTAAGGTCCTTTCATCTATACGCAATAGTTATGACATCACAATTGGCACTACTTGTGACTGAGACTTGTGACATCATAATACAATTGTAACGACAAATTAAGAGGCTATAATCATTACTTGAGAATAGCCTAGACTATGTGCACGTCGGGCACGGTCGCACGAATCTTCATTGACGTCCGCACGTTGCACATAAAACGTTTAGCAGGCAAATTCAAACAGCGTACCAACGTACCGTACCCGTACCATTACAAGAAAGGCGTACCGTACCAACGTAGCGTACCCGTACCATTACAAGAAAGGCGTACCGTACCAACGTAGCGTACCCGTACCATTACAAAAAAAAGCGTACCGTACCAACGTACCGTACTTCTTAGCAAAAGTTGAGGCGTACCGTACCGTACCGTACTACCATCCTTGATGAAAACCAACTGGCAGTAATTTTTTGTAAGATTTTATTTTGTTTGCGATGCTTTTGATAAATGATTTATTTTGTACTGTAATTAGTTACAACAAAAACGGCAGTTATGACCTTATTTTAATGACATCATTAGTGGTCGCGTGGATTTAAAGCGGTTGCCACTGAAACGATAGCTTCGAGTTCGATTCCAAGTCAAAATAAACCAAAGACTATAAAAACTGGTAATTGTACATTTTCCTGCAAGGCGTTCAGCATTAAAAAGGACAGTATGAAGATCAACTAAGTGTGGCCCATGTGAGATTTTGTGGGCAGGTGGCAATTTCACTCGAAGACCGAAAGGTCTTTTTGCTGTCTGTTGATCAAAGCAGTTGGTACATTCAGATGTAATTGTAACTACGAAATCAACTTAAAACCATTTTAAAAAATTGGTTTATGATAAATTTGTTGTTATCAATTATTTCAAAACATTCACGTTTTTACATTTTTAAACCTTTATGAAGCATAATTTTAACACCACCAAAAATTCCGATCTGAAATTTGTGGATCTTGTATTAGCTGATGTGAAAATGAAAGCGACATAACAGAACTAAGGCATTGTTATTTTTATCACTGGCCAACTTTGATGCACAAATAATACCAAACTATCCCGGAGTTGTCTACGTCTGCGTTCACACGTTCCGGTAGCAGGTTTGGCAACCAAGATTTCTATATCGTTTAGTAAAAACGCATGAAAGTGCATTGGCAATGAGGAATGAATTTTTGTTCCTAATTATTATCAAACTCGCAAGTAAATGAGACACGGTGAATAAAATTCGGTGTAATCCAAAAGGGGATCCCAAATCCAGGCTAAACAACTCAAATTTGGTCTGAGCTTGCCCGTAGGCCGATTGCTGTGTCTCACCTTTAGTGCAAGAGTAGCGAGAGCTATCGCAGTTACAGCCAGAAAGATTGTGAATCCAAAAGCGCAGTATAGCCATTTAAACAAGTTCTTTTCGGGTGTTTCATCTGAAAACAAAGCGTTTTGGACTTCAATTTTTGTTGGGCTAAAATTCTTTAATAGAAACAAAAGGTTACTGTGTTATCATACTTAATATATTGCAAGAAACCAACGACAAAAGTCACTGTAGGCTAATAAAGTACTCTTGGTTTAATTTCGTTCACCTAAGAAGCTGTTTTTGGCAAAAACTTTATGAAGAATAAATCGAGAGTTTATTAGTCACGAGTAAAGTTTTTTTATTTTGCTTTACACGATCTATAGAAGATAAAAGTGGCAATATAATTTTGAAACGGTGTTACGCAAGAATTGCGTCATTACATCGACTTAATATTTTGGAATCGCACTTACAACAGCAGAAGCAGTAATCACTTCATATTTCACATCACTTAAAAGTTTTTCGATTGCTTCGTGAATTTGTTTTATATTTTGATGTAAAATACTATATTTTCGCTGGAGCGGATCGACCACAAGCACACGAACTTAAAGGAGATGAAGCATTCAGTCGGTTCCGGTATACAGTTTACAATAGCTAATATCAAAACATGATTTTTGAAAATTTTTGTTCTCGTTTTGGGTCTGCGGTTGCGAAGATATTCAACAAATACAAACAAATATCCTACCTAAAAAATTTTTGAATACCCTGAGTTTGTTCTCTGAGCCTGAATTTCCAAGAAAAAGAGAAACTAAATAATAATATTTAGTAGTAATCTTTTCAGTAACATCTTGTGACCAATCCAGTTTTGGTAAATTTTCCCCTTTTTTGAACATTCAGACTTACTCAGGGTATTGGTGTGTGGTAGACAGGTGGGCAGGTGGCAGCTTGACTCGAAGACCAAAAGGTCCCTTCGCTGTCTCCTGGCCAAGGCAACTTGGTAAATAAAATGTAAATACAATTACAAAAACTTTTTGGAGGATATATCTTTTTGTATTTCTTCAATATCTTTGTAAGCGTATCCCCAAAATGAGAACACAAAAATTCAAAAATTATACCGGCATATCAATTTTAACTATTGCAAACTACCGGAGTTGCCTGGATGCTTCACCCTCTTCAACAATTTTTGTGACGTGCGTCGAATGAATGGTAGGCATCTAGGCGATTGTTTTCAAACTTGGTAGAGCTCAAAGTTCGTTTTTTATGTGTTGGGTTTATTGCGTTTTTTTTTTTTCGTAATTTTTTGATATGTATTTTACATTAGTGTAAAAAAAGCGATAGAACTTAATATTTCACTGCTAGATTTTAACATTCTTTTTTGATAATTGATGAGAATTAAAATTATCAGTGACATTGTTTCAAGGTAAATGATTTTATTGCTGGCTTGTAATACTGAGTTATTTGTTTGCTCCTTTTTTGCAAGAGCAATTTCACTAAAGCAATTTAAAAATTTTCAGGATCACAATTCCCGCGTACAAGCCAGGCACTTCAGGTCTGTCCAACCGCACCAACCCAAAGCACACATTGTGGGTTCTGTTTGCATATCTTTCGTCAGTCCGGGCCATTATATGCAGCACAACGGGTAGACTGCTTTGCATCAATGGGAAATGAACGTTTAGTGCCTTTCCCAAGAGCACAATGACGCATTGCCTGCTCGGAAATCGAACCCGGGAGTCCGCAACCTGCAGACCGATGCTCTCACAACGAACTATCGCTGCTGTTTCATTCTTGGCCATTGCCAGCTAGGAACAGATTTTCTGACGCAAATGTTTGTTCAATTTAAGCTGTGCAGGAAAATCACAAAAAATTAAAAACCACAACAGAGTCTGTTTTATCAAAAGAATCCCGCAGCTAATTAGAAATACTCACTATGAAGTTAAAGTAAAATAGAGGATGCTGGGTCAGAAAAACCTACCATAGTTTAAATCCTTATTAAATAAATGCTGCTTCAAATACCGGTATCCTCATAGTTGGAGTAAATTTTAAAAAATGGTTGAATTGCCATTTGGCCGAGAATAAAAAATTCAAAAAACTACTAATTATTTATTGGAGTTTTTTCAAGAATTTTGAAGTTTTGATTTGGCCTTAACACAAAAAATTGTGGATATATTGTGAAAAATTTTGTCACTCATAGAAAAGTAGCATTTGAAACTTCAAGAAATTTCGAATATCATTTCAACTAAGCGAAAAAAAACCTGTTTGTGAAAAAAAGTAAACAAATGCTTTCTGCGGTAAGTTAAAGGTTTAGAGCTGCAGACTACCATGTCTCAGTTTAGTGCTTCAGACCTTATCAACAGTTTGCAAATAGCTAAGGTCGAAATATAATTTTTGAAATGTTTTGCCTTCATTTTGGGGCAGTGGTTGCAAAGATATTCAACAAATATAAAGAGATATCTCCCGTAAAAAGTTTTTGGAAACCCTGAATCTGTTTTATCAGCCTGAACTTCCAGGGGAAAAGAGAGACTAAATAATATTTGCTCTTTTAGTAACATCACATGGCCTAAATCCAATTTTGGTAAAGTTTTTTTTTTTTGGAAATTCAAGCTGGGAGAACAAAATCAGGGTTTACAAAACTTTTTAAGAGGCATAGTTTTTGTATTTGTTGAATATCTTTGTACCTGCAACTCCAAAATCAGAACAAAAAATTTCAAAAATTCTATTCCAATTTTAAATATTGTAAAGTATTGCAATTGCTTGATGCTTCACCGCCTTTAAATTATGTGTTAAATATAATACAAATATTTGTTAAATTATTAAAGAAAATGTTGCCATGATACTACTGCAGTGAATCGGTAGTTCAATAATAGCATTTCATTAAATTGAAGTATAAAAATGACAATATTTTAAACTATTTTGGTAACTTATTTTCTGTTATTATGTTTTAACTTAATGTGCAGCGTTAATTAAACACAAAACTTTCAACATGTATAGCTTAGTTTGGTGCTAGTGTGTTAAAACATTAAATGCTTTCAAAGATTTTGTGGTTAAATTTCATGTTACTTAAAAATTCTGAATACTATACAAAATCAGTTTAAACTATAAAATAGATGCTATTTTTGCCATGAGGCTGTCTGCTAAATAGAACTGATTTTCTTTAATATTCTAAAGAATCTTTAAAATAACATAGTTACGCTAAATTATGCGTTAACATATGGTACAAAATATTATGATAAACAACAAGAATATTTACAAAATCAGTCAAAAATTCACAAAAACTATTAAATTCACTTAAAATTTTATGAAAATGATAAAACAATAAAATCGATTTCGGTCTCAAGAAAAAACATCGTCAGTTACTGAATAATAAGCAAACAAGTTAAGCTCAAAATAAAGGGCAGAAGCTCAAAATAAAAGCTCAAAAAAGCTCAAAATAAAAGGCTCAAAATAAGCTCAAAATCTCAGGCCCAAATTAAGCTCAAAATTTTTATTAACTTTAGGGCCAAACTCGGCCCGAACCCGACTCGAAAAGTCCGGCCCGACTTATAACTCTGTTTTGTGTAGCAGATGTTATAGCTGAGGTTGCCAGCAGTTTTTTTTTCCGTTTTTAATTTTCTAACTTGTTTCCTTTTTATTCAGAAACTGACGATAATTTTTTGAGACCAAAAGCGATTTTATTATTTTATCATTTTCATGAAATTTTAAGTAAGTTTAGGAGTTTAGAAGCAAAAGTCTGAAACTTTGCACTCGTTAGTTGGAAAATGGCCAAGTAAAATAAAATTACACCCGACGCGTGCATCGGTCGTTTCGATAAACTTAGTAGATAATAAGCTGGATATTTAAACTTACCACTTCTGGGTGTCCGATCTACACGTTCAAAAGTCGGCAGTTTAATATTGACGTAGGAGGTCCTTTCCCGCGAAATCCCGGTATGATGGCTTGGTCCGTCAGCGAATACATTCGCATACGCATTTTCATCTATCGGCATTATGTTGAAGAAAAAACGTTTAATAAAAGCTTTTTTTTCCAAGGCTGCAAACTAGCCTACAACGCTAAACCAAAAATATATTAAATACACCTCAATTTTAAAACTGCTTTCATCAACCGGTATCAACTTATACGTACCTTAATTATCATACCCATAAACCATCTAATTTCAGCTGGTTTAGTTTATGATGTTTCCAGACAAAAATCATAACGAATTTTTTAATACAATTAATTGCATTAAAAAATTTATGGAGCGTCTTCAACTGAAACGGCAGACTTGGGTTCAATCACCGGTCGGGTCAAAATAAATACTGCAAAAATTGGTATTCACAGCTTTCCTGCCTGACGTTTAGCAATTAAAAGGACAGAGTGAAGCCTCCAATGCGTGTGGTGGACAGATGGCAGCAGCTTCGCTGTCTTCTGGCTAAGGCAACTTGGTAAATATTCAATATAATTGCATTTATTTGTTCACTTGAGTTCAATTTCCGGAGACTTACGTGTAATACCAATAAAAATACCAGCAGGCACAAACAGAATCAATTTTTATCCTAATCACGTAATTAAATTTGGGCTAATTTAACACTTAACACAAGTAATTGTTGGTGAATGCGTAGAAACTAAAAGGCTATTCCAAAACTGAGTGTAGTTTAAGTCACTAACTGTCAACCAAACAGGATAGCGAAAGACCTTTTTTCTGCTCTTATGAATAATATTATTGTTATTATTAATCACTTGTTTTTGTTTTGGTTAACCTTTTAAAAATTCATTTTTAAAGTGAACAAAAGAAACAAAGCAATAAATTCAAACAAAAATAGCAGTTAGCAGGCGAAAAGAGCACATGTAGTTTCACCAGTCTCCAACTACAATTTAATGAATTCGGATTTAATTAATTGCGTATCTATCCTGCAGTAGCCTATTTTGGACAAATTCTAAATCTCTTGAAAGTTTTCTACTTCATTGTTTGATTTTTTGCTCAATTCAGTTTGCTGTTTCTTTGGATTCGCGATGTAGAAATAATTGCCGTACGTTTCAGCTGTACACTTCATATTACGACAACGATTCAAATCGATAATTTGTTGTTTTGCCATACCTTTGCACTAGTAACTGTCCTTTCTACTGTGTCATACTTAGTCGGCGGTTGAAGTTTTGTGCAAGCGATTTCCGGCTTCAGATACAGTCTTCTACCCTTGCCTGATAATTATCAGACAAGTAGTACAAGTGCAGCATTGAGCTCTAGCCGTCTGATGTCATGTAGTTGCGCAGGATAGTTTTGAATTTATTTAATGGTTGTTGGTTAAAGTGTAGCCAGCCCCAGTATACTGCACGTATCCTCTTCTAGGATGCCTTACTTTGTTATTTGTTCCTCTATTCTAGTGCCCTACCCCACTGGTACCTGCCAGGCAATAATCGGTGCGCTTACTTTTTCAGGGGCGGTTACGCCGGTTATTGCCATGGCTTCGCCGGCCCGTTCGCGTTCTGGAATACGTAGGAATTTGCTAGTTGGTTAACTTCAACTAATTCTTTAATCGTCCCTACTCTGCTTAAAGTTTACTGTTTGGATTTGCCGTCACCCCACTGAAGAACTTAACGGCGATACAGCCTGTTTGGGGCATTATTTTAACGATTTTATAGGTGTGTTTATTATTCTTAAATAAAAGTTTATGTTTTGAGATTTTTAAAAATCTCTAAAGCAAATAATCTGAAAAACGAAACAACCTAAATTATACAAATGTAAAAATGTAATAGAGCATACAGTATTTTATTTTTTGACTTGTATACAGTATAGATACTTTGGCAAACTGTATAGGTGGAAGGAAGCTAATATTTTAATCATAAAAATTACTGCCAATGTGATTGCAATAAGTTTATTTCGTACGTTTCGTTCCTCTTTCGATGCCATTTTCAACGAACAGTTAAAACTACACGAACTACATCCTAGTAATGACTAATGAAAAATTTCCGGCTTTGTCGGGCTTGTTTTTTATTTTTCATTTCGGTTGCGTAGTTTTAACTGTTTGTTGAAAATGGCACCACTAGAGGGCGGAAACGCATGAAATAAACGTATAAAAATCACATTGGCTGTAATTTTTATGTTTAAAGTATAGATATTGCTTAATACAGATCCACTTTTTCTTGATATTTTACACAGCTGCTGTCGAGACCGACTCGTCCGAGATCAAGACCGAAACCGCAAAATTTTTCCGAGACCAAGACCGAGACGGAGACCGGTATCGGTCTCGATTTTGGCTTCGAGACCGGAAAAATGACGTCATAGTTGTTTTTTTCAATTATTTGAAAAAAAATTGGGGGGCTCAAATTTGCTCATAGGTTGGTTTTTTTATAACATAAATTGAATCAGATGACAAATCGCTTTACTTGAAGTAATTGCATCACCAAAACATCTCGATGACGCCATTGTATGTGGATTTTTACTGAATTTAGTTTTGAAGAGTGCCTTCAACTAAACTTAATGTCTCTTACTCGAAGATCGGAGCTTAATCACCTTTATTTTCTTCAGGAATTACGTGTCAATAAAACTGACTAAAACCTAATCAAAAAAAATTATAAAAAGCTCGTTTTATATTTGAAGTACCACATTATAAGTAGCTATAAAAACGCAGCCAGAACTTTCGATTAGGGAAGGGGAATTTCAGGCGCGTAACTACGATTATGCTAAAAGAAGACTTAAACCAAACAACAAAATCTTTTACCCAAAAAATGTCATCTTGTCCGGAGATTTGCCCCTAGTCATTAAGCGATTTTGTGATTTTCTGTAAAAAATTGCCATTTTAAATCATATTTCGCTCGTTTTTAGAACTGTTTGAAAGAACTTAACTGTTAAGACTTGAAAATCGTTTAAAAGAATTACTTTGCTCAAGTCTTTTATCCCCTCTCATTTACCTATCAATTCCAAGATACGTTTTAACGCTTGCATTCATGAATTAAATATTCTCAGTGATGTGGCTTTGAGAACTGAAGCGTCTCTGGATATTTTACATTTAGTTTATGCATTATAAACAAACAAAATTTACCAATTTCAAAGTGGTTGGTTTGTTCGCTGTTGACAGAGAAACAAAATACGCAGGTTATATCACTCTTATCGACAATCAAATGATATGCATATGATATGTTCACTCTCTTTTTTTTTAAGAATTAGTAAATTTTGAGTTGTGACTATAGCTGTTCTTTGCCGATTTCCAGCCCAATTTGTTCTTAAATTTTGTGAGCATCGATGTAAATGCACAGAGCTGGACAGCGCTGTTTCGAGCTTTTAGCCCTCATCGGCAGCCCTCAGCTACTCCAACAAAGTTATTCCCCAGCTGAACAAGACTCTTGGCCGAACTGGACAAACCTTTAGGGCTTGCACAGCGGCAGAGGCTTTGTAGGGAATAAACGATTTTTCACTTGTGGTACTTAAAATAAACAAGTGAAAAAATCGCTGAACCCTTGTAGTAAGGATAGTCATAGGCTATCCCTACAACAAGGGTTCCCCTTGTGTGACCACGGAAATCATAACGTCAAACTTGTCGATTGATGTAAGGACGTCAAACTTGTCGATCGATTACATCGATCGATGTAAGGACGATCGATCGATGTAAGGACGATGTACGTCGATCGATGTAAGGACGTCAAACTTGTCGATCGATGTAAGGACGTCAAACTTGTCGATCGATTACATCGATCGATGTAAGGACGATCGATCGATGTAAGGACGATGTACGTCGATCGATGTAAGGACGTCAAACTTGTCGATCGATGTAAGGACGTCAAACTTGTCGATCGATTACTTGTCGATTACATCGATCGACAAGTTTAGGACGTCATACTTGTCGATCGATGTAAATGTTAGCGACCATGTTTGTAAAACTTTTTAATTTCCAATGCTCTGTCTGCTTGAGCAAAAGCTTTTTGCTGTTTTTGCAGCATCGTAAAATTGCAAAAATTTTAATTTTTGCAGCATCGTAAAACTGTTTTGAACGACAGCCAAAATTTTTTTCAGTTACTTGCGCAGCGCTCTGTCATCTCAAAATAGTAGCAATTTTGCTTGCAAACACAAGAACATCACTAAAATTTCAATTGCTTTGAATCAGTAAAAAATGTAGTTTGCTTTGAATTCATTACAAAACATATGCGTAGCCAAAGAAAGGGTGGGGGCAAGGCCCCAGAGGCCCCCCTAATTGAAATGCCACCAATGATAAAAATGTTCCAAAAAAGCCTATTGTCTCTGCAGTTTCAGTTTCTTTTAGCATCTTCGGGTACAATAGTACACGCGTACAACAGTAATAAACAATAATATTGACGACTAGGAGGGCCAGGCCCTCTCAATTCAATTTTTGCCAACCACCTTAAATGTATAACCCAAGTGAAATTAAGGGTTTGTGTCCTAAAAGTTGCTGTCTCAGGCCCTCATCTCACCTTTTTATGAACGTAATGCAATAACCAAAGCCGGATTTACCATATGGCACAGTGCCAGGGGCCCCGTGCTCAGGTGGTAAGACTTTTTTGGTCTTCACCTATATTTGGCTGTAACATGTTGCGAAAATTCCCAAAGTGCCAAGGGCCCTGGGCAATAACATGGTCAGTAGGCGTAACCAACTATTGTACCATTTTTTATTAGGAACAATTTATCTCCACCTCCCCAGTTTTTATGCGACAAAATACTTTTGAAAAATAAATTCGCTAGGGAAAATGCTTATTGAACAAATTATTGAATTTGAGTTAACGTAGCTTGGGCCACCTGGCCTAACATGCACTTCTATAACTGATTATTTTCATGACAAAACAAAAATCTCTAAAGAAAATCTTCGAGTGGGTTTTCATTTACTGCTAAAATGTTGCACCAGACAATGCACTTTACTTCCCCCTACCAGGACCAAATCACATACAATCAAACTTTAACCCCAAAATGCAAGATGTTAAACGTATGTTGAACTTCAATTGCAACTAGAAGGAGGATTAAACAATTTAATTTTTTTAATTGGCCTTCAAATGTCAAAAATCTTGTGCTTTCAAATGGCTCTAAACATGTGCGAAATGTGATTCAATGGCATTAAAATCAGGGTGTCGAACCAAACCTGAACCCGAACCGCAAACCCGAATGAACCGTTTCATTTTGGTGAACCCGAACTGAACCTGAACCAGCAAAATTTTACTTCAGTGAACCTGAACCAAACCTGAACCCTCAAAATTGAGCTCAAGTGAACCCAAACCGAACCTGAACCCCTAACAAAAGTAAGAATATATTTTTCCATATCCGGATGCCGCTGGCGCTGGTACACGCAAAATAAGAGCAGTGGTGATCATCAACAGAATAAACAATTTCTCCTTTTTTTTTCTGGACGGACGAGTAACGACAGTTAAATTTTAAGTCAATGAACTCGAACCGAACCTGAACCAGTAATATTTTACTTGAGTGAACCTGAACCAAACCTGAACCTCGAAAATGGTGCTCAAGTGAACCCGAACCAAACCTGAACCGCAAAAATATTTTGAGCAGGAGCTAAACCTGAACCCGAACCGTTATTTGAAACGGTTCGACACCCTGATTAAAATAACTTTTTTTTCCAAAAAATTACAAAAAATTGCCCAACAGCTGAGGGCTTCGCCCCCAGACCCCGAAAGCCTCGGGTCACTGGGGCCCCGCCCCAGACTCCGGTCTGTGATTCGTTTGAGTTACACTGGCTTTCTCAAAACGTCTCCAAAGTTACGTATTTGCACTTCTCAACTATATTAGTTTAAGCCCTCTCCTTTTGCAAAATCGTCGTTAAAGGTGCGTTTAGACTGGACGCGAAGCGAAGGTTGGCGACCTTCGCCAACCTTCGCGAGTCTTCACGAGTGGTTGCTAATCTTCGCGACTGGTCGCTTTATAGGCTAATTTTAATAACTTACTTTTAAAATCTATTCAATGAGCAGAAAGCTTTGAGTACTGTATTATTGAAGCGCTATTATAGTAATCACAAGTTCTGTTTCGTCATAGAGCGCTGGAATTACCAGTAAAATGAAGATTGAGTTTATATTATGTTATCACGCAATAACCGTGAAGAAGAGTCTGGACTAATAGCTCAGGTAACAAAACAATCTTGGGAAAAAAGTTTGTAAAGTTTAAGTGAAAAACGAAGTACAGTAGATCGAATTCGGAAATCAAAAGACTAGTCATTTCTTCAAAAACGTAGTAGTACTTAGCCTATTTACTAGCTATCAATGATTTGTTTAGATCCTTCCACTGAAAACTTGCCATAATCTGTTTTGACGATGACAGTTCTGGGTTTTAATGCAGAAACGCAAAAAGCTGCAAGCAGATGTCAAAAGTTCTTTTTAGGTGTTTACTCAGTTAACAAATCCTTAAACGCTTTCACCATCCATGTCTCATTATGGTAGTGGTAGATCAACCGGTATCTTGTAGAGTGTAGACCAATAGGCTTGTGTACAGGCACATTTAAAGCATAAACTATGTTGTTTTTTTGATGTGATGTTTCTTTTTCAGGCAAGCATGTTGTGATACCTGTTGTAAGCTTAAACAGTTGTTTGTATTTGTTATTTAGTGCTGTTTATGAAGACTCTCAATGTTAACGCTATTAGTGAAACAGAAAGCTGGATTTGTCATCAGTTATGTAGTGGATTTTTTGCTTATTGTGCAATGGATTGCTGTGTTGATTTGCTGGAGAAAGCAAACAACATTGCAGTTTTTGCATGATTTGACACTATCATCGAAGGACAAGAATTTAGCACAGTAATACCTGCAGTTGCTGTGAAGAAAAGTCAGCTTCTAAAACTAAATTTGGTGTTTTACTTGCTAGCGGAGCGCGTATCGATGTTTAGTGCGAAGTTAAATGCTTTTGATAGCATTTTATTAGTTAGCATTTTCTTGCGGTACCAGTAGGCTACGTTGCGACGGTCGCATTTACCTCAAAGGGCTTCGCTCCAAACCACCGTTTGTAAGATACAGATAAACTTATAGCTGTAAGGTCAAGCCCCCTCTTCTTAGCTAGTTTTGGTTATGTCCCTGATAAAAAACATTTAGATTTTTTTACGTGAAAATTGTTACTCAAGCATTTGAAATAAAAGTGTTGTTAGTTCTCACATTTTCATGTAACTGACGCTTCCTTCCCCAGTCCAGTTGTTATTATTATAAATGCTGTATCAAGTTTTTTGTTTAGCGGTGACTAAATTGTGGTAAATCTGTCCTTGGTTAATGCATTACGTTCATCAAAAGACTAGATATGATCTTGAGATAGCAACTTTTAGAACGAAAACTATCCATTTCTTCCAGGTTTACGTTTAAATTGATAGGCGAAAATTGATTTGAGGAGGTCCCGGGGCTCCTGGTCTTCAATATTGTTGTTCGCTACTGGTGTAAGCGAAAAATGCTAAAAAGAAACTGAAACTGAAGAAACAATAGGCTTTTTTGTCGCATTTTTGTCACTGGTGAAATTTTAATTGGAGGGAAGGACCGCTTGGCTAAGCCTATGCTCCAATTGCGGAAAACAAAAAAGGTATTTGCAAATTTTCCGCGAGGTTTTTGGTGTTTTCCAACAAAATTTCACCGGTTCAAAAAATGGTGCTGTCCTCGAGCCGAGGACAGGGCAATTTTTGAGGACCTAAGGCTTCGAGGCCAAGGACTTGAGGCTTCGAGGCCAAGGCCAAGGACTTCAAAATGTGTCCTCGAGGACGTCCTGGTGGTGGTGGTGGTGGAACTACCCGACCCCTTCTGAGGGATGAGGGCGCGGAGGAACTCCGCGGAGACCCAACAGTCGGGTCTCACCCCAAGGTCTGGACCATAGATCGAGAATAGAGAGAGAGGAGCCAAAAATAGTTTTGCGAAGGGGTTCAGAAGCAGGGCAGTCGAGGAGGAGATGATTGAGGTCCTGTAGAGGGTGTCCACAGGCACTACAATCAGAATTCTCCTTCCGATTGATCCTGTGAAGATATGAAGATAAAAGAAGACTGTGACCATGGCAGCGAAGACGAGAGAGCTCACTGCGTATGGAGCGAGAAAGAAGAAGTTCCTCCGAAGAGACTTCGGGGACTTGGAAGTTCAGATGGGAGTGAGAGATGTGACGTCTCCAATTGCGGTAGTGGGAATAACGGACTTTGGCAATAACTGGAAGGAGAGGGCTAGGGATCACATCAGTGGGAAGAGAGGCACCAGTTTTGGCAAGTAAATCAGCTTTTTCATTTCCGGGGAGACCTGCGTGTCCGGGGACCCATTGGAAGCTCAAAGTGGTATTGTTGGAGAGGGAGAAGGCAAGGGACCAAACATTCCATAGGGACTCAGGCAGGAGATAAGAGGGGGCTGAAGAAAGGATACAGAGGGCTGATTGAGAGTCGGTTAGGAAAAGAACTGACTGGAACTTGCAGGTCAACAAATGGCTAGTACACCAAACGAGACCTTGCTTGAGGGCAAAGGTTTCAGCTGTGAAGCTGGAGGCAATTGGACCAGAGGAAAAGGATAAGAAATGGGATGTGTTGCATTTGGAGCATGTAGCATACACTCCAGCGCCACCAGGACCAAAAAGGGAGGGGACAGATCCGTCAGTCCATACTTGGATATCAGAGGGGGGGAGGGAGGATAGTCTGCTTGAAGCAATTTGGAGTCGGGCTGTACTGCTGCCTGTGCAGTCGGGAATGAAGGGGGAAACAGTGAAGTGGGTTGTGGACCATGGTGGAAAAGGGGGGCACGTGATCAGAGACTCGCGTGGGGATGGGAGTGGTTGTGTGGCTGAAGAACAGAATGATCTCCAGGAGGGTTTCTTCTTTAGTCGAGAGGGAACGTTTTTAATTGCCAAGGCATAAAGGCTGGAGAAGTCGGAGGGAAGGCGCAGAGCACGTTCAAAGGAGTAGAGGGTCTGATGCTCTAGAGTCAGCTTTAGAGGAGGGAGTTGGGCCTCGAGAAGGAGTAGTGAGGAGGGGGTGGAAGAGAGGCAGCCAGTAATGACCCTGCATGCAGCTCTGTGTAGAACTTCCAGATGATTGGTTGCAGTGTTGCAGAGGAATGGAAACCATCCAGGAGAGGCATATGTGAGCACCGGACGGACAAATGCTTCGTAGAGTAGGGAGAGAGATGCTTTTGTGGGACCCCAAGAGGCAGTGGCAATTGAGCGAAGGGCTTTGTGGCGTGGATAGAATTTGGAACACAGGGATTGGACATGGGCCCCAAAGGATAGAGTCCGATCAAAGGTTACTCCAAGGAATTTAGGGGTGGGATTGAACAAAAGAGGAAAGCCCAAGAGGTTCAGTCGGGGCTGGAAAGTGGCTTGATGGGGATCTGTAGAGAAAAAGGAGGACTCACACTTCTTTGGATTGAGTGGAAGTCTCCATAGGTTGGACCATGTTTCTAGGACGACGAGGGAGGATTGGACAACAGAGGAGGCTTTGAGCGGGTCTGGGGAAGAGGACCAGATGGCCAGATCGTCAGCATACAGGGAGGCATGGGCATCCCGAGGTAAATCCTTAGTGATGTCATCAACAAACAGAATGAAGAGGGCTGGACCAAGAGCCGAGCCCTGTGGGACCCCACGTCTGATGTGGAAGGAGCGGCTGTGGGAACCACCAACCTGGACTTTAGCTCTACGATCAAAAAGGAAGGAGCGCACCCAGAGAACGAAGCAAGGGGGGAGTTTGAGCGAGAGGAGTTTGTGGAAAAGAGCAGAGTGCCAGACCGAGTCAAAAGCCTTGGAAAAGTCAACAGAAGCCAAAATGGTTCGGTCTGGAGGCTTTTTCTTTTGGAAGCCGTCCCAGATTGATTGAGACAGAGTTAGAATTTGGTCAAGGGATGACCTACCAGGACGAAAGCCGGCCTGGCAAGTGGAGAGGAGATGATTAGATTCAAGGTGAAAAGTTAGGCGAGAAAGAATCAAGCGCTCAAAAAGCTTGGAGATGCAGGAGGTGAGGGAAATGGGGCGGAAAGAGGACGGAGAGGAAGTGGGTTTTCCAGGTTTATGAATGGGAATGATAGTGGTAGGTTTCCAACAAGAGGGGAAGGTGTGAGAGTGCCAGGACCTGTTAAAGAGAGAAAGAAGGAGGAGCTGTGCAGGTTCAGGCAGGTGCTTTAGTAAAGGGTAGGCAATCTGGTCAGGGCCAGACGCAGTGGAAGAGGAGAGATTGCTGATGGCAGTGGAGAGTTCAGTCAAGGAGAAGGGGGAGCAGAAAGAATTGTGGAGGGAAGAAGCATCCTCACAGCTAGCTTTCCGGAGTTCATTCATGAACTGTCTTTCAGCTCTGCGCGAGGAACGGGGTGTCGCTTGAGATAGATGTGAGCGAAGATAAGAGGCGTAGTGGTTGGCAGTATCAAGAGGGGAAGTGCAATCAGGAAAAGAAGGGTCTTGGGAGGTGTTCTTTTTGCCCGAGATGGCGTTGAGAAGCCTGAAGACAGCACGAGAATCAGAACGGGGAGACAGGTTAGAACAGGTGGCTTGCCAGGTGGCAGGTTTGGCTCTAGAAATGACGGAGGACGCCCTACGAGAAGCGTCTATGTATCTGAGGCGGTGCGACTCAGATCGGTGTGCTACGGAGCGGGCCCTCCGTCGTTCCCGCACTGCAGATTCCGCTTCCTGGGACCACCAGGCTTTGGGGGAACGACCAAGGCGGCCAAAGGGGATAGAGGCCTTGGCAGCTTCGACTAAGAAAAGGGAAAAGGAGTGGGCAGCCTGGTGGATGTTGAGTGCATCAAAATCAATAGAGGGAAGGTGCTCAGCAATATAAGATTGGAAAATATCCCAACTGGCCTTTTTGTAGTTGAATTTGGGAGGACGAGTGTTTGGGTGACGAACTGGAGAGAGGGAGAGGACAATTTCAATGGGGAGATGGTCCGAGCCAAGGCCAGGGAGAGTACGCCACTCACAGTGGGGAGCGAGAGACGCAGGAGCTAACGAGATATCAGGGGAAGAACGGCTCCCAGTGGAATAATGAAGGAGCGTGGGAAAGGCGGGGTCGTTCAGAATTTCCAGACCGGAGGAAGTGATCCAGCGAAATAGGTCATTTCCGAGCGGGTTAGGGGGAATGAGACTGTCCCATGTTGGGTGGTGAGAATTGAAGTCTCCGAGGATAAAAGTGTCAGGGGAGTTAGAAAGGATGTCAAGATAGAAGGTCCTGGTGCGAGAGTCAGAACGAGTGTTTCTGATGGGAGGGGAGTAGAGGTTAAGAAATTGAAGAGGAGAGTGGTTGGAGAGAAGGACTTTAACACAGGTGTAGTCTGAGTGGGGGTCCTGGGAAGACAGAGAGGTCTTGTCTCCTCTCTGTCTTCGAGGACGTCCTCGAGGCCAAGGACGTCCTCGAGGACTCCACCTCTGCTGGTAACACTTGTTGCGTAATTAGCGCGAGGTTTATAGCAAAAAAAGCGAAGGAGCTGCAAGATAAAAAAGAAACCGAGGGATCGAATGAGCAGGCGCAATAAGAAATGCTGCAAGCACAATTTCAATCATACACATATAAAGTGGGTTAGATCTTAGATGAGTTGAACTGCGATAGGCCCATGATGTACCATGAATAATCTGTCATTGGTGGTAAGGTAAAAGTGACTAGCATGGCAGCGTTAGCAAAGAAAGTGGACAAGGATAGTTTGTTAGCCTAACCTATAGCAGAAATGATCTCGATTATGATGGTAATCTACAATCACTAACTTGTAATCGATTACGCAATTTTTAAATAATCGTAATCAGAAATCAATGACAAACAATCGTAATCTACGAATTGCACATAATCGAGCCATGGCTGGCTTCTTCTGTAGGCTAGGCTTCCAGTACCAAAAGCGTGAATGATGATGATATAGGTGTATAAACTGTATTATGGGAGTGGTACCGTTGATCAACTCAGTCGCGTAGCCAGGATTTCGCAAAGAGGGGGGGGGGGGGCTTTTTTTGAAGTTTGAATCAACCGTAAACGAACTTGACCCGAATTTTCATTGGTCTTGAATTGGATTAAGGAAAATTCAGAGCGTTTTTCTCTCCAAAATCAAGTGATCTCCAAAAAAAAACAAAAAAAAAAGGTCTTCACCGAAACTCAGAACGTTTTTCTGTCCACAATCATCATCGTCCCGCGATCTTTGGGGGGACTTTTTTCGAATGGGGGGGCTATTTTTAGACAACAAATCAGCCTCAAAACTGCAAAAAACATGCTATTTTGCATACTTTTCAGGCCAGTGGGGGGGGGCTATAGCACCATTTGCTCCCCCCCCCCTAGCTACGTTACTGGATCAACTACAGAATACAATGCTAGTGCAAGACATGCGTGATTGCAGCTATTAATAACAGCCCAATAATAATGATAATGCAAAACAGAATTACAGGGTAGATTGCAGCAAAAATGCAGGATAGATTTCGACTTCGTACGTATTGTTACAAAAATTTATTTTTTAATTTTGGCGAAGTGTGTCCCTGATAAAAATGATAAAATCGTAATAGCGATGATTAAAGGTGAAATAATCGCAATAGAAAATCGATTACATGGGTGCGTATTTGTAATCGTAATCGGCGGAATCGATATAATCAAACCATAGGCCATTGAAAGAACAGATTGTAGGTACCGGTACTAAAATATTGCTATAAAAACAGTGTTTATTTTGAGCTAAATGTTAAAGTCAGAGGTGGAGTCGAGGACACAAGGCTCGAGGCCAAGAACAAAAAAAAAATCCGTGGCCAAGGCCTAGGACAGCTCTTCCGCGGACAGACCCTCTCGAAGCCAAAGACAGGAATGCTCGAGGCCAAAGCCAAGGACTTCAAAATGTATCCTCGAGGCCAAGGACGTCCTCAAGGACTATACCTCTGGTTAAAGTCATCCAAAAACTTGGAAGTGTTTGCATCCACGGATTGCAGATGGTTTCAAAACGTTAAATTTACGTAGGCCTATTGTACAGTGGTTAGTGGTAGGGCTAAAACGAAAATGAATGACGAATATTCATTCGCAATTTTTCTAATTACTTTTTTAAGATTCAATATTAAGCTTTGGGTTAGGTTAGATCTAGACATTGTTTAGAAATTATTTTGCAAGCCTTAGCATAAATAGTTAATTTTAGATGCTCTTGTTGCATGAAAGCATAGAGGCAGATTTATAGCGTCTTGGCACTGAGTAGGCAACTGTCTCTATCTAACTATGGATCCTACAATTTTGATCTAACAGTTTCCATAATGTTCCATAATAGCGCCCCTGCAAACAATTAACGAGTACATCTATTGCTTTTTGTGGGAAATAATAAGCTGCAGCCTCATAAGGCTATTAATTATATCGCTGTTCGCAACCTCCAAAGATTTTTCGATCGCAGCTTCGTTACTGCATCTGAGCCTATTATTATCTTGAAATTAGATTAGACTGTAAAATATACCTTCCAAAACAAAAAAGACCACCATAGCAATAAATTTTTCCTTACAATCAGCTCAACAGTGTCATTACGAATGTTCTTGAAGTGAGTAAATAAAAAAAAGTAAATTATACTCAAAATGTTAACGGATTAACGGACTTCATTAACTTCCGTTAATTTCAGCTGAAAATAACGAATTAACTTTAACGGAGGTATGAAGTTTGCTAACGGACTAGTGGTTTACTCAGCTAACGTTTTGCATTAACTTGCCCACCTATGAGTTTGTGGAATATCGAAAGGTGGTCATAATCAAAAAACAACATGGTGGTGGAATGAAGAAGTGGAGGTTATCAAAACGAAAAGGCGTTTGTATAAAGTATGGTAGAAGAAAAAAACCCAACGATCAAAAGAACAATACTGGGCTATGAAAAAGAAAGTTAAAAGAGTGGTAGCTGCGGCGAAGGAAAAGGAAGGCAAAAAATGACAGAAATTCTTGAAAAGAAAAATTCGAAAACACTGCAGTATGTCTTTAAACTGTGCAAACAGAGCAAGAAGGATAAAAAAGAGATAATGGGAATGCCTTGTATCCTTGGAAAAAATGGAAAGCTAAAGGTGACACTGCAGGAGAAAATTAAAGTCTGGAAGGAATATGAAGCGAAGCTGTTAAATGAAGAAAATGATTGGAACAAAAGTCTGGAAATAACTACGGTTGAAGGTCCATGTGAACAAGTTTCTACAGAGGATGTGATGGAAGATTTTGTTCTAATGAATACAGGAAAGGCGGCTGGACCAAGCGGAGTGACAGTGGAGTTGTTAAATGTTTACAAAAAAGAGTCGGTGAGAAGATTGGCCAAAGTTGCAAACAATATGCTGGAGGGAAATAAATTGCCAGAGTGTTGGAGAAAGAGTAATTTCAATCTGATTCCTATTTTTAAAGGAAAGGAGATGTAAGATCGTATGGAAATTATAGAAGCATTAAACTGTTAGAACATGATATAAAAGTGATTAAAAGAATTTTTGACAGAAGGCTACGGAAAGTTGTGAAACTGGATGAAATGCAGATGGGTTTCATGCCAGGTACGACGGACGCTATCTTCATAATGAGACAGTTGTTGAAAAAATATGAGATGGCCGGAAGAGATCTACAGTATATATGGTATTTGTGGATCTTGAGACAGCCTTTGATCGTGATCCCAGAAAGGTGATTTGGTGGTCGCCTAGTAGAAAAGGGGTGCTAGAAAGAGAAATAAAAGCGATAATGGAAATGTATACAAATATTGAAACATCCGTCAATGTGGAATACACGAGATCAGAGTCATTTGATGTAAAAGTTGGAGTCCATCAAGGATCGATACTTAGTCCCCTTCCGTTTGCATTGGTGATGGATGAAGTGACTAAAGACATCAGAGAAGGAGTTGTAAAGGAAATGCTTTATGCAGATGATATTGTGCTAGTCGGTGATAACTGGGAAGAGGTAGAATCTCGATACACTCGATGGAAGAAAGCACTACAAGAGAAAGGAAAGAAAATAAATGTAAACAACAAGACAAAGGCTTTTTATATAAGAAAAAATTTTGTACGAATGCAAATGCGAAAGTATCCTTGCTCTGTATGCGGCAAAGGAGTGGGAAAAAACTACGTGCAGAGTACAAAATGTCAACACTGGGTGCACAATAGGTGTTCTGGAGTTCATGGAAGTTTAACCCAAGAGAAGGATTTCACTTGTAAAAAAAGGCATCCCTGGTGTGCTACTTGAAGATGAAGATCAAATGATAACTTTGGATGGAGACAACATAGAAGTGGTGGACATGTTTTCTTACCTTGGAGACGTAATCAGTACGGAAGGAGGAGCTCAGGAGGCTGTAACATGAAGAATTAGATTGGCATGGAAAAAATTTAAAGAGGTTTCGAATGTTATATGCGGAAGAAGCATGTCATTGAAGGTTTGAGGCAATTTACACAAAAGCTATGTGAGAAAATGCTCTAACTTATGGTGCTGAATGTTAGGCATTGAAAATGGAAGATGAAAGGAGACTGAAGACCAGAGAAATGAGAATGTTGCGAATGATATGTGGGAAAACCTTGAAAGATAAAATGAACAATGAGCAGATTCGTGAAATGAGGGGTGTAGTGAGATTGGAAGAGTTTTTGAGAGAGGAAAGGTTGCGATGGTTGGGACATGTGGAGAGAATGGATGAAGAAAGGGGTTCAGTAAAGGAACTACTCTTAGAAGTTAATGGGACAAAAAAAGGAAAACCGAAAAAGTGGTGGAAAGAAGTACTAAAATGTGGCATAACTGCCAGAGGTTTGCAAAAGTTGGATGCACAAGATTGTGAAAGATGACGACTAGGCTGCAAAAACCAACTGACCCCTGCATACGAGGAACTTCTGCTGGGCTCCAGAAATAGAAGGAAGCCCATTCCTGGAGCAAAATGATGATGATGATGACTCCCACCACTTCTTACACCATGAGTTGGCTGTTGCTAGAACGTTGTATCACCGAATCGACTCCCACATTCAAAAATCATCTGAATGCAACTCTCAACTTGATCTCACCAAGAAAACATAGATCCTAAATGGTTTCCCTGCTAGATTTACCCATCCCTTTTCTAAGAGTAAAACCGACAAGCCAGCTAGTACTCAATTAACTTTTTCCGGGTTCACAACCCTACCCTACAACAAAAGTGTATCGGACAAAATCAAGCAAATACTTTTGAAAACCGGTGTTCAAGTGGCGTTCGAACCATTTTTAACAATTATCTGATTTCTCCCTTCCCTAAAAGATCAAATAAATCATAATGAAAGTCCAACTTGGTTTACGAAGTTCCCTGTTAGAATTGTGCTTTTGTTTGCAACGGACAAACCAAGCGAGCCCTCAAATCTAGTATAAAGGAATATCAACGAGCAATAAAATTTTAACGGCCCGAGAAATCAGCACTTTGGCAGCATTTCATGGAAAATGATCACCTCATTGATTGGTTTGAAGTCAAAATTTTAAAAGTGGAACATGATTACTCGAAACGTCTTTTTACTGAAAGTTGGTACATCAATGAAAAGCCCCAAGTGCTCAATAGAAACAATGGTTTATCGTTCCCTGCTGTTCACAGAAAGTTGCTTAATTCCAGCGTAAAATTTTTTGTGGTTTAATCTTTTTTAGTTTTTATATTCTAACGTGTTTTGCTGCAATGCTAATTGGCAGAGGTGGAGTCCTCGAGGACACATTTTGAAGTCCTTGGCCTTGGCCTCGAGGCCTCAAGTCCTCGAAAATTGGCCTGTCTTCGGCTCGAGGACCTGGAGATCGCCTGAAAAATTTTTGTGAAGACCTTTTTTTTGGAGAGCACTTGCGCTTGTGTCCGTGGTCCTTGGCCTCGAGCATTCCTGTCCTTGGCCTCGAGAGTTCGAGAGTGTCTGTCCTCGGAAAGGCTGTCCTTGGCCTCGGATTTTTTTTGTGTCCTTGGCCTTGGCCTCGAGCCTTGTGTCCTCGACTCTACCTCTGCTAATTGGGAGCAATTATTTTTATAAGAACCGCTTTCTTTCATATTTGTACGCACCTTTACATTTACCTGTATGACGTAGGTTATCGTAACAATGAATTTTATCGGAGCCTTGCTTTGAATTTTTTTCGCTAGTTATTCTACGACAGCAATGTGTGGGATCGTTTTTCTGATTTTTGCTATCAGAAGTTGATGACGATTTGCCATCACTACTGATAGCAGTGCTCTGATGAAGCTAGTTGTTTCTTACTAGCGAAACGTCTGCAATAAAGTTGGTCTTTTGAGTAGCACCTGAGTGATTTCTCAAAGCTTGCCTATAAACACAAGAAGAACTTCAAAACTTTCTTATTTAAAATGCCTGGTGTACGACTACATTACATTTTTTCGTAAATTAAACATATTAATAGATTTACAGCAGGAAGAGACTTTTTCACCGGAAATTTTTCATCAACTCTTTTGATATTTCTGAACCAAATCTAACCAAACCTCAGATTGTTTTTACTCTAAAACTAGCCTCAGAACTATCCTAACCCAAACTCAAATTAACATAGGTGGGCAAGTTAATGCAAAACGTTAGCTTCGTTAACCACCAGTCCGTTAACAAACTTCACACCTCCGTTAACGTTAATCCGTTATTTTCAACTTTAATTAACGAAAGTTAATGAAGTGTGTTAATTCGTTAACATTTTGCGTGTAATTTACATTTCGTTTTATTCACTCACTTCTAGAACACGTATTGACGCTGTTGAGCAGATTGTAAGGAAATATTTATTGCCATGGTGGTCTTTTTGTGTTTTTTTGAAGTTACATTTTACAGTCTAATCTAATTTCAAGATAAAATATAAGTTCAAATGCACCAACGAAGCTGCGATTGGAAAATCTTTGAAAATCGCGAACAGCGATAATTAATAGACCTCTGAGGCTGCAGCTTATTACTTGTCACAAAAAGAGCTCCTTTCTTCAATTTGTTCTATAAAACTTGTGCTAATACGCAACAAGTGCTACCAGTGCAAACTGGTTTGTACCGGTACGATGAATGAATGGTGCAAATATTAACGATAAAAACCTTAACGGAAGTTAACAGAACTTAACGGAAGTTACTTTAGTTCGTTAGCAGAACTTAACGGAAGTTAATTTAGTCCGTTAACATGACTTTTTAACGGATTAACGAGTTCAAGAAAAAGTTAGCTTCGTTTTTCACAAATTAACGATTAACGGACTTGTACCCATCTATGCTAATTAACCCAAACTATAATCTAAACCCTTAAAAAAGTAAATGACAAATGCACCGATTAATATTCCTCATTTTTGTTTTATTCTTTTTAACTTAATAATTTTCGGTTGCATAATTACCAATATTGGGCACCGCAGTTTTTTTTTTAAGTCCGCAGTTCGTAACCGAATTTCAATTTTACAAGTCCGCAACCGCAAGTCCGCAATTGCACGTTAAAAAGCTTTAGTCCGCTACCACAAGTTCACAGGGATATTTCAGCTAGGATTCTTGAATCCGCAACCGCAAGTCCGCAACCACGTTATTCATTAAGTCCACAACCGCAAGTCCGCAACCACGTAATTCTTAAAGTCCGTAACCGCAAGGCCGCAAATGCATAATTTTTTAAGTCCGAACTGCAAGTGAGCAACGAGTCAAAAAAGTCAAAACAAAAATACAAGTCGAGAAAGTCGACGCAGCGAACACATCGAAAAAAGAAAACAATTAGGAAATTATGTATAGGCTAAATATTTGCATGCACATAAACTTTTTTTTGTTAACCAGTCGAGTAGGAAGTGAACACGTGATATCAGCTCAGGACTTTTTTTTTTTTATAAAACTACAGTGTTTTCGTGTAGACCTACCAACATGCGAGAATTAAACTTTCAATCTATTGTGATAAATTAACTAATTTTATCGATAAATTATTGATTAATTTTATCGCTAATTTTGTGACGTTATAAGTAAATGATGTCACAAATACAGCAAATTAAACTCGAGCTTCAACGGCCTAAACGAGGCTAATTTTGATTTTGATTTCATACGATAACAACAAAACGAACTAGAGCGAAGTACAGTCTTGTGCAAATTAATTGACTAGAGTTGTGTTTTTGCATTTTACACTTTGTTTTATGGTACTTTTTTTGGATGCTCGGATATATCTCAATTGTAGCCATAGACGTAGCCAGGGGGGGCCCCCAAGTAAAATACCACCAATGATAAAAAATTATAACAACATAGCCTAGCGATGTTTAGTTGCAGTTACGGACGACGAGGGAGCTCCGGGGCCCCTAATTAACAACTTGGGGGCCCCTAACCAGCAACCAGGGCCCCTAACTAACGACTAAGGGGCCCTAGGGACCCTAACTAACGACCAGCGGACCCTGGGGCCACCAACCGACAACCAAGGGGCCCCGGGCCCCTAACTGACAAACGAGGGGTGCGGGGCCTCTAACTGACGAAAAGGAGGCCCTGGGGTTCCTAATTGACAACCACGAGCACCCAGGGCCCCTAATTAACAACCAGGGGGCCCCTAACTGACAATCAGTGGGCACTTGGGCCCCTAACTGACGACCAGGGGACCCTGGGGCCCCTAACTGAAAACCAAGGAGCTCTGGGGCTCTCAAGTGACGACCAGGAGGCCCCAGGGCCCAAAACTAACGACCAGGGTGCCCCGGGACCCCTAACTGATAGCCAAGGGTCCCGGGCCAGGGGCCCTGTAATTCAAAATTTTAACAATTTATATGCAAAACCTGTGAAAAATCTAAGAGTTTTGTGCTAAAGGTTGCAACCCCAGGCCCTCGTTTAACGTTATTATGAACTTAATGCTATAACACAGGCGGTAATGCAAACCCCCAATTAAAATACTACCAATGATAAGTATAATGAGAGCGTAACCAGTATGTTGTCCTTGTCCGGAATTGCAGTGTCTTTAATTTAGGATTTACGCGTACAAAAGTAAGTAATAATAACGACCTCCGCGTTTCCACGTCATAATAATATCATGCAATTTTTGGACGTTTCAAAAAACTGTCAAGTGACTTGATTCGAGTTCTCCACTTTTTGGAAAAAAGGTATTTTAATTTTGCTTTAAATGTTTTTTGTTTTTTTTTACGAAAGAACTTAAGGGCACGATCTTATCTCAAAATCATAGGCGTAGCCAGGGGGGTGGCATAGGGAGCCCGGGCCCCTCCTTAAAAATTCCACCAATGACAAAAATTTAACAAAAAAAAATCTTATTTCTTCATTTTCAGCTTCTTTTAGCATTTTTTCGTACAACAGTACAGGCGTACAACAGTAATTAACAATAAATCATATTGACGACCAGGGGGCCCGGTGCACCCCCTTAATTCAATTTTTCCAACCAATTCAAACGTATAACCAGGGTGAAATCAAGGGTTTTTGCCCCAAAAGTTGCTACCTCAGGCCCTCATCTAAACTTTTTATGAACGTAACGCAATAACCAGCGCCGTATTTGCCATATGGCACAGTGCCAGGGCCCAGCGCTCAGATAGCAGGAGTTTTTTTGGTCTTCACTTATATTTAGCAGGAAGATGTTGCAAAAATCCCCTAAGTGCTAGATACCCCGCGCAATGTAAATCCGGCCCAGAAATAACAAGTTTAGAAAGCGTAACCATCTATTGTACCATTTTTCGATAACTCCACCTCGCCAGTTTTTACGCACAAAATACTTTTAAAAAAATAGCTAGGGAAAATGCTCATTAAACAAATTATTGAATTTCAATTGAGGGGGCCTGGGCCCCCTGGCCGTACATGTACTCCTATAACTGATTAACTTCATGATAAAACAAAAAATCTTGAAGGAAAATGTTTCAGCTGATTACTACTTACTGCTAAAATATTGCAGGAGGCAATGTGCCTTACTTACCCCAACATAGACCAAATCACTTACAATTAAAATTTTACACCATAATGCAAGATTTTAAACGTGTTTTGGACTTTAATTGCAAGTAAAAGAAGGATTGAACAAGTAAAGTTTTTCGATTAGTTTTCAAATGTTCAAAATCTGGTTCTTTCAAATGGCTGTGAACACGTGCGAAAAGTGATCCAATGGGATTAAATTAGTTTTTTTTCCAAAAACTTACAAAAATCGCCCAGCGGCTGGGAGCTTCGCCCCCCAGACCCCCATAGCCGCCGCCGCCAGCCCCCATACCCCGTCTGTGATACGTTTGAGTACACTAGCTAACTCAACACGTCTCCTAAGTTAGACATTTGCTCTTTTTAACTTATAGTTTTCGCCCTTTCTCTTTACCAAAACCCTGGTTAAATGCCAACGGGCTGCAGCTTCAGATCTTCCATTCTACGATATCTTTTCCCCACAAAAAGCTCCGTTTTTGAAAATTTCTGATGACGTCATTGCATGTGATTTATGGTTTGGGTTCCCCCCAATCAAAAATCCTGGTTACGCCTATGATTGTAGCTGTTGCAATGTTAGACGAATGCATCAAGCACCACAAGATGTAGCGAGAAAACGGACAAATAGTATTATGACGTCACAGAGGATTTTGAGTTGGTAAACAGTTTCCAAGAATGAGACCATCTTTTTCTGTTGTGTGCACATTGTGGTCAGACGTATTAGACTTCTAAAATTCTTAATGGCAGCAATTACTCCTAGGAAGCGAAATCGCATTCCTACTCTTTCAGAACATTGTAGCTACACCCAAACAGCCATTGCAAATATTGTAGGGGTTAGTCAAAAGTCTGTGTCTCGCATTATTAAACAGCAGGAAGCAACGGGTTCTGTTACTCTAAGACGCAAATGAAAGTGCGATAAAAGCGTAAAACTACACCGAAAGATGATATTATCCTTCAAATCAGCAAAAAAGATCCATAACAAGTTTTGATTAACCGAATGATTTGCAATCTGCAGGAGTTAATGTAAGCTCAAGTACAATAAGACGCCGTCTGCTAGAGGCTGATAGAAAGGCTATGAAACAATTAAAAAAGCATCCTCTTTCTAAAAGAATTAAAAAGAAAAAATTGCAATGGGCAAAAGCACATAAAAATTGGACCAAAGAAGAATGGAAGAAAGCGCTGTTTTCAGACAAAAGTCATTTTTTTGTTCAAGAAAGCACAGCCAATTTGCCGGGATCAGCAAGGGTTAACAGTGAAGTCTTGCCCACTTCAATGAGGAAGTAAAACACCCAAAAATAGATATTTTGTGGTTGTTTTAATTATTATGTTTTAATTGGGATCTCTTGTACCAATCGAAGGTATGATTAACTCAGACAAATATATATACGTAATTGAAAAGAAAGTCATTCCAGATATGAGAAGGGCATTTCCTGATGATAGAGGATTTTCCGGCAGAATCTTGCCCCTCTTCATTCTTCTAAAAAAGGTAAGAAGGTTTTCCGAAAGCACAAATTAAACGTGTTAAAATGGCCTGAAAACTCGCTAGACGTTAACCTCAAAGGGAATTTGTGGGCATTAATGAAATCTAGGTTACAAAAACTCGATTGCACAACTATGACCAAGCTAATAAAGACCATTATTCAAGTATGGTATCGAGACCATAAAAAAAACAAAAAAACTGCCAAACATTGATAGAATCTATGCCAAAGCAAGTGATGCAAGTGTTAAAAAACAAAGGTGGCCATATCCGTTACTAAAACCTAACTTTTGTGAAGTTTAATGTTACAATAAAAGAGGATTCATTTATTAGGTGCTTTTTACTTCTCTAGTCAATTAATTTGCTCAAAACTGTATATCTGAAGTTCTGCACAGACAAAAAATGCTACGTTTTTACGTTTAGGGCCGTTGAAAAGGTGGAAGGAAGTAATGCCGTCACGCAAAGAAAACACCCATAAAATTTCAAAACAATTCCTTTTATTTCGCGTTATTCCCATACGCTCACGTTGCCACTATTATAAACGTCAAATACAGTTACCCAGCTTTGCTTCAGCTCTCACAAAATGCGAACATTTGTCACAATTGAATCAACCTACTGGATCATATTTGTACTACGCTGATAGTAATTAAACCTTGCTAAGATTCGTCATGCTTGACTGATTAAAAGCACAAATATTTTACAAAACCAGAAAGCAGTTATTTCGATATTTGTAAAAAAATTGCGGAATTGCGGAATAAAAATAGTCCGCCACCGCAAGTCCGCAATTTGAACTGCCAAAGTCCGCAATTGTTTTCGTTAGTCCGCAATTGCGGACTTGCAGATTTGCGGAATAACTTGTGGACTTGCCCAGCCCTAATAACCACTCCCATAAATATAAGTGAATTCCATTGAGTTAAATTTTAGATTTTCGAAAAGGACGAATTTTAATTTTGTTTTCCAACTCTACCGTATATGAGTAACTACAGATCCAGAATTTATTGGAGGAGACGTTGCACAGATACGCATGTACGTTTGTACTAACACCTATACACGCTACTAGGGTCGGATTGAATTTGAATCCGCTCACGAGTTATTGATGAATTTGAATTCGACTTTTGCAAATTCGTCATTGAATTTGAATTTAGTTTTTTCAAAGTCAATGAATTTGAATTTAGTTTTTGCAAAGTCAATTAATTTGAATTTGAATGTCTTAATTAAACACTCGATGAATCTGATTTTTTCAAATCAAAACTTACACCGTGAAAGCGATTTATAAACTGATCAAAAAGACTCAGAATCAGATCAGAACTCAACTAATTGTTCAAAACTTGTTCGCAGAGGTGGAGTCCTCAAGGACGTCCTCGGCCTCGAGGACACATTTTGAAGTCCTTGGCCTTGGCCTCGAAGCCTTAGGTCCTCAAAAATTGCCCTGTCCTCGGCTCGAGGACAGCACCATTTTTTGAACCGGTGAAATTTTGTTGGAAAACACCAAAAACCTCGCGGAAAATTTGCAAATACCTTTTTTGTTTTCCGCAATTGGAGCATCGGCTTAGCCAAGCGGGTCTCCCCCCACTTGAAATTTCACCAGTGACAAAAATGCGACAAAAAAGCCTATTGTTTCTTCAGTTTCAGTTTCTTTTTAGCATTTTTCGCTTACACCATTAGCGAACAACAATATTGAAGACCAGGAGCCCCGGGACCTCCTCAAATCAATTTTTGCCAGCCAATTTAAACGTAAACCTGGAAGAAATGGATAGTTTTTGTTCTAAAAGTTGCTATCTCAGGATCACATCTAGTCTTTTTATGAACGTAATGCATTAACCAAGGACAGATTTACCACAATATGGCGCAGTACCAGCTAAGGGCCCTGTACTCAAATCTTAAGCTTTTTTATGTTGTTCATCTACATTTGGCAGAAAGATGTTGCGAAAATCTTCAAAGTGCCAGGGGCCCAGCGCGATATAATTCGGCCCGGCAATAACATGGTTAGTAAATGTAACCATCTATTGTACTATTTTTCAATAACAGTTCATTAATTAGTCGGCAGCGTAGCCGAGAGGATAAAGGCGTCGTTTTTACGACGACCCTGATCGAATGATCTGGGTTCAACCCGCACCCTAGTCACGTTGTTGCGTCCTTGGATAAGACGCTTTACGATAATTATCTCTGCTTGGTGGCTTCGAACAAGCAGCAAATTCAGTGGACAAGAATTCGAAGAAATCCACAGGAACATCATCAGAAACTCCTAAGCAAGTGCGGATTCTTCCAATCACGAAGTAGTCCTGGTAATGAAAAGTGTGCGGATCGTCCAACAAGTTAGCGTCTGACGCTGTCCGGTGACAGGAGGATAAATATGCGCTACAACAACAACAACAAAAACAATTCACCTCCACCTCGCCAGTTTTTACGCACAAAATACTTTTAAAAAAATTAGCCATGGAAAATGCTGATTTGAACAAATCGTTGAACTTCAATTGAGGGGGCCTGGGCCCCCTGTCCTAACATGCACTTCTACAACTAGTTATTTTCATGACAAAACAAAAATCTCTAAGGAAAATCTTCGAGTGGGTTTTCATTTACTGCTAAAATGCTCAAATCCCAAATTAAATCGTTCATTGTACTCGCTGTAATACGCCGAAGCATGTAACGAGTTGGCGGGGCCCATCTCCGCATCATTGCGCCTGGGCAACACAGCTCTTTTCGAAGAAATGTCACAGTGGTGGCGAGCCGTTGGCAACACTGTGTCCAATTTGGCCGGCCAGAGATTTGAACCTCAGACCTCCCGCTCCAGAGACGAACGCGTTACCGCTCGACCAACTGGCCGGTCTGCTAAAATGTTGCACTAGACAATGCACCTTACTTTCCCCTATTTGGACCAAATCACATACAATCAAACTTTAACAACAAAATGCAAGATGTTAAACGTATTTTGGACTTAAATTGCAACTAGAAGGAGGATTAAACAATTTAATTTTTTTAATTGGCCTTCAAATGTCAAAAATCTTGTGCTTTCAAATGGCTCTAAACATGTGCGAAATGTGATTCAATGGCATTAAAATAGCTTTTTTTCCAAAAAATTACAAAAAATCGCCCAACAGCTGAGGGCTTCGCCCCCAGACCTTCGTCTGTGATACGTTTGAGTTACACTGGCTTTCTCAAAACGTCTCCAAAGTTACGTATTTGCACTTTTCAACTATATTAGTTTAAGCCCTCTCCCTTTGCAAAATCCTGGTAAAGTGCCAACGCAAATTTTTGATGACGTCATTGCATGTGATTTGTGGTTTAGGCTTTCCCAATCAAAAATTCTGGCTACGCCCATAAATTGTAGATTGCTTGAAAAACTTTTTTGAAGACCTTTTTTTTGGAGAACACTTGCGTCTGTGTCCTTAGTCCTTGGCCTTGGCCTCGAGCATTCCTGTCCTTAGCCTCGAGAGGGTCTGTCCTCGGAAAGGCTGTCCTTGGCCTTGGCCTCGGATTTTTTTTGTGTCCTTGGCCTTGGCCTCGAGCCTTATGTCCTCGATTCCATCTCTGCTGGTTCGTGTGCTTTTATTGTGCCTTTTGTTTGTTTATTTACTTATTTTTTCTGATAAAAATTATGAGTTTGTACATTTGGTACTGTTTTATACGGTGAGTTAGGCCTACCTAATTTCACAGATTCCCCCGAGTAAAATTATTTTGCACAAATTGCAAGAACTACTCGAAAATCTTAGTTTTTTCTTATCCTATTCCTATCTAAGTTAGTTTCTCAATAGTCTGGTTTGTCAAATATGGGGTAAGTTAGAATAATCGAACTTTATGAATTTCGAAGTCGTAACTGCAGATTCAAACTTAAATTTTACATCATTCCATTTAAAATAAAAATACATTTGAAATCAATTCTCGAAAAGTCAATAATGAATGTGAAAATGAATCTGAATTTATTAAAAACAATATACGAAGAAAATTAATAATAAGCTCTTGTGGCGTGACTCAAGTCAGTACAAATGATATAATGTCGGAAACGAAAAGTACACAGCAATATAAACAACCAAATAGTGTCAGCGCAGCAACAAAGTAGTATCGAAGCAGCATCATAAAATATCTCTCTACATCCTCCCGTTCAAGGATATACTGTTGAGGCACCAGTCACATAATACATTAACATGCGATACTGAACAATGCAGTAAAGGAAAACAACACTCAAAACCTTTTTTACAATTGAAGTCGTTTAGGCGGCACCACTTTTCTTCTGTATCTAGTCATATACGAAATAGGCAGTACTTGTGATCCTGAGATGTGATCCTGAGATAGCAACTTTTAGAACAAAAACTATCCATTTCTTCCAGGTTTACGTTTAAATTGGCTGGCAAAAATTGATTTGAGGAGGTCCCGGGGCTCCTGGTCTTCAATATTGTTGTTCGCTACTGGTGTAAGCGAAAAATGCTAAAAAGAAACTGAAACTGAAGAAACAATAGGCTTTTTTGTCGCATTTTTGTCACTGGTGAAATTTCAATTGGGGGGAGACCCGCTTGGCTAAGCCGATGCTCCAATTGCGGAAAACAAAAAAGGTATTTGCAAATTTTCCGCGAGGTTTTTGGTGTTTTCCAACAAAATTTCACCGGTTCAAAAAATGGTGCTGTCCTCGAGCCGAGGACAGGGCAATTTTTGAGGACCTAAGGCTTCGAGGCCAAGGCCAAGGACTTCAAAATGTGTCCTCGAGGCCGAGGACGTCCTTGAGGACTCCACCTCTGCGAACAAGTTTTGAACAATTAGTTGAGTTCTGATCTGATTCTGAGTCTTTTTGATCAGTTTATAAATCGCTTTCACGGTGTAAGTTTTGATTTGAAAAAATCAGATTCATCGAGTGTTTAATTAAGACATTCAAATTCAAATTAATTGACTTTGCAAAAACTAAATTCAAATTCATTGACTTTGAAAAAACTAAATTCAAATTCAATGACGAATTTGCAAAAGTCGAATTCAAATTCATCAATAACTCGTGAGCGGATTCAAATTCAATCCGACCCTAGTAGCGTGTATAGGTGTTAGTACAAACGTACATGCGTATCTGTGCAACGTCTCCTCCAATAAATTCTGGATCTGTAGTTACTCATATACGGTAGAGTTGGAAAACAAAATTAAAATTCGTCCTTTTCGAAAATCTAAAATTTAACTCAATGGAATTCACTTATATTTATGGGAGTGGTTATTAGGGCTGGGCAAGTCCACAAGTTATTCCGCAAATCTGCAAGTCCGCAATTGCGGACTAACGAAAACAATTGCGGACTTTGGCAGTTCAAATTGCGGACTTGCGGTGGCGGACTATTTTTATTCCGCAATTCCGCAATTTTTTTACAAATATCGAAATAACTGCTTTCTGGTTTTGTAAAATATTTGTGCTTTTAATCAGTCAAGCATGACGAATCTTAGCAAGGTTTAATTACTATCAGCGTAGTACAAATATGATCCAGTAGGTTGATTCAATTGTGACAAATGTTCGCATTTTGTGAGAGCTGAAGCAAAGCTGGGTAACTGTATTTGACGTTTATAATAGTGGCAACGTGAGCGTATGGGAATAACGCGAAATAAAAGGAATTGTTTTGAAATTTTATGGGTGTTTTCTTTGCGTGACGGCATTACTTCCTTCCACCTTTTCAACGGCCCTAAACGTAAAAACGTAGCATTTTTTGTCTGTGCAGAACTTCAGATATACAGTTTTGAGCAAATTAATTGACTAGAGAAGTAAAAAGCACCTAATAAATGAATCCTCTTTTATTGTAACATTAAACTTCACAAAAGTTAGGTTTTAGTAACGGATATGGCCACCTTTGTTTTTTAACACTTGCATCACTTGCTTTGGCATAGATTCTATCAATGTTTGGCAGTTTTTTTGTTTTTTTTATGGTCTCGATACCATACTTGAATAATGGTCTTTATTAGCTTGGTCATAGTTGTGCAATCGAGTTTTTGTAACCTAGATTTCATTAATGCCCACAAATTCCCTTTGAGGTTAACGTCTAGCGAGTTTTCAGGCCATTTTAACACGTTTAATTTGTGCTTTCGGAAAACCTTCTTACCTTTTTTAGAAGAATGAAGAGGGGCAAGATTCTGCCGGAAAATCCTCTATCATCAGGAAATGCCCTTCTCATATCTGGAATGACTTTCTTTTCAATTACGTATATATATTTGTCTGAGTTAATCATACCTTCGATTGGTACAAGAGATCCCAATTAAAACATAATAATTAAAACAACCACAAAATATCTATTTTTGGGTGTTTTACTTCCTCATTGAAGTGGGCAAGACTTCACTGTTAACCCTTGCTGATCCCGGCAAATTGGCTGTGCTTTCTTGAACAAAAAAATGACTTTTGTCTGAAAACAGCGCTTTCTTCCATTCTTCTTTGGTCCAATTTTTATGTGCTTTTGCCCATTGCAATTTTTTCTTTTTAATTCTTTTAGAAAGAGGATGCTTTTTTAATTGTTTCATAGCCTTTCTATCAGCCTCTAGCAGACGGCGTCTTATTGTACTTGAGCTTACATTAACTCCTGCAGATTGCAAATCATTCGGTTAATCAAAACTTGTTATGGATCTTTTTTGCTGATTTGAAGGATAATATCATCTTTCGGTGTAGTTTTACGCTTTTATCGCACTTTCATTTGCGTCTTAGAGTAACAGAACCCGTTGCTTCCTGCTGTTTAATAATGCGAGACACAGACTTTTGACTAACCCCTACAATATTTGCAATGGCTGTTTGGGTGTAGCTACAATGTTCTGAAAGAGTAGGAATGCGATTTCGCTTCCTAGGAGTAATTGCTGCCATTAAGAATTTTAGAAGTCTAATACGTCTGACCACAATGTGCACACAACAGAAAAAGATGGTCTCATTCTTGGAAACTGTTTACCAACTCAAAATCCTCTGTGACGTCATAATACTATTTGTCCGTTTTCTCGCTACATCTTGTGGTGCTTGATGCATTCGTCTAACATTGCAACAGCTACAATCATAGGCGTAACCAGGATTTTTGATTGGGGGGAACCCAAACCATAAATCACATGCAATGACGTCATCAGAAATTTTCAAAAACGGAGCTTTTTGTGGGGAAAAGATATCGTAGAATGGAAGATCTGAAGCTGCAGCCCGTTGGCATTTAACCAGGGTTTTGGTAAAGAGAAAGGGCGAAAACTATAAGTTAAAAAGAGCAAATGTCTAACTTAGGAGACGTGTTGAGTTAGCTAGTGTACTCAAACGTATCACAGACGGGGTATGGGGGCTGGCGGCGGCGGCTATGGGGGTCTGGGGGGCGAAGCTCCCAGCCGCTGGGCGATTTTTGTAAGTTTTTGGAAAAAAAACTAATTTAATCCCATTGGATCACTTTTCGCACGTGTTCACAGCCATTTGAAAGAACCAGATTTTGAACATTTGAAAACTAATCGAAAAACTTTACTTGTTCAATCCTTCTTTTACTTGCAATTAAAGTCCAAAACACGTTTAAAATCTTGCATTATGGTGTAAAATTTTAATTGTAAGTGATTTGGTCTATGTTGGGGTAAGTAAGGCACATTGCCTCCTGCAATATTTTAGCAGTAAGTAGTAATCAGCTGAAACATTTTCCTTCAAGATTTTTTGTTTTATCATGAAGTTAATCAGTTATAGGAGTACATGTACGGCCAGGGGGCCCAGGCCCCCTCAATTGAAATTCAATAATTTGTTTAATGAGCATTTTCCCTAGCTATTTTTTTAAAAGTATTTTGTGCGTAAAAACTGGCGAGGTGGAGTTATCGAAAAATGGTACAATAGATGGTTACGCTTTCTAAACTTGTTATTTCTGGGCCGGATTTACATTGCGCGGGGTATCTAGCACTTAGGGGATTTTTGCAACATCTTCCTGCTAAATATAAGTGAAGACCAAAAAAACTCCTGCTATCTGAGCGCTGGGCCCTGGCACTGTGCCATATGGCAAATACGGCGCTGGTTATTGCGTTACGTTCATAAAAAGTTTAGATGAGGGCCTGAGGTAGCAACTTTTGGGGCAAAAACCCTTGATTTCACCCTGGTTATACGTTTGAATTGGTTGGAAAAATTGAATTAAGGGGGTGCACCGGGCCCCCTGGTCGTCAATATGATTTATTGTTAATTACTGTTGTACGCCTGTACTGTTGTACGAAAAAATGCTAAAAGAAGCTGAAAATGAAGAAATAAGATTTTTTTTTTGTTAAATTTTTGTCATTGGTGGAATTTTTAAGGAGGGGCCCGGGCTCCCTATGCCACCCCCCTGGCTACGCCTATGATTTTGAGATAAGATCGTGCCCTTAAGTTCTTTCGTAAAAAAAAACAAAAAACATTTAAAGCAAAATTAAAATACCTTTTTTCCAAAAAGTGGAGAACTCGAATCAAGTCACTTGACAGTTTTTTGAAACGTCCAAAAATTGCATGATATTATTATGACGTGGAAACGCGGAGGTCGTTATTATTACTTACTTTTGTACGCGTAAATCCTAAATTAAAGACACTGCAATTCCGGACAAGGACAACATACTGGTTACGCTCTCATTATACTTATCATTGGTAGTATTTTAATTGGGGGTTTGCATTACCGCCTGTGTTATAGCATTAAGTTCATAATAACGTTAAACGAGGGCCTGGGGTTGCAACCTTTAGCACAAAACTCTTAGATTTTTCACAGGTTTTGCATATAAATTGTTAAAATTTTGAATTACAGGGCCCCTGGCCCGGGACCCTTGGCTATCAGTTAGGGGTCCCGGGGCACCCTGGTCGTTAGTTTTGGGCCCTGGGGCCTCCTGGTCGTCACTTGAGAGCCCCAGAGCTCCTTGGTTTTCAGTTAGGGGCCCCAGGGTCCCCTGGTCGTCAGTTAGGGGCCCAAGTGCCCACTGATTGTCAGTTAGGGGCCCCCTGGTTGTTAATTAGGGGCCCTGGGTGCTCGTGGTTGTCAATTAGGAACCCCAGGGCCTCCTTTTCGTCAGTTAGAGGCCCCGCACCCCTCGTTTGTCAGTTAGGGGCCCGGGGCCCCTTGGTTGTCGGTTGGTGGCCCCAGGGTCCGCTGGTCGTTAGTTAGGGTCCCTAGGGCCCCTTAGTCGTTAGTTAGGGGCCCTGGTTGCTGGTTAGGGGCCCCCAAGTTGTTAATTAGGGGCCCCGGAGCTCCCTCGTCGTCCGTAACTGCAACTAAACATCGCTAGGCTATGTTGTTATAATTTTTTATCATTGGTGGTATTTTACTTGGGGGCCCCCCCTGGCTACGTCTATGGCTACAATTGAGATATATCCGAGCATCCAAAAAAAGTACCATAAAACAAAGTGTAAAATGCAAAAACACAACTCTAGTCAATTAATTTGCACAAGACTGTACTTCGCTCTAGTTCGTTTTGTTGTTATCGTATGAAATCAAAATCAAAATTAGCCTCGTTTAGGCCGTTGAAGCTCGAGTTTAATTTGCTGTATTTGTGACATCATTTACTTATAACGTCACAAAATTAGCGATAAAATTAATCAATAATTTATCGATAAAATTAGTTAATTTATCACAATAGATTGAAAGTTTAATTCTCGCATGTTGGTAGGTCTACACGAAAACACTGTAGTTTTATAAAAAAAAAAAAGTCCTGAGCTGATATCACGTGTTCACTTCCTACTCGACTGGTTAACAAAAAAAAGTTTATGTGCATGCAAATATTTAGCCTATACATAATTTCCTAATTGTTTTCTTTTTTCGATGTGTTCGCTGCGTCGACTTTCTCGACTTGTATTTTTGTTTTGACTTTTTTGACTCGTTGCTCACTTGCAGTTCGGACTTAAAAAATTATGCATTTGCGGCCTTGCGGTTACGGACTTTAAGAATTACGTGGTTGCGGACTTGCGGTTGTGGACTTAATGAATAACGTGGTTGCGGACTTGCGGTTGCGGATTCAAGAATCCTAGCTGAAATATCCCTGTGAACTTGTGGTAGCGGACTAAAGCTTTTTAACGTGCAATTGCGGACTTGCGGTTGCGGACTTGTAAAATTGAAATTCGGTTACGAACTGCGGACTTAAAAAAAAAACTGCGGTGCCCAATATTGGTAATTATGCAACCGAAAATTATTAAGTTAAAAAGAATAAAACAAAAATGAGGAATATTAATCGGTGCATTTGTCATTTACTTTTTTAAGGGTTTAGATTATAGTTTGGGTTAATTAGCATAGATGGGTACAAGTCCGTTAATCGTTAATTTGTGAAAAACGAAGCTAACTTTTTCTTGAACTCGTTAATCCGTTAAAAAGTTTTTTCATGTTAACGGACTAAATTAACTTCCGTTAAGTTCTGCTAACGAACTAAAGTAACTTCCGTTAAGTTCTGTTAACTTCCGTTAAGGTTTTTATCGTTAATATTTGCACCATTCATTCATCGTACCGGTACAAACCAGTTTGCACTGGTAGCACTTGTTGCGTATTAGCACAAGTTTTATAGAACAAATTGAAGAAAGGAGCTCTTTTTGTGACAAGTAATAAGCTGCAGCCTCAGAGGTCTATTAATTATCGCTGTTCGCGATTTTCAAAGATTTTCCAATCGCAGCTTCGTTGGTGCATTTGAACTTATATTTTATCTTGAAATTAGATTAGACTGTAAAATGTAACTTCAAAAAAACACAAAAAGACCACCATGGCAATAAATATTTCCTTACAATCTGCTCAACAGCGTCAATACGTGTTCTAGAAGTGAGTGAATAAAACGAAATGTAAATTACACGCAAAATGTTAACGAATTAACACACTTCATTAACTTTCGTTAATTAAAGTTGAAAATAACGGATTAACGTTAACGGAGGTGTGAAGTTTGTTAACGGACTGGTGGTTAACGAAGCTAACGTTTTGCATTAACTTGCCCACCTATGTTAATTTGAGTTTGGGTTAGGATAGTTCTGAGGCTAGTTTTAGAGTAAAAACAATCTGAGGTTTGGTTAGATTTGGTTCAGAAATATCAAAAAAGTTGATGAAAAATTTCCGGTGAAAAAGTCTCTTCCTGCTGTAAATCTATTAATATGTTTAATTTACGAAAAAATGTAATGTAGTCGTACACCAGGCATTTTAAATAAGAAAGTTTTGAAGTTCTTCTTGTGTTTATAGGCAAGCTTTGAGAAATCACTCAGGTGCTACTCAAAAGACCAACTTTATTGCAGACGTTTCGCTAGTAAGAAACAACTAGCTTCATCAGAGCACTGCTATCAGTAGTGATGGCAAATCGTCATCAACTTCTGATAGCAAAAATCAGAAAAACGATCCCACACATTGCTGTCGTAGAATAACTAGCGAAAAAAATTCAAAGCAAGGCTCCGATAAAATTCATTGTTACGATAACCTACGTCATACAGGTAAATGTAAAGGTGCGTACAAATATGAAAGAAAGCGGTTCTTATAAAAATAATTGCTCCCAATTAGCAGAGGTAGAGTCGAGGACACAAGGCTCGAGGCCAAGGCCAAGGACACAAAAAAAATCCGAGGCCAAGGACAGCCTTTCCGAGGACAGACACTCTCGAACTCTCGAGGCCAAGGACAGGAATGCTCGAGGCCAAGGACCACGGACACAAGCGCAAGTGCTCTCCAAAAAAAAGGTCTTCACAAAAATTTTTCAGGCGATCTCCAGGTCCTCGAGCCGAAGACAGGCCAATTTTCGAGGACTTGAGGCCTCGAGGCCAAGGCCAAGGACTTCAAAATGTGTCCTCGAGGACTCCACCTCTGCCAATTAGCATTGCAGCAAAACACGTTAGAATATAAAAACTAAAAAAGATTAAACCACAAAAAATTTTACGCTGGAATTAAGCAACTTTCTGTGAACAGCAGGGAACGATAAACCATTGTTTCTATTGAGCACTTGGGGCTTTTCATTGATGTACCAACTTTCAGTAAAAAGACGTTTCGAGTAATCATGTTCCACTTTTAAAATTTTGACTTCAAACCAATCAATGAGGTGATCATTTTCCATGAAATGCTGCCAAAGTGCTGATTTCTCGGGCCGTTAAAATTTTATTGCTCGTTGATATTCCTTTATACTAGATTTGAGGGCTCGCTTGGTTTGTCCGTTGCAAACAAAAGCACAATTCTAACAGGGAACTTCGTAAACCAAGTTGGACTTTCATTATGATTTATTTGATCTTTTAGGGAAGGGAGAAATCAGATAATTGTTAAAAATGGTTCGAACGCCACTTGAACACCGGTTTTCAAAAGTATTTGCTTGATTTTGTCCGATACACTTTTGTTGTAGGGTAGGGTTGTGAACCCGGAAAAAGTTAATTGAGTACTAGCTGGCTTGTCGGTTTTACTCTTAGAAAAGGGATGGGTAAATCTAGCAGGGAAACCATTTAGGATCTATGTTTTCTTGGTGAGATCAAGTTGAGAGTTGCATTCAGATGATTTTTGAATGTGGGAGTCGATTCGGTGATACAACGTTCTAGCAACAGCCAACTCATGGTGTAAGAAGTGGTGGGAGTCATCAACTCATATGTTAACTCATATGTTAACTCATATGTTAAACTCATATGTAAACTCATATGTAAACTCATACGTGGGTAAACTCATATGTTAACAGTAAGTCTAGGTTTTTAGGTTTCAAAATTTTTCAAAAGTGAGCAAGTCGAAGTACACTCTTCCTTCCTAGAACCGGTAAATCTTGAGTCGAGACTGGCTGTTTTTAATTTTTGCCGATATTCAGTCTCATTTGTTCTTGATTTTGTAAAACTTTTGAGAGCATCGACGTCAATTTTTGCGGGCATGTCTGAAACACTGCTTAATTCCTATTGCTCTGTCTGCTTAAGTGAAGGCTTTTTTCTTGCTTTTGCAGCATCGTAAAATTGCAAAAGCGAAAAAGCAAGCTCTTTTCAAGTTGAACTACTGCCAAAAAAATTCTCAACAGCTTGCGCAGAGCAACAAAGCTTTATAATCTTGAATAGTTGCAATTTTGCTTGCATATACAAGAAAATCACTGAAATTTTATCGTTTTGAATCAACACAAATTTTAGTTTCTTTGATTAGTTTGAATTTTTTTTCGTTTGTTTTTGGTTTATTTTGCTGCCGAAGCTGGCATTGTTTTTAATTTTATCTTAAATTTTGGGCAAAAATGAGCCTCGTATTTTAGAAAATCATGCTTATAAAAGGAGTGTATTGCTGTTTTTGTCAACTGGCACTACTCAACATTTCTCTATCAGTTGAAACAGCAAGTAGTTCTCAATGCAATTCGCTTTTTAGCAGTCTGATAGCAAATATGGCGACGATTTTAAATAATTTTCAGCAAAAATTCGCTTTGGTTAGAAGTTTTCAACATTTTGCCATTAAATTTCTGAACCAACAAGAATTCTCGCACGCTTAAAGAGTGCTTCAAAATCCTCTTTAAGTTGGCGAGGAAAATGTGACGTTTTTTTACTCGAACTGCTTTCCCCAATCGCTCAAAGCAAGTTAGCGAGAAAGAATGACGTAACGGATCTCGCAAACATACACCTGCAAAAATGACCTCTTACGTTTAGCGAGTATTTCGTTCGGTAGCGCCTCTTAAAAAAACTCGTTAATTAAAGCGAACGAGGAAATTTCTGTCATGTGGGCCCTGGTGTTCCAGGCTAGCTTTGAGAAATCACTCAGGTTCTACTCAAAAGACTAACTTTATTGCTGACGTTTCGCTAGTTAGAATCAACTAGCTTCATCAGAGCACTGCTATCAGTAGTGATGGCAAATCGCCATCACTACTGATAGCAGTACTTATTGTTAAGCAAAATTTTTAATTGGTATTCTTTCTCCTTTGCTTTCTTTGGAATACACTGGTCAAAATTCTTGTCAATTTGTGCGGTTAATTAATAATTTCCAGTGTTTTGGTGACGACTGTCTTGTTTCATTTGATGTTGTTGAAACTTTGTCGATTATTTGATTTATTTCCAATTTGCTCATGTCTGGTAATAATTTGCTGCATGAGCGTACAAACTTAACAGCTAGTGATGTCATAAAATGTGTTGAGCCGTGTCTCCATTCTACTGTTTTTTCTTTTAACGGCACTTTGTATCGGCAAATTTTTGGTGCTCCTATGGGATCTTGTATTTCACTGGTGGTAGCTAATATTTTCATGGAACAGATTGAGCGTCAAGCCCTCACTACTTTTCGAGAACCCTCTAGAATTTGGCTACGTTATGTTGATGATGTGTTTTGTGTAATCAAATCATCAGAAATTAAGGACTTTCACCATCATGTTAACTCTATTTTCCCCAATATTAAGTTCACTCTGGAATTGGAGGATAACAGCTCTATAGCGTTTTTTAATGTTCGTGTTAACCGTAGTGTTAGTTGCAAACTCTAGACCACAATTTAAAACAAACCCACCCACACCGACCGTTGTCTACAACTTGACTCCCACCATCATAATGCTTTGTCGGTGAAAACAGATGAGTAGCACTTTTGTACTTCTGACCACCGCCTAATTTATCATAAATTAGGGTTCAGATCATAGGTGGGCAAGTTAATGCAAAATGTTAGCTTCGTTAACCACTAGTCCGTTAACAAACTTCACACCTCCGTTAACGTTAATCCGTTATTTTCAGCTTTAATTAACGGAAGTTAATAAAGTCCGTTAATTCGTTAACATTTTGCGTGTAATTTACATTTCGTTTTATTCACTCGCTTCTAGAACACATATTATAGACCTATGAAGCTGCAGCTTATTATTTGCCACAAAAACGAGCTCCTTTCTTCGCTCTCTTCTATAAAACTCGTGCTAATACGAAACAAGTGTTACCAGTGCAAACTAGTTTGCACCGGTACGATGAATGAATGGTGCAAGATAGAGATGGCAACAGCGCAGCGTACGCGGCCGCGGGCTGTTGTTGGTGCACCGCGCCGCGTAGCGTGGCAACTAAAATCTGTATTACGTCACAGCGTCAGCGCAGCGCCGCGTACAATATTTTTTTACATTTTTTTACAATTATTGCTGGTGATTTTCTCTTTATGAACAACAATAGTTAGTCTGGATGTAACTATTATATGAATTGAAGACAATGCATGCTACTAAAACAGTAAAGGTGCCTTCGGTTCAAGTTTATTTTTTCAGAATTCGGAGCATCCTAGAATCGGCTATTTGGGCCACAAAAAACTTAGTTTTGATCGGCTGAACGTGTTTTTTGACACCAACAAAAAGATTTTGGTTTTGGTAGGCTAGATTAGGAAAGGCTTACGACGTTCGGTGAGAAGATAAAACAAAGGCAGGCAAATGTAGAAGAAACAGGTTTGCGGGAAACAATCATCAGAGTAGAGGCACAAAACAAAGCCTAGGGACACATCCACCCCGTACGCAATAGGCTTATGGTATTGGTACAAGCCCAAGGCTAAACAACAGTTTCAACAACACTTGCCCTTGAATTTCAGAGTGACATAAATAGTTCAGTGTAGCCTATTTGTCAACAGGTCATGGCATCAAGAATTAGGCTTTCGGTCCTCTGCTGTAGTGTATGTCTGTAGCCTATCTCAGATCTGATAGACCTATGTAGTAGAGTACGAAGACTAGGCTACGCAAATTTCCAATGACAGAATAGCCTACGTAGTAGCAAAATTTATTCCACAATCAAACACACATGCAAACGGCAAAGGTATAAGGTAGTTTCATACAAGTGTAGTACCGGTAGCTTGTGACAGTATGCAGAACATGTGATACCTTATACTGTATTCCATAGGTGGGCACAAATCCGTTAATCGTTAATCCGTAAATAACGAAGCTAACTTTTTCATCAACTCGTTAATCCGTTAAAAAGTTTTTTCATGTTAACGGACTAAATTAACTTCCGTTAAAATGCCCGTTAACTTAACGACAATGGTTCATTAACTTACGTTAAGTTGCGTTAACATAAGGTTTTCATCGTTAATTTCTTGCACCATCCATTCATCGTACCGGAACAAACCAGTTTGCGCTGGTAACAATTGTTGCGTAAATTGCGCGAGTTTTATAGAAGAAAAAGCGAAGTGCTGCGAGATAAACAAGCGAGCGCGGGATCAAATGAGCAGGCGCAATAAGAAATGCTGCAAGTATAATTTCAATCATGCACGTATAAAGTGGGTTAGATCTTAGATGAGTTGAACTGTGATACTGCAATAGACCCAAGATGTACCCATGAATAATCTGTCATTGGTGGTAAGATGAAAGTGACTATAGCATGGCAGCGTAAGCAAGAAGAGTGGACATGGATAGTTAGTTAGCCTAACCTATAGCAGAAATGATCTCGATTATTATCGTAGTCTACTAATTGGAACGACCGACGCTCGCGTCGCGTGTTCCTTTGTTTTTACTCGGCCATTTTCTAACTAATGAGTGCGAGATTTCAGACTTTTGCTTATAACTCGAGAACCGTTTGGTCTAACTACATGAAATTTTGACAGCAGTTTGAGATTAATGAGTTTTATGTTTGTACCAAATTTCGAGGCAATCGGTCACGTGACTTCGGGTTTATGACCCGAAAACCGCCCCGAAAGTTTGGCATAAAAAGCGTCTCAGTCAAAAACGGCTTAAGTACGGCAAAAAATATTTCTCATGGTTATATGTCTTAAGATATCCTTTCATCCCTACCAACCCACTTTCGGCCGCGATGAGGTTTTTTTCTTATTTTTTTCCTTTTTTTTCCTTTTTTTCCTTTTTTTTCTTCCTAAATCTTGTACGCTCGAGTTCTCCTAAACCACAAAACATAGAAATCTAATTTTTGTGTGAAGTTGTTGAGGTACATACGCAATTGTGTCTCCTGAAATTTTTTTGGGGCAACTCCCCCGGGAACCCCCCCAAAATGGGGCCCCAAAAAATCAATTTTTTGAACGGCTCAAGCTAGGGTGCCAGTTTTTTTGGATATCAGTAGATATTTGAGAGACAAATATTTTGACATGATTTGGGGGTACCACTCCCCCGGGGACCCCCCAAAAACAAATTTTTTTAACCATATAACCTAGGGTGCCATTTTTCTTTGATATCAGTAGATATTTAAGAGAGAAATATTTAGACATGATTTGGGGGTACCACCCCCCCGGGAACCCCCCAAAATGGGGCCCCAAAAAATCAATTTTTTGAACGGCTCAAGCTAGGGTGCCAGTTTTTTTGGATATCAGTAGATATTTGAGAGACAAATATTTTGACATAATTTGGGGGTACCACCCCCCCGGGGACCCCCCCAAATGGACCCCCCAAAAACAAATTTTTTAACCATATAACCTAGGGTGTCATTTTTCTTTGATATCAGTAGATATTTAAGAGAGAAATATTTTGAGATGGTTTGGGGGTACCACCCCCCCGGGAACCCCCCCAAAAAATCAAATTTTTGAACGGCTCAAGCTAGGGTGCCAGTTTTTTTTGTTATCAGTAGATATTTGAGAGACAAATATTTTGACATAATTTGGGGGTACCACCCCTTCGGGGACCCCCCCAAATGGACCCCCCCAAAAATAAATTTTTTAACGATTTAACCTAGGGTGCCATTTTTCTTTGATATCAGTAGATATTTGAGAGACAAATATTTTGACATGGTTTGGGGGTACCACCCCCCCGGGGACCCCCCCAAATGGACCCCCTTAAAAGCAAGTTTTTTAACCATTTAACCTAGGGTGCCAGTTTTTTTTGATATCAGTAGATATTTAAGAGAAAAATATTTTGACATGATTTGGGGGTACCACCCCCCCGGGGACCCCCCCAAAATGGGGCCCCAAAAAATCAAATTTTTGAACGGCTCAAGCTAGGGTGCCAGTTTTTTCTGTTATCAGTAGATATTTAAGAGACAAATATTTTAACATAATTTGGGGGTACCACCCCTTCGAGGACCCCCCAAAAATATATTTTTTTAACGATTTAACCTAGGGCGCCAGTTTTTTTTTGATATCAGTAGATATTTAAGAGATAAATATTTTGACATGTTTGGGGTACCACCCCCTCGGGAACCCCCCAAAATGGGGCCCCAAAAATCAATTGTTTGAACGGCTCAACTTAGAGTGCCAGCTAGCCCAGATAGCCATTTTATCTGGCTCACATCAGAAACAGGTCGGGCAAGATCGGGCAAAATGATCAGGTTCAGATCGGGTTTAGAACTGGTAATAGTTTAACCAGATCTTAACCTGATCAAAGCCAGAGGTAGCATGCAAAGTCGACCCGATCGGGCATGCAGATCAGCAGAGGTGGAGTCCTCGAGGACGTCCTTGGCCTCGAGGACGTCCTCGAGGACAGATTTTGAAGTCCTTGGCCTTGGCCTTGGCCTCGAAGGTCAAGTCCTTGGCCTTGGCCTTGGCCTCGAGGCCTCAAGTCCTCGAAAATTGGCCTGTCCTCGGCTCGAGGACAGCACTATTTTTCGGAAAGTTAAAATTTTGTGGAGCGGTTGAAAAATTTTTTGGAAAGCGTTTTTTCGTGGAGATCGCTTGAAAAATTTTTGTGAAGACCTTTTTTTTTTTTTTTTTTTTTTTTTTTTTTTTTTGGAGATCGCCTGAAAAATTTTTGTGAAGACCTTTTTTTTTTTTTTTTTGGAGAGCACTTGCGCTTTGTGTCCTTGGTCCTTGGCCTTGGCCTCGAGCATTCCTGTCCTTGGCCTCGAGAGTGTCTGTCCTCGGAAAGGCTGTCCTTGGCCTTGGCCTTGGCCTCGGATTTTTTTTGTGTCCTTGGCCTTGGCCTTGGCCTCGAGCCTTGTGTCCTCGACTCCACCTCTGCAGATCAGATTCAGATCTGGTTATTAGACCAAAACCAGGTCGGGCAAAATGATCAGGTTCAGATCGGGTTTAGAACTGGTATTAATTTAACCAGATCCTAACCCGATCAGAGCCAGAGGTAGCATGCAAAGTCGACCCGATCGGGCATGCAGATCAGATTCAGATCTGGTTATTAGACCAAAACCAGGTCGGGCAAAACGATCAGGGTCAGATCGGGTTTAGAACTGGTAAGTTTAACCAGATCCTAACCCGATCAAAGCCAGAGGTAGCATGCAAAGTCGACCCGATCGGGCATGCAGATCAGATTCAGATCTGGTTATTAGACCAAAACCAGGTCGGGCAAAATGATCAGGTTCAGATCGGGTTTAGAACTGGTAAAAGTTTAACCAGGTGTTAACCCGATCAGAGCCAGAGGTAGCATGCAAAGTCGACCCGATCGGGCATGAGGATCAGATTCAGATCTGGTTATAAGACCAGAACCAGATGTGGAAATCTTATCTGTTTCATATCTGGCTATCTGATCATTATTAGATCTGGCAATCTTGATCTGTTTCGGATCGGAAATTTGTATCTCTGCCAGATGTAAAAACCAGGTCTTTTTAAGATCTGGCATCGTGATCTGTTTCGGATCTGGCATCTCGATCTTTATCAGATGTGGCATTGCCATCGTTTTCAGATCTGGCATTTTAATGTTAACCAGATGTGGCATCGCTATCTGTTTCAGGTCTGGTATCTTGATCTGTTTTAGATCTGGAATCTCTATCTTGACCAGATGTGGCTTCGCTATCCGTTTCAGATCTGGTATCTTGATCTGTTTTAAATGTGGCATATTCATTGTTTTCAGATCAGGTGTCGTGATTCTTAAAGGCGGTAAATCATCCAGTCAATTCCGGTGATTACAATACCCCGGTAGCTAAAATTGAAATAAAATTTTGATAATTTTTTGTTTATATCTTGGGGCGGCTGTTGCAAAGATATTCAACAAATACAAAAAGATATGCCCCGTGGAACTCTTTGAGTTTTGTTCTTCCCGCCAAACCACGGTCAAAAACTTTTTTCGGGGGATATCTTTTTGTATTTGTCAAATATTTTTGCAAAAACAACCACAAAATTAAAACAATATCAAAAATTTTATTACAATGTTAGATACTGTAAACCATACGGAATTGGCGGGATGATTCACCGCCTTTAACAACATATGGTATCTTGATCTATTTTCAGTTTTAGATTTACCATTGTGGGCTTAGTCACACTGCTTTTCGACAATCAAGATCTGGCAGAACGATTAAGCTTTTGCACTTTGAAAACCAGCGATGTACTCATCATGTAAATGCGACCTAAATGGGACATTAAAAACCCTTGTGCTGTTATTTCAAGTTTTTAAAAATGACACAAAAATTATGTTCAGCAAGGTAAGGCAATTTATTGCACATCAAATTAAGGCACAGAATTAAACACTCGATGCCGTATCTCCCGAATCGGCAGCGGGCTCAACTTGCTTCCGCTGCAAGCGGCCTCCTTTACGATCTTTTGCGCCGTCAAGCCAGTTTACGACTGTAATGTTGTAATCTTTTATCGTGATATCTGCGTGCAATTTTCGCAGAGCATCTGCAAAACAAAATTCAGAAAATCTAAAAGTTTGCTAGGTTTTACTTCCGTTTCTACGTACGGAAAAGGTTTTTGGCAATAATAAGCATATTGTGTAATTGTCATTATATTTTTATTTCATTCACCAAGTTGCCTTGACCAGGAGATAGCAACCTGACCGGAAATCGACCAAAGTCTAGCGTTGCAATAGCAGACGCTTTATTCATTCAATCATTGATCGGTTGGTTAAGTAAAAAACTATAGTGGAAAAGGGATATTACGCAGTAATTAAACTGCATCCGTTTTGACAAATAACGGCTCTTCAAGTGGATATAATTACAGTATGATAAAATGTTGGGAATTAACTAGTTAATAACGAAGTCAAGTTTTTTAATTAACGACTTAAACTTATTAACTATATAACTTTCGTTAAACTACTTAAATGTTTAAAAGTAGTGCTAGGTTTCGCCAGCCTGTTCCAGAAAGTGCTCAATAACTGGTTCAAAGTTCAAGCTGTACTTTTAAAGTTTACGTAAATCCGTTAAATTTCTAGGCAACATCATGCACCACAATAATGCCATAATCATCTTACTATGTAAACTGATTCACTAAATACCAGAGGAGGAGTCGAGGACACAAGGCTCGAGGCCAAAAACAAAAAAATCCGAGGCCAAGGGCAAGGACAGCTTTTCCGAGGACAGACCCTCTCGAGGCCAAGGACAGAAATGCTCGAGGCCAAGGCCAAGGACCAAGGACACATCCGCACGTGTTCTCCAAAAAAAAAAAGGTCTTCAAAACTTTTTTTTCAGGCGATCTCCAATTCATAGGCGTATCCAAAATTTTTAATTGGGGGAGGCCTAAACCGATAATCACATGAAATGACATCATCAAAATTCTTCCAACGAGAAAGTTTTTGTGGGACATTGATATCGTTGAATGGAAGATCTGAAATCGTTGCTTGTTGGCACGTAACCAGGATTTTGCATCGGGAGAGGGCTTAAACTTATAGTTGAAAAACGCAAATATCCAACTTTGGAAACGTGTTGAGAAAGCTAGTGTAACTCAAAAGATATCACAGGTGGGGTCTGGGGGCGGGGCCCCCAGCCGCTGGGCGATCTTTTGTAATTTCGCAAGTGTTTAGAATCATTTGAAAGCACTACATTTTTGACATTTCAAAGCCGATTGAAAAAATCAAATTGTTTAATCCTCCTTTTACTTGCAATTTAAGTCCAAAACACGTTTAACATCTTGCATTTTGGAGTTATATTTCAATTGTGAGTGATTTGGTTCAGATAAGGGGAAGGAAGTAAGGTGCATTGTCTCTTGCAACATTTTAGAAGTAAATAATAATCCACCCGAAGATTTTCCTACGAGATTTTTGTTTTGTCATGAAAATATTCAATTATGGGAGTACATGTTCGGCCAGGGGGCCCAGCTCAATTGAAGTTCAATGATTTGTTCAATCAGAGCATTTTCCATGGCTAATTTTTTTTTTAAGTATTTTGTGCGTAAAAACCGGCGAGGCTGGAGGTGAATTACTGAATTGTTAGATTTTGCCAACATCTTTCTGTCAAATATAGGTGAAGACCAAAAAAGTCATTGATAAAAATAGGTGAAGACCAACCCCCCTTGGCAACGCCTATGCTCCAAGTGAGGAAAACAAAAAAGTCTTCGCAAAATTTCCGCGAGGTATCTGGCGGTTTTCCAACGAAGTTTCAACTGTTTAAAAAATAGTGATGTTCTCGAGCCGAGAACAGGGCAATTTTCGAGGACTTGAGCCTTGGAAGCCAAGAACTTTAAAATGTGGCCTCGAGGACTCCACCTCTGCTAAATACCATAATAACAGATATCAAAGTGAGTAATTTTTATCTCGTGTGGAAATGAAATCATTTTATTTGGGCATCAACTGCACGAAATTAACGAATTAACTTTTAACTTCAACTTGCGTTACTTTTGTTTTTCAGTTAACTACTACTAAAAAATTCTTAGCAAAGAAACTCTTAACGAAATTAACGTTTTTCATTAACTTGCCCAACACTAGATAAAAAAATCAAGCCAAAAAGATGGATAAAGTACAGTAGTATAGACAATACTAAAACAATTTTGCACGAAGACGATCGGTTAAAATTTATGCAAAAGGTTAGTTACAAAACATGAAAAATAATTTTCTTTTAAACAGTTTCTTGCGCCTCTTTTAATGACCGTAATATTGAACAAAGACATTCAAAATTAAATTCAGTAAAAACTCTCTTACAATATTAACTATTAGAGGGCGCTAAAGAGTAACATTACTGAGGACAAAATGCTGCTGGCTTGCACTTATGGCTGGCGATACACTAATTTTAACTCTTTAGTGGGCGCTAAAGGGTAACATTATTGAGAACAAAATGCTGCTGGCTTGCATTTGTGGTTGGCAATACACTAATTATTAGGTCGTACTCTTAACTCACACGGTCAAAAGTTCAATCACAAAAGAGCATGTAGAGTGAGCACTTAAATGTTTCACTTACAGCAAAGTTGTTTTGTATTAGCGATTCTTCTTGAGTTTGTACCGAACTAAATGTAAGTTTTCGGCAAGAAAACATAGGGGGTACATTTCGCAACAAAAAAAAGTTGCACTATACTGTAGATCATTATCTAGAATAGTTTTCCAATCAACAATTACATATACCATTTCGTCAAAAACAATGAATTTATTGGTGGAACTCGTACTCAAGTACAAGGCTACGCCGTGTTTTATATGCCTTTAAAGAGATACTTGTTCGAGAATGCCCAAATTAAACAACTGAGAACTACTTGGGGTAAAAAAGAGGTTCACCTTCTGCTATAATTTCTTGTATTCATAAAAATAAATTTAATCCGTTTAACTCTTTATCATTCGCAACCCTGCGTATCGAAACTTCCTGACATCAGAAAATATGTTTGCAAAACTTCTAGCAGAATAATGAACAAGATTATCGTTATGCAACACTTAACCCTACAACACGATTCTGGTTCGGCCAGCCACTCCAATATAAACTGATTTACTAGTGCCATTATTCGAGTCATATCCTTTCAAAGTTAAATTACTTTTACAGTTGTTTTTAGGGTATGGATTGGATAATGATAGTCCTTTTTTTTTTTATTAAAGAAAAATAAATCAGCAACTGATTTTGATCACGGGATTGTTTGAATAAAACACTGCAAAACATGAATGGCAAAAACTCCTAAGTACGTGCAAACTTCTAATTAAATAAAACAATTGAATAAGTGCTTTCGATGTTACAGCTCGACCGAAACTTTGCATAAAATAAACATTGGTTAATAAATTTGACTTACTAAAAATTAGGGAAAATAATCTTAACTTCTGGAAACTTTTTTCCCAGATTTTCCCTTTCCGCTTAGATTAAATTTTAAAGCCATATCGTGGCCAAAAGTTTCTTCCAGCATGACTCTGCATGCTTCAAAAGAAGTCTTTCCGTTGAAAGCCAGGAGGTGTTGAATCTGAAACAAACGTATAACAGAAAAGATTGAAACGCACCAATTTTTTGTCTTAGGTAGCGGTATCAATATTATGAAATAAATTCTCAATATTAATTGCAAAACGATATTTAGTCTCTCTTTTGCTTCGTCACATGTCGGTAATAACATTTCTATCTCAATACTGGAGTTGCTAATTGAATGTCCTATCACATAGATGGCAGTAAAGAGTAGCGACGTGAGAATGAGCTTATCCACCATTCTCGAACACTTCACAGATCAATTCGTTTTAATCATCAAAAAAATTTGCAAACTAGATGAATGGACGTATGTACGTATTGGCAATAAACAAAAGCGAGCAAAGTTTGGGCGCTTATTTCTTTCTTTTATATTTATTTATGAATAATAGCAATAAAAATCGAGTGAAGGTTTAAATTTTAAGCAGTATAACCGATTAATGCTCGAATTAGGACTTACGATTCGAGTTTGGGTTATAGGTAAGTTAATATTTTTTTTTATTTTTACGTAACGTAACAGCATCCTCTGCCTTACTAATAATCTTTTTGGTTGTCTTTATCCGTTGATGACAGTTTTCTATAAAGTAAACTAAATACAATTGATTTGCAAATGGCGATAGCTCCATTGGTGGAGAATCGGTTGGCTAATTAAAAGGTTGCTAGCTTCCCGTTTGATTTCCGAACTGGCATGCGTCGCAGTGTTCAATCTTGAGAAAGATACTTAATGCTTATATCCCATTGAAGACTTCATTCACCCGCTGCAGCACCACAGTTTGAAATGCGACTTTCAAGCAAACAAAAAAAGAGTTCTCTAACTTAGTGCAGCTATACAGACAAAGACTGAGCTTTATTCATACCCATAAATGAATGAATAAATTAGTTTGTACAAAATGTAATCTACTTACAATGCTTTCTCTCAAGGTCTGTTCTAGAGCTTTCCTTTCAAAATTGTTTAGTTCCTCTTGAGTTTTCAGAGGAAAAAAATCGATCGTAACAGAAGCTTCGCAAGGAGGTTGTTGTTGAAATCTTTTCATTTCATCAACCGCGTTCCGCAGAGATTTTTGGTCTTGCTTGATATATTCCAGGGAATGGAAAATCTTTTTTAAGTAAAATAACAAATCCGAGTAAACATAAAAATTTTAAGACAAGCATTAAAAATGGTACACCAAAAACTTGAAAATAGAATGGACTTAAAAAGTTTGGGTAGGAATAGCTACCGTATATACTCTAAATCTTGATTAGCATAATAAAAGCCTAGAAGTCGCACTGGCCTAAATTGAAAATTCGCAATAAGTGCGTTTGGTCAAAGTCTTATCTTGTTGGTTCGAGATCATGGTCAAAAAACTTTTGGTATCAGCATTGCTATACTGTTATTGCTCATTAGAATTCTTGTTTGATCGTACATAAAATTTGAATTACTTGTCGTCGAAAGGTTAAGTAAGACGAGACTTTAGCCATCGAGAAAAATTTTGGTTGCCACGATCAAAAAAAGCCAAATGGCAAATCAGGTGCATCAGCAGTAGTCACAATCTCTTTTAACCAGTCAAATTAGAACAATTTGTTAAAAGTGTGCAATCACTAAACCGTGTTGTAGTTGATGCACACCGGTACTAAACTTTTCCTAGTGTGTTTTAGTCCTTATCATGGTAATAATACCATGTAAAACATGGGGTTATATGTATATTTTGAATTTGGACTTCTTTACAGCAGCAGCAGCATTTCAATCGGAAGCAAAATTATTACCGTAGTCTACTTCGTATCTTTGCAATTGCGCTTTTTTCGGTTTGTAGCGACACTGAGCGTAAAAAAAGGTGGCATGGTACCAATTGTGTTACACTCGGGTACGCAAGTATCTAATTTAAAATGCAGACTGAAAAGCGTATTGCAAAACTGTACGGTGTGCTTTGTTTGATAGATTGACAAAAACATTCGCTTACCTAAGATTGGCATCAGAGATGAACCTTGTATAGATTCATCACTACAACTGTCAGCGCATTCGTTGTTTGGCGTTTGAACTTCTAAAAAATATGTAGATATATAATTTAACCGAACTATCTAAAGTCAGAGAACACAAGTACAATCGAACGTCACATTTGTTGATCAAATTATCGTTGAGGCAGGCCCGCAAATAAGTTTTAAATCGAAAAAAAAAAAACCTGATGCTTGATGCACTCGTCCTGCAAACCTCCCTTTAGCGATAACTCAAAACAAATAAAATGTTGAAGTTCGTTTTTGCATCCTCTCAAAAACAATTCGTCGAACATCAAGCGGTAACGCGTCCGTCTCTGGAGCGGAAGGTCTGAGGATAAAATTTCGGGCCAGTCGAAACAGATAGTGTTGCCCATAAATCGCCACTGCAGCAACATTTCTTCGAAAGGTGGTGTGTTGCTCCCCGCCAAAATTTTGTGTAATCTGCAGTGAGGATCCTATACACCTACCCGAAAAACATCTTCCAAAAACTGGTGGTGGAGGTGGTGGTGGTACTACCCGACCCCTTCCGAGGGATGGGGGCGCGGAGGAACTCCGCGGAGACCCAACAGTCGGGCCACACCCCAAGGTCTGGACCATAGATCGAGAATAGAAAGTGAGGAGCCAAAGATAGATTTGCGAAGGGGTTCAGAAGCAGGACAATCGAGGAGGAGATGATTGAGGTCCTGTAGAGGGTGTCCACAGGCACTACAATCAGAATTCTCCTTCCGACTGATCCTGTGAAGATAAGAAGATAAAAGAAGACTGTGACCATGGCAGCGAAGACGAGAGAGCTCACTGTGTATGGAGCGAAAAAGAAGAAGTTCCTCCGAAAAGACTTTGGGGACTTGGAAGTTCAGGTGGGAGTGAGAGATGTGACGTCTCCAATTGCGGTATTGGGAATAACGGACTTTGGCAATAACTGGAAGGAGAGGGCATGGGATCGCATCAGTGGGCAGAGAGGCACCAGTTTTGGCAAGTAAATCAGCTTTTTCATTTCCGGGGAGACCTGCGTGTCCGGGGACCCATTGGAAGCTCGAAGTGGTATTGTTGGAGAGGGAGGAGGCAAGGGACCAAACATTACATAGGGACTCAGGCAGGAGATAAGTGGGGGCTGAAGAAAGGATAGAGAGGGCTGATTGAGAGTCGGTTAGGAAAAGAACTGACTGGAATTTGCAGGTCATCAAATGGCTAGTACACCAAGCAAGACCTTGCTTGAGAGCAAAGGTTTCGGCTGTGAAGCTGGAGGCAATTGGACCAGAGGAAAAGGATAGAGAATGGGATGTGTTGCATTTGGAGCATGTAGCATAGACTCCAGCGCCACCAGGACCGAAAAGAGAGGGAACAGAACCGTCAGTCCATACTTGGATATCAGAGGGGGGAGGGAGGATAGTCTGCTTGAAGCAATTTGGAGTCGGGCTGTACGGCTGCCTGTGCAGTCGGGAATGAAGGGGGAAACAGTGAAGTGGGTTGTGGACCATGGTGGAAAAGGGGGGCAAGTGATCAGAGACTCGCGTGGGGATGGGAGTGGTTGTGTGGCTGAAGAACAGGATGATCTCCAGGAGGGTTTCTTCTTTAGTCGAGAGGGAACGTTTTTAATTGCCAAGGCATAAAGGCTGGAGAAGTCGGGGGGAAGGCGCAGAGCACGTTCAAAGGAGTATAGGGTCTGATGCTCTAGAGTCAGCTTTAGAGGAGGGAGTTGGGCCTCGAGAAGGAGTAGTGAGGAGGGGGTGGAAGAGAGGCAACCAGTAATGACCCTGCATGCAGCTGTGTAGAACTTCCAGATGATTGGTTGCAGTGTTGCAGAGGAACGGGAACCATCCAGGAGAGGCATATGTGAGCACCGGACGGACAAAAGCTTTGTAGAGTAGGGAGAGAGATTCTTTTGTGGGACCCCAAGAGGCAGTGGCAATTGAGCGAAGGGCTTTGTGGCGTGGGTAGAATTTGGAACACAGGGATTGGACATGGGCCCCAAAGGATAGAGTCCGATCAAAGGTTACTCCAAGGAATTTAGGGGTGGGATTGAACAAAAGAGGGAAGCCCAAGAGGTTCAGTCGGGGTTGGAAAGTGGCTTGATGGGGATCTGTAGAGAAAAAGGAGGACTCACACTTCTTTGGATTGAGTGGAAGTGTAGAGAAAAAGGAGGACTCACACTTCTTTGGATTGAGTGGAAGTCTCCATAAGTTGGACCATGTTTGAAGGACGGCGAGGGAGGATTGGACAACAGAGAAGGCTTTGAGCGGGTCTGGGGAAGAGCACCAGATGGCCAGATCGTCAGCATACAGGGAGGCATGGGCATCCCGAGGTAAATCCTTAGTGATGTCATCAACAAACAGAATGAAAAGGACTGGACCAAGAACCGAGCCCTGTGGGACCCCACGTCTGATGCGGAAGGAGCGGCTGTGGGAACCACCAACCTGGACTTTAGCTCTACGATCAGAAAGGAAGGAGCGCACCCAAAGAACGAAGCAAGGGGGGAGTTTGAGCGAGAGGAGTTTGTGAAAAAGAGCAGAGTGCCAGACCGAGTCGAAAGCCTTGGAGAAGTCAACAGAAGCCAAAATGGTTCGGTCTGGAGGTTTTTTCTTTTGGAAGCCATCCCAGATTGATTGAGACAGAGTTAGAATTTGGTCAAGGGATGACCTACCAGGATGAAAGCCGGCTTGGCAAGTGGAGAGGAGATGATTAGATTCAAGGTGAAAAGTTAGGCGAGAAAGAATCAAGCGTTCAAAAAGCTTGAAGATGCAGGAGGTGAGGGAAATTGGGCGAAAAGAGGATGGAGAGGAAGTGGGTTTTCCAGGTTTGTGAATGGGAATGATAGTGGAAGGTTTCCAAGAAGAGGGGAAGGTGTGAGAGTGCCAGGACCTGTTAAAAAGAGAAAGAAGGAGGAGCTGTGCAGGTTCGGGCAGGTGCTTTAGTAAAGGGTAGGCAATCTGGTCAGGGCCAGACGCAGTGGAAGCAGAGAGATTACTGATGGCAGTGGAGAGTTCATTCAAGGAGAAGGGGGAACAGAAAGAATTGTGGAGGGAAGAAGCATCCTCACAGCTAGCTTTCCGGAGTTCATTCATGAACTGTCTTTCAGCTCTGCGCGAGGAACGGGGTGTCGCTTTAGATAGATGTGAGCGAAGATAAGAGGCGTAGTGGTTGGCAGTATCAAGAGGGGAAGTGCAATCAGGAAAAGAAGGGTCTTGGGAGGTGTTCTTTTTGCCAGAGATGGCATTGAGAAGCCTGAAGACAGCACGAGGATCAGAACGGGGAGACAGGTTAGAACAGGTGGCTTGCCAGGTTGCAGATTTGGCTCTAGAAATGACTGAGGACGCCCTACGAGAAGCGTCTATGTATCTGAGTCGGTGCGACTCAGATCAGTGTGCTACGGAGCGGGCCCTCCATCGTTCCCGCACTGCAGATTCCGCTTCCTGGGACCACCAGGCTTTGGGGGAACGACCAAGGTGGCCAAAGGGGATAGAGGCCTTGGCAGCTTCGACTAAGAAAAGGGAAAAGGAGTGGGCAGCCTGGTGGATGTTGAGTGCATCGAAATCAAGAGAGGGAAGGTGCTCAGCAATATAAGATTGGTAAATATCCCAACTGGCCTTTTTGTAGTTGAATTTGGGAGGACGAGTGTTTGGGAGACGAACTGGAGAAAGGGGGAGGACGATTTCAATGGGGAGATGGTCCGAGCCAAGGCCAGGGAGAGTGCGCCACTCACAGTGGGGAGCGAGAGACGCAGGAGCTAACGAGATATCAGGGGAAGAACGGCTCCCAGTGGAATGGTGAAGGAGCGTGGGAAAGGCGGGGTCGTTCAAAATTTCCAGACCGGAGGAAGTGATCCAGCGAAACAGGTCATTTCCGAGCGGGTTAGGAGGAATGAGTCTGTCCCATGTTGGGTGGTGAGCATTGAAGTCTCCGAGGATAAAAGTGTCGGGGGAGTTAGGAAGGATGTCAGGATAGAAGGTCCTGGTGCGGTAGTCAGAAGGAGTGTTTCTGATGGGAGGGGAGTAGAGGTTTAGAAATTGAAGAGGAGAGTGGTTGGAGAGAAGGACTTTAACACAGGTGTAGTCTGAGTAGGGGTCCTGGGAAGACAGAGAGGAGACAGAAACAGGAGAGAAAGCCAGGTCAGAGTGGATGAGAGTGAGGACACCACCACCAGTGTTATGAGTAGCGGAGGAAACAGGGCCTTGTGTACTGAATGTCCGGTCCGTGCGGAGGGTATAATAACCAGGGATTTGGAACTTTTTGGTTGAGGAAAGATGAGTTTCCTGGAGGAAAATGAGGTCATAGTGGTTGCCAGAGAGAAAAGCGATCAGTTCGGCACCGCGGGAGGAAGGAAGACCGCCGGCATTCCATTGAAGAATACGAAGATTTTGTGAGGGGCGTGGATTTCCTTGAGTGTGGGGTGGCAAGATATGGATCGACTGTGAACCTGTGGGCGGTGGTGATGAGGCAGGAAGGGTGAAGGAGGGTAGGTGTTAAGGAGGGGAGGATGTGAGGGGAGAGGCAGAGATGAATCCCTGAGATCTGAGCAAGCAAGTGGAGGGGGTGTGGGTGGGGGCGGAGCTGGAGAGAAGGGGAGGGGGGACGCTAGACGGAGGGTGGGAGAGGCAAGGTCCCCATTAAGACAAGCAGGGCAATTCCAACTCATGGGGGAGCCAACCGCGCAGATTTTGTGAAAGTCAGCCCGGGTCAGAGAGAAGCAGGAGAAGTGCACCCACCTGGAGCAGGTGGAGCACTTTAAAAAATCCTTACCAACCTCGAGAAAGCAAATGGAGCAAGGGTAACGTGGGGGGCCCCGAGGTGGACGTGGTTGGTAAAAACCAGGCGGTAGTGCGGGGAACCCTGGGGGAGGGGGTGGAGGGGACGCAGGTGGCGTAACAAGGAGACTGGTTTGAGTGGGGGAGTCAGTTGTATTTTGAGGGTGGCACGCTGGGCATCACCAGTCGACTGCAGTGCCAGTTGCACATATTGTGCGAAAGTCAGCACGGGTGAGGGAGGAGCAAAGAAAATGCACCCACTTAAGGCAAGCAGAGCACTGAAGAGAATCTCTGCCCACATCTAGATGACAGATGGAGCAGGGGTACCTGGGGTGAGGATGGTTGCTGATGGGGCCTGGGTTAGGGTGGACATTGCCACTAATAAGGAGCAATGCCAGGATAAGGAGACGCCGAAAGGGGGTCCGGTCAATAAGAAGTAGAGGAGCCGCCCAGTTGCGACCGGTCAACGGGCGGCCCAGCGAAAACGAGACAATGGGGGTGATCTTTCGATCGAGCCCCTCGGGATATCTGTCCTGCCATTTCGACCCATCCCCATTGGGGAGGGGACTGCACCACCACGTTGAGGTGGCAGGACGTTGGTGCAGTGTTCCACAAACTAGAGTATGACATCGCAAGCGATATCCGGGGACTTCGCGAAAGTATTCAACTTACTGAACTAAAGAACTTCACAATTGCGTTAAGCGTGTTTATAGTTGTTGATAATCACATCTGAAATACATCGCTTTCGAATTTTATTATGTTCCATTAACTTAGTCAAGTTTGTGTTTAACGGCTTCCAAATTTTAAATGTCTAGAAAAGGCATCTATAAATATCTATCAGATCTCGTTTCAAATTTTAAGGAGTTAGTTAAATTTTCGCTTAGCAGCGCAATTGTTAAAATTGCGGTTACAAATAAAACCCTCGTTAAAACAAATATTTCGACAATAACCTTTTGCTACGATTGACACACAGAAATAAAAACTTTTGATCCGACAATGCCAATTGGAGTTTTGGATTTTGCAACTTACAAATTTTCGCTTAGCAGCGCAATTGTTAAAATTGCGGTTACAAATAAAACCCTCGTTAAAACAAATATTTCGACAATAACCTTTTGCTACGATTGACACACAGAAATAAAAACTTTTGATCCGACAATGCCAACTGGAGTTTTGGATTTTGCAACTTACATTATCAAATTTGCCACACTATCCGAAATATCAAATCTACACCCCATCTAGCTCACTGCAATATTTTTTTAGACAAATTTTAGACCAGCACATGCATGAACAGTTCGACAAATTTTTCAAAAATCCAAGAACTAAATTAAACAATGCCTGCCGTGGCAATTAGCATGGAAAGAGATACGTACCCAAACAAAATTTAGAAACAAAAAATCAAATTCTTTTAAATTTATAAGTGTTATTACAGATTCTAACTTTACGATGACTTCACATTGAAAACGTACAATAATTTACCCATCTCTATGCTTTCCAAAACACTATGGGCAATGTTTAAAGTCAAACAACTATTTACCAAAAATCATCTTCTACTTCTTTCGCTCATTGCGCTCTTTTTAGTTCATTTTAACAGCTTGGAGGTCATTCGCTCTTATTGTTTAAAGGTCTCAAAAAGTTATCAAAATAATCAAGTAACGTCAATCAAAAAGCTATAAGAAGTTCAAACAGTTTTTCTCTTTATTATGAAATAACATAAAGCGATCTTTAAAATTCCAGCAACTTTATAACATCAGCCAAACAACACTATCACGGCCAAAAACAAGCACGCATTTTACAACTATTCTTATTCTGAGAACGCTATTTAGCAGAGCGACCCAACGGCCAACATATTAGATATTGTACAGAATATTGTATTACATCTATTATTCAGTACAAAAGCTTTCTTAACAAAATTGTTAAAAAACTTTGAAGAGCAAGAATTTTTTTTAACGTCATCAGCGACAGTTTAGTAAAAAATACTCGGCCATACAGCTTAAATCTAACAAAGCCATTAAGCTCAAGTACTTCAACGTGTTAAATGTTGCAGTATAATCCCATAGGTTTTACTTTTCTACTTTTCTGTGATACCAATTCATTGTGAGAATTCAACGTACAGTTTGAAGGTCCATATAGGGGCTAACTGTCCAACATGGTATTGCCAAGTTTGGCATGTTTGGTCATTTTCTTATATTAGCCTATCAGTACTCTTTGATTATGTCTACTTGGAGTACTTCGAAACAAAAATTTTGAAATTTTAAGGAGCCCATGTGAAATTTTAAGATTGAAATTTTAAGGAACAAAAATTTTGAAATTTTAAGGAACCAATTAAATTTATCTTTTATCTTTGATACATATTAACTTATCCAATAGATTTAGTTTGTTTAGCTTTTGTGGTTAATGGGAGGAGGTGCCAACACAATTGGAGCACCCCTATAGTATGAGATCCTCATTTTTTTGTTTAGCTTTAGTGGTTAAAACATGTGAAGGACTTGCTGGAGGACGACTCTCTAATTGTGGCATTTAAAATTAGTGATATTTTATTTGTCTATTGTGATTTTATCTTTATTTTTGCCTATTCTGAAAGTTTTATATGTCTAGCTTAAATGGTTGAACAGTTTGAATTCTGAAGGACCTCCATTTTGGTGCCACAAACTTTTTGTCGAATTTATCTTTCTTTCATATTTGCTTGTGTATCCTGAAATTGTGATGTGTCTAGCTTACAAAAGTAAAAGGTGTGAATTTTGGCATTATCATTTGAGGGGACCCCCACTGTTGTACTCCCAAATTTTATCTTTTCATATTTGCCTATTCTAAAAAATTTTATCAGTCCAGGGTGAGTGGTTCAGTTTTGAATTTTAGCGTCTTTGTTTGAGTAGGATCCCTTCATTTTGGTACCCTCAAATTTTGTTAAAATTAACTTCATTTTGTCTATTCTGAAAATTTCATCAGTCCAGCGTAAGTGGTTAAATTTTGAGTTTTGGCATCCTTGTTTGAAGAGGACTCCATCATTTTGGTATCCCAAATTTTGTCAAATTTTATCTTTTCTTGATATCTGCATATTCTGAAAATTTCATGTATATAGCATGAGTGGTTAAAAAGTTGAAATTTTGGCCCCCCTTTTGAGGGGTACCCCTCATTTTGATATGCCCAAATTTTGTCAAATTTTATCTTTTCTTTATATTTGCCAACCTTAAAAATATTATGTGTCTAGCATGACTGCTTAGAAAGTTTGATTTTTGGCGGCCCCATTTAAGAGGACCCCCACTTTGGTACTCCAAATTGTTTTAAATTTTATTTTTCTTTTAAATTTATTTACCTTAAAAACTTTGTGTGTCCAGCTTTAAAGGTTAAAAAGTTTGAATTTTGGAGGTCTCCATTTGGGGGTAACCCCCAATTTTGGAACCCATAATTTTTGTTTGGTTTAGTTTGTTTTTGATATCTACCCACTCCAAAAATTTGATTTATCTAGCTTCAATGGCTTAAAGGTTCAAAACTTTGGCGGCCCTGTTTAAGGGGAACCCCCCATTTTGATAACCCCAAATTTCGTCAAATTTGATTTTTTTGTAATATTTGCCTATACTGAAAATTTCATTTGTCTGGCATAAGTGGTCAAAAAGTTTGAATTTTTTCGGTCCCGTTTGAGAGGGCCCCCCATTTTGGTACCCCCAACTTTGTCAAATTTTATCTTTCCTTTATAATTACTTACCCCAAAAATTTCATGTATTTAGCTTAAAAAAAGTTTGAATTTTGGTGGGTCCGTTTGGGGAGAAATCCCTCATTGTGGCTTCCCCAATTTTTGTTGGGTTTAGTTTATTTTGATTATCTACCCATTCCGAAAATTTGATTCATCTAGCTCCAACAGTTTAAAATTCAAAATTTTGGAGGACCCATTTAAGGGGGATTCGCCCAACCTGGCAACCCCAATTTCAGTCGAGCTCTAGTCCTCCCTGATATCTTCAATTGCTTAAACTTTGAATACAGTGCGTTTAGCGGTTAAAAACTAGATAGCCGGAGAAAAATAAAAAAGAAAAACAGTATTAAAGTTGGGGTAAATGAACATAATCAAAAGAAAAGTTGATAGTGTGCTTAAAAACAACAATCAAAAAAAAAATTTTCATCAATATCGCTAATTACCAAGATATATCGGTTCAAAATCGTCCACTTTTGACCTGTAAAATTGTGGTAACGTGACCCGGCGCCCCCAAACTTGGTTTGCATATACCATTCAAAAGCACCCACATTGTGTCCAAATTTCAGCTTTGCACGTCAAGTAGTTTTTTCAGTTATAGGAGAATTGATAAATTTTCAAGCCTAAAATCGCAGTTTTTTATGGGTTTTTTTTGTGTCTCAATTCACGATTACATGACCTAGGATCCCCAAAATCGGCACACAAGACGCTTTCATTAATTGTTATGTTACGTCCAAATCACAACTTTCTAGGTTTTACCGTTTGCTAGTTATAATCAAATCAATCCTCATCTGCCAAAATTCGCGAACAAAACCAATCGTACTACACGCTCGTGCGAAGTCCCAGTTACATTTCCCCGAAAAACGCTCAGCCGAAACTAAATTAACCCGAATGTACATTTCTCTGAACGTGCACTTGCAAAAACTAATTTTTCTGCAAACTTATTTTCCAGAATTACACTTGCCACAATTTGCATTTGGCCGAAATTACATTTCCGCAAAAACTTATTTTTCAGCATTTACACAAGCCAGAATTTACATTTGACCAAAATTACATTTTCCCAAAAACTTTTTTTCCAGAAATTATGCACTCTAGCCCGAAATTTCGTTATTGATAGAACTTACATTACGAAAATACATAATTATGCTCGCTTATTTTCAAAACTAATATTATTAAGTTACGCGTAGAATAGATGAGGCAAAAAAAAGCAGTCTCTCATATTTTGTAATTAATTTTGAGAAAGATCAGGTTTAAAATAATTTTGGTTTTTGACAAAATTAAGTGCCTTCTTCAGAACTATTTCAAACTTAAATGTATTTTGATGTGTTTTCGGATTATTATTGATAATTCTGCAGTAATTCCATAGTATCAAAAACTAACAAAAATATCAGCACACAAAGGTTATATATTTAAAGTATCTTAGTCATGCGCGTAGCCAAAAATCTGCAATAGAAAGCTGTTTTAGGGGACTGATAGCGCAGCGGAGCCCCCAGCAGCCGAAAGCCATTGGAGGTCTGATGGCAGAGCACCTAGCCGCTGAAAAGTCTGTATTTTTTGAATTTAAAGCATATTTTGATAAAATTCAATGCTTAGAAACGTGGAATAGAAACTAGAACGTGATATCGCAAGCAATATCTGGGGACTTCAGGGCATCATCCGACTTCTACTAACTTCATTAAGCTTTACAATCCTGATCTGATTGCTTTGAAAAAATTTGAAAAGGGCTAAAATTATGCAAATTTACAACCGGCATTTATTTAAGCTTTTTTTACTAAATCGTTCGTGCTTTTACCACATAGCCGTCATTTTCAAGTGGTTTAATTAATCAAAACTTATTTTTCTTAGTTAATGCATCACTTACAAGTTGTCACAGGTCCATGAGAATAACTTGGTAGACTATCGCAGTTTTCTATACACCTTTTAATTAACACGATCTTTTGAGATAACTACTCATTAATTGATCCATATGCGCTAACACGATATTGTGAGTTACAGATCTGAGTCCTCAACTTTTTTTTTTTTGGAGAACACCACAAACTCTATCGGCATTGGTGAGCTGAAGACTTTATTTTTGGAGAACACCACTGAAGATCTTTTTTGGGGGGAGAATATAACAAAATCTATCAGAAGACCTTTTCCAAACAATACCACAAACTAAACTTTGGCCATTGAAAATTTTGGAACAGCAAATCTGGCCAGTGACCGAAAAGACTCAGACACCCCTGCAGTAAGTCTTACTCAGCAAAAAAGATTAAAAGCAAAATACTTACCTGAAGGTAGCCATACTTTGACTTTAAGTTTCTTCCAGCTGGATTCCAATTGAACATATTTCTCTACCATAAGTTCTATTTTCGGTAAATTATTACAAGGTGGCCATAAACAATACTGCCCATGAATCCATGTTTTTGGTACCACAAACATGCTGCTGTTTTCGCGAAGGAATTTGACCACACTATATATTTTCTCAATACTTGCATCATTTTCTGCCATTTTCACTAACTTGTAATTATTTTTAGTACTGTACAGCAAATTCTATTTCTTGCAGTAGTAGACCTAAAAGGCAACAAGCAAATCATTAGAAAAGCAACATAATGTAAGATTACAATGCCTGCATTGGGGTGCTCGATGACAAACCAAAGCGAAATATTAACTAGTTACACATCTCCACAATTTCAGACGCGGGTCATTCCATGCTTAATTCAAAATGGCTTGTCACTATATGTAACCAAACATGGATATCTGTTCTTACACTTAAAGAGTATCACACAGAATGAAAAATAAAAACTTGTTTTTTTGAATATCTTAAGTGGACTTCAAGTTATCGCAGTTTGAATTTTCAGCCACTAGATGGAGATTTTGCTCCAAAGTTTTGAAAAGAGTGTTGTAATTCCATTTCTAGGGCAATCTGATGCCTGAAAATTGCTACATGGGGGGTTTCTGGGCAAGGAATTCATTTTTGATGTCAAAATTGCAAAAATATGACTGTTTTGTGGTGAAAATGCTCCAGCAACAGTCCTGCATGTTTGCTCTACAACCTGAAGTATGCTTTGTCGTTGTTATTTGTTTGTTGTTAAAATTTTGTTATAGTCACTTCCAAATTTAACTGAACGCTCAGCTGCATCATTGATAACTTCCAATCCTGAAACAAGCTGTTTGAGTTGTTGAAAAAAAGAATCTTCTTTCCAGCATACTACTGAATCCATTCGTAGAGAGATATTGCTCTAGATCCGCTTTATTGAAGAATTGAGTACTACTTGAGGCAATAAAGATGTTATCCAAACCTTTTCCACAATTCCCCTTATTTGCAAAAATACGTTTCAATCTGTTTGACTCTGTACCATTGGCAAACTCGCATTTTGCAATTTTGTGACATTAGAAAAAGGCTATTATAAATCAGTACTGGTGGCGTACATCTACTAGTTCCAGGAGCAGTAGCCAAGTTTTTAGACTTGGTTTTAGGCTACTCACTGCTACCAGCTGGCAAGTTCCGTGTTTCTTAACTTTAGACAATTTTTGCAAAATTATGCCTCTTGTGATATCACAATACTGCAAAATGCAGGATAACCAATGGTGCATACTACATAGTCAAACGGATTAAATTGTATTTTCATGAATAAAGGATACATTGTGGGAAAAGGTTTGGTGCACCTCTTTATCACCTCCAGAAGTTCTCTTCTTCAATAAAACTGATTTCCCGCAGTATCTCTTTAAAAATGCAGATTCAATTCCAATTACACCAAAAAATAAAATAGCCATTTAAATGAATCCTTGCGAAGTGCTGTCTTCATATATTTTGGTAGTTCTGGCTTACCTATTTGAAAATCTGTTTTGGGATATTTCAACAAGTCGGTAGCGATGGCTTTCTTGATTTCATCTCTAAATTTGAAGATAGTGCAGAACTGCAGGTGTTAAGTGCCTTGGTAATAAATGCATGATATTGGTTTGTCTCACCGGTTCCTGCAGATGCTCCTTACTGGAACAACCGATGCTCGCGTCGCGTGTTTCTTTGTTTTTACTCGGCCATTTTTAAACTAATGAGTGCGAGATTTCAAACTTTCGCTTATAACTCGAGAACGGTTTGGTCTAACTACATGAAATTTTGACAGCAGTTTGAGATTAATGAATTTCATGTTTGTACCAACTTTCGAGGCAATCGGTCACGTGACTTCGGTTTTATGACCTGAAAACCGCCACAAAAGTTTTGCATAAAAAGCGGTCCAAATCAAAAACAGCTTCAGTACAGCAAAAAATATTTCTCATGGTTATATGCCTTAAGATATCCTTTCATCCCTACCAACCCACTTTCGACCGCGATTAGGTTTTTTTCTTATTTTTTCCTTTTTTTCTTCCCAAATCTTGTACGCTCAAGTTCTCCTAAACCACAAAACATAGAAATCTAATTTTTGTGTGAAGTTGTTGAGGTACATTTGCAATTGTGTCTCCAGAAACTTTTTTGGGGCAACTCTCTTGGGGACCCCCCCAAAATGAGGCGCCAAAAAATCAAACTTTTGAACGGCTCAAGCTAGGGTGCCAGTTTTTTGGATATCAGTAGATGTTTGAGAGACAAATATTTTGACATGCTTTTGCCACCCCCCCCCCCCCCCCCCCCGGGGAACCCCCCCAAAAATCAATTTTTTTAACGGTTCAACGTAGGGTGCCAGTTTTTTTCAATATCAGTAGACACTTAAGAGACAAATATTTTGACATAGTTTGGGAGTACCACCCCCCTCAAGGACCCCCCAAAAATCAATTTTTTAATGATTCAACGTATGGTGCCAGTTTTTTTGATATCAGTAGATACTTAAGAAACAAATATTTTGACATGGTTTGGGGGTACCACCCCCTTGGGGACCTCCCCAAATGGATCCCCCAAAAATGATTTTTTTAACGGTTTAACCTAGGGTGCCAGTTTTTTCTATATCAGTAGATAATTAAGAGAAAAATATTTTGACATGGTTTGGGGGTAACACCCCCTCGAGGACCCCCCAAATGGACCCCAAAAATCAATTTTTTTATTGGTTTAACATAGGGTGCCAGTTTTATTTGATATCAATAGATATTTAAAAGAGAAATATTTTGACATGGTTTGGGGGAACCCCCCCCCCCCCGGGGACCCCCCAAAAATGAATTTTTTGAACGGGTTAACCTAGGGTGCCAGTTTTTTTTGGATATCAATAGATATTTGAGAGACAAATATTTTGACATGATTAGGAGGTACACCCCCCCCAGGGAACACCCAAATAGACCCCCCAAAAATGAATTTTTTGAACGGTTTGAACTAGGGTGCCAGTTTTTTTCGATATCAGTAGATATTTAACAGAAAAATATTTTGACATAGTTTGGGAGTACCAACCCCCCTCCCCCTCCAGGGACCCCCCAAAATTTAATATTTAATTTGCGTCGGTCGTTCAATGGGCTTGCTTCTAGTAAGCTCCCATCTAGTTTAACACTAATGTTTAGGAAAGTTGTAAATGAGTGGTCGGTGTGAGATAAAGCTCTATGTTCAGTTTGCAAGCTCAAAGTCGACTTGCATACTTGGCATCTGCAACCAAGCACATACCACTAGGCACTAATTTCAAATTTAGTTGGTGATGAAACCAAGAATGCTATCGCTACTGCCTTGATGAAATATCCGAAAACAGATTTCGGAATAGGTAAGCCAGAACTACCAAAAGTATATGAAGACAGCACTCTGCAAGGATTCATCAATAACGAATTGTGGCTATTTTGTGATCTACCAGTAATTGGAATTGAATTTACATTTTTTAAAATGAATTCAGTAGTATCTAGTATGCTGGAAAGAAAATTCTTCTTTTCAACAAATCAAATACATTGTTTCAGGATTGGAAGTTATCAATGATGCAGCTGAGCGTTCAGTTAAATTTGGAAGTGACTACAACAAAATTTTAACAAGTGAGTAACAACAACAAAGCAAACTTCATTTAGGTAGTAGAACAAACATGCAGAACTGTTGCTAACACATCAAAGCATGCAGACATGCAGAACTGTTGCTAACACATCAAAGCAAACCTTTTCAAAAAAATATCTGATTTTTGTTTTTCGCTTTTAATAGAAACTTTTGAAATTTGCTGAAGTGTGGTAACCGAGTTTTGTTTTAATATGATAATCTGTAAATACTGGTTTGAATTGCATTTCTGTGTAAATCAAAGGAGCTTTTTGACTTTTGAAATTACTGGAGTGGTAATTGTAAATTTAAGTCAAAATATTACAGTACTGTCGAGTAACTCTAATTATATTTATGCTGCAAACGACGAGTGTTGTTGCCGCTTTTTTGCATTAAATGCCTGCCTTTTCACATGATCTACGTAAATATTTGAAAAAAAAAACTATAAAAAATCGCGCAGTATCACAATTTATTCAAACTTTTGCAGTGGCGTTAACTCAAGCGTATATCACAGTAATCAATAAGTGCAAATTATCTCCCTCTAGTGGCACTGCAGCAAAATCTCAACTTTAAAATCGAAGTCTGTTTCACTCAAAATGGTGAAATAAACACAAATTTTCAAAAAATTTCATGAAAAATTAAACTTACATTTTGGCCACTAGACGGAGTTTTGCAAATAATACCACTAAAATGGCCATAACTACTGAACCAGAAGTCCAATTCGCTTATTTTTCTTTTTTTAAGATGTAAAATGCAGAGGGGCATTTAGTCAAATTACTGCTTTAGGTATATTTCAAAAGCAGCGCCTTTAAGTGTCAAAAACTCAATTTTTTTTAAAAGTGGGGGTCGGAAACCATCGCATAACATGGAAACCGTTCAATCAAAAAAAAAGACATCATCATATACTAAGTCATAGATTTGAGCCTACATTCGCCTGATGAGACACAAGGATGTCGAGATAGTCGTAGATTGGCTTTTTTCAGTGACTCCTGGTCAACTGCTACAGCCAAAACAAATTCAATCTTTTCATAAATCATTTGTTTAAATGATGACGTCATTGTCACGTGACCCTACGTTCTTTTTTCGGTCATTTGTTGGTCATTGATCGATTTGTTTGTGCCATGTCTGAAATATTTTTGGTCTGTTCGATCATAATGACTGGAAACTTTTTCACGACAGCCAACACAGTAATCGCAGGTTTGTAGCGTAAGCGAATGTCGAAAAATAAAACTAGCTGTTGTGAGATGTTTTCTCTAAACAAATAATAAGCAGTGTTCTCTCTATCTTTTTGGCTAATCAACCAGTGCCAAAATTTCTTGAAACAAATGTGCCCAAAGCTCTTAAAACACATTTATGAGCCGTAAATTTTGTACCAATTTAGTATTAAAGTATACCAAATGCCATATTTCAACAAATTTGTCGAATTTTCTAATGCTATGTTTATCATTTTGCCAAAATGATTTGTACTTGTTCCTAGTGATGGGCAATATAGAATACCCAATCTTTAAGATTCGAATCTTAAATTATCCGGAATAGTTAAAAAGAATTGGTTTCAATTTTGTGGTATCAACTTACTAGATCAAGATTTGTTTTGCGACTTAAAGCGATTGCATAACACTTTTATTTGCGTAACAAAGTTTTCTATATTGCAACAATGCTACTAACGGTAACCGGGAGTTGTTTTGCATGAACTAATCACGTGCTATTGCACAAGCTCATTCACTATCACATGCACGGATAATACTCTAGGTCAGTGGTTCTCAAAGTGGAATCCGCAAAACAATTTTCTGGGACCGCAAAGCACATTTCAAAAAAATCAAAACGATGCCTCGGAAAAAAAAATGTGTATAAAATAAGATTTTAAGGCAGCTTATCTTTCCAAACCAACCTTAGCAAACACAATTTGCGATGAAACCTTACAGGCTACATACACATCTATGATAACACAATAAGATCTACGATGTCATTCAAGCAATAGCTCTTTTAGTGCGAGTGAAGAAGAAGGTTTAAGAGCCAAAAGGATTGTTTGTTTTGCAGATAGTTTAAAAGTAGGGATGTGTCGGCATCCGCAATTTTTTTGGAAATCGGTATCGGCATCGGTAAAATATGGCCGATACTTTGAACATAATAACATGGCTAATTTTTTCGGATAAGCTGTCAGCAAAGTCCAAATGTTACTACCAGAGATAGACTTTAAAACACGATAAGAACAAGTTAACGCAAAAGATACAATTTGCGAAATATGACAAGACCACTTTAAATTACTAGATATCATTACACCCAAATCTTTCACAGTAGCAGAACACAAAATTTGATTATCTCCAATGAAATATTTATTGCTAAGACTATCTTTACGTTTAATGGTTACCGTAAGTGTTGGCATTTAGTTGGGGCACGAGATAATTAACAACTACTGGAAAAAGACTCAACTCTGAACTGAAATAAGATTTTTATGCAATTCAACACAGTTATCACTAATTCCAAACAGTTTAACATCATCAGCATATAGGTAAATGTCACTTGAGAAATTAAAAATATTACAACACTTGGGTGAGTCATTGATGTAAATATTGAATAAAAGAGGTCCTAAAACACTCTGCTACGACACGCCACTACTGACTAGTAACACTTAGAAAAGCAGATTGCACCTTGTTCATACATACACTTTGAAACCTCAGACCAGTTAAACAAAAGTTCTTCGATCCAGGATATTAAGTGATCACTAACACCATAAGAATAGCCTATAAAACTGCAAGTAATTTAGAATGAGAAACAGTAGAGTATCAAAGGCTTTAGCAAAATTAATGTATATAACATCAAAATAAAAGTTACTGCAGACTGTCATAAAAAATAGGTAGTGACTATTTCACCGAAAATTTTCAAGTTAAAGAGAATAAAACGAAAATGAGAAATATTCATCCGCGCTTTTTTCAGTTGCTTTTTCAAGGGTCAAGATTAGGGTTTAGGTTAGGGTTTGGGTTAGGGTTCGATTTGGGAATAGTTTTAGAGTAAACATTTGAGTTTGGATTAGATTTGAGTCAGAATTAATGAAAAACTAGACAAAAATTTCTGGTGAAATAGAGCCTTCCTAAAAAATAATGCCATTTTTTTAAATTGACATCAACTGAGTGGAAGTAGATCTACGTAAAATAAAACCATATTGACTAGAAGCAAAAATGTTGTTGCTTAATAAATAATGTAGCAATTTTTGACAATAACACTTACAAGTATTTGAGTGTCGCCAAGTATAAGCCGTCAGCTTGTTTTCGGAAGCTGTGCGACCAGTGTATGAGCGAGAGTGCACTTTTCTTGCTCCGATTTAAGCTATTCCCCAAGATCGTACCCTAACCCTAACGCGAGCACGCATGAGAAAGCACGTGCGCACTCGCGCTCATACACGAGTTGCAGAGCTTCTGAAAAAAAGCCAACGCTTATAATTAACGACGTCCAAGTATTCTATAAGTGACACATGTGAATGACATAGGGCGATAATTTGAAAGTAGTAAATGAAATGCTGCACCGGTATTTGAATCGAATTAATGAAAAAAAAGCAATATATCGTACGATAATGATCAGTGCAGCAGCTTTTAGATATTGGAAACCGAACTGTTGCTCTCTGCTCTAGACACTACCTTATTGAAAAGCAGCTAATCTTAGTTTTAAACCTGTAGGCCTGCTTTGGTTTACAATTTTACCACAAAATATTTATGGAGAATCACAAATATGCAGTCAATTTTTGAAATTTTGTTTCTAATTGGCAACTCTGGCAAAATTTTTAAGGGGAAAAAGCATTTCTAAGGGGAAATCTAATCTGTTATATCTCAGGAACGAAAGGTCATAGTACACTGAAATTTGGTCAAGTTGGTCTTCAGATCAGTCCAAATTTTTTGAGAAAGAACAAAAAATTTTCGACCTGAATGCTATTTTAAGAAGACAGCGGCTATTTTGCCTCTAAGAGGCATTTGGAGGCAAAATAGTCCTAAACGCTATTTTGCCTTAAGTGCCAAAATAGCCCTAACCCAAACCCTACGGATGTTGTTAAGTATAAGCTGTCTGCTTTTTTTCGGAACCTCTGCAACCCTTATCCTTAATCTATGAGCTCACGCACGCTCTTGCTCCTCTCATGTGTGCGCTCATTAGGATTAGATTTGGAAATTGCTTTGATCAAAAGAAGGAGAGAGTGCATGCACGCTCATACACAGGTCGCGGAGCTTCCGAAAAAAAGCTGACGGCTTATACTTAACAACACCCAACCCTAATTCGTACCAGGTACCCTAGCCCTAATCTTAAGTCCAATCCCCAACCTTAATCCAAACCCTAACCTACAGAGGGAAAATACTATCTTGCATCCAGAGGCAAAATGGCCACTTCCTTTTAAGAATGCAGTTCATGTTTTCACTCTTTTACCAATAAGAATGTTTTTGAAAACCGAAATTGTTTTGTAAAACTTTCTGGTTTCTCTTTTACCAATAAAGAATGTTTTTGAAAACCGATATTGTTTTGTAAAACTTTCTGGTTTCTTTACTTTCTAAAACTGCTCTGAACAAAAATCATACTGCAGCCTGAAGTACTACCTTATGACAACACTACACATAGACGCGTACTTAACACAGAATTTCATTTTTCTACGGTTTTTCAGTTACCCAGTAGGCTACTGTACGTACTTACCGTACCTAGCAATGCTGACTCGCAACAGTTCCACGCTGTCCATTGCAAGCTATTCAAATAAAAAGCTGCGCAGTAACCTAGAGCGCATTCGGTGCACGCTTGTCTCGCTTCAATAGCGCGCGCATTGTTTGTCTCGCTTCAATAATCGCTTCATCTCAGACTGAAGCGGTTGCGGCTGGTAAATACAGTGTGTGTGAGTTGTTCATAAACATCGAAAAAAGTGGCCAGTTAGCAGCGGTACATTAAATCTGCAATATCATGCCGTAGGTCATGTTATTCTTTGTTTTTATTACTACAGCCTTAATCATACTTTTAAGAAACTGCTTTCTAAACCATAGTCTAAACTCAATAATGCAGTTCATGTTTTCACTCTTTTACCAAAACTGTAGTAATGCTTTTGAAAACCGAAATGGTTTTGTTAAACGTTCTGGTTTCTTTACTTTCTAAAAATCTTGGTTTCTTACTTTCTAAAACTGCTCTGAGCAAAAATCATACTGCAATTTGAAGAACTTACTACCTTACGATAACATTAGGTAGGATGTCATATTTAGTGACTATGGTAGGATTTACTAGGCTTTAAAAATAAATTTGATTTCATTTTTCTTCGGTTTTTGGGTTATTCAGTACCTTGCAATACTGACCTCCACGTTGTCTAGTGTAAGCTTTTCAATTCAAAAGTTGCGCAGTACCTACAGGGCATTGTTTCACTTGTTCATCAACAGGAAAGAAGTGGCCTGTTTGCAGCGGTACATTGAATGTGAGATATCCTGCCATATTCTTTAGTATGCCGTGACACCAGGCCAGTCAGGTATATCCTGCCATGTTCTTTGGTAAGCAGTGACATCAGGCCAGTCAACTACAGTAATATCAAAAAAATTTTAACGCCTATAAAAACTATCAAGACATCAAAGTAAACATTGAATACATACGCTCTGCTTCAGACTTGGAATTATACCAAAATGGTGACGTTGGTTTACAAGGCAAGAAATATTAATCTCGGTAATTACCCAAAATTTTTACATACCATTTTTTTCGCAACTGTGTGGTAGCACTTACCTCACATAACTGCTTTCCCAGATTAGGCTAGTGTTTCTTCAGCATCTGAATTCACACATATACATAGCCTATTCTGGCAGCCCACCCGAACCTTCAACCCACACAAGAAAGCAATTTTTGCACTTGCCATCGTACCCTCTTCTCAGATTACTCTGATCTAAATCTGACAAGGTCACCAGAAGTGCTACCTCACAGTTGTGAAAAAATTTTGCGTTTCAAATCTGCTATGTAACTTCTGAATTTTACGTACCGGTATACGACCAGTGTGAATAATCATCATAGTAAGCATTGAGAGATTTGGCTTTTCACGTACTGTGCTTATGTTAATCATGTACCGTACTTTGTATGCGGTATATAGCGATGAGAATTGCTATTTTTGGCCGAAAATCTTTCATTAAAAGGGGACTACAACGGAGGTCATGGGAGGTTAAGCCCCCAGTCGATGAAGGGTTTTTGAGCGAAAATAGCAATATTCTTACCGCCTTTAAAAAAATTGCAGGTTTTATGGAACTATGTTCAAATCTTAAAATTGAATAAGGTTGATGTGTTTGGTTAATTAATTGACAAGACAAACGGATTGTTTAAAAGCATGAGTACTGTTTAAATGTCAGTAAGAATAATTGGGACTTCGTGTGAGCGCGTAGTACCTTTGGTTTTTGTTTGCAATTTTCGTCAGATGAAGATTGAACGAACGAACGAACTCATGCCTCATATAGTCATAACTAGCAATCAGTAAAACTTAGCAAACTGAAATTTGGACTCAACCGGTGGTCGAGTAGATAGACCGTCTGCTACTGAAGCGGTAGACTCGGGTTCGATTCCCGGTTGGGTCAAACCAAAGACTATAAAAATTGGTATTCATAGCTTCCCTACTTGACGTTCAGCAATTAAAGGGACAGTGTGAAGCCTCCGCCGTGTGTGGTAGACAGGTGGGCGGGTGGCAGCTTGACTCGAAGACCGAAAGGTCCCTTCGCTGTCTCCTGGCCAAGGCATCTTGGTGAATAAAATGTAATTACAATTACAATAATGAAAGCGTCATGTGCACCAATTTTAGGGAGGCTAGGTCACGTGATCGTGAATTGAGACAAAAAAAGCGTAAAAAAACGGCTATTTTTGGCTTGAAATTTTATTAATTCGCCTATAATTCGAAAACCACTTGGCGTGCAAAGCTGAAATTTGTACACAATGTGCTTGCTTATAAGTGGTTTATATACACCAAGTTTGGGGGCGTGCGGTCACGCGACCAAGATTTTACAGGCCGGAAATGGGCCGAAAGTGGACAAGTTTGAAACGATATGTCTCGGTAAACGTTTACGAACAAAATCACGAAAAACAAAATCCCGAATTGGACAAAATCCCTAATGGACAAAATCCCGAATGGACAAAATTCCGAATTGGACGAAATCCTGAATGGACAAAATCCCAGATGAACAAAGTCCAGAATTGAACCAACTTCAACAATAGAGAAAATCAGGATTAACAGTGTACTCACTGCTGCCTTATAAGCACTAACAAGTACAAACAATTATTTGCCGACAAAACTGCATGTTTTTTATTCGCTTTTGTCCTGGCGACCTGGAAAAACAGCGCATATACTAAACTAGAGCGATCAAGTCAAAAAACTTTGCAGTTCTGTCGAGTTAATTAGGTGCCAAGCAGTTTGTCCTGCAGCGAAAGCCTCGCACTTATCACGTTTGCCATCAACTCCTTGAGTTTGCAGGAAAAGAAAACTAGGTTAATACAATATTTAAAATAAATTAGCGAGTTTTGGTCTTGACGAAAAAGTAAGCAACTAAGAGGTGGAGACGAAATCGGCCCACAAACAAACTCTCTGAAAATAAGTTTTTTTCTGTTTTCAAGATTGTTTTCTTTTTTTGTCAAAAACGATTTAAATCTGGTATAAAGGTTTACAAAGTCAAATAATAAATGTTTTTTGCCATTGCTAAAAGAACTTCCTTTGGGATCCTATACACCTCCCCGAAAAACATCTTCCAGAAATAACATTTCCCCGAAAAACACTTGGCCGAAACTATATTAACCCGAATGTACATTTCCCTGAACGTGCACTTGCCAGAAATTACATTTTCCTGAACGTGCACTTGCCAGAAATTACATTTCCCTGAACATGCACTTGCCAGAAATTACATTTCCCTGCACTTGCAAGAATCTATATTTGCCAGAATTTACATTTCCCCGAAAACTTATTTTCCAGAATTTACATTTGCCAGAATCTACATTTGGCCGAAATTACATTTCCCCGAAAACTTATTTTCCACAACTTACACTAGCCAGAATCTACATTTGGCCGAAATTACTGTACATTTCCCCGAAAACTTATTTTCTAGAAATTTCACACATTAGCCCGAAACTTCAACATTGAAAGAATTTACATTAACGAGCTTGTTCATTGTCAAAATTCATTGTTAACGCGTAGAATAAAAAAGGGCATTCTCTCATGTCTTGGAACTAGTTTTGACAAACAACGTTAGGTTTAAAATGTTTTTGGTTTTTGACATAATTAAGTGCCATTTTCAGAGCTATTCTTTTAAAAGTTTGTGATGATATCAGATTATTGGTAATATCACGGTATTTCGGTAGTGTCTGAAATTCACGAAAATATCAGCAACTCAAGTGTTGTGTATTTTTGAAGCATCTTGGTGTAAGTCTGCACTAAGATCAGTAGCGTAGGCGGGGGGGTGTAAAGATCTCTGAGACAGTCTTTTGCACTGGAATGGACTCAAAAATGATTTAAAGCATCTTTTGAAACATTCATTTAGAGGGGGGCTGATTTGACGAAAGTAAAATACAACAATCAATAAAAACTCTGAAAAATGTCCAAAAGTAAAGCAATCAAGTTGAATCGTTTGTTGAAAAATGCAGAACCAGGGTATTCATAAAAAGAAATATTTAAGCTCTGGAATAGGCAGGAGGCCATTCAACAGTAGTTAATAATTATCAATCACTTCTCTCAAATTTTGTCAATATTACTTCTTTCAAATTTCATTCCATTAGCCCGCTCTCCCCTCCTATTATTTTTCTTTATAAAACATAAACGAAATAGATTCCTCCTTATAAGTTTTATTGAACTAGGATTTTACGGTTTACTAGCTTGTAAGTAACAGAACTGCATTTTTTCAAGTTACGTGTAAACAAGCTTACCAGCTTGGAAATAAGATAAATGAAATTTTAGTTTTAAGTCAAATATTATCTTCAGTAAGAGAATTAAAATTCAATTATTTTTTTCTATAAAATATAAACGAAATAGATTACTCCTTGTGAACTATAAGATTTTATGATTTATACCAGCTTGTAACAAGAAATGAAGAAACTAAAATTTTATTGTTTATAGCCACCTCCCACACAGACCATTTTTGCAACCAGTATAATCAAGCTTTTGCACTGATAATTTCTATGCCACGTTTTAAAAGCATTGATTTTTATCTAAATACTACTAAAATATCAAAATACTTCCAAAATAAAAATTATTTTTTGTAAAAAATACACAATTTTCCAGCCGCTGGGTCTCTGCCTCTTGACTCGCAATGGCTTCCGGCGGCTGGGGGCTCCACGATCAGACCCCCAAAACAACTCCCCCCCATTGCAGATTTCTGGCTACGCGTCTGCTGCACGTACGAAAAGATGAAAATTAAATTTCACGACTCTTACCCTCGCATATGGCCTACAGTTTTACTTTTATGGAGCTTGTTAGGTGAGCGTTTTCTCGCATTGATCAAACAATAAGACAATAAAATACTTAAATCAATAAATCTGGAGAATCAAAAATGTACTTGTTAAGATACTCGCTGTAATACGTCGAAGCGTGAAACGAGTTGGTGGGTCCTCATATCCGTGTCATTGCACCCGGGCAACACAGCTCCTTTCGAAGAATGTCGCAGCGGCGGAGAGCCGTTGGCAATACTGTGTCCAATTGACCTGCCCGAGATTTGAACTTCAAACCTCCCGCTTCAGAGACGAATGCGTTGGTCGAGCGGTAACGCGTTCGCTTCTGGAGCGGGAGGCTTTCGCTGCAGGACAAACTGCTTGGCACCTAATTAACTCGACAAGACTGCAAAGTTTTTTGACTTGATCGCTCTAGTTTAGTATATGCGCTGTTTTTCCAGGTCGCCAGAACTAAAGCGAATGAAAAACATGCAGTTTTGTCGGCAAATAATTGTTTGTATTTGTTAGTGCTTATAAGGCAGCAGTGAATACAGCATTAATCCTGATTTTCTCTATTGTTGAAGTTGGTTCAATTCTGGATTTTGTCCAATTCAGGATTTTGTCCATTCGGGATTTCGTCCAATTCGGGATTTTGTGCAGGATCCCTCGGTAAATACCAATGTTGATGGAAAATGATTTGGGATTTTTGAGCACACTATCAATCGCCTTTCTTTTCGTTATATGTTCGCTTACCCCAAACTATGAATACTATTTTTCTGCTTTTTCATCTTTTTTCTTACTTTTTTTTTTTCTTCTTTTCCCATCGAATTTGAAGTTTCGCATCGAAATTCAGATCGAAATCACATTCACATCGAAATTGAAGTTTAGCAAAATATACTGTGTTATCTTAACACGAAGACCAATCTTGTTTACATTAACTGTGTTTCACACAGTCTATTTGACTAAAGTATTTTACACTGGAGGAAGGGCAAATATGCCCCCGTATTAATTCCTAAACCAAAAATCATGAAAACACAAACTCGGCATGCAGGTTGGTGCTCACCAAGTTTTTTATAAAAACTAGTTTTGATCTTCTGACGTCATCATAGTGACATCAAAGCCTTACTTTAAGTTGACGTCATTTTTTCAATGTGTCATAAACGGTTCAAATTTTTACATAGTTTTTTTTTCTGAATCATAAAACGTCCAAGTTGAAATGATTACAGCGCAAAAACGTCTCATGACGTTATATGGGCGAAAATATGCGGATTTCGGAAATTGATTTTAAAAAGCTTTGTGGTACAGAATTTCAAAACAGTTTTAATAGAGTCGGAGCTATTTCTTCCACTCGATGAAAAATGGGCAGCCTTGAAAAAGGTGGTTTTGATTGAATATTTTTGTCCAGATCTCTTCATAATCTACGACAAAAACGTGGAATCCAAATAAACTGCCTTTTTCAAGGCAACCCATTTCTCAAAGAGTGAAAATAATATAGCTTCGACGCTATTAAAAGCTATTTTAAAATTGATTTTAGCCAACCTCAAAAATTATGAAACTTTCCTTAACTTTCGCAACTTGCTGAATTTTTCAAGGGGTATTTGTAATGAAATATGACTCAATATCAAGTTAGTTTGAACTAAAAATCATTTATGGAAGGGATTTATTGCCAAATCAAAATTCATGAAGGGTCATTTAACATTGTATTTAGTATTCATCAAATTAAATCTTTCATTATAATCGCTTTTTTACGCCGAAGCGTGTAACGAGTTGGCGGGTTCCATCTCGGCGTCATTACGTTCGGGCAACACACCAACACAGCGTCTTTTGAAGAAATGTCGCAGCGGTGGCGAGCTGTTGGCAGCACTGTGTCCATTTTGACTGGCCCGAGATTTGAACTTCAGACCTCCCGCTCCAGAGACGAGCGTGTTACCGCTCGACGCTTCAAGTTATCTTTAGAAGCAGCTGGCTGCTGTTTCACGCTGTATCTTATTTTTTATCCAGTAGCTAACTATACGACAGTGCACCTCCACAGCTGCAACTACAAACGCAATATTTACTGTCCAATACTCCTCTTTAATTCCGTTTTAGCTACAAATTTAGAAAAACTATAAGTATACTGTAGTAGGAAGTAGCTATTTTGCCTCTAGAGGCAAAGTAGTATTTTCCTCTGTTTGGGTTAGAGTTAGGATTAGGGCTAGGGTAAGAATTAGGGTTAAGGTTAGGGTTTGGGTTGGGGCTATTTTGGCACTTGAGGCAAAATAGCGTCTAGGACTATTTCGCCTCCAAATGGCAAAATAACAAGGGGCTATTTTGCTTCTAGAGGAAAAATAGCCACTGCCTATATACACTGGAAGCATTATATATATATATATATAAGAAAACTTCCTACCGTTAGGTAACATAACAGGCCATGTCGCATCGGTAAAATTAACAAACTTTCAACTAGCATTCTCAACTGCAGCATTAAAACATAATATAACCCTAACACGTAACCATTGAACTGAAGTGCAATTTTCTAAACTTAATTGTTCTTTTGCTGGTTTTACTTTAGTTCAAAGGAAATCCTTTTAGTCTCGACAAAAAAGTTTAATATTTAATTTTGTAAACATTCATAACAGATTTTGCTCTTGACAAAAAAGAAAGCAATATTGGAACAATGAAAGTTTTATTTTTAGAGAGTTTGTTCGCGGGCCAATTGTCTCTTAAACTCTTAATTGCTTAGATTCTAAAATCTAAATACTGTATTAACCTAGTTTCTTTTTCTGAAAACTGAAGGAGTTGACGGCAAACGTGATAAGTGCGAGAATTTCGCTACAGAACAAACTACTTGGCACCTACATACTTGGAGAAAATTGCAGAGAGTTTTGAATTGATCACTCTTTTTTGTATATGCGCTGTTTTTCTAGGTCTCCGCAACTTAAGCGAATGAACGACATGCAGTTTTGTGGGCAAATTATTTATATTAATTAGTGCTTATAAGCCAGCTGTAAGTACACTATTAATCCTGACTTTGTCTATTTTTAAAGTTGGCTCAATGCTGGATTTTGTCTATTCTGGATTTTTGTATTCGAGATTTTGTCTAATTCTGAATTTTTTCCGTTCTGAACTTTGTCCAATTCTGGATTTTTTCCATTCTGGATTTTGTCCTTTCAGGATGTTGTCTGTTCTGGATTTTGTCTAGTTCGGAACTTTTTCCATTTGGGAGTTCGTCCATTTCGGGATTTTGTTCATTCGAGATTTCATCCATGCAATTCGGGCTTTGCCTCCAAACCCCCGAAATAGTTCCCCCCCCCCCCATTGCGAATTCCTGGCTATGCACCTGCTTCGTTTTTGTATTTTTGTTCATTCATTAAAACAATAAACTTCATTAACAATCATTTAAATCAAATGTGCAGCTAGTCCAAGAAGTGAGGGTTTGGGAGAGTCTGGCGTCGCTCTCCTACGCGTTATTGAATTTAGTTATGAAACTCCGCATCTTCATTTTAAGAATTCAGCAATTAACGAAAACATGTTTGGCAAATCGAAACAAACGCTTTGAAACAAAAACTTCGATCACAAACTGTGCAATGTGCAATGCGGGATTTTAAAAGCCGCGGAGTTAACTGCAGCGCTCGAATTGGACAAAGAACTCTTTATAAAGTTTTCTTCAAATAGTGCAAAGGTTGTAGCATTGGCTGAAATTAGTCCAATATTATAATGCGTCAAAATTGGTTTAAATTGAATTTAGAGCTTTCTGATGTAAAAATTTTTGATTAAAATTGCCCATCGAAGTCTGATTTGAAGGGCTTTCAAAAAATTGAAAAGCTACCACCTAAAAAATGCTTTTGCCAAAAAAAAATTGGTGGTTTTTATGAGTTTTAACCAAATATCTGCATTTGGAACGAGACCAACACCTCGACTTTGAACAAAAATTACGCATAAGAACGTAAACTCAGGACAGCTGCATCCTGTACAGCATTTCTTCATTTATTTAGTCAAGAAAAAACGGAAATAATGACTTCAGATTTACTAGTTTGCCTGGAGCATAATTCTCCCTGTATCCCATGATATCCAGAGCTTGTAGACCTAATCTTTCTCGTAAAACACGTTGGTAAAACGCGTGAATACAGCAATAGAATGAAAGAAAATTATAAAAAAAGTATTTCTATCTTTTTCTCAACAGATTAAATTCCTTTTTTGTTAGGCGAAATCATGGACTACCGGTTTTGCAAATGAAATTTATTTTCCAAAAAAAATAGGGCGTTTTTATTGTTCTACAATACTATATGCTTTCTTTTAAACTTGATGAAATTTGAAAAGCATGACAAAAATGTGTAAGAAGACATTGTTACACAAGGTGCGGCAAAAATTTTCGTAATTTTTTTTCAGATTCTACTTTCGGTTAACAAAAATTTTCTATCGTATTTTTTCATAAAACTGCCCCGAAAATGTACTGTATCAGTAGATTGGAACGACCACGACAACTACAAGATAAAAAATCGAACCGCATTTCACTAGTGCCTACAAGTATTGCTTGGATGGTTTCAATTTTCTTCAGTTTGCATCAAATTTATTTGTGCAAAGATAGAAGAAGTACTTTAGACCTATATGCCTATTGCAGTTTTGACAATAAACATCAATTTTAGAATTAAGTGTGTTAGTAACTGACTGTGACTTCCCAACAAGCCCCGACAACAATGAGTACGATTCATTCACTGACCAACCAAAATATTAGAAATAGTACGTCGTAGTTAAGATTGTTTTTTAAAAACGTAAAAAAATGCGAAAATTAAAAAAAAAGTTGTAGAATGCTTGTACGGCTATAGTCCACTGACACAAGAATAAACATCTAATTTGTGGGTCTGCAGCTAAAAAGTCAAGTGGATTTCCAGCTTAACCTCCAATCAGTTTTCCCCAATTATCCAACTAACTTCGATCATATCTTATGTATCGCATACTACTTTAATAACAACCCTCAACTAATGTGGCATCTCAATTCTCAACTGGGGGGCACGACAGAGCAGTACCTCCTGTTTTGGTATAGTTTAAAACTCTAAATTCCATATGTAACTTGGAGTAGGGCGCATTTATAGATAAACTTTAAATTTTTTCTCAAAATCATTTTCAAATTCAAAATTTCAACTTTTTTTGTAATAACCAGAGCAGAATAGAATTAAATTTGAGTCAAGTATATAACAATTTATGAATTGATCACGCAGTGTTTATCTCTTTTTTTTATATGAATCTATAGCCTCATACTGTTTAGGCCATTATATTTGGATGCTAAAGCGCAATGCAAAATGATTTGAGAGATCCGTTGTTAAAGACTAAGGTTGAAAAAATGTCAAGTTTTTTCTGATTGGTCGCAACCTCAAAATGAATTTTCATAGTCATTTTTACGCTAGTTTAGTTCCTAATTTTGCTGTTTAAAGACTTTTTCCAAAATAAGACTGACTGTTTTGAACTGCAATTATTAAACTGCAGAGTGCAAACAATTTTTTTTGCTTTTCTATTTCGTTCTCTTTTACTTAACAATTAAAAACTGTTTAGGCCTAAATTTTTTTGGAAACTTTTGGTATAGGGTATCTTTTGGAGGAATTGCTTGCTAGATTTTGGTTCCAACATTAAATAGCCAATTTGTTTTTGTCTTAATTTTTTTGTTGTTTCTTCAAGAAAATAATTTTGTACTTAGCTTAAACACGTCTCGTGAATTGATTTAAAATAGTAAAAAAAATACTGAAATATGACATCGCAAACAATATCAGCAGACTTCGCGAAAATATCCAATTTTACTAAATTAATTACAGAAATTCACAATTGCAGTAGGTTTATGGCTGATGATATACTTAGATCTGAAATACATCGCTTTCGAAAATGTTCCATTAACTCGATCAGGTTTGTAGTTAACGGCTTTGAAAATTTAAATGTCTAGAAAAGGTATCTATAAAATAACAATCAAAAGCTATAAAATGACAATATATAAAATGACAATCTATAAAATGATAATTCTCTCGTTTCAACTTTTAAGGAGTTTGTCGAATTTTCACATAACAGCGCAGCGCAGTTGTTAAAATTGCGGTTACCAACAATTAAAACAAATATTTCGACAGCAACCTTTTGCCAATGTGATTTTTGGATTTGCACTTACATTATCTTGACCAGAAATCTGACACACTCTCCTAAATATTAAATCTACACCCTCAACTAGCCCAACACAATATTTTTTAAGAAGAATTTTATATAAGCACAATATGCACATGTATGAACACTTTTACTGATTTGTCTCAAAATTTAAGAACTAAATCAAAACAATTAATGGCTGCCTTAGCAATTAGCATGGAAAAAGTAACGACCTTACGAACACAAACAAAATTTAAAAACAAAAAAGTCAAATTCTTATAAATTTATGAATTATTTCAGAGTCTAACTTTACGATAACTTCATCACATTGAAAACTTATATTAATTTACTCAACTCGATGCTTTCCAGAACCCTACGTATAATGTTTAAAGTCAAACAACTATTTGCAAAAAATTATCTACTTCTTTTGCTCAATACGCTCTTTTTAGTTTATTTTAACAACCATGAGATTATTCGCTCTCAAAGTTTAAAGGTCTCAAAAAGTTATCAAAATAATCAAGTAACACATCAATCAAAAAGCTATTGGGAGTTCCTGACAGTTTTTCACTTGTTATGAAATAACGTAGAGCGATATCTAAAATTCCAGCGACTTTATTACGTCAGTCAAACTTAACACTAACCACGGTCAAAAATATGCACGCATTTTACAGCTATTTCTATTTTGAGAACGCTATTTAGCAGTGCGACCCAACAGCCAACATATTAGATATTGCACAGTATATTAATTGTATTACATGCATTAGTCAGCTCGAAAGCTTTCTTACAGTAACAAAATTGTTCAAAAACTTTGAAGAGCAAGTAGAAGATTTTTTCAACGTAACCAGTGACAGTTTAATAAAAAACTCGGTCATCCAGTTTAAATTTAACAAACCCATTAAACTCAAGTACTTCAAGCTAACGTTTTAAATGCTGGAGGAATCCCACAAGTTTGACTCCTCTACTTTTCTATGATACCAATCAATTGCGAGAATTCATCTTACAGTCTAAAGGTTCATTTAAGGGCTAATTGTCTAACATGGCAATGCCAAGTTCGGCATGTTTCATCTTTTCTTTTATTAGCCTATCGGTACTCTTAAAATTTGATAATTATGTCTAGCTGGAGTACTTCGTAATAAAGATATTAAAATTTTAAGGAGTCCATTTGGCATGGTCTCCTCAATGTGGCCCACCAAGTTTTGTTATCTATCTTTAAAAGATTTAACTATATTATTAACCTATCCAATAGACTTAATTAATTTGTTCAGCTTTTGTAGTTAGTGGGGGAGGTGTCAACATAATTGGAGGACCCTATAGCATGAGATCAATATTTTTTCATATTATAGTTTTACCTATCTTTAAAATTTTATTTGTCTAGCTTGAGTGGTAAAAAATTTTGAAGGACTCTTTGGAGGACGACTATCCAATTGCAGCACCTAACCATATTTTATTCACCTTTTCTGATTTTCTTTTTTTTTACATTTACCTATTCTAAAAGTTTCATGTGTCTAGCTTGAATGGTTGATCGTTTGAATTTTGAAGGATCCAATTGAGGGAACCCAAATTTGGTGCCTCAAATTTTACCTTTTCTTCATGTTTATTTGCCTATCCTGAAAATTTGATGTACCTATAGCACAACAATTAAAAAGTTTGAATTTTGGCATCCTCGTTTGAGGGACACCCTCATTGTGGTACCCCTGAATTACTGTCACATTTTATCTTTAACTTATATTTATCTATTCTGAAAATTTCATGTGTCTAGCTTGAATGGTTGATCGTTTGAATTTTGAAGGACCCAATTGAGGGACTCCCAATTTTGGTGCTTCAAATTTTGTGAAATTTTATCTTTTCATGCTTATTTGCCTATCCTGAAAATTTGATATACCTATAGCTTATAAACAATTAAAAAGTTTGAATTTTGGCGGCTCCTTATGGGGGGTACTTTCCCTTTTGGAACCTCCAAATTTTGTCAAATTTTATCTTTCCTTTATATTTGCTTACCTTAAAAACTTCATCTGTCTAGCTTAAAAGGTTAAAACGTTTAAATTTTGGAGAGCCCCGTTTGGGGGGACCCCATTTTGGTACCTCCGATTTTTTTTAGATTTAGTTTATTTTTAATATCTACCCATTCCGAAAATTTGATCCATCTAGCTTTAAGGGTTTAAAAGTTTAAAAGTTTGGTGGCCTCGTTCGAGGGTGACCCCCATTTTGGTACCCTCAAATTTTCTCCAATTTCTCCATATTTGCCTATCCCGAAAAGTTTATGCGTCTAGCATAAGAGGTTAAAAAGTTTAGATTTTGGTGGCCCCGTGTTGGGGACCCCCCATTTTGTTACCCCCAAATTTTGTCAAATTTTATCTTTTGTTTATGTTTAGTTACCTTAAAATTTTGTGAGCATAGCTTGAAAGGTTAAAAAGTTTGAGTTTTTGAAGGCCTGTTTGGGGGCAAATCCCTATCGTGGCACTCCCAATTTTTGTTACGTTTAGTTTATTTTTAATATCTTCCCATTCCGAAAATTTGATCCATCTAGCTGTAAATGTTTAAAAGTTTAAATTTTTTGGGCCCGATTGAGGGGATCCGCTCAACCTGGCACCCCCAATTTGTGTCCGGCACGAGTCCTTCCTGATATCTTCAATCGCTCAAACTTTGAATACAGTGCCTTCAGCAGTTTAAAAGCAGATAGCTGGAAAAGAAGAAAAAAAAAAAGTAAGAAAAAAGATGAAAAAGCAGAAAAATAGTATTCATAGTTTGGGGTAAGCGAACATATAACGAAAAGAAAGGCGATTGATAGTGTGCTCAAAAATCCCAAATCATTTTCCATATCAAAATCGGTATTTTCCGAGATACACTTAATATTGGTTAGCAAACTTGTCCACTTTCTGGCCCGTAAAATCTTGGTCACATAACCGGGCGCCTCCAAACTTGGTTTGCGTAAACCATTTATGAGCACCCACATTGTGTATAAATTTCAGCTTTGCACGCCAAGTGGTTTTCTGGTTAAAGGCGAATTAATAAATTTTCAAGCCAAAAATTGCCGTTGTTTTGTGTCTCAATTCACAATCACGTGACTAGCCTCCCCAAAATTGGTGCATATGACGCTTTCATTAATTCCAGAGGTTTCAAAAGTAGTCAGAAACAATAGTCAAGTAAAAGTGTTGTTACTGACGATCAAATGTAGTGCAAGTAGAGTGGAAAGTACTGAACCACTTAACTAAGCAAGTAAAAGTACAAAGTAAACAAATTTTTAAGCTACTCAAGTAGCCAAGTACAAAATTTTCTTTCGCAAGACTCTTGTGTTTTCTGCATTGTGGTTTATGAATGCTGCTAAATACCATGTATAAATATATGGTATCGCGCTTGAAAACGAGAGCCTAAACCATATAACTCCCCAAAAGTTACTGATTTTTGAATGCGGACGTATCAGTAGTTATCAGTACTATAAACGGCTCCATCGTTAATCGTACCAAAAGCATATGGATGTGGTAGTACAGTATTTGAATTATAACACTTGATAGCAGTAACGCAACATGGTTAGTTGGCTACTAATACTAATCACCAAGCTGTGTCCTGTCCTCGCTAGATAATTGCTATGACTTGCGATGTCGTCAATTCGTCATATATAAAACCTGTGCAATTTATTCAGTAAACACTAGAGAACAATGGAACACCAAAATGAATTTAAAAGCTTAAAACACTAACTTACCACTAAAACCATTCAAAGCTAAAACAATGGAAACTCATTAATTTGATTACCATTTATTACTAAACTAAAATACGTTAAAAATGTTGACATTTTCTGTGAGCTTATGTAATAACAATTGAGTACTGAAAGTTTGGGACCTTTAGCTAAATTTTGGGATCATTTAAATACATGTTCCAAATGACCACCATTTTGTCTGAGGCATTCTTGAAGCCGGCGAGCAAAGTTATAAATCACTCCGGCACATTGTTCTTTTTTTATTTCACAAATGTTCATCGTAATGGCCTATTTTAATTCAGCGATAGTTTTGGAATTATTTTGATAAACTTTATCATTTAACAAGCCCTACAGGTAGAAATCTGGGGGACTGAAGTCAGGCGAATGTGGCAGCCATTCTGTATCATGCCGCCTGCTAATCAAACAATTAGAGAATCGATCGTTGGTCAAGGTGATATTCGCTGTATGTGGAGTAGCTACTTTCTGTTGGAACCACTTCACATTTTAATTTATTCCCTGTTGTGTTTCAAGATCCATCCACTCATCCAGAACATGCTATTTTACCAGACGGCACAGTTCGTACAGTTATAATACAACTACAAGGTTTTGAGCATCATCAGCAATTTTGTAGGAAAACATCACGTAGTACAAATACGTATACGTTTAATGTGGCCGTTGAGTCAGCATGTTTTCCCTGAAAACACTTAAACGGCCACACCCCAAAGACTAGAAAAAGTCAAGGGCTGGTTATGAAGCAGAGGCCTTCAGTCTGCATACAGTTCTGAAGAAGATTTCTAGTCAGTTGATAAGCGTGTTGCAGCATAGTATATGGAACTATCTATAGAAAAACCCATCAACCACCTACGTAACCTTCCCTGGCCTCGCACTACGTCATTGCTCTCTCTCTCTTCTTCTTATCAATTACTCGGACAGCTACTTCAGCCGCTAGTTTTGCTTACATCTTGTGTGCCTGCATGTGTACGTTGAAGAGTGTGATTGATTAGGCCTATACATTGTGCATACTGATCAACTTGTGTTACAGGTGCAGCAACCATGCAAATAAAAATCGCTTTTCTTTCCAATTGTCCTCAATATCCTTTGCATGTCTTAAAAAGGGCATTCAGGTCGGAAATTTCTTTGCTCGATTTTCTCTCAAAAAATTTTAACAGATCTGAAGACCAACTTTACCAAATTTCATCTTTCTACGACCTTTCGTTCCTGAGATATAACGAATTAGATTTACCCTTAGAAATGCTTTTTCCCCTTAGAAATTTTGCCAGGGTTGCCAATTAGAAACAAAATTTCAATAATTGACTGCATGTTCTTGATTCTCCATAAATATTTTGCGGCAGAGTTATTGTAAAACAAAGTACAGGTTTAAAACAGTAAAATCAGCTAGCTGCTTTTCAATAAACGTAAGCCAGGTTTCCCAAAGTTAATCTTTTGTCACAATACTGATAAAATGGGAACACTAAAGTAAGTGGAAAACGGCTAATTTTGAACTGCAATATCTTAAAAATGGAGAGACGTACTAGAAACTTCAAATTTGGTGAGAATGCATTTCAGGCTAATCCCAGCATTTTGGTTAAGAGTGAAAAACTTTCCTTGAATTCCCTTTTAACGTCTGACGTTGTGTCGCTACTTCCTCTTCCTAACTTTACGTGTTTTATTGTGTTACTACATGTCTTCGCTATTGTTGTGGTGGTCAAGAATAAAAAATGAATGAAAAAAAAAAGAAGCATATGAAAGTATTGGCATGTTTTTTTTAGAAATAAATTAATTAGGTGTTAATGCCCCCTTAATTACAAATGGGGCTCAAAGTGAGAGTGATGCCAAACAATATGTTAAAAGTTTGGCTTGATGAACGAACGAGTGATGTATTTTGGCGTTAAATAGCAAACACACTAAAACATAGCACAAAAATACATAAAATTGGGTCTAAATCATTAATGGCGGGGAGGTTGCGAAAAGACTTTGCGGTCATCTAGTCAAGCAACCATCCAAATTTTGTTACCGGTGTGTACCGATGTTATATCCTAAAGTAACAATAAGGATAAAAAAAAAACAGAAAAAAAGAATATCATTATTAATTGGTCAAATTACTACAAGATTGAATCGTTACTGTATGAATTATTTGTCATTGTTCACATCTGGTAAAGCACAGACTCTTTATTTAGTAGACTAGAAACAGACGCGTGGAGAAAAAGAGAAGAGTATTGAAGAAACAAGGAGTGCTCTTGTTGCGAAGTTTTTTTGCGGTTACGCGTATTCGACTGATTTAATTGGACATATTTGTAGAATGAGTGAATCGTGAAGAAAAAAGTTTCACTGATTGGACGAATCGACATATTTTAGAACAAATATTTTAGAAAAAAAAAAGACAAAACTGTCAGTTTCCAGTCTACTAATAAAGAGTCTATGGGTAAAGTGATATCAAATGATTGATGGGATGAATGATCAAAAATCTGGATGACAAATTCACCTACATACACTGAGGTGAAATCTCTGGTGGAAACATGAGCGAAAAGGACGACAAAGGCCAGGCCAAACATAGAGCGTGGGGAAGCACAATGATTAAAACAAAAGAAGCTGCTCAAGATGTTTTTCCCAGAAAAAAAAAGCAGCTCTGAAGTACAAAACAGAGAGGAAGAAAAACCTTTGTAAAAGAGAGTAATGTGTCAGACAAAATTGAAAAATTTAGAAAAGTTAAAGGGACATTAAACGTCAATTTAACTCATTTATTGTAATTAAAGATTTTAAACTACAAGCGTTTCCTAACTGTTTTCTTAGACAAAGTTTTACTCTCAAAATAGCAATACATCAAACTACTGTAGCTTAAATTATCAGTAGGCTATGCTAGCCTACCAGTCTAGCCCTGTTTTTTGGTTCTTTCCAAGCGCAGCAAATCGCATATATGTTTTGCTGAAAGGTAACTAATTCAAACTAATAAGTGTATTTTTATATTTGAAAAGCATTTTGCCTCATCAAAGTCAGAACAGATATCGCGTGAGCAGCAGCCTATCCAACTCCGAGACCTACAATTTAGCAAAGGTCGTTTGAAACAACTAATGCAAATTTGATCTTTCCACAGCCGAGTTTTTTCTCGCTATTTCAAAGTCTTAAAACCGTTAAAGCTACGTAACGTCAACAATTTAAAAAAAATGTTGGTATTCAAATAATTTCCAGTGTTAATTCCCGGCGCATTCAAAATTTTGGTCAATTTTAACCGTTGGCCTACAATTTTATAGGAGAGTAAATCATATTCAAACTAAAAGTAAATAACACAGTTATATCATGGTTTAATTTAGCCGTATCTTTCAGCAACCGCTGAGCATTGAGAACTTATTGCGAATTTCGGAAATATGTTATTTACTTTTACGTCATTTATTGGAGCCAATTTGAATGCATTTTAAGTTAATTGCAGAAGCAGATTTAGAAATAAACTTCCATATTTTTTATTTTTCAAGTATTACTTTTATTTTCATGCAGTGCAGACAATATAGATATATACAACTAACAAAAGACGTATATAAAATACATGATCTTTTTCGAAAACTCTTCAGCAGCATTTATTGCTATTTTCATATTCGTAGTATCAATATAACTTTTACTTTCTTTGTGGCAACTCCTTTTTTAGGTGGATAGATACAGTATTGTTCGAATTAATTGCATCAATGCAGTTTTAAAGCAAATTTTTAGTTTTTTTCCTCAAATAACGTTGTAAAAGACTTTAAACGTTTTGGTGTGATGTTAATTCATTTCTAGATGATGCACGTCACTCGTTTGTGACGTCATAAGATAGATGAGGTAAGAGTTTTATTATTTTTTTATTAATCTATAACTTCGGTAGAGAGGTTATTTTCAGTAACCATTTTGCAACACAACTCAGAAAATAAAATTAGCCTAACATGATCAATGGAGTGTTGTTTCTGAGTTGTATTGCAATATTCTTAATAATCTTCATAAAAAGTATTTTGGCATTGGAGTAGGCTGGTGTTTACACGTGGTAATCTTGTGTCTTTATCTTCAATGATGTCAGATTCGACCCCGAGAAAGCGAGCGTCTATTCTTAGTTTATGGAAGCATGCTGAGCTGCCGCAAAGAGAAATTGCAAGGCGTTAAGATGTAAACCAATCCACTATCTCTCGGATGATAAAACAGGTTACCAAAACTGGGACAGCAACGCCATGGGTGGAAAAGAAAATGCGGAAGGAAGCGCAAAACAACCCTGAAAGATGATGATTTCGTAATAAGGCAGAGCAAGTTAGATCCCAGGAAAACAAGCTTTGATTTGTAGAGAGACTTTGCCTTTACTGGGACCGAGAATAGTGCTAGTGTAATGGGAAAGAGTCTTATCTTGGAAGGGATGAAAGCCATTAGGCCTGTCAAAAAGCAGCTGTTGACTGACCAAATGAAAAAGAAAAGATATAAATGGGCCAAGAAGCACAAAGCTGGACTGCAGAACATTGGAAAACGTCATGCTTACTGATAAAAGCCACTTTTTTGTGAGAGGCAATCTGTTCGAAAGAGTGCTGGAAAAAGATTTCAGCTTCTCACATCAACCAGTTAGTCGAACATCCGCAGAAGAAAATGTTCTGGGGAAGTTTCATTTGGAAAGGCGTCGGGTTTCTGGTTCATGAAAGAAATGATGAACACTGCCCGGTATATCGACGTTTTGAGACGAAGAGCATTATCGGATTAAAAAAGAGTGTTTCCAGATGGAAATGGATTTTTTTTAACAAGATTAGGCTAATGTCATTCCTTCAGAAAAACCACTAAAGTTTTTATTGAAAATAGAGTTCAGGTATTGGACTGGCTAGGAAACTCCCCCGATTTAAATCCTGTTGAAAATCTTTGGAGAATAATCAAATTTCGGTTGAGGAAGATGGACTGCACCACCATCCGAAAGCTTGTGGAGGAAACAATTTAAGTGTGGTACTACGATAGAGAGATAGCGGAAAGGTGCAAAAGATTGGTGGAATCGATGTCAAATCATGTAAATGACGTTTTCAAAGCTAATGGAAGCTACATCAAATATTAAATCAAAAGTGTTTGTTAATTTTAAGCTGTTTTACGTTGCGCTTTTTTAATGAAAAAAATGAAAAATGCAACATCTATTAGCTTGTGATTTCTCTTTGATAGGTATTTTATTAGCAGGTGGCATCTTTTAAGATCTTACTTATACCAGCCTGGCCTTAAGTGGTAATCTTTTAAACAAAGTTAAACAACATTCCGGCAGAATGCTACCAATACATTAATGTGAATTTCAATGTGGGTCCTCTTAAGCACGTGTAAAGTAAGTTTGAAATGCAATAACGTCATCATTTTTTGACGTCATATCAACTTACACCAACTTACTTAAAAAAATATAGCCTTAAAGCTTTTAAGATTGATCCTTTCAAAAGTATTACTGAAATTTTAAAAAAATAACAGATGCAATCAATTCGAACAATACTGTAGACGTTTATTTTGCATTTCCAAATTACTTTACAGACGCAAACATATTTGTTTAAACTTAACGTAGCAGGCAGCTGCAAAGGACCTTTTGGTCATCGAGTCGAGCAGCCACCCACTAAATATATTGTAGGTATAAGCAAAACCCTCTGACACAAAACGAACTTGGTGGTTCCACAATGTACAGTTAACCATTTGAGCTTATTGCTTTCTCCAAACAAACGGAACAAACTTTCACTCGGTCATACGCTTAAACGTATATTCTTGATTTTGAAGATATTTAGTCAGCAAAAGCTTTCCAAATAACACAAATAATTTTATATTCAAAAATGAAATGCAGCAAGTTGTTTGTTATTCTTTACAAGATCAGAATTTTTCTGTATTTTTTTTTGATGTGAAAAACAAGCGTAAATTACCGGTGCATATAAGTTTCAATATTTTATTCTTTTTTTATTTTCTTAGAAACAGGAAAAACATAAAACTTCATATGTATACCACAAGACAATTTTTAAACACAGGTAGTTAACTTACACGCACTTGCAAAATTTGCAATGGCAGGAAATCAAATTGTTACCCCTGCAAGTTTTAGTCCGATTCCTACCGCTACGCCATCAGCAAATGCCGATTTTTATTGTTTAACCTTGTCTTAAAATTATGTGCAGCTTGCGCCATCTAGAGTTTAATCCAAATTGGAATTTAATATTTCGCATTTAGTACATACTATAAAAAATCTTAAAGCAAAGTTGTAAAAAGGTTTAATTATTTTATATTAAACCTCGCAGGGCAAATTCTGAAATTAGAAACTTACAAATATTATTCTATTTCTTGTTCAAAATCATTGATTGGATAAAACTTTGTTAAAAATTGTAGATTATATTTGGTATCCAATCTGATTTTGGTCTGGCTGATATGGCACTATGAGTCAAAACATTTCAGCTTGTGCTAATTCGATGCAGACCCGGCGCCACGGGGGACATTTCGGGGCCGTGCCCCCCAAATCAGTTGCTGTGCCCCCCCAAAGTGCTGTGTGTGCCCCCAATCATGAGAAAAGTACCGTAAAATTGTGAGAAAGACCTGAATTTTGGGCGGAAAAAGAGGTCCAGTCCGAGCGAAGACCTTTTTTTTTTTCTTTGGTCTTCACGTAATTTTGGGCGGAGAAACAGGTCCAGTCTGAGCGGAGACCTTTTTTTTTGGTCTTCACCTAATTTTGGGCGGAAAAACAGGTCCAGTCTTAGCGAAGACCTCTTTTCGTTTTGGTCTAGACTTCCTTCGTGATCCCGTACGATTATTGTGCCCCGAAAGCAAGCTTTGTTTTTGGTCTTCATCTGAGTTTGTGCCCCCCCAATTATTGTTTTTGCCCCCCCAGTCACGCTGCTCTGGCGCCGGGCCTGGTTCGATGTCAGATCTGAATTTGATCTGGCAGTGTGCACTGAAATGACGTGTAAGCTGGGGCCACTTCGGTATCCAATCTAGTGTTGATCTTGCATTATGGATCAAACCATTTTAGCTTCTTTATACGTATACCAAAAGATAATTTTTAAACAGAGGTATTTAACTTACACGTACTTGCAAAATTTGCAATTGCAGGGAATCAAACTTTACCCCTACAAGTTTCGATTCGATTCCTATCGCTACGCCATTGGCAAGTGCTAACATTTTATTGCTTAACTTTGTCTTAAAACTACGTGCAGCTTGCGCCATCTAGAGTTCAATCCAAACTGGAATATGATACTTCGCCTTTAGTGCATATCATAAGAAAGGTTAATGCGAAGTTGTACAAAAGTTTAATTATTTTATATTAAACCTTGTAGCGCAAATTATTCAGCTAGAACCTACAAATATTATTATATTTTTTGTTCAAAATTATTGAGTGGATAATGATGTTTAAAACTTTTGCTAAAAAATTGTAGGTTATGTTCGGTATCTGATTTGATTTTAATCTAGCCGAAAAGGCATTATGGGTCAAAATATTTCAGCTCATACCAGTTCGATGTCACATCTGATTTTGATCTAGTTTTGTCGATTGAAATGTGTAAGCTTGGGCCACTTCGGTATCCAATACGTCATTTTTTTTTGGTTGAAATGTTTAAGCTTAAGCCACTCGGTATCCAATCTCATTTTGATCTGGCATTAGAACAAACCATTTTAGCTTGAGCCACTTTTCGGTCTGATCCAATTTTGATTTGGTATTTTGGGTAGAAATGCGCAAGTTTGATCTACTTTCGCATCCGATCTGGTGTAGATCTGGCAATATAATGCAAGACATTTTAGCTTGCACCGTGTCAGCTTTGATTTTTACCTGGCATTATAGGAGGAAATGTTTAGCCACTTTGGTAACCGATCTGGTGTTGACCTGGCATTAAAGCGCAAAACATTTTAGTTTGAGCCAATTGGGTGTCAGATATGATTTGGATTAAGCATTATGCGTTGAAGCGTTCAATTTAAATCAATTCGGTGATGTAGTGTTGATCTGGTTTGTTGATTGAAATGCGTAAGCTTGAGCGATATCTGTATATGATCTGATGTTAATCTGGAATTATAGTGCAAAATATTTTAGCTTAAGCCGGTTCGGTGTTAGATCTAGTGTTGATCTGGCATTATGAATTGAAATGTGCTTGAGCCTTGAGCGACTTTTTGTATTCGATCTGATTTTGATTTGGCATTGTAAGTCAAAATAATGTAGCTTGAGCCAGTTCCAAGTCAAATTTGATTTTGATATAGCTTTATGAATTAAAGTGTGTAAGTTAGAGCCACCTCTGTATCAGATCTGAGTTTGATCTGATATTATGGGTTAAAAATTAAAATATTTAACCTTGAGCAACTTCAGAATCCGATCTGATGTTGATCTGGCGTTATAGTGCAAAGCATTTTAGCTTTAGTCACTTCGGGATCAGATCTGGAGTTGATCTGGCGTTATAGGTCAAAGCATTTCAGCTTGTGCCACTTTGGTGTCAGGTCTGATTTAGATCGAACATTATGGGTTAAAATGTAAACTTGAGCCTTTCGGTATCCGATCTGGCATGATAATGCAAAACATATTAGCTTGAGCCACTTTGGTGTCAGATCTGATTTAGATGGGGCATTATGGGTTAAATGTAACAGCTTGGGTCACTTCTGTATCAGATCTGATGTTGATCTAGCATTACTGGTCAAAAAAAAATTAGCCTTAAGCCAGTTCCTTTTCTACTAAGATTTTGATCTGACATTATGTGATGCAATGTGAAAGCTCCAGCCACTTCAGAATCAGATCTGATGTTGATCTGGCATTATAGGTCAAAACATTTCAGCTTAAGCCACTTTGGTGTCGGATCTGATTTAGATCTGGCATTATGGGTTGAAATGTGCAAGCTCGAGCCACTTCTGTATAAGATCCGATGTTGATCTGGCAAAGTAGGTCAAAACATTTTAGCTTGAGCCACTTCAGAATCAGATCTGATGTTGATCTGGCATTATAGGTTGAAACATGGAAGCTCGAGCCACTTCTGTATCAGATCTGATGTTGATCTGGCATTATAGATCAAAAAATTTTAGCTTGAGCCACTTCAGGCTCAGATCTGATTGTAATATGGCATTATAGGTGAAAACATTTTAGCTTGAGCCACTTTTCTATCCGATCTGATGTTGATCTGGCATTATAGATCAAAACATTTTAGCTTGAGCCACTTCTGTATCAGATCTGACTTAGATCTGGCATTATGGGTTGAAACATATTAACTCGAGCCACTTCGTTATCAGATCTGTTAGTGATCTGGCATTATCGGTAAAAACATTTCAGCTTGAGCCACTTCTGCATCAGATCTGATTTAGATCTGGCATTATGGGCTGAAACATGGAAGCTCGAGCCACTTCTGTATCAGATCTGATGTTGATCTGGCGTAATAGGTGAAAACGTTTTAGCTAGAGCCACTTCAAGATCAGATCTGATTTAGATCGGGTATTATTGGCTGATACGTGTAAGCTCAAGTCACTTCAGAATCAGATCTGATGTTTATCTGGCATTATAGGTGAAAATATTTTAGCTTGAGCCACTTCAGGATCAGATCTGATTTAGATCGGGCATTATGGGCTGAAACATGGAAGCTCGAGCCACTTCTGTATCAGATCTGATGTTAATCTGGCATTATAGATCAAAAAATTTTAGCTTGAGCCACTTCAGGCTCAGATCTGATTTAGATCGGGCATTATGGGCTGAAACATATTAACTCAAGCCACTTCGGTATCAGATCTGAGGTTGATCTGGCATTATCGGTGAAAACATTTCAGCTTGAGCCTCTTCTGTATCAGATCTGATTTAGATCGGGCATTATTGGTTGATACGTGTAAGTTCAAGTCACTTCTGTATCAGACCTGATGTTGATCTGGCATTATAGGTAAAAACATTTTAGCTTGAGCCTCTTCTGTATCAGATCTGACTTAGATCGGGCATTATGGGCTGAAACATGGAAGCTCGAGCCACTTCAGTATCAGATCTGATGTTGGTCTGGCGTTATAGATAAAAACATTTCAGCTTGAGCCACTTCTGTATCAGATCTGATTTAGATCTGGCATTATGGGCTGAAACATGGAAGCTCGAGCCACTTCTGTATCAGATCTGATGTTGATCTGGCATTATGGATGAAAACATTTCAGCTTGAGCCACTTCTGTATCCAATCTGATGTTGATCTGACATTATGGGCTGAAACATGGAAGCTCGAGCCACTTCTGTATCAGATCTGATGTTGATCTGGCATTATAGATGAAAACATTTTAGCTTGAGCCACTTCTGTACCAGATCTGATTTAGATCGGGCATTATGGGCTGAAACATGGAAGCTCGAGCCACTTCAGTATCAGATCTGAGGTTGATCTGGCGTTACAGAAAAAAGCATTTCAGCTTGAGCCACTTCTGTATCAGATCTGATGTTGATCTGGCATTATAGGTGAAAATATTTTAGCTTGAGCCACTTCAAGATCAGATCTGATTTAGATCGGGCATTATGGGTTTAAACATGGAAGCTCAAGCCACTTCTGTATCAGATCTGATGTTGATCTGGCATTATAGATGAAAACATTTTAGCTTGAGCCACTGCAGGATCAGATCTGATTTAGATCGGGCATTATGGGCTGAAACATGGAAGCTCGAGCCACTTCAGTATCAGACGTGATGTTGATCTGGCATAATAGGTGAAAACATTTCAGCTTGAGCCACTTCTGTATCAGATCTGATTTAGATCGGGCATTATTGGTTAATACGTGTAAGCTCAAGCCACTTCAGTATCAGATCTGATGTTGATCTGGCATTATAGGTGAAAACATTTTAGCTAGAGCCACTGCAGGATCAGATCTGATTTAGATCGGGCATTATGGGCTGAAACATGGAAGCTCGAGCCACTTCGGTATCAGATCTGATGTTGATCTGGCATAATAGGTGAAAACATTTTAGCTTAAGCCACTTCAGGATCAGATCTGATTTAGATCGGGCATTATAGACCAAAACAATTTGGTTTCAGCCAGTTCAGTATCAGATCTGATGTTGATCTGGCATTATAGGTCAAAACGGTTTATCCTGAGCCAGTTCCGTGTCAGATCTGGTTTTGATCGGGCATTGTGCATCCATACATTGTAGTTTGTGCCAGTTTGGTGCCAGATCTGATTTTGATCTGGCAAAGCCGGATTAAGTGGATGCCCGATTTTCCCAGGTGAAAACCAGACCTGGCCCAGATCACCTGGCTATCTGGGAGTGTTTTATGATATCAGTAGATATTTAACAGACAAATATTTTGACATAGTTTGGGGGTGCCACCCCCCCGAGGACCCCCCAAATGGACCCCCCAAAAATCAATTTTTTGAACGGCTCAACTTAGAGTGCCAGTGTTTTATGATATTAGCAGATATTCAACAGACAAATATTTTGACATAGTTTGGGGGTGCCACCCCCCTGGGGACCCCCCAAATGGACCCCCAAAAATGAATTGTTTGAAAAGCTCAACTTGGGTGCCAGTCTGTTTTGATATCAGCAGATATTCAACAGACAAATATTTTGACATAGTTTGGGGGTGCCACCCCCCCCCCCAGGGACCCCCCAAATGGACCCCCAAAAATCAATTTTTGAACGGCTCAAGCTAGGGTGACAGTGTTTTATGATTTCAGGAGATATTTAACTGACAAATCTTTTGACTCAACTTTTCTGGAGGTTCCATAATCAGATATTTTTGAATAATTGCTGATTTTACGGTAGACAAAAAGTACTTTTGAGCGTCACAGCATTAGCTGTGCGTCGGTCGTTCACTGGGTTTGCTGGCAAACTCCTATCTAGTTTGTAATCGATTCCGCAATTTTTAAATTATCGCAATCAGAAATCAATTACAAAGGATCGTAATCTACGAATTGCAAATAATCGAGCCATGACTGGCTACTACTATATAGGCCAGGCTTCCAGTACCAAGCAAAAGCGTGAATGATGATATAATTAGTGTATAAACTCTACAATGGGAGGAGTGCCGTTGACCAACTGCAGAACAGAATGCAAGTGCAAGACATGCATGATTGCAATTTTAATCAGGGTGTCGAACCGTTTCAAATAACGGTTCGGGTTCAGGTTTAGCTCCTACTCAAAATATCTTAGCGGTTCAGATTTGGTTCGGGTTCACTTGAGCACCATTTTCGAGGTTCAGGTTTGGTTCAGGTTTGGTTCAGGTTCACTCAAGTAAAATATTACTGGTTCAGGTTCGGTTCGGGTTCATTGACTTAAAATTTAACTGTCCTTGCTCGTTTCGTCCAGAAACAAAAAGGAAAAATTGCTGCTCCTGTTGATGATCATCACCAAGTATGGCAGTACGGTACGTTGGTACGGTACGGTACGCCTCGATTTTTGCTAAGAAGTACGGTACGCTGGTACGTACGCCTTTTTTGCAATGATACGGGTACGGTACGTTGGTACGGTACGCTTTTTTTGTGATGGTACGGGTACGGTACGTTGGTAGACTGTTTTAATTAAAAATCCCAGACTTTTCGCCCAGTGCACCGGATTTTTGTATGCAGAGGCAAAAGACAGCTGAAGCCGACGCTAAATGAGTGAATTGAGATCGTTGATTTATATATATTAGTGAATTCAAAGTCAGTTAAAACTGTGAGTAGTAGAAAGCAAGGATGGCAGTACGGTACGGCACCTAAGTACGGTACGGTACGCTTCAATTTTTGCTAAGAAGTGCGGTACGCTGGTACGGTACGCCTTTTTAAAAATGGTACGGGTACGGTACGTTGGTACGGTACGCTCCAAAAATTGAACGGAAGTACGATACGCTGGTACGGTACAGTTCAAGATGCGAGGTACGTAGTACACAAATTCTGAACGTACCGTACCGTATTGCCATCCTTGATCACCACTGCTCTTATTGTGCGTGTACAGCGCCAGCGGCATCCGGATATGGAAAAATATATTCTTGCTTTTGTTAGGGGTTCAGGTTCGGTTTGGGTTCACTTGAGCTCAATTTTTAGGGTTCATGTTTGGTTCAGGTTCACTGAAGTAAAATTTTGCTGGTTCAGGTTCAGTTCGGGTTCACCAAAATGAAACGGTTCATTCGGGTTTACGGTTCGGGTTCAGGTTCGGTTCGACACCCTGATTTTAATAACAGCTTAATAATAATGATAAGACTAAACAGGATTGCAGGGTAGATTGCAGCAAAAATGCAGGATAGATTTCTACTTTGTAAGTGCTGTTACAAAAATTATTTTTTAATTTTGGCGAAGCGATGTAATCGTAATAGCGATGATTAAAGGTGAAATAATCGCAATGGAAAATCGATTGCATAGGTTCGTATTTGTAATCGTAATCGGCGGAATCGATATAATCAAATCAAAGATCATTGAAAGAACAGAATGTAGGTACCGGTACTAAAATATAGCTGTAAAAACAGTGTTTATTTTGAGCTAAGTGTTAATGTCATCCAAAAACTTGGAAGTGTTTGCAACCACGGATCGCGGATGGTTTCAAAACGTCAAATCTACGTAGGCCTACGCTGTACGGTGGTTGGTAATAGGACTAAAACGAGAATGAAGGACGAATAATCATTCGCAATTTTTTTCGTTACTTTTTTAATAGTCAAGATTAAGCTTTGGGTTAGGTTGGATCTCGGCACTGTCTAGAAATTGTTTTGCAAGCCACAGCTTAAATAGTTAATTTTAGATGCTATTGTGGGAATACGGTTAACTCCGTCTGTTGTAATTATATATATATATTTTTTGGCAACTCTTTTTTTTCATAATACGCAATGATAAATAATCAGTCTTTCTTTTTCGGCTGCCAATGTGGCACGATAAGCTGGTCTAAAAATCTATCATATTTAATCGCTCTTTATGATATCATCTTTGAATCGATTTTTGGTAATAAACAATAAATGGAGAACAAGCAATTATTCGAGTGAATCTATCAAGCTGGAAGACAATTGTGGCCCCTCGCGAGACAGGCTGGAAGGAGGAACGCCACACTGTTGTAGCGTGAAAGCACAGAGACTTAGTGTCGTGGACTGAGTTAGCAACCGTCTCTATCTAACAGTTTCCATAATGTTTAATTGTTTACGTACCATCTGGCCTAAAGGCTACCAGCGCTGAAGCCCAGGGAAGAGCCACCAGAACGGCGACTACTTAAAAACAAGCAATGCGAAAAAATGGCTCTTCTTGGGCTTCTGCGCTGGTAGTCTTTAGGCAGAGCCACCGAGAGGGGGAAGCAAGGTGAGACAATGACCCTGGTGCCCATGGAGTTTAGGAGGCCCATCAGGGGGCCCATGGGCTTTGTGGTGCCCTTAGACTTCAGGGGGCCTATGGAAGTGACACTGACAAATCAGTTTGTGGAACATCGACGACCTTTTTTTTTTTGAGATCACATCGAAATCCGAAGAAAATTGTGGCATTTTCCTCTTCCTTTTTGAAGTTCACAAAGCTGGAGATGCCCAATATTTGAGCTGACCCTGGACCTACGTTTGGCTCTCGGCGCCCCTTCAAACAATTAATAATTCATCTATTGCTTTTTGCGGCAAATAATAAGCTGCAGCCTCATAAGTCTATTAATTATCGCTGTTCGCAACCTCGAAAGATTTTCCGATCGCTACTTTGTTACCGCATATGAGCTTACTATTATCTTGAAATTAGATTAGACTGTAAAATGTAACATCCAAAACAAAAGGATCATCATAGCAATAAATTTTTCCTTACAATCAGCTCAACAGGTGATTACGCGTGTTCTAAAAGTGAATGAATAAAAAGAAATGTACATTATACTCAAAATGTTAACGGATTAACGGACTTCATTAACTTCCGTTAATTTCAGCTGAAAATAACGAATTAACCTTAACGGAGGTAAGAAGTTTGCTAACGGACTAGTGGTTAACGAAGCTAACGTTTTGCATTAACTTGCCCATCTATGCTGTATTCCATTATTTGAGCTACTGGTTCAGGATTAGTACAGTAGTTGTATGGAATCATCAGGTAGACTGGTAGATTGTTTTTGATTGCCAATACATGGTGCAGAAAAACTGATACAAAGCACACAAAAGGCAGATTGGGTGTCGTTAAGTACAAGCCGTTAGCTTTATTTCGGAATCTCTGCGACTCGTGTATGAGCGTGCGCGCGCTCTTGCTCTTCTCATGCGTGCACGCATTAGGGTTAGGGCTAGATCTGGGGAATAGCTTATATAGAAAAGAAGGAAAGAATGCACACGCGGTTAACGAGTGCGAAGTTTCAGACTTTTACTTATAACTCGATAATGGTTTGGTCTAGCTACTTAAATTTTGACAGCAGTTTGAGATTCATAAGTGATTTGTGTGTGCCAAATTTCAAGGCAATGAGTGCCGTAACTTCAGGTTTAGAATCCGAAAACTACTGCAAATTTTCCGCGAGGTTTTTGGTGTTTTCCAACAAAATTTCAACGGTTCAAAAAATGGTGCTGTTCTCAAGCCGAGGACAGGGCAATTTTCGAGGACCTAAGGCTTCGAGGCCAAGGACTTGAGGCTTCGAGGCCAAGGCCAAGGACTTCAAAATGTGTCCTCGAGGACGTCCTGGTGGTGGTGGTGGTGGTGGTGGAACTACCCGACCCCTTCCGAGGGATGAGGGCGCGGAGGAACTCCGCGGAGACCCAACAGTCGGGCCTCACCCCAAGGTCTGGACCATAGATCGAGAATAGAGAGAGAGGAGCCAAAAATAGTTTTGCGAAGGGGTTCAGAAGCAGGACAGTCGAGGAGGAGATGATTGAGGTCCTGTAGAGGGTGTCCACAGGCACTACAATCAGAATTCTCCTTCCGACTGATCCTGTGAAGATATGAAGATAAAAGAAGACTGTGGCCATGGCAGCGAAGACGAGAGAGCTCACTGCGTATGGAGCGAGAAAGAAGAAGTTCCTCCGAAGAGACTTCGGGGACTTGGAAGTTCAGATGGGAGTGAGAGATGTGACGTCTCCAATTGCGGTAGTGGGAATAACGGACTTTGGCAATAACTGGGGGGAGAGGGCTAGGGATCGCATCAGTGGGAAGAGAGGCACCAGTTTTGGCAAGTAAATCAGCTTTTTCATTTCCGGGGAGACCTGCGTGTCCGGGGACCCATTGGAAGCTCAAAGTGGTATTGTTGGAGAGGGAGGAGGCAAGGGACCAAACATTCCATAGGGACTCAGGCAGGAGATAAGAGGGGGCTGAAGAAAGGATACAGAGGGCTGATTGAGAGTCGGTTAGGAAAAGAACTGACTGGAACTTGCAGGTCAACAAATGGCTAGTACACCAAACGAGACCTTGCTTGAGGGCAAAGGTTTCAGCTGTGAAGCTGGAGGCAATTGGACCAGAGGAAAAGGATAAGAAATGGGATGTGTTGCATTTGGAGCATGTTGCATACACTCCAGCGCCACCAGGACCAAAAAGGGAGGGGACAAATCCGTCAGTCCATACTTGGATATCAGAGGGGGGGAGGGAGGATAGTCTGCTTGAAGCAATTTGGAGTCGGGCTGTACTGCTGCCTGTGCAGTCGGGAATGAAGGGGGAAACAGTGAAGTGGGTTGTGGACCATGGTGGAAAAGGGGGGCACGTGATCAGAGACTCGCGTGGGGATGGGAGTGGTTGTGTGGCTGAAGAACAGAATGATCTCCAGGAGGGTTTCTTCTTTAGTCGAGAGGGAACGTTTTTAATTGCCAAGGCATAAAGGCTGGAGAAGTCGGAGGGAAGGCGCAGAGCACGTTCAAAGGAGTAGAGGGTCTGATGCTCTAGAGTCAGCTTTAGAGGAGGGAGTTGGGCCTCGAGAAGGAGTAGTGAGGAGGGGGTGGAAGAGAGGCAGCCAGTAATGACCCTGCATGCAGCTCTGTGTAGAACTTCCAGATGATTGGTTGCAGTGTTGCAGAGGAATGGAAACCATCCAGGAGAGGCATATGTGAGCACCGGACGGACAAATGCTTCGTAGAGTAGGGAGAGAGATGCTTTTGTGGGACCCCAAGAGGCAGTGGCAATTGAGCGAAGGGCTTTGTGGCGTGGATAGAATTTGGAACACAGGGATTGGACATGGGCCCCAAAGGATAGAGTCCGATCAAAGGTTACTCCAAGGAATTTAGGGGTGGGATTGAACAAAAGAGGAAAGCCCAAGAGGTTCAGTCGGGGCTGGAAAGTGGCTTGATGGGGATCTGTAGAGAAAAAGGAGGACTCACACTTCTTTGGATTGAGTGGAAGTCTCCATAGGTTGGACCATGTTTCTAGGACGACGAGGGAGGATTGGACAACAGAGGAGGCTTTGAGCGGGTCTGGGGAAGAGGACCAGATGGCCAGATCGTCAGCATACAGGGAGGCATGGGCATCCCGAGGTAAATCCTTAGTGATGTCATCAACAAACAGAATGAAGAGGGCTGGACCAAGAGCCGAGCCCTGTGGGACCCCACGTCTGATGCGGAAGGAGCGGCTGTGGGAACCACCAACCTGGACTTTAGCTCTACGATCAAAAAGGAAGGAGCGCACCCAGAGAACGAAGCAAGGGGGGAGTTTGAGCGAGAGGAGTTTGTGGAAAAGAGCAGAGTGCCAGACCGAGTCAAAAGCCTTGGAAAAGTCAACAGAAGCCAAAATGGTTCGGTCTGGAGGTTTTTTCTTTTGGAAGCCGTCCCAGATTGATTGAGACAGAGTTAGAATTTGGTCAAGGGATGACCTACCAGGACGAAAGCCGGCCTGGCAAGTGGAGAGGAGATGATTAGATTCAAGGTGAAAAGTTAGGCGAGAAAGAATCAAGCGCTCAAAAAGCTTGGAGATGCAGGAGGTGAGGGAAATGGGGCGGAAAGAGGACGGAGAGGAAGTGGGTTTTCCAGGTTTATGAATGGGAATGATAGTGGTAGGTTTCCAACAAGAGGGGAAGGTGTGAGAGTGCCAGGACCTGTTAAAGAGAGAAAGAAGGAGGAGCTGTGCAGGTTCAGGCAGGTGCTTTAGTAAAGGGTAGGCAATCTGGTCAGGGCCAGACGCAGTGGAAGAGGAGAGATTGCTGATGGCAGTGGAGAGTTCAGTCAAGGAGAAGGGGGAGCAGAAAGAATTGTGGAGGGAAGAAGCATCCTCACAGCTAGCTTTCCGGAGTTCATTCATGAACTGTCTTTCAGCTCTGCGCGAGGAACGGGGTGTCGCTTGAGATAGATGTGAGCGAAGATAAGAGGCGTAGTGGTTGGCAGTATCAAGAGGGGAAGTGCAATCAGGAAAAGAAGGGTCTTGGGAGGTGTTCTTTTTGCCCGAGATGGCGTTGAGAAGCCTGAAGACAGCACGAGAATCAGAACGGGGAGACAGGTTAGAACAGGTGGCTTGCCAGGTGGCAGGTTTGGCTCTAGAAATGACGGAGGACGCCCTACGAGAAGCGTCTATGTATCTGAGGCGGTGCGACTCAGATCGGTGTGCTACGGAGCGGGCCCTCCGTCGTTCCCGCACTGCAGATTCCGCTTCCTGGGACCACCAGGCTTTGGGGGAACGACCAAGGCGGCCAAAGGGGATAGAGGCCTTGGCAGCTTCGACTAAGAAAAGGGAAAAGGAGTGGGCAGCCTGGTGGATGTTGAGTGCATCAAAATCAATAGAGGGAAGGTGCTCAGCAATATAAGATTGGAAAATATCCCAACTGGCCTTTTTGTAGTTGAATTTGGGAGGACGAGTGTTTGGGTGACGAACTGGAGAGAGGGAGAGGACAATTTCAATGGGGAGATGGTCCGAGCCAAGGCCAGGGAGAGTACGCCACTCACAGTGGGGAGCGAGAGACGCAGGAGCTAACGAGATATCAGGGGAAGAACGGCTCCCAGTGGAATAATGAAGGAGCGTGGGAAAGGCGGGGTCGTTCAGAATTTCCAGACCGGAGGAAGTGATCCAGCGAAATAGGTCATTTCCGAGCGGGTTAGGGGGAATGAGACTGTCCCATGTTGGGTGGTGAGAATTGAAGTCTCCGAGGATAAAAGTGTCAGGGGAGTTAGAAAGGATGTCAAGATAGAAGGTCCTGGTGCGAGAGTCAGAACGAGTGTTTCTGATGGGAGGGGAGTAGAGGTTAAGAAATTGAAGAGGAGAGTGGTTGGAGAGAAGGACTTTAACACAGGTGTAGTCTGAGTGGGGGTCCTGGGAAGACAGAGAGGTCTTGTCTCCTCTCTGTCTTCGAGGACGTCCTCGAGGCCAAGGACGTCCTCGAGGACTCCACCTCTGCTGGTAACACTTGTTGCGTAATTAGCGCGAGGTTTATAGCAAAAAAAGCGAAGGAGCTGCAAGATAAAAAAGAAACCGAGGGATCGAATGAGCAGGCGCAATAAGAAATGCTGCAAGCACAATTTCAATCATACACATATAAAGTGGGTTAGATCTTAGATGAGTTGAACTGCGATAGGCCCATGATGTACCATGAATAATCTGTCATTGGTGGTAAGGTAAAAGTGACTAGCATGGCAGCGTTAGCAAAGAAAGTGGACAAGGATAGTTTGTTAGCCTAACCTATAGCAGAAATGATCTCGATTATGATGGTAATCTACAATCACTAACTTGTAATCGATTACGCAATTTTTAAATAATCGTAATCAGAAATCAATGACAAACAATCGTAATCTACGAATTGCACATAATCGAGCCATGGCTGGCTTCTTCTGTAGGCTAGGCTTCCAGTACCAAAAGCGTGAATGATGATGATATAGGTGTATAAACTGTATTATGGGAGTGGTACCGTTGATCAACTCAGTCGCGTAGCCAGGATTTCGCAAAGAGGGGGGGGGGGGCTTTTTTTGAAGTTTGAATCAACCGTAAACGAACTTGACCCGAATTTTCATTGGTCTTGAATTGGATTAAGGAAAATTCAGAGCGTTTTTCTCTCCAAAATCAAGTGATCTCCAAAAAAAAACAAAAAAAAAGGTCTTCACCGAAACTCAGAACGTTTTTCTGTCCACAATCATCATCGTCCCGCGATCTTTGGGGGGACTTTTTTCGAATGGGGGGGCTATTTTTAGACAACAAATCAGCCTCAAAACTGCAAAAAACATGCTATTTTGCATACTTTTCAGGCCAGTGGGGGGGGCTATAGCACCATTTGCTCCCCCCCCCCCCTAGCTACGTTACTGGATCAACTACAGAATACAATGCTAGTGCAAGACATGCGTGATTGCAGCTATTAATAACAGCCCAATAATAATGATAATGCAAAACAGAATTACAGGGTAGATTGCAGCAAAAATGCAGGATAGATTTCGACTTCGTACGTATTGTTACAAAAATTTATTTTTTAATTTTGGCGAAGTGTGTCCCTGATAAAAATGATAAAATCGTAATAGCGATGATTAAAGGTGAAATAATCGCAATAGAAAATCGATTACATGGGTGCGTATTTGTAATCGTAATCGGCGGAATCGATATAATCAAACCATAGGCCATTGAAAGAACAGATTGTAGGTACCGGTACTAAAATATTGCTATAAAAACAGTGTTTATTTTGAGCTAAATGTTAAAGTCAGAGGTGGAGTCGAGGACACAAGGCTCGAGGCCAAGAACAAAAAAAAAATCCGTGGCCAAGGCCTAGGACAGCTCTTCCGCGGACAGACCCTCTCGAAGCCAAAGACAGGAATGCTCGAGGCCAAAGCCAAGGACTTCAAAATGTATCCTCGAGGCCAAGGACGTCCTCAAGGACTATACCTCTGGTTAAAGTCATCCAAAAACTTGGAAGTGTTTGCATCCACGGATTGCAGATGGTTTCAAAACGTTAAATTTACGTAGGCCTATTGTACAGTGGTTAGTGGTAGGGCTAAAACGAAAATGAATGACGAATATTCATTCGCAATTTTTCTAATTACTTTTTTAAGATTCAATATTAAGCTTTGGGTTAGGTTAGATCTAGACATTGTTTAGAAATTATTTTGCAAGCCTTGGCATAAATAGTTAATTTTAGATGCTCTTGTTGCATGAAAGCATAGAGGCAGATTTATAGCGTCTTGGCACTGAGTAGGCAACTGTCTCTATCTAACTATGGATCCTACAATTTTGATCTAACAGTTTCCATAATGTTCCATAATAGCGCCCCTGCAAACAATTAACGAGTACATCTATTGCTTTTTGTGGGAAATAATAAGCTGCAGCCTCATAAGGCTATTAATTATATCGCTGTTCGCAACCTCCAAAGATTTTTCGATCGCAGCTTCGTTACTGCATCTGAGCCTATTATTATCTTGAAATTAGATTAGACTGTAAAATATACCTTCCAAAACAAAAAAGACCACCATAGCAATAAATTTTTCCTTACAATCAGCTCAACAGTGTCATTACGAATGTTCTTGAAGTGAGTAAATAAAAAAAAGTAAATTATACTCAAAATGTTAACGGATTAACGGACTTCATTAACTTCCGTTAATTTCAGCTGAAAATAACGAATTAACTTTAACGGAGGTATGAAGTTTGCTAACGGACTAGTGGTTTACTCAGCTAACGTTTTGCATTAACTTGCCCACCTATGAGTTTGTGGAATATCGAAAGGTGGTCATAATCAAAAAACAACATGGTGGTGGAATGAAGAAGTGGAGGTTATCAAAACGAAAAGGCGTTTGTATAAAGTATGGTAGAAGAAAAAAACCCAACGATCAAAAGAACAATACTGGGCTATGAAAAAGAAAGTTAAAAGAGTGGTAGCTGCGGCGAAGGAAAAGGAAGGCAAAAAATGACAGAAATTCTTGAAAAGAAAAATTCGAAAACACTGCAGTATGTCTTTAAACTGTGCAAACAGAGCAAGAAGGATAAAAAAGAGATAATGGGAATGCCTTGTATCCTTGGAAAAAATGGAAAGCTAAAGGTGACACTGCAGGAGAAAATTAAAGTCTGGAAGGAATATGAAGCGAAGCTGTTAAATGAAGAAAATGATTGGAACAAAAGTCTGGAAATAACTACGGTTGAAGGTCCATGTGAACAAGTTTCTACAGAGGATGTGATGGAAGATTTTGTTCTAATGAATACAGGAAAGGCGGCTGGACCAAGCGGAGTGACAGTGGAGTTGTTAAATGTTTACAAAAAAGAGTCGGTGAGAAGATTGGCCAAAGTTGCAAACAATATGCTGGAGGGAAATAAATTGCCAGAGTGTTGGAGAAAGAGTAATTTCAATCTGATTCCTATTTTTAAAGGAAAGGAGATGTAAGATCGTATGGAAATTATAGAAGCATTAAACTGTTAGAACATGATATAAAAGTGATTAAAAGAATTTTTGACAGAAGGCTACGGAAAGTTGTGAAACTGGATGAAATGCAGATGGGTTTCATGCCAGGTACGACGGACGCTATCTTCATAATGAGACAGTTGTTGAAAAAATATGAGATGGCCGGAAGAGATCTACAGTATATATGGTATTTGTGGATCTTGAGACAGCCTTTGATCGTGATCCCAGAAAGGTGATTTGGTGGTCGCCTAGTAGAAAAGGGGTGCTAGAAAGAGAAATAAAAGCGATAATGGAAATGTATACAAATATTGAAACATCCGTCAATGTGGAATACACGAGATCAGAGTCATTTGATGTAAAAGTTGGAGTCCATCAAGGATCGATACTTAGTCCCCTTCCGTTTGCATTGGTGATGGATGAAGTGACTAAAGACATCAGAGAAGGAGTTGTAAAGGAAATGCTTTATGCAGATGATATTGTGCTAGTCGGTGATAACTGGGAAGAGGTAGAATCTCGATACACTCGATGGAAGAAAGCACTACAAGAGAAAGGAAAGAAAATAAATGTAAACAACAAGACAAAGGCTTTTTATATAAGAAAAAATTTTGTACGAATGCAAATGCGAAAGTATCCTTGCTCTGTATGCGGCAAAGGAGTGGGAAAAAACTACGTGCAGAGTACAAAATGTCAACACTGGGTGCACAATAGGTGTTCTGGAGTTCATGGAAGTTTAACCCAAGAGAAGGATTTCACTTGTAAAAAAAGGCATCCCTGGTGTGCTACTTGAAGATGAAGATCAAATGATAACTTTGGATGGAGACAACATAGAAGTGGTGGACATGTTTTCTTACCTTGGAGACGTAATCAGTACGGAAGGAGGAGCTCAGGAGGCTGTAACATGAAGAATTAGATTGGCATGGAAAAAATTTAAAGAGGTTTCGAATGTTATATGCGGAAGAAGCATGTCATTGAAGGTTTGAGGCAATTTACACAAAAGCTATGTGAGAAAATGCTCTAACTTATGGTGCTGAATGTTAGGCATTGAAAATGGAAGATGAAAGGAGACTGAAGACCAGAGAAATGAGAATGTTGCGAATGATATGTGGGAAAACCTTGAAAGATAAAATGAACAATGAGCAGATTCGTGAAATGAGGGGTGTAGTGAGATTGGAAGAGTTTTTGAGAGAGGAAAGGTTGCGATGGTTGGGACATGTGGAGAGAATGGATGAAGAAAGGGGTTCAGTAAAGGAACTACTCTTAGAAGTTAATGGGACAAAAAAAGGAAAACCGAAAAAGTGGTGGAAAGAAGTACTAAAATGTGGCATAACTGCCAGAGGTTTGCAAAAGTTGGATGCACAAGATTGTGAAAGATGACGACTAGGCTGCAAAAACCAACTGACCCCTGCATACGAGGAACTTCTGCTGGGCTCCAGAAATAGAAGGAAGCCCATTCCTGGAGCAAAATGATGATGATGATGACTCCCACCACTTCTTACACCATGAGTTGGCTGTTGCTAGAACGTTGTATCACCGAATCGACTCCCACATTCAAAAATCATCTGAATGCAACTCTCAACTTGATCTCACCAAGAAAACATAGATCCTAAATGGTTTCCCTGCTAGATTTACCCATCCCTTTTCTAAGAGTAAAACCGACAAGCCAGCTAGTACTCAATTAACTTTTTCCGGGTTCACAACCCTACCCTACAACAAAAGTGTATCGGACAAAATCAAGCAAATACTTTTGAAAACCGGTGTTCAAGTGGCGTTCGAACCATTTTTAACAATTATCTGATTTCTCCCTTCCCTAAAAGATCAAATAAATCATAATGAAAGTCCAACTTGGTTTACGAAGTTCCCTGTTAGAATTGTGCTTTTGTTTGCAACGGACAAACCAAGCGAGCCCTCAAATCTAGTATAAAGGAATATCAACGAGCAATAAAATTTTAACGGCCCGAGAAATCAGCACTTTGGCAGCATTTCATGGAAAATGATCACCTCATTGATTGGTTTGAAGTCAAAATTTTAAAAGTGGAACATGATTACTCGAAACGTCTTTTTACTGAAAGTTGGTACATCAATGAAAAGCCCCAAGTGCTCAATAGAAACAATGGTTTATCGTTCCCTGCTGTTCACAGAAAGTTGCTTAATTCCAGCGTAAAATTTTTTGTGGTTTAATCTTTTTTAGTTTTTATATTCTAACGTGTTTTGCTGCAATGCTAATTGGCAGAGGTGGAGTCCTCGAGGACACATTTTGAAGTCCTTGGCCTTGGCCTCGAGGCCTCAAGTCCTCGAAAATTGGCCTGTCTTCGGCTCGAGGACCTGGAGATCGCCTGAAAAATTTTTGTGAAGACCTTTTTTTTGGAGAGCACTTGCGCTTGTGTCCGTGGTCCTTGGCCTCGAGCATTCCTGTCCTTGGCCTCGAGAGTTCGAGAGTGTCTGTCCTCGGAAAGGCTGTCCTTGGCCTCGGATTTTTTTTGTGTCCTTGGCCTTGGCCTCGAGCCTTGTGTCCTCGACTCTACCTCTGCTAATTGGGAGCAATTATTTTTATAAGAACCGCTTTCTTTCATATTTGTACGCACCTTTACATTTACCTGTATGACGTAGGTTATCGTAACAATGAATTTTATCGGAGCCTTGCTTTGAATTTTTTTCGCTAGTTATTCTACGACAGCAATGTGTGGGATCGTTTTTCTGATTTTTGCTATCAGAAGTTGATGACGATTTGCCATCACTACTGATAGCAGTGCTCTGATGAAGCTAGTTGTTTCTTACTAGCGAAACGTCTGCAATAAAGTTGGTCTTTTGAGTAGCACCTGAGTGATTTCTCAAAGCTTGCCTATAAACACAAGAAGAACTTCAAAACTTTCTTATTTAAAATGCCTGGTGTACGACTACATTACATTTTTTCGTAAATTAAACATATTAATAGATTTACAGCAGGAAGAGACTTTTTCACCGGAAATTTTTCATCAACTCTTTTGATATTTCTGAACCAAATCTAACCAAACCTCAGATTGTTTTTACTCTAAAACTAGCCTCAGAACTATCCTAACCCAAACTCAAATTAACATAGGTGGGCAAGTTAATGCAAAACGTTAGCTTCGTTAACCACCAGTCCGTTAACAAACTTCACACCTCCGTTAACGTTAATCCGTTATTTTCAACTTTAATTAACGAAAGTTAATGAAGTGTGTTAATTCGTTAACATTTTGCGTGTAATTTACATTTCGTTTTATTCACTCACTTCTAGAACACGTATTGACGCTGTTGAGCAGATTGTAAGGAAATATTTATTGCCATGGTGGTCTTTTTGTGTTTTTTTGAAGTTACATTTTACAGTCTAATCTAATTTCAAGATAAAATATAAGTTCAAATGCACCAACGAAGCTGCGATTGGAAAATCTTTGAAAATCGCGAACAGCGATAATTAATAGACCTCTGAGGCTGCAGCTTATTACTTGTCACAAAAAGAGCTCCTTTCTTCAATTTGTTCTATAAAACTTGTGCTAATACGCAACAAGTGCTACCAGTGCAAACTGGTTTGTACCGGTACGATGAATGAATGGTGCAAATATTAACGATAAAAACCTTAACGGAAGTTAACAGAACTTAACGGAAGTTACTTTAGTTCGTTAGCAGAACTTAACGGAAGTTAATTTAGTCCGTTAACATGAAAAAACTTTTTAACGGATTAACGAGTTCAAGAAAAAGTTAGCTTCGTTTTTCACAAATTAACGATTAACGGACTTGTACCCATCTATGCTAATTAACCCAAACTATAATCTAAACCCTTAAAAAAGTAAATGACAAATGCACCGATTAATATTCCTCATTTTTGTTTTATTCTTTTTAACTTAATAATTTTCGGTTGCATAATTACCAATATTGGGCACCGCAGTTTTTTTTTTAAGTCCGCAGTTCGTAACCGAATTTCAATTTTACAAGTCCGCAACCGCAAGTCCGCAATTGCACGTTAAAAAGCTTTAGTCCGCTACCACAAGTTCACAGGGATATTTCAGCTAGGATTCTTGAATCCGCAACCGCAAGTCCGCAACCACGTTATTCATTAAGTCCACAACCGCAAGTCCGCAACCACGTAATTCTTAAAGTCCGTAACCGCAAGGCCGCAAATGCATAATTTTTTAAGTCCGAACTGCAAGTGAGCAACGAGTCAAAAAAGTCAAAACAAAAATACAAGTCGAGAAAGTCGACGCAGCGAACACATCGAAAAAAGAAAACAATTAGGAAATTATGTATAGGCTAAATATTTGCATGCACATAAACTTTTTTTTGTTAACCAGTCGAGTAGGAAGTGAACACGTGATATCAGCTCAGGACTTTTTTTTTTTTATAAAACTACAGTGTTTTCGTGTAGACCTACCAACATGCGAGAATTAAACTTTCAATCTATTGTGATAAATTAACTAATTTTATCGATAAATTATTGATTAATTTTATCGCTAATTTTGTGACGTTATAAGTAAATGATGTCACAAATACAGCAAATTAAACTCGAGCTTCAACGGCCTAAACGAGGCTAATTTTGATTTTGATTTCATACGATAACAACAAAACGAACTAGAGCGAAGTACAGTCTTGTGCAAATTAATTGACTAGAGTTGTGTTTTTGCATTTTACACTTTGTTTTATGGTACTTTTTTTGGATGCTCGGATATATCTCAATTGTAGCCATAGACGTAGCCAGGGGGGGCCCCCAAGTAAAATACCACCAATGATAAAAAATTATAACAACATAGCCTAGCGATGTTTAGTTGCAGTTACGGACGACGAGGGAGCTCCGGGGCCCCTAATTAACAACTTGGGGGCCCCTAACCAGCAACCAGGGCCCCTAACTAACGACTAAGGGGCCCTAGGGACCCTAACTAACGACCAGCGGACCCTGGGGCCACCAACCGACAACCAAGGGGCCCCGGGCCCCTAACTGACAAACGAGGGGTGCGGGGCCTCTAACTGACGAAAAGGAGGCCCTGGGGTTCCTAATTGACAACCACGAGCACCCAGGGCCCCTAATTAACAACCAGGGGGCCCCTAACTGACAATCAGTGGGCACTTGGGCCCCTAACTGACGACCAGGGGACCCTGGGGCCCCTAACTGAAAACCAAGGAGCTCTGGGGCTCTCAAGTGACGACCAGGAGGCCCCAGGGCCCAAAACTAACGACCAGGGTGCCCCGGGACCCCTAACTGATAGCCAAGGGTCCCGGGCCAGGGGCCCTGTAATTCAAAATTTTAACAATTTATATGCAAAACCTGTGAAAAATCTAAGAGTTTTGTGCTAAAGGTTGCAACCCCAGGCCCTCGTTTAACGTTATTATGAACTTAATGCTATAACACAGGCGGTAATGCAAACCCCCAATTAAAATACTACCAATGATAAGTATAATGAGAGCGTAACCAGTATGTTGTCCTTGTCCGGAATTGCAGTGTCTTTAATTTAGGATTTACGCGTACAAAAGTAAGTAATAATAACGACCTCCGCGTTTCCACGTCATAATAATATCATGCAATTTTTGGACGTTTCAAAAAACTGTCAAGTGACTTGATTCGAGTTCTCCACTTTTTGGAAAAAAGGTATTTTAATTTTGCTTTAAATGTTTTTTGTTTTTTTTTACGAAAGAACTTAAGGGCACGATCTTATCTCAAAATCATAGGCGTAGCCAGGGGGGTGGCATAGGGAGCCCGGGCCCCTCCTTAAAAATTCCACCAATGACAAAAATTTAACAAAAAAAAATCTTATTTCTTCATTTTCAGCTTCTTTTAGCATTTTTTCGTACAACAGTACAGGCGTACAACAGTAATTAACAATAAATCATATTGACGACCAGGGGGCCCGGTGCACCCCCTTAATTCAATTTTTCCAACCAATTCAAACGTATAACCAGGGTGAAATCAAGGGTTTTTGCCCCAAAAGTTGCTACCTCAGGCCCTCATCTAAACTTTTTATGAACGTAACGCAATAACCAGCGCCGTATTTGCCATATGGCACAGTGCCAGGGCCCAGCGCTCAGATAGCAGGAGTTTTTTTGGTCTTCACTTATATTTAGCAGGAAGATGTTGCAAAAATCCCCTAAGTGCTAGATACCCCGCGCAATGTAAATCCGGCCCAGAAATAACAAGTTTAGAAAGCGTAACCATCTATTGTACCATTTTTCGATAACTCCACCTCGCCAGTTTTTACGCACAAAATACTTTTAAAAAAATAGCTAGGGAAAATGCTCATTAAACAAATTATTGAATTTCAATTGAGGGGGCCTGGGCCCCCTGGCCGTACATGTACTCCTATAACTGATTAACTTCATGATAAAACAAAAAATCTTGAAGGAAAATGTTTCAGCTGATTACTACTTACTGCTAAAATATTGCAGGAGGCAATGTGCCTTACCCCAACATAGACCAAATCACTTACAATTAAAATTTTACACCATAATGCAAGATTTTAAACGTGTTTTGGACTTTAATTGCAAGTAAAAGAAGGATTGAACAAGTAAAGTTTTTCGATTAGTTTTCAAATGTTCAAAATCTGGTTCTTTCAAATGGCTGTGAACACGTGCGAAAAGTGATCCAATGGGATTAAATTAGTTTTTTTTCCAAAAACTTACAAAAATCGCCCAGCGGCTGGGAGCTTCGCCCCCCAGACCCCCATAGCCGCCGCCGCCAGCCCCCATACCCCGTCTGTGATACGTTTGAGTACACTAGCTAACTCAACACGTCTCCTAAGTTAGACATTTGCTCTTTTTAACTTATAGTTTTCGCCCTTTCTCTTTACCAAAACCCTGGTTAAATGCCAACGGGCTGCAGCTTCAGATCTTCCATTCTACGATATCTTTTCCCCACAAAAAGCTCCGTTTTTGAAAATTTCTGATGACGTCATTGCATGTGATTTATGGTTTGGGTTCCCCCCAATCAAAAATCCTGGTTACGCCTATGATTGTAGCTGTTGCAATGTTAGACGAATGCATCAAGCACCACAAGATGTAGCGAGAAAACGGACAAATAGTATTATGACGTCACAGAGGATTTTGAGTTGGTAAACAGTTTCCAAGAATGAGACCATCTTTTTCTGTTGTGTGCACATTGTGGTCAGACGTATTAGACTTCTAAAATTCTTAATGGCAGCAATTACTCCTAGGAAGCGAAATCGCATTCCTACTCTTTCAGAACATTGTAGCTACACCCAAACAGCCATTGCAAATATTGTAGGGGTTAGTCAAAAGTCTGTGTCTCGCATTATTAAACAGCAGGAAGCAACGGGTTCTGTTACTCTAAGACGCAAATGAAAGTGCGATAAAAGCGTAAAACTACACCGAAAGATGATATTATCCTTCAAATCAGCAAAAAAGATCCATAACAAGTTTTGATTAACCGAATGATTTGCAATCTGCAGGAGTTAATGTAAGCTCAAGTACAATAAGACGCCGTCTGCTAGAGGCTGATAGAAAGGCTATGAAACAATTAAAAAAGCATCCTCTTTCTAAAAGAATTAAAAAGAAAAAATTGCAATGGGCAAAAGCACATAAAAATTGGACCAAAGAAGAATGGAAGAAAGCGCTGTTTTCAGACAAAAGTCATTTTTTTGTTCAAGAAAGCACAGCCAATTTGCCGGGATCAGCAAGGGTTAACAGTGAAGTCTTGCCCACTTCAATGAGGAAGTAAAACACCCAAAAATAGATATTTTGTGGTTGTTTTAATTATTATGTTTTAATTGGGATCTCTTGTACCAATCGAAGGTATGATTAACTCAGACAAATATATATACGTAATTGAAAAGAAAGTCATTCCAGATATGAGAAGGGCATTTCCTGATGATAGAGGATTTTCCGGCAGAATCTTGCCCCTCTTCATTCTTCTAAAAAAGGTAAGAAGGTTTTCCGAAAGCACAAATTAAACGTGTTAAAATGGCCTGAAAACTCGCTAGACGTTAACCTCAAAGGGAATTTGTGGGCATTAATGAAATCTAGGTTACAAAAACTCGATTGCACAACTATGACCAAGCTAATAAAGACCATTATTCAAGTATGGTATCGAGACCATAAAAAAAACAAAAAAACTGCCAAACATTGATAGAATCTATGCCAAAGCAAGTGATGCAAGTGTTAAAAAACAAAGGTGGCCATATCCGTTACTAAAACCTAACTTTTGTGAAGTTTAATGTTACAATAAAAGAGGATTCATTTATTAGGTGCTTTTTACTTCTCTAGTCAATTAATTTGCTCAAAACTGTATATCTGAAGTTCTGCACAGACAAAAAATGCTACGTTTTTACGTTTAGGGCCGTTGAAAAGGTGGAAGGAAGTAATGCCGTCACGCAAAGAAAACACCCATAAAATTTCAAAACAATTCCTTTTATTTCGCGTTATTCCCATACGCTCACGTTGCCACTATTATAAACGTCAAATACAGTTACCCAGCTTTGCTTCAGCTCTCACAAAATGCGAACATTTGTCACAATTGAATCAACCTACTGGATCATATTTGTACTACGCTGATAGTAATTAAACCTTGCTAAGATTCGTCATGCTTGACTGATTAAAAGCACAAATATTTTACAAAACCAGAAAGCAGTTATTTCGATATTTGTAAAAAAATTGCGGAATTGCGGAATAAAAATAGTCCGCCACCGCAAGTCCGCAATTTGAACTGCCAAAGTCCGCAATTGTTTTCGTTAGTCCGCAATTGCGGACTTGCAGATTTGCGGAATAACTTGTGGACTTGCCCAGCCCTAATAACCACTCCCATAAATATAAGTGAATTCCATTGAGTTAAATTTTAGATTTTCGAAAAGGACGAATTTTAATTTTGTTTTCCAACTCTACCGTATATGAGTAACTACAGATCCAGAATTTATTGGAGGAGACGTTGCACAGATACGCATGTACGTTTGTACTAACACCTATACACGCTACTAGGGTCGGATTGAATTTGAATCCGCTCACGAGTTATTGATGAATTTGAATTCGACTTTTGCAAATTCGTCATTGAATTTGAATTTAGTTTTTTCAAAGTCAATGAATTTGAATTTAGTTTTTGCAAAGTCAATTAATTTGAATTTGAATGTCTTAATTAAACACTCGATGAATCTGATTTTTTCAAATCAAAACTTACACCGTGAAAGCGATTTATAAACTGATCAAAAAGACTCAGAATCAGATCAGAACTCAACTAATTGTTCAAAACTTGTTCGCAGAGGTGGAGTCCTCAAGGACGTCCTCGGCCTCGAGGACACATTTTGAAGTCCTTGGCCTTGGCCTCGAAGCCTTAGGTCCTCAAAAATTGCCCTGTCCTCGGCTCGAGGACAGCACCATTTTTTGAACCGGTGAAATTTTGTTGGAAAACACCAAAAACCTCGCGGAAAATTTGCAAATACCTTTTTTGTTTTCCGCAATTGGAGCATCGGCTTAGCCAAGCGGGTCTCCCCCCAATTGAAATTTCACCAGTGACAAAAATGCGACAAAAAAGCCTATTGTTTCTTCAGTTTCAGTTTCTTTTTAGCATTTTTCGCTTACACCATTAGCGAACAACAATATTGAAGACCAGGAGCCCCGGGACCTCCTCAAATCAATTTTTGCCAGCCAATTTAAACGTAAACCTGGAAGAAATGGATAGTTTTTGTTCTAAAAGTTGCTATCTCAGGATCACATCTCAGGATCACAAGTACTGCCTATTTCGTATATGACTAGATACAGAAGAAAAGTGGTGCCGCCTAAACGACTTCAATTGTAAAAAAGGTTTTGAGTGTTGTTTTCCTTTACTGCATTGTTCAGTATCGCATGTTAATGTATTATGTGACTGGTGCCTCAACAGTATATCCTTGAACGGGAGGATGTAGAGAGATATTTTATGATGCTGCTTCGATACTACTTTGTTGCTGCGCTGACACTATTTGGTTGTTTATATTGCTGTGTACTTTTCGTTTCCGACATTATATCATTTGCACTGACTTGAGTCACGCCACAAGAGCTTATTATTAATTTTCTTCGTATATTGTTTTTAATAAATTCAGATTCATTTTCACATTCATTATTGACTTTTCGAGAATTGATTTCAAATGTATTTTTATTTTAAATGGAATGATGTAAAATTTAAGTTTGAATCTGCAGTTACGACTTCGAAATTCATAAAGTTCGATTATTCTAACTTACCCCATATTTGACAAACCAGACTATTGAGAAACTAACTTAGATAGGAATAGGATAAGAAAAAACTAAGATTTTCGAGTAGTTCTTGCAATTTGTGCAAAATAATTTTACTCGGGGGAATCTGTGAAATTAGGTAGGCCTAACTCACCGTATAAAACAGTACCAAATGTACAAACTCATAATTTTTATCAGAAAAAATAAGTAAATAAACAAACAAAAGGCACAATAAAAGCACACGAACCAGCAGAGATGGAATCGAGGACATAAGGCTCGAGGCCAAGGCCAAGGACACAAAAAAAATCCGAGGCCAAGGCCAAGGACAGCCTTTCCGAGGACAGACCCTCTCGAGGCTAAGGACAGGAATGCTCGAGGCCAAGGCCAAGGACTAAGGACACAGACGCAAGTGTTCTCCAAAAAAAAGGTCTTCAAAAAAGTTTTTCAAGCAATCTACAATTTATGGGCGTAGCCAGAATTTTTGATTGGGAAAGCCTAAACCACAAATCACATGCAATGACGTCATCAAAAATTTGCGTTGGCACTTTACCAGGATTTTGCAAAGGGAGAGGGCTTAAACTAATATAGTTGAAAAGTGCAAATACGTAACTTTGGAGACGTTTTGAGAAAGCCAGTGTAACTCAAACGTATCACAGACGAAGGTCTGGGGGCGAAGCCCTCAGCTGTTGGGCGATTTTTTGTAATTTTTTGGAAAAAAAGCTATTTTAATGCCATTGAATCACATTTCGCACATGTTTAGAGCCATTTGAAAGCACAAGATTTTTGACATTTGAAGGCCAATTAAAAAAATTAAATTGTTTAATCCTCCTTCTAGTTGCAATTTAAGTCCAAAATACGTTTAACATCTTGCATTTTGTTGTTAAAGTTTGATTGTATGTGATTTGGTCCAAATAGGGGAAAGTAAGGTGCATTGTCTAGTGCAACATTTTAGCAGACCGGCCAGTTGGTCGAGCGGTAACGCGTTCGTCTCTGGAGCGGGAGGTCTGAGGTTCAAATCTCTGGCCGGCCAAATTGGACACAGTGTTGCCAACGGCTCGCCACCACTGTGACATTTCTTCGAAAAGAGCTGTGTTGCCCAGGCGCAATGATGCGGAGATGGGCCCCGCCAACTCGTTACATGCTTCGGCGTATTACAGCGAGTACAATGAACGATTTAATTTGGGATTTGAGCATTTTAGCAGTAAATGAAAACCCACTCGAAGATTTTCCTTAGAGATTTTTGTTTTGTCATGAAAATAACTAGTTGTAGAAGTGCATGTTAGGACAGGGGGCCCAGGCCCCCTCAATTGAAGTTCAACGATTTGTTCAAATCAGCATTTTCCATGGCTAATTTTTTTAAAAGTATTTTGTGCGTAAAAACTGGCGAGGTGGAGGTGAATTGTTTTTGTTGTTGTTGTTGTAGCGCATATTTATCCTCCTGTCACCGGACAGCGTCAGACGCTAACTTGTTGGACGATCCGCACACTTTTCATTACCAGGACTACTTCGTGATTGGAAGAATCCGCACTTGCTTAGGAGTTTCCGATGATGTTCCTGTGGATTTCTTCGAATTCTTGTCCACTGAATTTGCTGCTTGTTCGAAGCCACCAAGCAGAGATAATTATCGTAAAGCGTCTTATCCAAGGACGCAACAACGTGACTAGGGTGCGGGTTGAACCCAGATCATTCGATCAGGGTCGTCGTAAAAACGACGCCTTTATCCTCTCGGCTACGCTGCCGACTAATTAATGAACTGTTATTATTAATTAACTAATTAACTAATTAACTAATTAATGAACTGTTAACTGTTAAATGGAGTAACCTTTGATCGGACTCTATCCTTTGGGGCCCATGTCCAATCCCTGTGTTCCAAATTCTATCCACGCCACAAAGCCCTTCGCTCAATTGCCACTGCCTCTTGGGGTCCCACAAAAGCATCTCTCTCCCTACTCTACGAAGCATTTGTCCGTCCGGTGCTCACATATGCCTCTCCTGGATGGTTTCCATTCCTCTGCAACACTGCAACCAATCATCTGGAAGTTCTACACAGAGCTGCATGCAGGGTCATTACTGGCTGCCTCTCTTCCACCCCCTCCTCACTACTCCTTCTCGAGGCCCAACTCCCTCCTCTAAAGCTGACTCTAGAGCATCAGACCCTCTACTCCTTTGAACGTGCTCTGCGCCTTCCCTCCGACTTCTCCAGCCTTTATGCCTTGGCAATTAAAAACGTTCCCTCTCGACTAAAGAAGAAACCCTCCTGGAGATCATTCTGTTCTTCAGCCACACAACCACTCCCATCCCCACGCGAGTCTCTGATCACGTGCCCCCCTTTTCCACCATGGTCCACAACCCACTTCACTGTTTCCCCCTTCATTCCCGACTGCACAGGCAGCAGTACAGCCCGACTCCAAATTGCTTCAAGCAGACTATCCTCCCTCCCCCCCTCTGATATCCAAGTATGGACTGACGGATTTGTCCCCTCCCTTTTTGGTCCTGGTGGCGCTGGAGTGTATGCAACATGCTCCAAATGCAACACATCCCATTTCTTATCCTTTTCCTCTGGTCCAATTGCCTCCAGCTTCACAGCTGAAACCTTTGCCCTCAAGCAAGGTCTCGTTTGGTGTACTAGCCATTTGTTGACCTGCAAGTTCCAGTCAGTTCTTTTCCTAACCGACTCTCAATCAGCCCTCTGTATCCTTTCTTCAGCCCCCTCTTATCTCCTGCCTGAGTCCCTATGGAATGTTTGGTCCCTTGCCTCCTCCCTCTCCAACAATACCACTTTGAGCTTCCAATGGGTCCCCGGACACGCAGGTCTCCCCGGAAATGAAAAAGCTGATTTACTTGCCAAAACTGGTGCCTCTCTTCCCACTGATGCGATCCCTAGCCCTCTCCCCCCAGTTATTGCCAAAGTCCGTTATTCCCACTACCGCAATTGGAGACGTCACATCTCTCACTCCCATCTGAACTTCCAAGTCCCCGAAGTCTCTTCGGAGGAACTTCTTCTTTCTCGCTCCATACGCAGTGAGCTCTCTCGTCTTCGCTGCCATGGCCACAGTCTTCTTTTATCTTCATATCTTCACAGGATCAGTCGGAAGGAGAATTCTGATTGTAGTGCCTGTGGACACCCTCTACAGGACCTCAATCATCTCCTCCTCGACTGTCCTGCTTCTGAACCCCTTCGCAAAACTATTTTTGGCTCCTCTCTCTCTATTCTCGATCTATGGTCCAGACCTTGGGGTGAGGCCCGACTGTTGGGTCTCCGCGGAGTTCCTCCGCGCCCTCATCCCTCGGAAGGGGTCGGGTAGTTCCACCACCACCACCACCACCACCAGGACGTCCTCGAGGACACATTTTGAAGTCCTTGGCCTTGGCCTCGAAGCCTCAAGTCCTTGGCCTCGAAGCCTTAGGTCCTCGAAAATTGCCCTGTCCTCGGCTTGAGAACAGCACCATTTTTTGAACCGTTGAAATTTTGTTGGAAAACACCAAAAACCTCGCGGAAAATTTGCAGTAGTTTTCGGATTCTAAACCTGAAGTTACGGCACTCATTGCCTTGAAATTTGGCACACACAAATCACTTATGAATCTCAAACTGCTGTCAAAATTTAAGTAGCTAGACCAAACCATTATCGAGTTATAAGTAAAAGTCTGAAACTTCGCACTCGTTAACCGCGTGTGCATTCTTTCCTTCTTTTCTATATAAGCTATTCCCCAGATCTAGCCCTAACCCTAATGCGTGCACGCATGAGAAGAGCAAGAGCGCGCGCACGCTCATACACGAGTCGCAGAGATTCCGAAATAAAGCTAACGGCTTGTACTTAACGACACCCAATCTGCCTTTTGTGTGCTTTGTATCAGTTTTTCTGCACCATGTATTGGCAATCAAAAACAATCTACCAGTCTACCTGATGATTCCATACAACTACTGTACTAATCCTGAACCAGTAGCTCAAATAATGGAATACAGCATAGATGGGCAAGTTAATGCAAAACGTTAGCTTCGTTAACCACTAGTCCGTTAGCAAACTTCTTACCTCCGTTAAGGTTAATTCGTTATTTTCAGCTGAAATTAACGGAAGTTAATGAAGTCCGTTAATCCGTTAACATTTTGAGTATAATGTACATTTCTTTTTATTCATTCACTTTTAGAACACGCGTAATCACCTGTTGAGCTGATTGTAAGGAAAAATTTATTGCTATGATGATCCTTTTGTTTTGGATGTTACATTTTACAGTCTAATCTAATTTCAAGATAATAGTAAGCTCATATGCGGTAACAAAGTAGCGATCGGAAAATCTTTCGAGGTTGCGAACAGCGATAATTAATAGACTTATGAGGCTGCAGCTTATTATTTGCCGCAAAAAGCAATAGATGAATTATTAATTGTTTGAAGGGGCGCCGAGAGCCAAACGTAGGTCCAGGGTCAGCTCAAATATTGGGCATCTCCAGCTTTGTGAACTTCAAAAAGGAAGAGGAAAATGCCACAATTTTCTTCGGATTTCGATGTGATCTCAAAAAAAAAAAGGTCGTCGATGTTCCACAAACTGATTTGTCAGTGTCACTTCCATAGGCCCCCTGAAGTCTAAGGGCACCACAAAGCCCATGGGCCCCCTGATGGGCCTCCTAAACTCCATGGGCACCAGGGTCATTGTCTCACCTTGCTTCCCCCTCTCGGTGGCTCTGCCTAAAGACTACCAGCGCAGAAGCCCAAGAAGAGCCATTTTTTCGCATTGCTTGTTTTTAAGTAGTCGCCGTTCTGGTGGCTCTTCCCTGGGCTTCAGCGCTGGTAGCCTTTAGGCCAGATGGTACGTAAACAATTAAACATTATGGAAACTGTTAGATAGAGACGGTTGCTAACTCAGTCCACGACACTAAGTCTCTGTGCTTTCACGCTACAACAGTGTGGCGTTCCTCCTTCCAGCCTGTCTCGCGAGGGGCCACAATTGTCTTCCAGCTTGATAGATTCACTCGAATAATTGCTTGTTCTCCATTTATTGTTTATTACCAAAAATCGATTCAACGATGATATCATAAAGAGCGATTAAATATGATAGATTTTTAGACCAGCTTATCGTGCCACATTGGCAGCCGAAAAAGAAAGACTGATTATTTATCATTGCGTATTATGAAAAAAAAGAGTTGCCAAAAAATATATATATATAATTACAACAGACGGAGTTAACCGTATTCCCACAATAGCATCTAAAATTAACTATTTAAGCTGTGGCTTGCAAAACAATTTCTAGACAGTGCCGAGATCCAACCTAACCCAAAGCTTAATCTTGACTATTAAAAAAGTAACGAAAAAAATTGCGAATGATTATTCGTCCTTCATTCTCGTTTTAGTCCTATTACCAACCACCGTACAGCGTAGGCCTACGTAGATTTGACGTTTTGAAACCATCCGCGATCCGTGGTTGCAAACACTTCCAAGTTTTTGGATGACATTAACACTTAGCTCAAAATAAACACTGTTTTTACAGCTATATTTTAGTACCGGTACCTACATTCTGTTCTTTCAATGATCTTTGATTTGATTATATCGATTCCGCCGATTACGATTACAAATACGAACCTATGCAATCGATTTTCCATTGCGATTATTTCACCTTTAATCATCGCTATTACGATTACATCGCTTCGCCAAAATTAAAAAATAATTTTTGTAACAGCACTTACAAAGTAGAAATCTATCCTGCATTTTTGCTGCAATCTACCCTGCAATCCTGTTTAGTCTTATCATTATTATTAAGCTGTTATTAAAATCAGGGTGTCGAACCGAACCTGAACCCGAACCGTAAACCCGAATGAACCGTTTCATTTTGGTGAACCCGAACTGAACCTGAACCAGCAAAATTTTACTTCAGTGAACCTGAACCAAACATGAACCCTAAAAATTGAGCTCAAGTGAACCCAAACCGAACCTGAACCCCTAACAAAAGCAAGAATATATTTTTCCATATCCGGATGCCGCTGGCGCTGTACACGCACAATAAGAGCAGTGGTGATCAAGGATGGCAATACGGTACGGTACGTTCAGAATTTGCGTACTACGTACCTCGCATCTTGAACTGTACCGTACCAGCGTATCGTACTTCCGTTCAATTTTTGGAGCGTACCGTACCAACGTACCGTACCCGTACCATTTTTAAAAAGGCGTACCGTACCAGCGTACCGCACTTCTTAGCAAAAATTGAAGCGTACCGTACCGTACTTAGGTGCCGTACCGTACTGCCATCCTTGCTTTCTACTACTCACAGTTTTAACTGACTTTGAATTCACTAATATATATAAATCAACGATCTCAATTCACTCATTTAGCGTCGGCTTCAGCTGTCTTTTGCCTCTGCATACAAAAATCCGGTGCACTGGGCGAAAAGTCTGGGATTTTTAATTAAAACAGTCTACCAACGTACCGTACCCGTACCATCACAAAAAAAGCGTACCGTACCAACGTACCGTACCCGTATCATTGCAAAAAAGGCGTACGTACCAGCGTACCGTACTTCTTAGCAAAAATCGAGGCGTACCGTACCGTACCAACGTACCGTACTGCCATACTTGGTGATGATCATCAACAGGAGCAGCAATTTTTCCTTTTTGTTTCTGGACGAAACGAGCAAGGACAGTTAAATTTTAAGTCAATGAACCCGAACCGAACCTGAACCAGTAATATTTTACTTGAGTGAACCTGAACCAAACCTGAACCAAACCTGAACCTCAAAAATGGTGCTCAAGTGAACCCGAACCAAATCTGAACCGCTAAGATATTTTGAGTAGGAGCTAAACCTGAACCCGAACCGTTATTTGAAACGGTTCGACACCCTGATTAAAATTGCAATCATGCATGTCTTGCACTTGCATTCTGTTCTGCAGTTGGTCAACGGCACTCCTCCCATTGTAGAGTTTATACACTAATTATATCATCATTCACGCTTTTGCTTGGTACTGGAAGCCTGGCCTATATAGTAGTAGCCAGTCATGGCTCGATTATTTGCAATTCGTAGATTACGATCCTTTGTAATTGATTTCTGATTGCGATAATTTAAAAATTGCGGAATCGATTACAAACTAGATAGGAGTTTGCCAGCAAACCCAGTGAACGACCGACGCACAGCTAATGCTGTGACGCTCAAAAGTACTTTTTGTCTACCGTAAAATCAGCAATTATTCAAAAATATCTGATTATGGAACCTCCAGAAAAGTTGAGTCAAAAGATTTGTCAGTTAAATATCTCCTGAAATCATAAAACACTGTCACCCTAGCTTGAGCCGTTCAAAAATTGATTTTTGGGGGTCCATTTGGGGGGTCCCTGGGGGGGGGGGGTGGCACCCCCAAACTATGTCAAAATATTTGTCTGTTGAATATCTGCTGATATCAAAACAGACTGGCACCCAAGTTGAGCTTTTCAAACAATTCATTTTTGGGGGTCCATTTGGGGGGTCCCCAGGGGGGTGGCACCCCCAAACTATGTCAAAATATTTGTCTGTTGAATATCTGCTAATATCATAAAACACTGGCACTCTAAGTTGAGCCGTTCAAAAAATTGATTTTTGGGGGGTCCATTTGGGGGGTCCTCGGGGGGGTGGCACCCCCAAACTATGTCAAAATATTTGTCTGTTAAATATCTACTGATATCATAAAACACTAGCTGGCACTCTAAGTTGAGCCGTTCAAACAATTGATTTTTGGGGCCCCATTTTGGGGGGTTCCCGAGGGGGTGGTACCCCAAACATGTCAAAATATTTATCTCTTAAATATCTACTGATATCAAAAAAAAACTGGCGCCCTAGGTTAAATCGTTAAAAAAATATATTTTTGGGGGGTCCTCGAAGGGGTGGTACCCCCAAATTATGTTAAAATATTTGTCTCTTAAATATCTACTGATAACAGAAAAAACTGGCACCCTAGCTTGAGCCGTTCAAAAATTTGATTTTTTGGGGCCCCATTTTGGGGGGGTCCCCGGGGGGGTGGTACCCCCAAATCATGTCAAAATATTTTTCTCTTAAATATCTACTGATATCAAAAAAAACTGGCACCCTAGGTTAAATGGTTAAAAAACTTGCTTTTGGGGGGGTCCATTTGGGGGGGTCCCCGGGGGGGTGGTACCCCCAAACCATCTCAAAATATTTGTCTCTCAAATATCTACTGATATCAAAGAAAAATGGCACCCTAGGTTAAATCGTTAAAAAATTTATTTTTGGGGGGGTCCATTTGGGGGGGTCCCCGAAGGGGTGGTACCCCCAAATTATGTCAAAATATTTGTCTCTCAAATATCTACTGATAACAAAAAAAACTGGCACCCTAGCTTGAGCCGTTCAAAAAATTGATTTTTTGGGGGGGTCCCCGGGGGGGTGGTACCCCCAAACCATCTCAAAATATTTCTCTCTTAAATATCTACTGATATCAAAGAAAAATGACACCCTAGGTTATATGGTTAAAAAATTTGTTTTTGGGGGGTCCATTTGGGGGGGTCCCCGGGGGAGTGGTACCCCCAAATTATGTCAAAATATTTGTCTCTCAAATATCTACTGATATCAAAAAAACTGGCACCCTAGCTTGAGCCGTTCAAAAAATTGATTTTTTGGGGCCCCATTTTGGGGGGTTCCCGGGGGGGTGGTACCCCCAAATCATGTCTAAATATTTCTCTCTTAAATATCTACTGATATCAAAGAAAAATGGCACCCTAGGTTATATGGTTAAAAAAATTTGTTTTTGGGGGGTCCATTTGGGGGGGTCCCCGGGGGAGTGGTACCCCCAAATCATGTCAAAATATTTGTCTCTCAAATATCTACTGATATCCAAAAAAACTGGCACCCTAGCTTGAGCCGTTCAAAAAATTGATTTTTTGGGGCCCCATTTTGGGGGGGTTCCCGGGGGAGTTGCCCCAAAAAAATTTCAGGAGACACAATTGCGTATGTACCTCAACAACTTCACACAAAAATTAGATTTCTATGTTTTGTGGTTTAGGAGAACTCGAGCGTACAAGATTTAGGAAGAAAAAAAAGGAAAAAAAGGAAAAAAAAGGAAAAAAAAGGAAAAAAATAAGAAAAAAACCTCATCGCGGCCGAAAGTGGGTTGGTAGGGATGAAAGGATATCTTAAGACATATAACCATGAGAAATATTTTTTGCCGTACTTAAGCCGTTTTTGACTGAGACGCTTTTTATGCCAAACTTTCGGGGCGGTTTTCGGGTCATAAACCCGAAGTCACGTGACCGATTGCCTCGAAATTTGGTACAAACATAAAACTCATTAATCTCAAACTGCTGTCAAAATTTCATGTAGTTAGACCAAACGGTTCTCGAGTTATAAGCAAAAGTCTGAAATCTCGCACTCATTAGTTAGAAAATGGCCGAGTAAAAACAAAGGAACACGCGACGCGAGCGTCGGTCGTTCCAATTAGTAGACTACGATAATAATCGAGATCATTTCTGCTATAGGTTAGGCTAACTAACTATCCATGTCCACTCTTCTTGCTTACGCTGCCATGCTATAGTCACTTTCATCTTACCACCAATGACAGATTATTCATGGGTACATCTTGGGTCTATTGCAGTATCACAGTTCAACTCATCTAAGATCTAACCCACTTTATACGTGCATGATTGAAATTATACTTGCAGCATTTCTTATTGCGCCTGCTCATTTGATCCCGCGCTCGCTTGTTTATCTCGCAGCACTTCGCTTTTTCTTCTATAAAACTCGCGCAATTTACGCAACAATTGTTACCAGCGCAAACTGGTTTGTTCCGGTACGATGAATGGATGGTGCAAGAAATTAACGATGAAAACCTTATGTTAACGCAACTTAACGTAAGTTAATGAACCATTGTCGTTAAGTTAACGGGCATTTTAACGGAAGTTAATTTAGTCCGTTAACATGAAAAAACTTTTTAACGGATTAACGAGTTGATGAAAAAGTTAGCTTCGTTATTTACGGATTAACGATTAACGGATTTGTGCCCACCTATGGAATACAGTATAAGGTATCACATGTTCTGCATACTGTCACAAGCTACCGGTACTACACTTGTATGAAACTACCTTATACCTTTGCCGTTTGCATGTGTGTTTGATTGTGGAATAAATTTTGCTACTACGTAGGCTATTCTGTCATTGGAAATTTGCGTAGCCTAGTCTTCGTACTCTACTACATAGGTCTATCAGATCTGAGATAGGCTACAGACATACACTACAGCAGAGGACCGAAAGCCTAATTCTTGATGCCATGACCTGTTGACAAATAGGCTACACTGAACTATTTATGTCACTCTGAAATTCAAGGGCAAGTGTTGTTGAAACTGTTGTTTAGCCTTGGGCTTGTACCAATACCATAAGCCTATTGCGTACGGGGTGGATGTGTCCCTAGGCTTTGTTTTGTGCCTCTACTCTGATGATTGTTTCCCGCAAACCTGTTTCTTCTACATTTGCCTGCCTTTGTTTTATCTTCTCACCGAACGTCGTAAGCCTTTCCTAATCTAGCCTACCAAAACCAAAATCTTTTTGTTGGTGTCAAAAAACACGTTCAGCCGATCAAAACTAAGTTTTTTGTGGCCCAAATAGCCGATTCTAGGATGCTCCGAATTCTGAAAAAATAAACTTGAACCGAAGGCACCTTTACTGTTTTAGTAGCATGCATTGTCTTCAATTCATATAATAGTTACATCCAGACTAACTATTGTTGTTCATAAAGAGAAAATCACCAGCAATAATTGTAAAAAAATGTAAAAAAATATTGTACGCGGCGCTGCGCTGACGCTGTGACGTAATACAGATTTTAGTTGCCACGCTACGCGGCGCGGTGCACCAACAACAGCCCGCGGCCGCGTACGCTGCGCTGTTGCCATCTCTATCTTGCACCATTCATTCATCGTACCGGTGCAAACTAGTTTGCACTGGTAACACTTGTTTCGTATTAGCACGAGTTTTATAGAAGAGAGCGAAGAAAGGAGCTCGTTTTTGTGGCAAATAATAAGCTGCAGCTTCATAGGTCTATAATATGTGTTCTAGAAGCGAGTGAATAAAACGAAATGTAAATTACACGCAAAATGTTAACGAATTAACGGACTTTATTAACTTCCGTTAATTAAAGCTGAAAATAACGGATTAACGTTAACGGAGGTGTGAAGTTTGTTAACGGACTAGTGGTTAACGAAGCTAACATTTTGCATTAACTTGCCCACCTATGATCTGAACCCTAATTTATGATAAATTAGGCGGTGGTCAGAAGTACAAAAGTGCTACTCATCTGTTTTCACCGACAAAGCATTATGATGGTGGGAGTCAAGTTGTAGACAACGGTCGGTGTGGGTGGGTTTGTTTTAAATTGTGGTCTAGAGTTTGCAACTAACACTACGGTTAACACGAACATTAAAAAACGCTATAGAGCTGTTATCCTCCAATTCCAGAGTGAACTTAATATTGGGGAAAATAGAGTTAACATGATGGTGAAAGTCCTTAATTTCTGATGATTTGATTACACAAAACACATCATCAACATAACGTAGCCAAATTCTAGAGGGTTCTCGAAAAGTAGTGAGGGCTTGACGCTCAATCTGTTCCATGAAAATATTAGCTACCACCAGTGAAATACAAGATCCCATAGGAGCACCAAAAATTTGCCGATACAAAGTGCCGTTAAAAGAAAAAACAGTAGAATGGAGACACGGCTCAACACATTTTATGACATCACTAGCTGTTAAGTTTGTACGCTCATGCAGCAAATTATTACCAGACATGAGCAAATTGGAAATAAATCAAATAATCGACAAAGTTTCAACAACATCAAATGAAACAAGACAGTCGTCACCAAAACACTGGAAATTATTAATTAACCGCACAAATTGACAAGAATTTTGACCAGTGTATTCCAAAGAAAGCAAAGGAGAAAGAATACCAATTAAAAATTTTGCTTAACAATAAGTACTGCTATCAGTAGTGATGGCGATTTGCCATCACTACTGATAGCAGTGCTCTGATGAAGCTAGTTGATTCTAACTAGCGAAACGTCAGCAATAAAGTTAGTCTTTTGAGTAGAACCTGAGTGATTTCTCAAAGCTAGCCTGGAACACCAGGGCCCACATGACAGAAATTTCCTCGTTCGCTTTAATTAACGAGTTTTTTTAAGAGGCGCTACCGAACGAAATACTCGCTAAACGTAAGAGGTCATTTTTGCAGGTGTATATTTGCGAGATCCGTTACGTCATTCTTTCTCGCTAACTTGCTTTGAGCGATTGGGGAAAGCAGTTCGAGTAAAAAAACGTCACATTTTCCTCGCCAACTTAAAGAGGATTTTGAAGCACTCTTTAAGCGTGCGAGAATTCTTGTTGGTTCAGAAATTTAATGGCAAAATGTTGAAAACTTCTAACCAAAGCGAATTTTTGCTGAAAATTATTTAAAATCGTCGCCATATTTGCTATCAGACTGCTAAAAAGCGAATTGCATTGAGAACTACTTGCTGTTTCAACTGATAGAGAAATGTTGAGTAGTGCCAGTTGACAAAAACAGCAATACACTCCTTTTATAAGCATGATTTTCTAAAATACGAGGCTCATTTTTGCCCAAAATTTAAGATAAAATTAAAAACAATGCCAGCTTCGGCAGCAAAATAAACCAAAAACAAACGAAAAAAAATTCAAACTAATCAAAGAAACTAAAATTTGTGTTGATTCAAAACGATAAAATTTCAGTGATTTTCTTGTATATGCAAGCAAAATTGCAACTATTCAAGATTATAAAGCTTTGTTGCTCTGCGCAAGCTGTTGAGAATTTTTTTGGCAGTAGTTCAACTTGAAAAGAGCTTGCTTTTTCGCTTTTGCAATTTTACGATGCTGCAAAAGCAAGAAAAAAGCCTTCACTTAAGCAGACAGAGCAATAGGAATTAAGCAGTGTTTCAGACATGCCCGCAAAAATTGACGTCGATGCTCTCAAAAGTTTTACAAAATCAAGAACAAATGAGACTGAATATCGGCAAAAATTAAAAACAGCCAGTCTCGACTCAAGATTTACCGGTTCTAGGAAGGAAGAGTGTACTTCGACTTGCTCACTTTTGAAAAATTTTGAAACCTAAAAACCTAGACTTACTGTTAACATATGAGTTTACCCACCAACAACCTCAAGGGCGCTTTACGTCGTTTAAAAAAATTGTAGTATGAAAAAAGTTATTTCACATTGATTCAAAAATATAATTAAATTCTGTCGTTCATTTACTAATTATCATCAGTTGAGGAATTTGCTTGCATAGAATGATAACGCATAACTTATGGTATCTTTTTCCATAACAATGTAGTACATACAGTACGCTTGAACGCATTATTTTGAAGTAGAAATGCATCTGGCGACACAATGAGGTATTTATTACGTACTAACACCAGTTACGAACATCTCGCAAAGAAATTCGAGCGAACTGTTTAAACGTGTGTTGGGCGAGACGGCTCAGAAATGGCAGTTAGTCTACGAAGATTTTTTGTTCGTTTGCGCTTTTTAGAGAGCGAGAATGGCCTTTAGAAGCTCGCTAGCGCATTTTGTCATGTCCCCCAGAAGAACTTCAGAAATTTTTTATATGCTTAATTTAATTAAAAACAATACAGCCAAAATACTGTAGAACATATTTATGGAGACGTTTCGTTTAATTCTTAAAATTTTTTATTTTTTTAAATTTTTTAAATTCTTTTTTACTTACGGTAAGTTTTGTTATCTGGCAGTATTATTCAAAAAAAATTTTTGATTTTTTACTCACTAGTATCGTTCAAATTTGAGCAGGGTTAGGGCTAATGGGAATAAGATGGGGGGTAGTACAAAAACTTCACGCTTTAGTAAACATACGTGTTTTCCGCGTACCTGCCCAGACATCATGTCTAGTACATGTTTTGTAATCACAAAATCCAATTTTACTGGTTGAGTGTGCAATTTTCCCTTAAGAGTCAGCTGTGATTTTATTTTTATGTTCTAGATTGACAATGGTTTAAAGAAATTAACTGAAACGTCTCAATAAATATATTCTACAGTATTTTGGCTGTATTGTTTTTGATTAAATTGTTCAACAAGTCCATTTACCATGCTCCTATGTTTAATTTGATTTCGCTAAAATCATAAAAAATTGTAACTGTGCTGCGGAGGCATAACATTCTTAATTGATGTAAAACAATGATTGGGATAAGTGGCACTGCCACAAATTCAATGAGCAAAAGCCAAATGCAGAATTCCAATAAAGTCAACTCGAAGTTGACCATTTTCGCGTAAACTCAGCATTTGGCCAGTGATGCGTGCGACACGCAACCTTGCTGGTTGCCGAAAAATTAACCATTTAGCGCGACCCTTGATTCCAATTTTTAACCGCATTGTTTGAGTACATTTCGAATATCAGGCAAAAAAGCTGTTTCTCACACAATCCCATGAAAATCTGGGAACAAGAGCGTAATTAATTATTTGCAGTGTGAATGGGCCAATATCTCATTTACATGAACACAGTTTTCATTCCCTCCGCTATTATGTTTGGTTCATGTGCTTCTTAATCACCTCATCCAATGGATCCGTCATCTGCGGTCACTCCATCAAGCCAAACAAAGTTTTAAGATGTTGGTATCTTTTCTTGATTTAACCAATCCAAGTTGGAAGGCTGTTTCCAGTCGTTTCATTTCGGATTACGCTAACTCAAACATATGGCATTGGCACATTACAAAATGAACTCGGGCTGCTTTGGGCTCATATCCAACTTGAGTTTTGACAAAAAAAATTGAAACGAAATTAAATGATATGCACTGCAAGAAACAGACTTCTATTTAAATGCTCATATTAGATTTAGAACGTTCATTATTAAACTTCAAAAAGTCAAATTGCGTATACTGCATCAAGTATAATTGTTGCAAATCAAAACTATACGACCTAGCTCTCTATCTAATTGATTAATTCACGAATTTTTTTACGATAGCGACTGTGCACTCTTCTTCAAACAAGCTCGCACCTGCTTAAATGTTAACCTTTTTACTCTGAGTTGTTCGATTAAAGTATGGCTTTTTCCCAAGTGAATTTGAAACTTGTTCGAAGCCACCAAGCGGAGATAATCGCAATAAAGCGTCATATTCAAGGACCTAACAACGTGACCAGGGTGCAGGTTGAGCAGCAAGGGAAGGCGGTCAGTCTAATATAACTTTACCTTCTAATGCGACGTCTTTACCTGCTTTTAGTGATTATTTTTTAAATTTTGGTAGCTTCAAAACTCCAAATTTGCTAATTTTAGTTAAAAACAAAAACAATCCTAAAATTTATGAAGAACAATGTACTGAGAAATTAATGATAAGCTATAAACCAGGGGTCGGCAACCTGCGGCCCGCGGGCCAAATCCGGCCCGCCGACACATTTTATCCGGCCCGCGGCCTCTTTTCGAAGTTGTGTATTTATCCGGCCCGCGATCTCTTTACATAATCATGACGATTAGCGTAGCAAACAGACGTTTAGCGATCACTATTTACTTGAGCTGAAACCACGCTTCTAAACAATTGCATGATGCAATAGATTTGACTGGAAGCATTTCCGTGTTTTATTCTGTTAAAGACCGGCGAAAAAAGAAAAATAATTTTAGTCGCTCATCAAGCACTCAGCAGTTCGCATCTTACTTATGACAACACGGAGAGCGAGCGTTTTTGCAGGACTTGCAGTTGCATGGTTTCTAATCAGTGGCGTCGCTAATGGGGGGCGGCCCGCCCAGGGTGTCACCATTTCGGGGTGACACCATTTTATGATAACAATCGAACAAAAAAACAAAACAAGAATATGTTTAACATCATTGGAAATGTTTAGCTCACTGGAATGGACTAAAAATAATTAAAAGCATCTTTTGAAATGCTTATTTAGAATGGAGCGCTAATTTGTCAAAAAGATAAATTGCTAATCAGTAAAACTTTAAAAAATCGCTATGACTAAGCAATCAAATTTGATCGCTTGTTGAAACACGCTGAATATAGGTTTTATAAAAAAAAACCTTACGAACAGAGGGGGGAGTGGCTATTCAGTATTAGTTACTTAGCAATCACTTCGGCTCAAGTATCGCTTCGTTCGCCTTTCCTCCCACCAATTGTTCTCTCTATGAAGTATAAACATGACGGTTTACTCCTTGTGAGCTTGATTGAACTATAAAATTTTATGAGTTCGGTACCACCTTGTAAAAAAGAGAACTGAAATTTTTCCATTAGCCACCTTCCGGATAGCCAATGCCAGTTTCTGCCACCTGTTTAATCATGCTTTTGCACTGCTAATATTTGTGCAACATTTCAAAAGCATTAATTTTTATTAAAATAGGCCTAAAATTAAGCTACTTTTGAAGAAAAATACAAAATTTTTTAGCGCTGGAGGCTCTGCCCCCAGACCCCCGAAATAGCCACCCCATTGCAGATTGTTGGCTATGAGCCTGAATCTAATCATGTTTTTGCACTGCTAATTTCTATGCCGCCGGAGTTCTCCCTGATGCCAGTTTAAAGAGCATTAATTTTATCAAAATAAGCCTAAAAGTAAGTTAATTTTAAAAGAAAAAAAGTTTTTTGAGTGCTTGGGGCTCTGCCCTCAGATCCCCAAACACAGCCCTACCCCCACTGCAGATTTCTGGTTATGCACCTGGTAGCTAGACGTGTGCTGCTCATACTTCCGAGTTTTGGAATCTTAAAATGTTAATAAATAAATCTTATTGAGCTAAATCTTATTGATCAATAAATCTTATTGAGCTAGCCAAATAACAACCGCTATCTACAGCAATGAAGTAGTACCGCTATCTTTCAAATATAACCTTTTGCCGCCTACTAGGCTATATATTATGAAGGGTGACACCACGAAACTCCACCCCGGGTGTCACCATTCTTAGCGACGCCACTGTTTCCAATGTCGAATTTGTTTGCCACTGAGCAGTTTCTTTAATAATAATTGAATTTCTGTTTTGTTTTTAGTTAAGAGCTAGAAAACAGTTTTGTGTATTTTTTCGTCCAGATTTAGTGGAAATTATGTTTTATGTTTTAGTGAAAATTATGTTTGTGTTTACGAGATTTTTATCAATGAAATTATGTTTTTTTATGCAAGCACCTGAAAATTTAATGCACAATTTGCACAAATTAACTAAGAACTAGTAAATTTTAAAAAAATTGGAAAAAAATACCAAAATGAAATAACAAGTTTATGCCAATCAAAAATGAATTTCAGCTCAAACAGTCAGCCACAAATATGCTTTAAAACCTCATAATACTGTAATTTCGAAATTTGATTTTAATTTCGAAATAATACTGCTATTGTATTGTCAGTTAAACTCTCCAATTTCACTGCAATGCAAAAACAGCATGGCAGTTTTTCAATTCAATTCAGTGTATTTTGCCATGTTTGGCGTGGAAGCAGCAAAAGTGACCATACGGTCTTCAAAGTTCAATGCTACCGTAAAAACAGCAAAAGAAAAAAGCAATATAGCATCAGCCCTTACATATTTACAACATTTTGATCAACTTCGTGTGTAACATTTTACATTTGTGGTACAGAAAAGCAGTAAAATGAGTAGTTGGCATTTTCGATAACACTACCGTGACCACAAAAATAAGAATAAAAAACACTTTTTCATATTGGCATCATAATAATTTCGTTTACCAGTGCATTTCAACTATATCATAACATTAATAAGTTGTGATAATAACTTGCTTTTTCGAAATTAATTGGTCCTTAAGTTTGCTTGCAAATGTTTTTGGGGGAAATTTTTTGAGGGATGGGGGAATTTTGGCTTAGATTACAGGACCAGTCACATTTATTGCTTTTCTTCCGAAGAAAAGATTGGTTGGGTGGATGTAATAGTTATCTTTATCACTGTATCTTGTGTAGTGTTTGTGAATTGAAGCAGCTGTCTTGAATAAACTAGAGTTTATATTGTTTTCCTTGTAGTGGATACGATGCATAAATTTGGCAGTTTCACGAAAGTATATATCACTTTATGTCTTTAGTTTCATTTCCTGAAATATTGGTTCAGTGTGATCACATTAATCATATCCTTCTATTGTTGGAACAATTCGTTTTTGTAATTTAACCAATGGCATTAAAGTAGTTTTAGATGCAGAGCTCCAGGTGGTTATGCAATATCTCAAGCGCGGATAGATCGTGGAGTAATAAATCTTAATCAATGTTTGTTTACTGACGTATTTTTTCAGTCTTGTCAGAGCCCATGACCCCTTGGCAATCTTTGAGCAAATGTGATCAATATATGTTTTCCAAAGAAGTTTGTTATCAATTATTACACGTAAATATTTTACGCTGTCAGATTCAGTTATCTGACTGTTATTAATCTCAAGTTCAAATTTGCTTTTTTCCTTTTTGTTTGTAAATAACATGAAATTAGACTTAGAATAGTAGATACTCGTAGTTAGTTTGTTAGCAGTCATCCGTTTTCCCACCTGGTTCATTTCGTAATTGACTTGATTCTGCAGTTTTTCTGTGGTTTTATGTGACATTATTAATACCGGTACTGCGTCATCAGCAAATAAGGATACTTTGAAATTTGTAGCCTGGACTAAATCGTTGATGTATATTACTGTATAAACGATAAAGGACACAATATTGACCCTTTTGGAACACCGCAAGTGAGATTTTGAGACAATGAACAAACGTTTTTGACTACCGTGATTTTTTCTATTATCTAGGAAACTTTCAATTAGTTTAAATGCTATTCCTCTAATGCCATAACAGGGAAGTTATTTTAAGCAAAACTGAATGATCGACTGTGTCAAAAGCCTCTGCTAGATCAAGAAAAGTGCAGAACACATTATTTTTTTGGTCTAGATTAGACAAAATTTCATGGTGTAAATCCGATATAGCATCAGATGAGGAGATTCCTGGTTGAAAACCATATTGACTGACAGTAATCAAGTAGTGATTTGACAAAAATTAAGATAATCTAAAATAGATACATTTTTCCAGAATTTTGCTAAAGGTAGAGAGCAGGGGAATTGGTCGATAATTGGAGCAAGTCTTTTTGTTTCCTTTTTTGCATATAGATGTTATTTGGGCAACTTTTAACACTTGTGGAAATTTGCTCTCTGTGAGGCATCTGTTGTACAAAGAAGTCAGTATTGGTGCAATTACGCAAGTAGAAAGCTTTATGAGCTTGATTGGAATATCATTTACAGCTGTGCTTTTATTTGGGTTTAAGATGTTCAATTGCATTATTATTTCTTGCTCAGTTATAGATGTTAAAAATAAAGATTGTGGCAAGCTAGGAAGTGAGGTTTTGTTTATGCCTTTTGGAGATATTAGTGAAGCCATTTTAGCACCGACATTAGCAAAGTATTCATTAAATGCCCAACTAATGTTAAAGGGATTTGACTGCAACTTGTTGTTGCTGTCGAATATAGTTTCTGGTATAGAGCCTAATTTTTTGGTCTTGTAGTTTATTACGTCATTTATGATTTTCCAAACTTTGTTATTGTTGTGTTTATTCGTATCAAATAAATGTTCATAGTGCATTTTTTTTTGAAAGTTCGATTATAAGTGTCAATTTGCTTCGATACTTCTTATAGTGCTGATACAGAAACTCATTACTTGGATTCTTTTTTGTGCATGCAAACAGTTCATTTTTTACTTTAATAAATATTAGAATGCCTTTTGTGAACCATAGTTTTGTGCGTAGTTTAAGGATTTTGTGTGTTACTTTTTTAATGCGTGCATGTTTGTTTAATGTATGTCTTAGTACATCAACAAAAGCTTTAAATGCATCATTTATTGATTCTGTTTCTGTGACACGCTTATCTCTATACTGCACATGTAAATTTTCAAGAAACTGTTCAGGTAAAAAAATTTTCATACTTCGGTATGTGTAGGACAAGCGTTTATTATTATATTTCACAGGACAATTTATCACTAAATGTAGTGGTAAGTGACCAGAAACTTCAAAGAGTATAATAGAGCATTTCTTATCTTGTTCTACATCATTGGTGTAGATATGATGAATCAGAGTACAACTGGATGCTGTAATTCTAGTGGGACTGTGAATTACTGATAAGCATCCAAGGCTATATATGTAATCATAGTATTGTTTTATCATTGGATTCGATTGGACTTGCAAAAAGTCAATATTCATATCTCCGCAAATATAAAATTTCCGGTTCGTTTTGTTTAGTTTTTCGATGCTTTTTGAAAGATGATTTTGAAAATCTAATATGTTGGTTTTAGGGTGCTTGTAAATAACACTAATGTAGCATTGTTTACCATTTTTAAGTGGTAGTTCAATTGATAAATCTTCACAACCTGGAAGTTCTAACCGAAACTGATCTCTGACTGTTGCATTCATAGATGCTTTTATGTACATACTTATCCCTCCAGCTAGACCAGTTCCGTTAGGTGAAGCTGTTACTGCATCTGTATGAAAAAAATTATATCCTGGTAGTGTAACTGTTTTGATTCCGGAGGGTTCAAGCCATGTTTCTGTGACAGCAATAATATCAGGTTGAACCTGCATTTCATGAAGTAATTCTTCAAGCTTATAGAAATTTTTTGCAACGCTTCGAATGTTTACGTGTATTGCTAAAATGGAATTTGCCTTATAAAAACTTTTTTAAATTTCATAAGCTTTTACATATTCTGATGTACCATGCGCATCTAGTGAATTTTATTCATGATTTATTTCCTTGCTCACTTCTATTTGTGCTATTTGGTAAAGGGCAGCAAATTCAGAATTCGTTAATTTTTGGAAAGGTATAATATCGTGTAGACAATTATTATAGAAATAAGGTTCTTTCGAGTCACCTAAAAAATTGAACTGTTTTGTAGTTAAAGAAGTACATTTAAAATGTATCCAATTATTACAAAAATCACAACGAATCATCTTCTGGTTATTTCTAAGACACATAGTACACATGGGGCATTTAGGTTTCTAAAACATTGACATTTTGTTTTGTCTAGTCATTTTGCTGCTTGTAGTATCAAAACAATGAGGAAAATAAAATATGTGTATATACACTAGGAAATGTACAGATTATGCACAACTTCAGCAGTACTTGGCTAAGTCAATGAAGCAGTTGCAAGGACTAACATGCTTCATTACTACTGTTTATCAAAATGAGCCTGAATGAAAAATGACGGAAATGGTAGGTTTCCTTATACAGTACTTCCTCGATTATCCGTACCTCGTTTATCCGGCATTCGATTATCCGTCCATTGGGTCAGATAATAATTTATGATATAACTAACACTTTTCCAGTTAATGTGGGGCAATAGATAGCCCTACTGTAATTTTAACGATCATGCAAATTTACATTGCTTTCAATAAAAAAGTACTGAGATCCCTCAATGCGGTACATTATTTGATGTTGAACCTCGTTTAAGTTTTGGTGCATTCGAATCTGCTTCTTGCTGCGTTGTTTTGGTTTAAATAAAGAAATTCAATTATGCGGTTTTTTTACTTATCCGTTCAGGTTTTGAAGAAATGCTGTCCCGACTAGACCGGATAATCGAGGAAGTACTGTACTGGTAATGCTTATGCAATTTCTCAGCATTTCGTATAGACTTAAAAAAAACAAAACTGATTAGCTTCTAGTAATGTCTAGTAGACAATTAAGAATGCAGACAATAATCTCAAGTAGACAATTATGATAAAAAATAATGTTCCTCAGAGTCACCTACTTATTTAAATTGTTTTATGGTTAAGGAAGTATAATCAGGGCATGATATGGAATGGAAGACGATTTTTCCATAATCCATACTGGCAATTTTCTTCCATTTCCATTTCCATTCCATACTAAAAATCTTCCATTCCATACTAAAATTTTCTTCCATATTCCATTCCATACCAACATTTTCTTCTACATTCCATTCCATACTTCCATGCCAAAGAAATTTTAGACTGAAAGCAATGCAACGTATATTTTGTTGCTTTGCACCTTTGCAATGTTGTAAGCAACCGCTCGTCAAGTTGTGCCAATAATACTAAGATGCAACAACCAATATCTGGTATACATATTGCACATGGTTTAATGCATAGGCATAGCCTAGATTTTGGATTGGGGAGGGCTAAACCGCAGATCACATCCAATGGCGTCATCAGAAGTTTTCGATAAAAGGGACTTTTTATGGGACAAAAAATGAAAGATCAAAAGCTGGAGGTCTGATTTGGCTCGTAACCAGGATTTTCTAAAAGGGAAGAACTAGAACCGCAAGTTAAAAATTTTTCTATTGTATCAAAATTGGGAGACGTGGTGAGCAAATTAGTGCAACTCAAACATGTCACAGACGGGGTGTGGGAGCGGAGCCCTCAGCCGTCGGAGGCAATGGTAGTCTGCGGCGAAGCACCCAGCAGCTTGGCGATTTTTTGTAATTTTTTGGTGAAAGAACAAAATTTTTGAGATTTGAAAGCCAATTGAACAAATCACTCCCTTTACTTCAGGTGAGGTCCAAAACGCGCTTAAAATCTTGCATTTTGGGGTTAAATTTTGTGACTTGGCCTTAGTTACGGAAATCAAGATGCATTGCTTTCTGCAACATTTTAGCATAAAATAATGCACACGAAGATTTGCCTTTGAAAATTTTTGTTTTGTCATGAAAATAACCAGTTTTAGGAATATATGTACGACTAGGGGCACCCTTAAATCAAATATATGCACCCTTAAATCAAATTCAATAATTTGTTCAATAAGCATTTCCTATGGCTAGGTTTTTTCAAAAGCATTTTGTCGCGTGAAAACTGACGAGATGGAGGTGGATTGTTATTTAAAGTTGGTAATTTAAAGTTATTTAAAGATGGTACATTGGATGCAATAAATAGTTACTAATCATGTTATTGCAATATAAAAGTTAGCTAAAGGCCTAAAACATATTATAGCATAAAAAAATTAGATGAGGGCCCGAGATTGCATCTTTTAGAACAAAAACACTAAATTTTTACCGGCTTGTACATTTATATTGCTTGGTCAAAATTTAAATTGAGAGGGCCTGGGCCCCCTGGTCGTCAATATTAATATTAAGTTATTGCTAATTGCCATTGTACGCAAGTACTGTTGCACTCGAAAAATGCTAAAAAAAAGTGAAAAAATAGGCTTTGTGTCATCATGTTTATCATCATTGGTAGCTTTTTAATTGAGGGGGGGAGGCAGGGGCCCGGGCCCCCTGGCTATGCCTATGGTTGAATAATTACCGGACTAATTTGCTTTCACATCAACTAGAACATTTACCCAAGTAGAAATATCAAGCTTTAACACCAAAAAGAATTACTACAAGCTTAAAAACTAAAAATAGAAATAAAATTAAGCTGAAACGGGGATGAAATAGCAAATACGAGCTTTCGTGACGATGTAAGGAAACAAAATTTACGACTGGGCAAATTGTCAATCTCAAAAAAACAAAAACAAGTCAAACCTATCAAGGTCGTCAACTGTAACATCAATGCTGTATTAAACTAGATGGGAGTTTGCCAGCAAACCCAGTGAACGACCGACGCATAGCTAATGCTGTGACGCTTAAAAGTACTTTTTGTCTACAGTAAAATCAGCAATTATTCAAAAATATCTGATTATGGAACCTCCAGAAAAGTAGAGTCAAAATATTTGTCTGTTAAATATCCCTGATATCATAAACCACTAGCACACTAAGTTGAGCTGATCAAAAAATTGATTTTTGGGGATCCATTTGGGGGAGTCTCCTGGGGGATGGCACCCCCAAACTATGACAAAATATTTGTCTGTTAAACATCTCCTGATATCAAAACAGACTGGCACCCCAAGTTGAGCAGTTCAAAACATTGATTTTTGCGGGTCCCCGGGGGGGGGGGGGGGTGGCACCCCCAAACTATGTCAAAATATTTGTCTGTTAAATGTCTACTGATTTCAAAAAAAAGTAACACTCTAGCTTGAGCTGTTCAAAAAATGGAGTTTTGGGGGCCTCATTTTGGGGGGTTTCCGGTGGAGTTGCCCCAAAAAATTTCGGGAGAAAAAATTGCGTTTGCACCTCTACAACTTTACACAAAAATTAAATTTCAATGTTTTGTGGTTTAGGAGAAGAAGAGCGTACAAAAATTAGGAAGAAAAAAAAGAAAAAAAAAGGAAAAAATAAAGGAAAAAAAAAGAAATAAACCTCATCATGGCCAAAAGTGGGTTGGTTGGGATGAAAGGGTATCTCAAGATATACAACCCTATGAAATATTTTTTGCCGTACTTAAGCCGTTTTTGACTGAGACGCTTTTTACGCCAAACTTGCGGGGCTGTTTTCGGGTTCTAAAACAAAAGTCACGTAACCTATTGCCTCGAGATTTGGTACAAACATGTAACTCATTAATCTCAAACTGCTGTCCAAATTTCATGTAGCTAGATCAAACCGTTATTGAGTTATAAGCAAAAGTTTGAAATTTCGCACTCGATCGTTAGTTGGAAAATGGCCGAGTAAAAACAAAGGAACACGCAACGTGAGCGTCGGTCGTTCTAATTATAATGTACTTACAATGATGCAATACGTACACTGTTTGCACAATGTACACAACCAAAGTACCGCGCTTTGTCGACAAGTAATATGCGTAGATATTGAAGTTGAATTCTTATGTGACAATACTATTTATTAAGAATGCTTTATTTCACCAAAAATTTTTATCTACTTTTTTATTAATTCTAACTCAAATCTAACCCAAACTCAAATGCTTACTCTAAAACTATTCCCAAATCGAACTCAAACCCTAACCTAAACCCTAATCTTAACCCCTAAAAAAACGCATGAATCGGGGCTGTAGGTCTCGAGACCAATTTTTTGTGGTCTCGGTCTTGGTCTCGGCTGTTTTGCAGCGGTCTTGGCCTCGAACCGTTGTGGTCTCGGTCTCGTAGCTCAAAAATTGGTCTCGAGACCGGGTAATTTCTGTTAGTAAAATAAAACAGCTAATTTTGTAATGTTTGTAAGAAAAAATAGAATAGCGAGATCGTGTAAATTTTGTAAGTAAAATGTAGTAGTTTTGTAAGAAGCTAACGAAGCGGTTACATTATCGGTAGGACAAAGAGATTTCGCACCTGGTGATCAAGATTGCCGCATTTTTACATGAGAAAAGACGTCATTCACGCATAGCAGTTTTGATGACGAGGAACGAAACTAGAGTCCAAGCAAAACTACACATTTCTTGCCCAATTCTGGCACTGCAGATGTTTTTGCGACTTTTTTGATCTCTATGTCATAGAAGTTTTTGAGTCAAGGGACGTACACAATGCTACTATTTTGAGGTTGCAGAGTGCTGCACAGTAGTACTAAGTGCTTTAGATAAACTATATGCTGTATACGGCTGAAAGACAAAGAGTAATGTATTAATATTATATCAGGAATCGAAATTAACTTTTTTGACAGCTTACCCGTCGGGCAATTGTTATCAAATGTCTACTTGCTCAAGAAAGTTTCAACTTGCCCGAAAAAAAGGTGCTCTAAGTTTTGAGTTTAACTTGGAAAAAAGCACTGAATTTACAAAATACGCGTAGTTTCGAGAATCAAGTTTTTGTGTGCGATTGTTAAGATAATGTGATGCAATCAGTAACTTTTTCCAACCATGCATCAGCCAAATTTGATTTTTTGATTGTAAATATTTCATTTAATATTTAACGATCATAATTATTAATTACCGTTGTGGTTTGTTGCAAACGTATTTTTATTAGCGAATATTTTGGAAACTACACCGGCTAGAAAGCTAAAAGATCTTCAAAATAATCGTAACAAAAAAATTGCAAAATTCTTGACGTTATCTTCATACAGCGCATAGTAATACTTGTGGTATCTGAAACAGCTGTTAGCGTGGCAAGCGCCGGAAAACTTTTCTAGAAAAAAACGGAACATTTTGTGCCAAACAGCTGTATGGGGCGCCGTTTGTGTACCTTAGTTTGTGCAGTGTTTTTTGCATATTTAATTAAATAGTCATTTTAATTAAACATACAAAAATAAATATACAAATAAAGCTAGTGCAAAAATAAATAAGCAAAAATTTTTTGTGAGGACTTTTTTTGACTATTTATTTTTGCGATAAGAAAAAACTGCTGCAGAATAAACTGTTGCAAAAATAAATAGTCAAAAAAACTGCGCACAAAATAAAGCGTTGCAAAAATGCGCTGCAGACATTTCTGCATATTTGTTAGTGGAGCGTGGCAAAGCGCTCTCGGCTGCTCATAGAGCACATTAAAGAACAGCCGATAGCGCATCAAAGAGCAGCTTTGCCACGCTCCACTAACAAATATACAAAAATGTCTGCAGCGCATTTTTGCAACGCTTTATTTTGTGCGCAGTTTTTTTGACGATTTATTTTTGCAACGCTTTATTTTGTGCGCAGTTTTTTTGACTATTTACTTTTGCAACAGTATATTCTGCGCAGTTTTTTCTTATTGCAAAAACAAATAGTCAAAAAAAGTCCGCACAAAAAATTATTGCATATTTATTTTTGCACTAGTTTTTTTTGTATATTTATTTTTGTATATTTGATTAAAATGACTATTTAATTAAATATGCAAAAAAACATAGCACAAATTTGGGTACACAAACGGCGCTCCATACAGCTGCTAAACGCGTCCACAAATCAAAAAACCTGCGTGCGATTAAGACGTGTTAATTGCAATCAATAATGTGGGTACTATTAGACAAAGCATTAATTGTGATAGTTACAAAGTGCTTACTAAAATAAAGCAAGAAACAGCTTTCTCTACGTACAAATTTTACTTTATTGCAACAAAACCGGGTAAATTGCGTATTTAAATAATCTTGTTTGAAGTTGTCTAAAACGCAGTATTTTGTTAACTTGCCGTCGGGGAAGTTAAGCTGAAAACTAACTTGCCCGAAGGGATTTTCGGCTTGCCTCGGGCAAGCGGGTAGGTGTTAATTTTTGAACCCTGTTTAGTTAAAGCTACCTCACTTGATAAGTACGAAATACTTTTTGTTTTTTGTACTGTAATTAGTAGCCGAAAACTTGGCCTCTACAATAGGGAAAGATTAGATGAAAGGATCGGAAGAGCAAACGACAAAATCACCAAAGATTGCTATCCTGCCTACAATAGAGATGCGTGGTTGCAAAAATTCAAAAGATTCAACACTGCTATTCCTAGTTCGGCCGCCGTCGAGAGATTATTTGCTGTTGGTTCCGATATTTTGCGATCGAAACGATCGTCTATGACGAAAGAAAATTTTGAAAAGTTTGTTTTGCTGCGTGAGAATAAAAAGTACTTAAAAAAGTTAATTTTTCTCCATGAATAACGCATTATTTCTGAATGTGAGTAAGTGCAGCTGTTTTTGTTTTGGTGTTTATTTATTTTTATTGCTGTTTATTGTTATTATTTTTTTTTGTTTTAGTGTTTAATTGCTTTTTTCAACAGTAAAAATAATTCTCTCTTCGGTCTTAGATATGTGCCTTTAGTTATTAAAGCTAAGCGCAATGCAGTTGGTTTATTCCAGTGCAGCTTAGCTGAAGATGGTACGATGTTTGAACTTTCATATTTTTATACTTAACCCATTCATGCCTACAGTACCCTATTAGGGTATCATTCTAAAATTGCATTATCTAATGATTTAACTCTTGAAAGTGCTACTTGTTTACATAGCTATGGAGTTTAGAAAGCTGAATTACTGCTTGCCACGTGCTGGTTCGAAATTTTACTCAGTTTTTGTTTTAGAGACAGTTAATTAACAGAAGATGGAAAAATGAGTAGTAGCAACTCTCGAAAAGATAGATAAGTAATTATTTTAGTTAAATTTCAATAAAAAACATAATTTTTAGTTTAGTCGTGTAGAATAATTATTGTAGATACTTAAGTAACGATAAAATAGTAAAAATTGGTTTAGCGAAAGTAAATATGGTAATATTGCTTTGATACCCTATTAGGGTATCGTAGGCACGAAAGCCTATGTTAACATTTTTGGTGTGGTATGTAATTTTGATAGTTCTTCTTACAGAAATGAGTTGATAAACTTAACTTGAATAATTGTTTGGTGTCATAACTACATTAAGGAATGTTCCAATACCATGTAATGGTGTGTTGTTGTGGAGGGTCTCGTAATGACGTCATAATCGCATGGAGGCTAACACGAAATATAACATTGTTTTTACGTAAATGGTTTGATAAAAGTTTCCGGTGTCACAATTGGATTAGAGAACACTCCAATATCACAATTATGATGGGGTGTAGGGGGTCACGATGATGACATAGTCGTATAAGATGGGGTTAATCAAAAACGTCATGATACATGTCATAAAAGGATATATGTTTAAAATTACTCAAAAGCTTATAAGGTATTGGAATACTCCTCAATGTATCATTATTGATGCAAGATATTTGAAACCATTTTTTGAATTATAGCCTACAGTAATAGAGTTCAATTTCCATTATCAGATATATCTAGATGTCTCTTGATAAAAGATGCAGCAGCAGCTGCTGATGATTTTTGGACTTCACTTACTTATTCATTTGTTTGTTTTTTTTTTGCTAGATTTTCATAGAGGCAAATATTTTTAACTGCAGTAGGTTAACATTTACATCCAAATAATTTGTTATCATTCGCATAATTATACGTTGCAAGCTTTTCAATTTTCGTTTTCCTGATAACTAACTAAAACTACATTGATGTTTTTCACTTTCTGTCCAAGAGCATGAGCTTTAGCAAGAGAAATAATGACTTACAATCAAACAACTTTCCGAATTTTCTCAAAGGAGCAAAATTGAGGCGAATTCTTATTATCTTAAGTCATTGACTGAGGCCAAAACTCCAGCTATCCAAAAATGTATAATTTTTCCATAATTGACGTTAAATGGAAAAAAAGTTTAAAAATTACGTATTTTATTGTGACGTCAAAAATTAAATTATGACGTCACATTATGATTCTTATCACTGCCCCCTCCTATCAAAATTATTGCATACACCATTATAGTTTATGTGAATTCAGTTGTATTTTGACTATTTGAATTTCTTAATTGATAAAGTTTATATAGTGCCATTCGTGCCTATGATACCCTAATAGGGTACCAACATACTTTTCAATAAACAAACAAAGATATACAACTTTTTAGATTTTTTTTCATCTGTAATGTGTTCAGTAGGGCAGACTAAAATATTTTAGATGAAAAATATTCAAAAAGCAAAATTTGGGATTTAATGGGTTAACACCATCGTCTGCAGCGCGCTTTTGAAACTTCGATTACGCAAAAATTTGTACTAAAAAACTTTTTTAAATAGCGAAACATGTGTGCGCTTCTCAAGCAATCAATTTGTAGTTGCGCAGTACTATTTTCAATTTTTGGTTGTGGAATTTGTGTTTGCGCTTTAAAACGTTTAGAATTTTTGTTACGGAATTTGCGCTTGCGCTTTAAGCTTTTAAGATTTTGGTTGCGAAATTCGCATTTGCGCTTTAAGCTTAAAAATTTTGGTTGCGGAATTTGCGCTTGCGCTTTGAGCTAAAAAAATTTTGGTTGCAGAATTTGCGCTTTAACCCTAAAAAATTTTGGTTGCGGAATTTGCTCTTGCGCTTTGAGCTTAAAAATTATTGGTTGCGGAAGTTGCACTTGCGCTTTAACCCTAAAAAATTTTGGGTGTGGAATTTGCGCTTGCGCTTTACGATATGTTTTTTAAACGCCCAGCTATGCTATTAGAGTATATTAGGTATTGCGCTGTTGTAATCTAAAATTGATTGAATTTAAGATTATTGCTATAATGTTTAAGAGTTGGTCACTATGAGTTACTCGATTTTCAACATCCATCAATTTGAGCTAGCTTTTAGGATTTTCAACTCAACTGATTTGACTTGTAAAGTAATATATTTTTCCTATATTTTAAAGGGCAAAAATTATTCAGCAACAATGCAGAAGCACCACATCAAACACATTGGAAAGGACGTTTTCTTAGGTTAGGGATTTTTCTAAGATTGCTTTTCCGCAATGAATACACGATTTTGTAGATTTTCTTCCTTGTGAGGCAGGTGAAGAAAATCAGTAACCAGCTTGATCCCTCTTATCGTGAGTCATTGCACACCCGCAGGCTGTAGATAGTATCCTTTGCCATGGCATAACCACTCACAAAAAAAAAGTTATTTTTAGCATCACCAGCTTTCGAAATCCTGCACCAAATTTTTTTAAAAACTTTCTATCACCATTTGGAGTCACTTTATGCCATGAAAGTTCCGCATCTTACCGGGCTAAGGGAACAAGCTTTCTTTTGTTCCTTGGTAACAGCACAAAGTAGAAATTAATTGGCATTTGTTTAAGAAGGCAATAGGAAAGTTGCGAAGAACTTTATGGTTATTAAGTCAAGTAACCACTCTCTTCATCGGAGAGGAAATTCATATCAGTATTATGAAAGTGTTTAATGGCTTTGTCTTAGAATTGCAACTTTTTGAAGACTTCAAAGTCTACGGCCCGTCATGAGCATGTGCTTGATCTTTACATTGACACAGAGAACTGTCGATAATACGAAAAGAAACATGTAAACTGCATGAGAAAGTTTTTGTAACAAAATTTGAACTTTTTGTACAAGAATACTTTAATATCTGCAGGAATTCAATTCTAAATCTTGACTCCCTGATACTAAATATACCTCTGTTATTAATTTTGTGCAGAAACAAAAAATGTGTTAATTGCTGCAGTCAGCCAACTACCTCATAGCTTGATTAGAACAATCAATAGTTTTACAAAAACAATTGTGAAATGAATTTTTAGTTTTGTTGTATAAAAAACAATACACAAATTTAGCAACTTCAAATTTGAACAATGGAGTACATTCCCAAAATCAGTCAATATATTTCTTAACCAAAATTTATTTAAGATAAAATCCATTTCGATCTCAAAAGACCATCATCAGTTTTAAAAAAGAAAAAGTAGGTTAGAGAATTAAAAAGGGACAAAAAAGTGCAACAACTCTGCTTTAAACTTTGCTATACAAAATGAAGTCACTGCGTAAAAGATCGAAAACAAAAGCGCAGTGCCATAATGTACTCCATGTTTTATTTATTAATGAATCGTCTTCTCAAAATCGTCATTTTGTACTTCTTCGGTCTGGGTTTAATTCTCTGGATCTCTCCTATCACAGATCAGCAATCTCAATAAAAATGAATAAGCCATCAGCTTGCAGAATCTAAAATTGTGAGAAATATGGGTTCACCGAATCTCTAAAATGAGCACCAACCATGCTTCTTTTTCCTTGATTTTGCACAAATTTAATTCTTGCGTATATGCAGGATACGTGGCTCCCCACATTACTGTGCAACACAATAGTAGCGCATGTACTAAAGCATAGTCGAACTTTAAGGAAACGTTTGTTTTAGTTTATATGGAATTCAACCTGAGCAAGCTGCAGTTTATCAGTATTTCGGCACTCATATTGCATGTGAACTAATAAACCTATACTGTGCAATTGCAACATTCATTAATCTTAGTTTAGTTCAGTAAAAAGCATAGTTCATAAACTACCATTGTCTCTGTACCACATTTCAAAAACTAAATAAATTTTCTATTGAAGGAACTTTTGAAATAGTTGGTAGTAATTTTCTTCAAGAGGCTGTAATAACCCCACCCGACCCAAATGTTTTGTAAAAACAATTTGAATCTTTTAAAACGAAGCATTACCTACGAAATTTTACTAAAATACCTATAAATCAGTATTTAATACTCACCAAATGTTGCTTTAAAATGTACTTCTGCAGTTTTGAAATGAATAATATACCAAAATTCAACATCAGAAGGCTTAATATTTGATATAGTCAACTTTAATTTTCACCACTTAGTGGCAGCAACGCTTATTAAAAGTATAGAGCTGGACAGCGCTGTTTCGAGCTTTTAGCTCTCATCGGCAGCCCTCAGCTTCTCTAACAAACTTATCCCCCAGCTGGTCAAGACTCTTGGCCGAACTGGACAAACCGTAAGGGCTTGCACAGTGGCAGAGGGTTTTATAGGGAATAAACGATTTTTCACATGAGGTACTTAAAAAAAAAAACAAAAAAACAAGTGAAAAATCGCTGAACCCTTGTAGTAAGGACAGCCATAGGCTATATTAAATTAAAAGTTAAAATTTCCCTACTATATTAAAAATCCCTACTATATTAAAATTAAAAGTGTAATAAAATAGCTTATTAAAAGTGTAATAAAATAGCAATATCTCTGGTTAGGATGACTCAATTTCATTCAATTTTTTTTCTAAAAAATGGAGACTAACATGGGGCATCTTTTAAACACATGTCCACTAGCACAACTTATCCATATCGCCCTATAGTGGCAAAAATGGAATTTTTTGGAAAAGTGGGCTTCAAAATGGGCTTGGCGGGGAAGGTAAACATTGTTGAAAATTTTTGAAACTTGGTATTCATGATCAACTGATCAAACTGCAATACCAAAAAATAGTTCAGCAAAATCGGTAAAGGTCGGGGCGCCTGCAACACCCTAGTATACAGCATATAGTTTATCTACAGCTGCAGTACTACCAATAGGAAATGGTATTTCAGAATAGTAGGCTATTCCAGAATTATCCCGAATTGCTAAAACCGAATCCAGAATACCGAATCCTATTCTGGTTTAAAATTAACTTAATTTGCTGAAAAAGTGAACAGCCAGTCAACTACCACCGATATTAAAAAAAAAATTATTCAGCGATTTGGTTAATTGAAGCAGCGCTTTATTGCAGTGCGTGACATTGAGCACTTCTAAATGTCCACCACTTAGTTGCACTCTTAATTCGCTCACAGTCAAGCCTGCACTGGAGAAGCACCTTTGGGAAGAAGCTGGTGGTGCAGGAATGCAAAGGTTGCTTTAAATAGGAAAGTTAAAAATTTCTGGACCACCATTTCATGTATCCATTTTAAGAGGTTAAAAAGTTTGAATTTTGGAGAGCTTCGTTTGGGAAAACTTTTTTTCCTATTTGCCTACCCTGAAAATTTTATGTGTCTAGCGTGAGTGGTTAAAAAGTTTGAATTTTAGTTGCCCCATTTGGATGGACCCCCATTTTGGCACCCCCAAATTTTGTCAAATTTTATCTTTCCTTTATATTTACTTACCTTAAAAATTTCATGTGTCTAGCTTAAAAGGTTAAAAACTTTGAATTTTGAAGGGCTCGTTTGGAGGAAACCCCCATTGTGGCACCCCCAATTTTTGTTAGGTTTAGTTCATTTTTCATATCTACCCATTCCAAAAATTTAATCCATCTAGCTTTAACGGTTTAAAAGTTCAAAATTTTGGAGGACCCGATTGAGGGAGTTCTCCCAACCTGGCACCTTTGATTTCTGTCACAAACTAGTTCTCCTTGATATCCTCAATCGCTCAAACTTTAAATACAGCGCGTTTTGCGGTTTAAAAGTAGATAGCAGCAGAAGAAAACAAAACAAGAAAAAAATCTTTCGATCAGCAATCAGCATAGGTGGGCACAAGTCCGTTAATCGTTAATCCGTTAATAACGAAGCTAACTTTTACATTAACTCGTTAATCCATTAAAAAGTTTTTTCATGTTAACGGACTAAATTAACTTCCGTGAAGTACTGTTAACGGACTTAAGTAACTTCCATTAAGTTCTATTAACTTCCGTTAAGTTTTTATTGTTAATATCTTGCAACGTTTATTCATCGTACCGGTACAAACCAGCTTGCACTGGTAACACTTGTTGCGTATTAGCACGAGTTTGATAGAAGAACGCGAAGAAAGGAGCTCTTTTTGTGGCAAATAATAAGCTGCAGCTTCATAGGTCTATTATATGGGGCGCCGTTTGGAAAAATATTATTTATTTTGTAACAGCGCTTTTTTGAGCTTATTTACGATGAAATTTGTCCGTTATATATATATATGCAACAAAATACACTCTAAGTTGGAACAAAAAAGCCTGCAAAATATATCGTAAATTTCCAATATATATTTACGACAAAATACACTCTAAGTTGGAACAAAAAACGCCTAAAAAATATATCGTAAATTTCGGATATGGATATACGACAAAATACACTCTAAGTTGGAACAAAAAACACCTAAAAAATATGACGAAAATTTTCGATATGGTTCAAATGCGTCAAGTCGGAAATCTAGCAGAGGTATCACGGACTTTCGTGACATAATCTCGCGAGCATGTACGATGTTCTTGTGTTGTGGAAGCTCTGGCGGAGTTGGCATCGTTGATATGTTTGCGGTTACCTTTGTGTTTAAGACTTCAGGTTTCCCGCCAATTGTTTTGCTCGCGAGATTATGTCACGAAAGTCCGTGATAACTCTGCTATATTTCCGACTTGACTCATATGAACCATATCGAAAATTTTCGTCATATTTTTTAGGCGTTTTTTGTTCCAACTTAGAGTGTATTTTGTTGCATATATATATATATCGGACAAATTTCATTGTAAATAAGCTCAAAAAAGCGCTGTTACAAAATAAATAATATTTTTCCAAACGGCGCCCCATACTGTTAATTATCGCTGTTCGCAATTTCCAAAGATTTTTTGATCGCAGCTTCGTTAGTGGATTTGAACTTATTTGTATCTTCAAATTAGATTAGACTGTAAAATAAAACTTCCAAAACACAAAAAGACCATCTTAGCAATAAATATTTTATTGCAATCAGCTCAACAACGTCAATACGTGTTCTAGAAGCAAGTGAATAAAACGAAATGTAAATTACTCGCAAAATATTAACGAATTAACGGACTGTATCAACTTCCGTTAATTAAAGTTGAAAATAACGGATTAACGTTAACGGAGGTGTGAAGTTTGTTAACGGACTAGTGGTTAACGAAGCTAACGTTTTGCATCAACTTGCCCACCTATGGCAATCAGTATGCATCAACTATCACGTGATCATGCTTAAAATCTGCAAAATCAAAATTTATTTATTTTTTGACAGGGACATGCAGATCAACATTTAAAGATTATTTTGTGTTTGCGTATTTTAGGAAAAAATTCGCAATTAAAGCGCAACGAATATTAGATTTACCGATTCGCAAACGCAAATTGCGCAAGAGCTGAAAAAAAGGGCAAAGTGCTCAACGCAAATTGCGCAATTTGCGCAACTTGCAAAACTTGCGAACTATTTTGCGAAACGCCCACCTCTGAGTATTGACTATTCAAAATGAATCGTAGTATGAACTTCAGAACAAGAAAAAATTTGCTTTTAGATTTGATTAATAAATACAAGTCTACTATTGATTGTAAGAAAACAAATGCCAAATCTTTTAAAAAGCCAATGCTTGGGAAGAACTATGCACGGAGTTTATCGCGAATTCGGTGTATACAAAAAGAGAAGAGAAAAATCTACAAATTTATTGGAAGAATTTAAAAACCCGCGCCAAAACCAATACTGCTCTTTAAAGAAGAGAAAGAATTAAAACCGGACGAGGACCTCCAGTCGAACTGCATCCGGTCACGTATTTGTTGTTATTCGAAAAGCCGTGTTTCAGATCTGATGCCATTAAGTCAAGTAAAAGATGGACGGTTTTTTTATTGAAACATAAACGTTGTTTGAACTCTTTTTCACTTTACGTTTCAAAGAGATTTGTACGGTTCCGTGATACTCGGAGTGATGGCATTCCAATAGTTTCAATACACTCTATTCATTCATCATTGCGAGTGACATAAAGTTATTTACATTGGCGTGTAAAATTAAAATCTGAGAATACACTGCTTTGTAAGATCCGGTAAATTTTGGTTTGAGGCTGACTGTTCAGAAACTTGCACGAATTTTTGGTTTCATTTGTTGTTTTGTACTGAGCTAATTCGAGAATAAAGTAACACAATTTTATTCTTGATTGGTTAAAAGTTACCTTGGTGTAGATCATGCTTACTGCTATACAAATCAGCAATAATACAATAGACAAGACCAAGAAAATCTGCTGCTTATTTACAAATATGTTGTGCTAGCCTATGCTTTTAGTTATTTCTTATAAATAGCAATGAAAACTCCGTTGATTCCTTACAAATGCGTTGTACTAGCTCTGGTTCTTAATTCTTTTTTTCGCCCTGAACCTGGCATTGTTCTTAAATCTTGAGAAAACTGGGTTTCGTATTTTTGTAAAATCGTTTTTATAAAAAAAAGTACATACTTGGTACTGCATAAAAAGTAATTAATTTATTAAATTTAATTACAATAGTTTGTTTCACTTGCATTAACACTGCGACTGCAAAACTTTTTGTAGCTTGTGAAAAGCCTACACTAACAAGTACTGTAACTTTAATAAACAGAAGGCATTCCTGGGCCCACATGACAGAACATGTTAGCGAGCTCATAAAGGTCATTTTCGCTCGCTAAAAGGCGTTAACGAGCAAAAAGCTTTGCAGATAAAATGCTATTTCCCAACCGTCTCACCTAACATGCGCTAATAATGCTCGCTTGAATTTCTTTGCAAGGTGTTGTGTGAGCACGTAATAAATACCTCATAGTGACGTCAGATGCATTTTTACTTCAAAATAATGCGTTCAAGCGCATTGTGTGTGTAAGACGGTATGTACTGCAATTGTTAGTACTATGGGCCACGCGTTAATTGTCTAAGCTTGTAAAATGTTCCATTGACTATAATTAGTTTATAAACGTCAGAGTTTTATTATATTTTTAGAATAATGTAAAAAAAACAACTTTTATCATGCCGCAATTTTTTAAATGACGTGAAGCAATCTTTAGGTTGTTGGTGGATATACTTTTATGTTAACAGCAACAATAGATTTCAAAATTTTCAAAAGTGAGCAAGTCGAAGTATTCTTCTTTCTTAGAACCAATAAATATAGAGTTGAGACTGGCTGTTTTTAATTTTTGCCAATTTTTAGCCTCATTTGTTCTTGAGTTTTAAAACAATTTTTAGAGCATCGATGCCAATTTTAGCAACCGTGTTTGAAACAGTGTTTAATTTCTAACGCTTTTTCGGTCTGAGTAAAGACTTTTTTCCTGCTCTGTAGCATCGTAAAATTTTTTTAGCAGTCGTTCAAGTCAACTTGAAAAAAGCAAGCTTTTTTCGAACGACTGCCAAAAAAATTCTTAAACAGCCCTCTATGCTCTTGGAATAGCTGCAATTTTGCTTGCAAACACAAGAAAGTCACAAAAATTTATCGTTTTAAATCAGTACAAAATTTAGTTTGTTTTCTTTTCTTTGATTTGATTTTTTTTCCTACTTTTGGTTTATTTTGCTGCTAAAGCTAGCAAGCATTGCTTTTAATTTGTTCTTAAATTTTGAGCAAAAACGAGCTTCATGTTCGCAAAAATTGTTCTTATAAAAAGAGTGTATTGCTATTTTTATGAACAAGCGCTACTAAATATATTTCTTTATCAGTCGATACAGCGAACTGTTCTCAATGCAATTCGCTTTCTTTTTAGCAGTCTAATAGCAAACATCTAGACCATTTTAAGAAATTTTCAACAAAAATTTGTTTTGGTTTGAGTTTTCAACATTTTGCCGTTAATTTTCCGACCAAAAAAGCTTCTCAGACTCTAAAAGATTGCTTCAAAATCTTCGTTAAGTTGGCGAGGAAAATCTGACGTTTTTTTTACTGCAGTTATATCTCGCTATCGATCCAAGCAACTTAGCGAGCGAAAATAACATTACCCAGCTAGCAGAGTTTCAGATGCATGCGCAAAAATATCCTATTGCCTTTAGAGAGTATTCGCTATATCGGTAGCGCCTATAAGCTACAAGAAGTTATGAACAACAAAGTTTGAACCTTACAAACTGTTTATTTTTTATTTAATTTATTTATTTATTTATTTATTTATTTACCAAGTGACGTCATATCACAAAAAAAACTGCAGCTTCCTCTAGGTCTATCACCAAAGCATCGAAATATGCAGTTCCTTTAAACCAACACTCAAACTTGCAGAGTCAAAGCGATATTTAGTCACTTGGTGAGGAGACAGTGAAGGACCGAAAGGTCATCTAAGTCTACTGCCACCTCACCAAGTTAAGGTTAAAAAAGCACCTTCTAGATTTTCTCAGTCAGCTTTTTTCTATGATAAAAAATTTTACGCAAAATTAAAACAAAGTGTTGCAAAGATATGTGCACTTTGTACAGTGTATACACAAAACTTACAGTCAACATGTAAAGAAAATGCAAGACAACATTAGAATTGTTCTAACTCTAAGCATACTAAAAAAAAAAAAATTACTGTAACTACAGATTGGATAGAAAATAAAATCAATAAAGTTCATAATGCTTATTTATGTTTTATAGAATTTAAAGTGGGCAATTGGAGTGAAAAAAAAACCTCCTTGCTTTGTTTTGAATTGTTTGCCAATATGCCATTAGTACTTGTACAATTTCCAATACCAGCATATATCAATCTCAGTCAGTTACTGTAAAATTACTTATAATTCAAGGGCACATCAAAATGAGAGATGACGTATTGTATAAATGTGTGATAGATGAATGCACCATCTCATGCCATTTAAGCAATAGAATAGGTTATTGTTGAACTCAAGCATAAATATGCAACTATGTTTCCTATAATTACTACTGCATTGGTGATAGAAAGCTGTTTTTTTAGCTTTTATTGGTTTTATAGGTTGATAAAAAATGAACTTTAACAGCTTTTTTAAATCTGTAGAATGAAACTTCTTTTATACTGCTTGGAATTTCATTCCAAATTTTAATTCCTGCGAATGATAGAGACTTTTGCCCTAATCTTGTTCTAGTTCTTGGAAGAAAGAAGTTGTTTTTGTGGCTCAATCTTGTCTTATGTGTATAGCAGTTTTTTATTAGGTTAAACTTATCTGAATTTACAAAAGATAATACATTATTGTGAATTTTGTACATTAGCTTTGCAGTTTCCAGAGAGTAAATATCCTTAAGTTTTCAACATTTAGCTCGATAGAACAAAGGATTAGTATGCTCACGATATCCACTTCCAGTTAACAATCTGATGCTTTTTTTGCAGAATAAAGAGAGGTGTTCATGTTGATTTTGAAGCAGTCCCCCAACTACTTAGGCAGTATTGTAGATGAGAGTATATGAGGCAGTGGTAAACAGATCTTAAGGTTTGCTCATCTAGAAAGTGTTTTAATTGATTAAGGGCCCAAGATCCCCTTGCTACCTTTGAACATTGTTCCTTGATTTGTTGTTTCCAGTTTAGATTGTCGTCTATGAGAACACCTAGATACTTTATGTGATGTGATTGCTTGATTGGATTATTATCTTTTGATACTTTGAGTTCGGGTTTATTTTGTTTTGTTGTCACTACCATGAATTCAGTTTTATTAAAGTTAAATGATAATTTATTCACCTTGAACCAATTGCTTACATTGACTAATTCATCATTAATATTTTGTTGCAGTGTTGACCAGAGGTGGATTCGAGGACACAAGACTCGAGGCCAAGGCCAAGGACCAAGGACACAAGCGCAAGTGCTCTCCAAAAAAAAAAATTAAGGTCTTCACAAAAATTTTTCAAGCGATCTTCACTAAAAAACGTTTTACAAAAATTTTTCAAGCGCTCCACAAAATTTTAACATTCCAAAAAATAGCGCTGTCCTCGAGCCGAGGACAGGCCAATTTTCGAGGACTTGAGGCCTCGAGGCCAAGGCCAAGGACTTGACCTTCGAGGCCAAGGCCAGGGCCAAGGACTTCAAAATGTGTTCTCGAGGACGTCCTCGAGGCCAAGGACGTCCTCGAGGACTCCACCTCTGGTGTTGACACATTAGAATGGGAGAGAGTAAGGTTTGTATCATCTGCAAAAAGATGAATTGTGGAATTTGAGGCAAGTGGAAGATCACTGATATAAATATTAAATAACAACGGACCTAGAGTTGAGCCCTGAGGAATACCGCAAATAACATCTCTTGACTTGGATTTATATTGATTTACAATTGTATACTGTTGACGGTCAGTCAGGTAACTTGCTAGTAACTGTAACAGTAATCCTCTAATTCCATACTTTTCTAGTTTCTTGATCAGTATTGTGTGATTGATGGTATCATATGCTTTTCTTAAATCTAAAAAAAGTGAACATGTAATGAGCTTTTTATCCATATTGTCAAGTAGCTTATTGTAAATATCTAAAACGGCTTCATTTGTTGAGCAATTTTTCTCTAAACCATACTGCTTTGGACTAATCAAATTATTGCTCACAAAATAATTGTTTAGTTGATCAAGCAGACACTTTTCAAATAGTTTGGCAAAAGGATTTAAAATAGAAATAGGGCGATAATTACTGCATTACTCTCTTTCGCGTTTTTTGAAAATTGGAACAACTTCAGCGGTTTTTTTAACACTTTCGGAAAATATCCTGTTGATATGCATGCATTAAAAATGTTGGTTAGAGCTGGAACTATAACAGAGCCTGACATTTTTATGTACTTTGCAGGAATTTCATGTCTTCCTGTACTTTTTGATGGATTCATAGCTCTGATGTAATTTACTACTTCTTCTTTAACTATTGGTTCTAGAAAAAACGAATTGCAACTAATCTGAATCAAAGATGTGGCATTAAAATTGCCATCAATTATAGCTGGTGTTTCGATTGTAGATGCAAGGTTAACTCCTATCTCTATGAAATATTTATTGAACAAGTTACTGATGGCCTGTGGACCTTGTGCACTTTCACTTTTGGAAGCATACATTTTATTAGGAAAGTTAATTTTCTTTACATTTTTCAAGTGAATAATTTTATTTATAATTTTCCAAAGCGACGAGGTGTCATGCTTATTATCATTCACTAAATTTTTAATGTAAAATCGTTTTGCATATTCCTTAATATGAGTCAGTTTATTTCTATAGACTTAGTATTGTGCCCATGTATTACTATCATTTAATTTAAGGGCTCTTTTGTACAATAAATTTTTTTGCTGGATTGATATAAGGATTCCTTTGGATAACCATGGTTTGTTTTTTAGTTTTGTTTCCTTTCTGCTTTGTTTTCGTAATGGTGCATGTATGTTTAATGTCCTATGAAAAATGTCAATAAACTTTTCAGTGTAGTTGTCAATGCATTCCTCTTTGATATCACCTAATAGCTCCATTCCTTCAGTTAAATTGTCTAGAAATTTTTCTACTTCAAAATTTTTTGTATCACGAAATAGGGTGACAGTTGATTTTTCACTCTTGGGCAGGCTTAAATTAGAGCACACCATTACTGGCAGGTGATCACTTACATCTTCCACCAGAATAAAACTTTTGTGTTCATCCACTACATTGTTTGTATAAACATGATCTAAAAGAGTTGAGCTTGTAGTGGTTATTCTTGTCGGGTGTGTAATTAAGGGATTGCAGCCTAAGCTATATGTTAAACTCATGAAATCTTTATTATTGATATCAGAGTTACTTTTCAACAAATCTGCGTTGAAGTCTCCTCCGATATAATACATCAATTTTCTACTATTCAATTTTTCAATGGTTGATTCAAAACTCTTGCAAAACTCTGATAATTTTTGTTTAGGGTGTCTGTAAATTACTCCCACTACACATTTTTTGTTATTCCCTAAATCTAGTTGAATCCACACATCTTCACAGTTAGGAATGTTTAAATCAAACTCCTTGCAAGTTGAAATTGATAAAGACTCCTTAATAAAAAATCCTACTCCTCCCCATCTTGTAGTTGTGCTTTTGTGGTAAAAATGGTACCCACTTAACTTTGCATTGTATACCTGTAACAATTTAAGTTTGGTTTCACTTATAGCAATGATATCAGGTAAGACATCATAATTTGTTAAAAGTTCATTCAATTTATCAAAATTTGCATTTAAGCTTCTTATATTCACGCAAAGCAAAGAAAATTTACACGTTTTGTTAATAATATTCGCTTTGGCCTGTGAGCAGTATTTTGAGTCAACCAAACCAGAATTTAAATCATTTAGTAAGCTTTTTATCTTGTTGTCTGCCTGTAAGCATTTAGCTGGGAAAAACGAATTATTTGTGTGATTAATATCAAAGTTTAGTTTGTTATCATTTCTCATTTCATTTAACAATTGCTTGTCATTTAGGGTTTGAAAAGGAAACAATTCACTGTAACAATTTTGGCAGAGGTATGGTTCAGTAGAAGAGCAAAGAGTGTGAAATTTAAGGGGACTAATGACTGTGCATTTGAGGTGAATCCATCCATCACACATATCACACTGAATAGCACACTGGTTCCTTTTACAAGGTCTTAAACATATTTCACATAGACATTTAACTGGCATTATCAAGCAGTCAAACCAATGAAAGATTCTACTCTAGTTAGACAAAATAGCAAATTTAGAATCAGCCACAAAATATGCAGAAAAAGTTGTTTTGAATTTAAAATGAAAACAGGTGAGAAGCATCTTTCAATATACTGGTAATTATAAATTTATACCGTACAGAAAGGTATAGAAAAAAAAAAGTCAGATCCTACTATGTAGTGGTGGAGTTCTCGAGACCGGTCTCGGTTCTTGAGACTGTCTCGAGACACATTTTTGAAAGTCTCGTCTCGGTCTCACTTCGGACTTAAACTTCAAGTCTCGATCTCGAGTCTTGGTCTCGAAAAGTCATGGTCTCGAAATACGAGAAGTCTCGAGACTCAAAATCTTGGTTAGGCGTAGGAGTAAAATTTTGAATTTAATTATTTAGGGCAAGCAACGCAAACAAAGATTCGATTGACTTTCTAGGTCTTAACACCTTTTATTGCTTTCCAACAATCTCCTTTATTTATTCATTTCGGTCAATTTTCATTTATTTCCGTCAATGTTTTTAAACTGAGATCGTGAGAAACAAAGTTTTGCAATAAAACCTCAATTTTTGATAATTGGCTACTCAGTGGGAGATACTTGAGGTTCGAAAAAACTCAGGTAGAGCCGTGGGAGAAAACTGCTTGACCTGTTATTCATTATTATCTTTATTTTTTACTTATGAAAGGTGTGATGTAAAACAGTCTGGAGGGGAAGAAGCCGCTTAAGCGGTATTATTTAATGTTGATCTTGGTTGAAGGTGCTAATTGCTGCTGTCTACATTTTTGCTTTCTGGTAGTAAATGCTCTAAACCTTTTTCTCGTTCAGGTTCTTTGCACGTGGACCGAGTTTGAGGTGGTAGCATGGCAGTGCAATGAGGTTTGGTCAAGGAAGGTTAATCAGGACAGCTCAGACCTCAGAGTGATTGTTTTTAGTCACATTCTGTTGAACAGATCTTTCGTAGTATGATACAGTTAAGATTGCAGACTCAGAATGATGAACTTAAGTCTACTTTACCACTGCTTTTTTGTAAATATCAAACATTAGGAGTAACAATTAGGTCCAGTGAAGATTAAAACAGCTTGAGGTAAAACCCTGAGGTATAAACATGGGCCACCAAAGGGGGAAGACACGTGACCCCAAAAGATTTTCGGGGCGGTATCGGAGAAATAGAGTCTTGATAAAAAATAATACCGTAACTCCGGTATTTGTTATACATTAAGGTGTTTGCCGTGTACTAGGACCACTAGGTTACTGAATCATTCATCTTGATGTCTTGTTTATGAAAACACAATTGCACATTCCGCCACAGCCTTCTTGTCATTAAAATAACTATCTGAATGCAACTGCTTTAGCAAGCCCGCTTTACTTTAAATTTAAACGACCAGTCAGCGTCAGTAGTTAAAGACAACGCCATCGGAGCGTGAGGTCTGCGTTTCGATTCTTGGTCCGGTCAAAATCGGACGCAGTGTCGCTAACGTCTCGCCCCACTGCGATGTTTCTTTGGTGCAGTGTTGCTCAATGCCCGTGCACTAAGCCGCGAGTTTATGAAAGCTTTTATTTTAATTTGATTTAGCAACTCGCTTTCGCAACGAAATCGAATTCCTCTAGATTGGTCCACGAGCAGTTTGGTAATGAAACTTAAGCAAATTTCTGATGCATTTTATAAGAAATATCTTCAAATACATATTGTAAGAATATCTTTGTAATACGAGTGACAGTTGTGTCTAGTTTGAGTTAATTCGTTATAAAGTATTATTTCATTTTTTACGTTGAAACAATTTGCATTATGTCTCGTAATTCGGCCATAATAAAATTTGGGTATAGTCATCATAAAAAGTACGACGATGAAAAAGCAGGAAATAAAAAACTTTCTGCGAAATGCAAGTTTTGCCCAAAACCGACAACAATCTCTGATCGTTCAGGCACACCTCTTCGTTTGTTCGGCACATGAAGAAATGCCACAAGTCACGGTTATTGCATTATTATTGAAAGAATGATTTAATACACTAACTTTGTTAGGTTGTAATAGTGGATAATAATTGTGTGCTTTTGTATGTTATTTATTAATATTTTTAACGGTTGTGTGCCGAAGTGAACAAGTTTAATTACGAAACGCTCTCCAAATCGAAGCTAAATTAATGTACCGCACGTCTCAACCTGATGGCATTTTGCATTCCAATTATTAATCTTGAATTATTAATCCGGCACTGGAGGGTGCTAGTATGGTGGTTTTTGTTGTAAACCCGGCTTAAATTCAATGGTTTAAAATTAAAGCAATCTAAAAAAAAAAACTAACATTCATATTTGACGAACCTCCAGGTCATACAACGAGATGTTGGCTGTTGCCTTAGTGATATTTTTAACAATACTGTAGTTTTGATCTTTTTTTGCATTAAACACAGATTGTTTAATTATTTTCGTCTCAATATGCACATTATTGTTTGCACTTAATTTGTGTGACATGTTTTCACCAGGCGATGCTGAACACGGCTTAATTCAGCAGAGAGTCAATATCGCTGTCCATTTATTTTTTGATTATAGATCCGCTCTAAGCTTCAACTGTGGCAACACATATGCCGTATCGTTATTTAATTTTTGTCAAAATGATTCTAACATTTTCGGTTAGTAATTTTATTGAATCTGTAGTAGTGTAGTGTAAATTTAGCTTTATTGTTTTATAGTTACCACGAATATCAGCAAGCAAGTATTGGGAAGGGATCAGACAATAGAACCGGAACATTCGATCAGCCCGGTATTAAGAACTTTCTTAATGCTTAAAGCTTCTTATATTCAGCTGAATTTTAGCTGATTTTACCCAGCAACATAACGCCGCAGCTGAATTTTACCCAGCAACATCCGCGACAAAAATCTATTTTCCACTCGATTGTCAAGAATTTGGTAGTTGGATGCTCCTTACCGCTGTCAATTGTAGAAAATAATCACGTTTTCCGTTTCTTCGCTGATCTTGAACCAAGGTAATTGTCAATGCGAAAAGCTTAAGTTAATTTTTTATTATCAGTACCAGGATTGATCAAATGTAGTGCAAGGCTGATACTAACTATTAAAAAAAAAACCTTTAAACTGCTTTTAAAGAGAATTGTTTTAAAGAATATAACGAATTATATTTTTTGTTCACTAGATACAATCCAATCGCAAGGTCGACAATAACAAAAAAAACTTTACCAGATATGCAGGAAACAATGAAAAAGAAGATTTTAAACATGCTGTCACAACAAAAATCAATTTCCTTGACAGTAGATATATGGAGCGACCGATCAATGCGCAACTACCTCGGGATTACCGCACATTTTGCTGGAAAAGAAGTTGCTCAACCAGCAGGGAAGAAGAAACTCTCATCGTTGCTGCTAAAATTTCGGCGTTTCCTTGGTTCCCACACTGGTGAAAGCATAAGGTTGGCTTTCGAACAAGCGTTAGAGGAATTTGAAATAAAGGACAAAATGTCCTATGTGGTAACGGACAATGCTGCAAACATGAGAGCAGCATTCAAAACTCGATTTCCCTGTGTGGAAACTGAGGCAGACGATGATCAGTTGGGAGAAGTGGACGATGATATCTTTCAAGGATTATCTGAAGCGGATGAACTAGATATACAAGCAGCAGTTGAGAATACTACAAGGCGAAGAATTTCCTGCTTTGCCCACTCCTTGCAGCTAGTCGTCGCTGATGGCTTGAAAGAAGCTAAAAATTTGTCCGCTCCTTTATCGAAAGCAAGCCGTCTTTCAACTCTGCTGCATCGCAGCACAATTTTCAAAGAAAGGTAAATTTATACCTTACAGCATTTTGCCAATTATGTGCATTATTGTAATTTTTTTTAGTTTTGTTGTAGAGCAAAAAAGCATTATTGCAACATGAATTTGCTTGCCAAACTTCTTATAACATGTTTATGGTATTTGCAGATTTGAGAAAGCTTTTGGAACAAATAGATCAATTCCAGCAACCAATAATACTCGATGGAATTCCACTCTTCACCAAGTGAAATCTATTTTAAAATTGCGGTTAAGCACTCTTTCTGAAGTATGTGGGACGGAATTCAAGGAAGCAGTGTTTACTTTACGAGAATGGAACCTTTTACAAGAAATGAAAGATATTCTTGCTCCTTTTGCTGAAGCAACAGAAATGACCGAAGGTATGCGCATTGATTAGTCACAAAATTACTTGTACCGGAAAATGCCTTTTAATAGTTGAACATGGTACCAATAAAACGAGGCGGTAAATAATTAGCTAATCTTTGTTGTTGGTCTGGTGGCACTTCAATAAGCTCCGCCTACATGCCTTTAATCATTTCGATTCTAAATGAAATATTTTCTAACGCTACGCTACGTTTTGCAGGGCAGGTGGCAGTGACCATCAGTCTAGTTGTACCTACAGATTTGGACATCAACTCTTGCTTAAGAAAACATTCAGATATCACCAGCCCCGCTGCTTCAGTTGCTTGCAAAAATATGGTTCGTGCTTGAAGAAATTCTCTTCAAAAAAGGTTTGCGGGAATATTCAGAAACTGTGCAATGGGTAGCGTTCCCAATGAAGCTATGCACTTGGAGCAGCCGTTTGAAGATGATGTGTACTTAATCTCAACAACATTGGATTCAAAGTTCTCACTTCGATGGCTGGATCTTGATGTGTAATTGAATGGAGAAGACGAGACTGCCAACCGTATACGCAACAGAATAAAATACAAAGTTCAAGGTAAAGTGTAGGTGAATTGGGGGTTTAAAATCAATGTGCAGTTTAAAGTATTACCACTTCAGTTTCTTTTGCTGTTGTAAAAAATTCTAAAAGATAACAAATACCCGTAACCCCATCAGCGACGTGTAACTCAACAACAACTTCACAATGTACAGCTATATATACTGCATCGACCCAGGTTGTAAGGTTTTTTATTTGCGAGTAAACTTTTATATCAAGTTTTACAACTTTGCTCTCGGCCAGGAGCTGCAAACGGGTCAACAACTGTAGTTCAGGGCCAAACACAAAAATAAAAAGCCGGAAACTAATGTGATTCGAAGCCCAATGAATAAGAAATCGCAAGTGAAATTTGATATAGATCGAAAGCACTAAGTAGCGGCTTCTAGCAGTGGGCTTGTGCATGCTAAGCGACTCGAAATCTAATACGGCTGCAAGTGGTCTTCCTCAGCTTACGTCCGTCTGTGTATAGAATGCAACAAGATAACAGTTAAATCGACGCATTTTAAGTCATTATTGAAATTGAATTGTAAAAAGGCTATATATTTTTTGCAGAAAAGATTATCCGAGCGGCCGAAAATTTAATAGATGATATGGACGTGGAGGGAAGCACATCTGAGTTGGCGAATCGTGGGCGCTCGGAGGAAGAAACGGCACAGCTAAGAAACATTCCACATCTTTTCAGCAAATATTCGAAAATTCCAAATAAAGCAACTTCCAAAAGATCAACAAGCGTTCGGTCGCAGTGGCTAAAGTATCTCGAAATCACCAACAATGGTGAACATTTTAACGAAAATATTTTCGAATTTTGGGAAACCATAAAAAACCAACTACCTGCCTTATACAAACTCGCGATGCAAGTTCTTTTTGTGCCAGCGTCATCGGCTCCTGTGGAGCGTATTTTTAGTACCGTAGGTTTGATCAAGAGACCTCATCAATCTCGGCTTTCTTCAGTTAATGTAGAAATGCTGGTTGCATTTAAATGCAATCACAATCTTATTGTTTGTTTTTGTTATAGGCTTACTTTTTACGGTTGCATTAATTTTTTCCGTTGTGTTTCGTGATTATTTTTGCTTGCAATAATATGCCATTCAAGATTTTTTGGCTCTTTTGTAATCTGTAGTTACTGCAAGCTGGACCACTGCGATAGTTTGAGCACAGGAACGCATTGCCCAGTTTCAGTTGGCATCGAACTGCAATTTCTCTACTTTAAAGTCGGGCGCTTGACAGCAGAGGTACGCCGTCACCTCTTCATGTGCTTGTGAATAGCACGTGGCCCAAGTTCGTTTTTTGGTTTATGGTCGTTCTACTGTATTGCGATTGGCCGTTTGTTTAAGGAAAAACCATGAAAAGGGTTGTCAATAGTCAATACGAATAACTTTTGCATCTAAAATCTCGTGTCTCGAAAAACTCACCGAGTCTCGATCTCGGTCTCGAAAATTTTTTCAAGTCTTGGTCTTAGGTCTTGGACTTGAATTTTTTCCAAGTCTCGGTCTTGGTCTCGGTCTCGACCATCAGGGTATTGACTACATCACTACTACTATGTACACAAAAATACAAAAACTACAAATATCAGATCCTGCTATGTAGGCACAAAACACCAAAAGAGTGCTGAGTGTCAGATTGAAGTAGCCTTCTTATTCATAAAACCAAGAATTGTTAGCACAGCAATAATTGTTTAGTTCACCTTCTTTAAACCACAAAGCTATTTCTTTCTTTGCTGTTTCCACAGAGTCAGATCCATGACATATGTTTCTTCCAATGTCAATACAATAATCTCCACGAATTGTTCCAGGAAGGGAATCAGCAGAGTTAGTCTCTCAAAGCATTTTACGATCAGTTTTAACTGCTTCTTTTCCTTCCCAAACCATTGCCACAACTGGTCCAGACAACATAAATTCAACAAGTTTTGGGAAAAATGATTTTGAACTGAGATCTGAAAAGTGCATTTCTAGCATATCTTTACTGGCAGTCGTCATTTTCATGGCACAAAGCCTAAAACCTTTCTCCTCAAAACGGCAAATTATTTTGCCAACTAAACCCCGCTGAACACCATCTGGCTTCACTGCAATAAAATCTTCAAGAAAAAGTTGGATTTGACCAAAGAGGGGGAAGGCTTGAACCAAAATTTAAAAAGATTCTACCACTAGGCCTACCGCATATTCCTTATTCAAATAGAATGATTTCTTATTCAAAAGATTATTATTTCTTATTCGCTTATTTCTTATTCACTTATTAAATTATTTCTTATTCGCTTATTTTCATACATGGGCAAGTTAATGCAAAACGTTAGCTTCGTTAACCACTAGTCCGTTAACAAACTTCACACCTCCGTTAACGTTAATCCGTTATTTTCAACTTTAATTAACGGAAGTTAATAAAGTCCGTTAATCCGTTAACATTTTGCGTGTAATTTACATTTCGTTTTATTCACTTGCTTCTAGAACACGTATTGACGCTGTTGAGCTGATTTTAAGGAAATATTTATAGCTATGGTGGTCTTTTTGTGTTTTGAAAGTTACATTTTACAGTCTAATCTAATTTCAACATGAAAACAAGTTCAAATGCACAACAAAGCTGCAAGATATTAACGATAAAAACCTTAAAGGAAGTTAAGAAAACTTAACGGAAGTTACTTTAGTCCGTTAACAGCACTTAGCGGAAGTTAATTTAGTCCGTTAACATGAAAAAACTTTTTAACGGATTAACGAGTTAGTGAAAAAGTTAGCTTCGTTATTAACGGATTAACGATTAACGGACTTGTGCCCATCTATGCTTATTTCTTATTCCTACCGCTTATTTCTTATTCAAAAGATCAAAAGTTTACTGTGCTCATCATTTAACTGGAAAAATAAAGATCAAAAGTTTACGCCTTGGTACGCAACGCAACAAAAGTTCATACCTTGGTCATCTAACACTGCAAAGGGTTTTGCCTAGGTCATGCAACGCTAGTGGAGAGGAGTTTATAAAAGTTAACAACATGTATTAATAAATTAAGAAAGTGTGCGGAAGTTAATGAAAATTATTTAAAAAAAGTTTTTAATTTCTTTCATAACGCTTAGTCCATAGAACAAAACTTGTTACTCTCAATAAACTTCGGAGCATAATGATTGGAACGTTTAAGTAATCTTAATATAAAGCAAAGAGCCAAAACGTGAGCGAACATTTTTTACTGAACGTTTCAAGACATTACTAGTCTCATCATCAGCAGATAAATGATATAGGCAACAGCAACTTGTCACGAGCAAAGCACAGGAAAAAAAGCAAAGCAATGACGCATAAAATGGAAAAAAAAAAAAAAAAGGGAAGCGAGCGTAAACTTAAAAGCAATTATTGTTTTCACACGTTGAATAAATATAATGGAATTGAAGCTTTGTCGGAGTTTAGATCTGGATTTCTTTGTTGAATCATTAAGGTTTCTTTGATTAATAATTTTCGCCAATGGTCAGATCTAGCCAGGATGATGGGGTTATTAAAACAAACTGCGTGATTAGGGTTATCAGTCAAATGCCGAGTGACGTCCGTATCCTGTGGTGTTTTAGAAGAAGGATCGTGGTTATTGATACGGGTAATTAGATTCCGTGACGTTTGGCCAATATACGAACTGCCACAGTTACAACTTATTTCGTACACAACGCCATATTGATGGAGAATTTGTTGTTGCTCTTTATGTTTAAACACATTTTTTAAACTATACGTATCGTTAATTAATAAAAATTTGGTTTCAATATCAAGCTTGGCAAAAAAAGAATTAATTTCTTTTTCTATTTGCGGTGAAATTTCGCGAATAAATGGTAACCGCATAAAAAAACTTTTTAACTCGAGGGTCCTTGAAAATATTTTCTTTGGGGATGTCTTTTCCGTAGTGTTTTTCCATAAAACGATTAATGTGCTTGTTTAGAAAGTTTTTGTGGTAGCCATTTTTTTCCAAAACTAAAGAAATTTGATTAAATTCTTTACGAAGCAATGTGAAAGAACTGCAGATTTGATGAGCACGATGCAATAAATTGTTAATTAGATTGCGTTTGTATTTGGTTGGAGTATAGCTGTCCCATTTGGTATATAATCCTGAAAATGTTGGCTTTTTATATACTGTCGTTTCGATTCCGTTTGATGTTTTGGTAATTAAAACATCCAAAAAAGGCAGTTTTCTTTCATTTTCTTCTTCTTTGGTGAATTTCAAATTTGGATGAATGGAGTTGAATATTTGATATACGTATTCCACGTCATTTGGATTGTCGAATGCCAAAAAGAGATCATCAACGTAGCGCATGATAACGGGTGGATTTTTTATTTTTGCCAAGACTTCGTTTGTTAGCCAATTCATGCAGATGTCTGCCATTGCTGGAGCCAAGGGTGAGCCCATTGCCAAACCATCCAATTGGTGATAATAATTTTGGTTAAATTGCAGGGTTGTTTTTTTGCAAGTCCATTTTAGTAATTTGTCGAATTGTTTTTTACTTAGTCCGTTGATTTTGCTCTGTTCGTCAGGGAAAAGTTGATTGAGGACCAATTTGATTGTGAAGTCGACCGGAATGTTGGTAAATAAACTTTTGACATCAAAGCTCACAAGCGTTTTAGTGTGAAGATTGTCAATTTTTCTAATTTGCTCTATAAATTCAAAGCTGTCCTTTAAATTAGTCGGATGATCTCTTAGTGAAGCCAGTTTGTCGCTTAACCATTTTGCCGATTTGTAAGTAAAACTACCGGTGGAAGCTAGGATGGGACGCAGCGGTATTCCCATTTTATGTAATTTGGGCAGACCATAGAGAGTGGGAGTCGAAGCAGCGGTTGGTCGTAGACTTTGGTACACGTCATCGTCTAAACAGCCATTTTTCTTTAATCGATATAAAAATTGTTGAAATTTTTGAAGGTTGCCAATGTTGTCATCAAAAGGGACTTTTTTGAACTTTTTGTCATCATTTAAAATGTCTTCCATTTTGCCAATGTAGTCCGATTTGTTTAAAATTGTTACACCCTTAGTTTTATCGGGTTTGCATATGACAATGGTGCTGTCTTTTTTCAGATTTTCCAACGCTTCTTTTTCTTTAGGTAATAAATTGGCATCACTGTGTTTCCGTAAATAAAAGAAGGAAGAGACGTATTTATTGTACAAATTTAACAGGATGCGTTTGAATTCCTTTCTCTTTTTTTGGCTTAGCGCTGGTCGCAACTCTTGGTAGAGATTTTCAAATTCAGTTTGGACGTTTATCTTGTTGACAGATTGGGGAAATATACAATAATCTAAGCCTTTAGAAAGTACTGTACTTTTAATTCCGATTCATTCAACTGTCTACTCGAAAGGTTACGAATGATTTTGGGATCGGATTTGAACTTGCTTATGTCCAGTCCTAACTTCAGCAATTTTCGTGAGTGAATACTGGCACATCGATCGTGTTCTTCCTGAACTTGATTTGAAAGAAATTTTTTTGCGTAATTTGCCGACAGAATTCCGATTTGCGAGAATAATTTGGTTTTTAAGACTTCTTTTTCCTTTTCTAAAGACGTTAACCTTCTTCTCTGGCCTTTTAGTTCGATGCTAAGTAATTTCTTTTTCATTTTTTTCTTGTAAATTCATTCATCCAAATTTGAAATTCACCAAAGAAGAAGAAAATGAAAGAAAACTGCCTTTTTTGGATGTTTTAATTACCAAAACATCAAACGGAATCGAAACGACAGTATATAAAAAGCCAACATTTTCAGGATTATATACCAAATGGGACAGCTATACTCCAACCAAATACAAACGCAATCTAATTAACAATTTATTGCATCGTGCTCATCAAATCTGCAGTTCTTTCACATTGCTTCGTAAAGAATTTAATCAAATTTCTTTAGTTTTGGAAAAAAATGGCTACCACAAAAACTTTCTAAACAAGCACATTAATCGTTTTATGGAAAAACACTACGGAAAAGACATCCCCAAAGAAAATATTTTCAAGGACCCTCGAGTTAAAAAGTTTTTTTATGCGGTTACCATTTATTCGCGAAATTTCACCGCAAATAGAAAAAGAAATTAATTCTTTTTTTGCCAAGCTTGATATTGAAACCAAATTTTTATTAATTAACGATACGTATAGTTTAAAAAATGTGTTTAAACATAAAGAGCAACAACAAATTCTCCATCAATATGGCGTTGTGTACGAAATAAGTTGTAACTGTGGCAGTTCGTATATTGGCCAAACGTCACGGAATCTAATTACCCGTATCAATAACCACGATCCTTCTTCTAAAACACCACAGGATACGGACGTCACTCGGCATTTGACTGATAACCCTAATCACGCAGTTTGTTTTAATAACCCCATCATCCTGGCTAGATCTGACCATTGGCGAAAATTATTAATCAAAGAAACCTTAATGATTCAACAAAGAAATCCAGATCTAAACTCCGACAAAGCTTCAATTCCATTATATTTATTCAACGTGTGAAAACAATAATTGCTTTTAAGTTTACGCTCGCTTCCCTTTTTTTTTTTTTTTTTCCATTTTATGCGTCATTGCTTTGCTTTTTTTCCTGTGCTTTGCTCGTGACAAGTTGCTGTTGCCTATATCATTTATCTGCTGATGATGAGACTAGTAATGTCTTGAAACGTTCAGTAAAAAATGTTCGCTCACGTTTTGGCTCTTTGCTTTATATTAAAAAAACTTGTTACAATTTGATGAAAAAATTTGTAACTTATTTATAACAAATTTAACAAAAAATATGTTTTTTCCTCGCCGGATTGTTTTGTTAGGTGGTAGTTTGGTCAAGTCAGTGATTGAAGTTTATGGCTTAGCAAACTAGTCATGTCTTGAATTTTGCTGATGCGGTTAGTAATTAATTTTTCTGAACTGATGCTATATCATGCCATCTGCCAAACTTGTTAAATTTTTCTTGCAATCTAAAATAATGAATCGCGATGTAGCGTATACCCTTGTTTCCCATTATTGTGATGAGATTACCTCTTCATTTTGCGGTGCGGCGTAAAATTTTCCACTGATATTATTTCAATTGAATTAGTACTCAAAGAACTATCACTTCGAAACCAATATAGCAAGAGTTTCATCTGGTTTCCGAAAAGCAAACATTATTCTTGAAGTATAGCCAGGGACGGCGAAACCAAATTTAAAGTGGGTGGGGGCAAAGGCAGTTACCAGTTTTCTTTCACCTACAGCGCCTATTGTTGAGGGGCTGGGCGAGCAACCAGAATTTTGCTTAAGTGATGGTGTAAACCGAAGTTAGGATTTTTTTGTTCAAGAAATGTCTCAAATTTTGGTGTAGAGGAAACTGGCGCAGCTTAAGCATAACACAAACGGTGCTTTGGGGCTAAGCCCCAGACGCTAGTCAAATTTTGTAATTTTTTGGAAAATAACCACTTTATCGCTGTTTGAATCATGTTTCGCACGTTTTTAAAGTCATTTGGAACAACTTAAAGGCTAAAAGTTGAAAGCCAGTTGAATGAATTGAAGCCCCTTCTGTCCGGCCCTTTACTTATAGGTGAAGTCCAAAACATGTTGAAAAGCTTGCATTTTGGAGTTAGATTTTGAAAGTAACTTGGCTAAGGGAGGATTGAAGCCCCTTAACCTCGATGTTTGATTGCGCCACTTCGTGTTGGTGCAAGCTTAACGCGATTGTTATTGCTTTAGCACCAGCTTTAGCAGTTTGATAAAATCTCTCAAAAATGCAAAAACAGTGTATTTCCATTTAATAGAGTGCACACTGCGTAAAAAAGCATCATTTCAAACCCTAATTGTGAATTCGTCATTAAAAAACCTTTAATCGTTTTGCGTGCTTCTGGCCTAAAGGCTACCAGCTCGGAAGCCTAGGGAAGAGCCACCAGAACGGCGACTACTTAAAAGAAGCAATGCGAAAAATTGTCTTCCCACAGGAATCGAACCTGCAGCCTTTGGATTTTTCATTTGTTCGATTCCTGTGGGAAGACAATTTTTCGCATTGCTTCTTTTAAGTAGTCGCCGTTCTGGTGGCTCTTCCCTAGGCTTCCGAGCTGGTAGCCTTTAGGCCAGAAGCACGCAAAACGATTAAATATTAAAACTCTGGCCTGCAATCGTCAAAAAACATCTTAATTGACTTATTATTAAAATTAAAAAACCTGTTGCCGTTCAATTCTTTTTGTTTAAATGTCACAGCAGCAATTTAATGACAAAAAAATTTAAATTGATATATGTTGTAAGTAAATATGCAGAGTGCTTTAAAAGAAACAGACCAGTATATTGCTGAAATAATACCACCAGTATTGGTATATTACTTTTGAAACACCCCGTATTATAAAATCACACATGAGTCACGACAACTAGCCAGATAATTATGTTGTTGTTTGCACAACTAGCCACTAGCCAGTAAAGATAATCGAAACGCATTAGACGATGAAAAGAAATGTGCTCAAGAATAATTCTAGACTAGCAGTTTTGTACGAAAAGGATCACATTTTTTATCAAATGTGTCTTTTCACTTTTCAACGTTGTTTTAGGCTACACCACAAACGACTTTCCAGTTAGATGATTTTGCGATCATTAGATAAGTATGATTATAAATGATAGCGCATGATGGTTGTAAATTCGGTAGGTGATTGTAAACGATAACAATGAATGCTACTTTTAGCAGCAACAGCAAAAAAAATTTGAAACGCTGTAATAACCTTTCTACAAAAACATCGTGATGGGTAAAATCAATTATTGTCTGAGAAAATAACGTAAACATCATAATTGCTAAAATGACAGCTCTGTTGTCTACTCTTAAGGCATCGCACTCTCACACGAGCATCACAATCGAGAATGGAATTGATCCCGTGGAAGGCCCATCACGAGAAATTACGCCACAAATAAATTTATTTTGAGTGATTATCTTAAAAGTCAGTAAGTAAAGTATAGGGTCAAATGCCCCCTCATCCTACCCAGTTAAAAAGTGCGAGTCTGCGCATTCTTTAGGTTTCGCCATCTATGGAATTAAGTTGCAAATTCATTTTATTCAACGGTATTAATCTAGAAATGAGCACGTAAATTAGGGTCCGAGGGCCCCTCCTAAAAAAAGTAGGGGGTTTAGGCCCTTATGGTTCCGCCTCCTATGAATATATCCTATTAAACATTTTCTATTTTTAGCGGTGAATTAGTTCTTATTGGCGCCAAAGAAAAAGAATTAAAAATCAAGAAAGACATAATGTCGGTCTAGTAAATTATTTGTATAGATACGCGAAGTTCAAAGTTTAGGCCACAAAAATCGGTCAATATTAGCTTGCTTTTACGATCGGAAACAAAAGTTCAAGCCCTACTTGCATAAAACACAAATTTTACAATAATCCTGACTTCTAATTTAAAATAATGCAGCAAGTCGCACTTTTTGCAATGATATGATCACAAAATGATAGCATGGTGTTTTTGTGTCAAACATTTTATTATAAAGCACATAAATGACAGAACATTTAGTGCTTGGTATGCCCAGTTCATAGGCGTAGCAGAGGGGGGGCCCGGGCCCCCCCAATTGAAATGCTTCCAATGATAAAAACGTCACAAAAAAAACTATTGTTCCTTCAGTTTCAGTTTCTTTTAGCATCATTGCGTACAACAGTAATTAACAATAATATTGATCCAGGTGACCCGGGCCCCCTCAATTTAATTTTTACCAACCAATTGAAATGGGCCCCATACAATAATATTTAAATGGCCCCCAATTTAAAGGGGCCTCCACCAATAATATTGATCCAGGGGGTCTGGGCTCCCTCAATTTCATTTTTGCCAACCAATTTAAATGGGCCCCCAACAATAACATTGATCCAGGTGACCCGGGCCCCCTCAATTTAATTTTTACCAACCAATTTAAATTGGCTTCCTACAATAATATTTAAATGGCCCCCAATTTAAATGGGCCTCCAACAATAATATTGATCCAGGGGGCCTGGACTCCCTCAATTTCATTTTTGCCAACCAATTTAAATGGGCCCACAACAATGATATTGTTCCAGGGGGCCCTGGCCCCTTCAATTGAATGTTTGCCAACCAATTTAAACATATAACCCGAGTGAAATTAAAGATTTTTTTCCTAGAAATTACTAACTGAGGCTCTCATCTAACCTTTTTATGAACGTAATGCAATAACCAGGGACGGATTTAACATATGGCACAGTGCCAGGGGCCCCGCGCTCAGATACAACGTTTTCTAGTTTTCACCTGTATTTGGCAGGAAAATGTTGCAAACATCTCAAAGTGCCAAGAGCCCAACTTAATATAAATCGGGCCCGGGCAATAACATAGTTTGTAGGCGTGACTATCTGGTGTACATTTTTCAATAACAATTCACCTCAACCTTGCTAGTTTTTATGCAACAAAATACTTTTAAAAAATCGTTACAGTAAAGGGAATGCTCATTGAACAAATTTTTGAATTGAGAGGGCCTGGGCCCCCTGGCCGCATATGTACTCCTGTAACTGGTTGTTTTCATGACAAAACATTACTCTCTAAGGAAAATATGCGAGTGGATTGTTATCTACTGCTAAAATATTGCAGAAGGCAATGTACTTTACTTCCCCCTACCAGGGCCGAATCACGTACAATATTTAACCCCAAAATGCAAGATTTTAAACGTGTTTTGGACTTAAATTGCAAGCAAAAGGAGAACTGAACAACTTAATTTTTTCGATTGGCTTTCAAATGTTAAAAATCTTGTACTTTTAAATGGCTCTGAATACGTGCAAAATGTGATCCAATGTATTAAAATAGCTTTTTTGTCCAAAAATTACGAAAAATCGCCCAGCGGCTGAGGGCTTCGCCCTCATACCCCCATAGCCTCCGGCGGCTGGAGGCTCCGCTCCCAGACCCCCGTCTGTGATACGTTTGAATTACAGCGCACTTCTTTACTTAAACACGTCTTCCAATTTAGACATTTTCGTATTTTAACTATTGGTTTAAGCCCTCTCCTTGAACGAGTTCCTAGTTGCGTGCCAACACCAGGCCACAGCTTCTGATCTTCTATCCTACGATATCTTGGCCTCCACAAAAATTTACTCTTTCGAAGTTTCTGATGACGTCATTGCATATGATTTGTGGTTTGGGCCCCCGATTAAAAATCCTGGCTACGTCTATGGCCCAGTTGCCCATTGTTATTATCAATACCATTTTCAGACGAAGGCATACTTTTAATGGGTTTGCAACAATATTTCGAATTCATCTTTGGTGTCCATACAATTTTCATCACATTTTCAAGCCGCTTGAAACAGTCATTAGGTTGTTTTCTGTTCACAAATCTTGTGTATTTCGTATTTCTATCAAAAAATGGGTTTTATTGAGGCAAAGACGATTTTCATTTAATTTGTTCACAAATCAAAAATTTAAAATCGTTATATGGTGAGAATAAGTTGAATTTACAGTATTGTAAAAAATAAAACTAAACAATAAGGCAATTTTTTATACCTGCCAGTTGGTCGAGCGGTAACGCGTTCGTCTCTAGAGCGGTAGGTCTAAGGTTCAAAATCTCAGGCCGGTTAAACCATGCACAGTGTTGCCTACGGTTTGTCAATGCTGCGACATTTCTTCGAAAAAAGCTGCGTTGCCCGGGCGCAAAGACGTGGAGGTGGGGCCGCAAACTTGCTTCACGCTTTGGCGTAATACAGCGAGAATAATGAAAGGTATAATTTGATTTAGTGGTATTATGTCATAAAACAGTTTGGCGCATCATCACTTTCACTGTAAGGAATTCTGTAAATAAAATTAAAAACTAACTTCAGCGAAAAATTTTAACCGCTTATGACGCTATTGAAAAAATGACGTCATTTTAGCCAAAAAATAGTTGTGACTTCACTAAAATGACGTCTGAAATTTTTGAAGAAATTGGCACAAATTAGATGCTTCTATAACCTCTGATTCAGAATTAAGGCAGTGGAACTAATTCGCAAATGCGTTAGACAATATTGCTCGTGTAATGTTAGGCTTTAAAAATCACCTTGGGTGACGTGCTGGTATTGATCAATAACTACATTTAAATCCTTGAAGTTTTTATTATCAAACTTTCAAATTTAGAGTTTAGTTGGGTCTGAACTGTAAATTTACAAACTTTTACTTGATTTTATTCCTAGTAAATGCTGGACGAAATAGTCAATGGTCAAATTTTATCAGAAATTTTAAGCCATAAGTTTTACTGCCGTTTTGCTGGCTAAAACTTAAGATTTCTTTGTTTAGATTTTTTTACTATTTAGACTTACAAGAGTTAAAATAACATTTTTGAAATGCTGTTTATCAGGAAGGAATTTGTGCTTTTTCTTGCATTCTCCCGTTATTTGAGTGTTACCAATGGTAAGTGAGATGCTATTTTATTGTTGCTCTATAGCAAAACTTCAATGTATGGTTTGATGCATCAAATTTTGGCCTGCGTTACCAAATTTTCTTCGCTCGCATTAACAAGGAGTTTTTTTAAGAGGGTGCTACCAAGCGAACTACTATAACGTTGTTTCTACGCGTTTATGTCAAACTTTAACTAATGACCTACGCTATAGTTTAAGTCTTCGGTCTTCGCTTTTATTCCCACACGAGTTTGTCGTTTCAGATTATATTGGAGCGGGATCATTTCTTGGCTCCTTATAATGCCCTTGCCCTTGTAACGCCCTGACAATGCGGACAAAATCTAAAAATCAAAAATGCAAGTCAAAATATTTGTTCAAACTTATAATCTCATGAATAATAATTAATCATAGATGGGCAAGTCCATGTAAAACGTTAGCTTCGTTAACCACTGGTCCGTTAACAAACTTCATACCTTCGTTAAAGGTATTTCGTTATTTTCAGTTTTAATTAACGGAAGTTAATGAAGTCCGTTAATTCATTAACATTTTGAGTGTAATTTACATTTCATTTTATTAACGCACTTCTAGAACACGTAATGACACTGTTGAGTTGATCACAAGGAAAAAATTATTGCTATGGTGGTCTTTTTGTGTTTTGAAGTTACATTTTACAGTCTAATCTAATTTCAAGATAAAAATAGATTCATATTCACTATCAAGCTGCAATCAGACAATCTTTGGAATTTGCAAACAGCGGTAATAATTAATAGACCTACGAGGCTGCAGCTTATTATTTGCCAAAAGAAGCTCCTTTTTCGCTTTTTCTTTTATAAAACTCGTTCAAATTCGCAAATAGTGTTATCAGTGCAAGCTAGTTTGTACCGGAACGATGAATGAATGGTGCAAGATATTATCGATAAAAATTTTAACTGAAGTTAATAGAACTCAACGGAAGTTAATTTAGTCCGTTAACGTAAAAAAACATTTTAACGGATTAACAAGTTAATGAAAAAGTTAGCTTCGTTATTAAAAAAGTTAGCTTCGTTATTAACCGATTAACGACTAAACAAATTTGTGCCCACCTATGATAATAATTGATAGGTTCCATAAGAACTAATATGCCCAGTGGTTGCAGATTAACCACAGCAAGTCATTTTTAATATATACGCTTGTCATTCCAACAAAAAATAAGTCAACAAATCCACATTCTTCATTTTAAAGTTGTTTTATTTATGCTTGTGGCAGGAGATCATTCAGGAAATCAAGATGTTGATGAATTGCCACTTTGTAAGTATAATGTTAAAGTTTTTCTAACAGTCTTCCTTTTGTGATCACAAAAACATTGCAATCACGACCTTCCTAGTACGTTTAGTCGAAAAGCTGTTAATTAAAACAACTGAAAATAATCGCTACTGCAAATTACTTACCTGAGCGCGTGTTCCCGCGGCTTTTTTGTTATGCAGAACAAACAATTTTGGAGTAATCTCACATATTTTGAAGATTACGTTAAGTTTATCACTGTTTACTGGCCACTTAAAGTCAGTGCGCCATTATACGTTTCGTAATTTAGTGTATAATGTAATTACATGCTTATTCACCAATAAGTTACCTTCGCCAGGAGACAGCAAAGGACTTTTGGTCTTCGAGTAAAGCTGCCACCTGCCTACCTGTTTACCATAGAGAGAAGGTTCACACTGTCTCTTCGTATACTGAACGTCAAGCAGAAAAGCTAGGAATACCAATTTTTATTATCTTTGGTTTGACCCCAACTGGAATAGCACCCGAGTCTACTACACGAGTCTACCGTTTCAACAGCAGACGCTCTATCCACTCATCCACTGACCGGTCAAGAAGAGTTTTTTTTCTAGTTATTCAGCAAAAAACGTCTCAAAATTAAAACCTTTTTCACCAAATGCAGCCGGTACTTATACACCACACTTTACATCGATTTGCTCGCGCACCTTTTTGCAAATTGTGTCAATTCTGCAGCAAATGAAATTATTTGGAGCTTCAGCACAGCTACTGACAAAAGCGAGACTTCACGCCTAGTTGTATTATAGGTATTGCAATGCTTTACTGTTATAGAAAAATATCTTTAATGGAAAAAATTTACATAATCTAGCCAAAGAGAAGATATCAATATCAGAACAGCTGTTTTTGCCAATGAAAGCCAGATGAAGCAAGTAAAAAAAAAATCACGGTGATTAGTGATGGCCACTCGCAAGATGTATGCTTGTGCTGGTAACTTCTAATTCACAGCCGAACCTTATAAACTTTCGATTCAAGTAAACATCCAACTATGCCAATAATTTAAGGAAAAATTTAGGTCTGCCTACGAGGAAAAAATTTAGGTCTGCCTTTTTAGCAGCTGAAGTTACGAGATGAAGACGATAGTCTACACCGATAACTTGGTTATTCCAATTTACCAGTTGAATAAGCCTAATTCAGGGATCAAAATTCCTTGCATTGTGACGACTCGTCTTCACACTGATGATGAAGTCAGTTGACTTCATCAGTTGACAAATGAAGTAGGATTTGGTTCTGCCTATTTCACTTCAGGAATAATATGCCAATAATGTTGTGATATATTACATGGGACATTGCAACATCCAATTCGACAAGCTCATAATAAAATAGAATTGTGGTTAAACTTGGAAACATAATTATGCTTCAACTAAGACGGCAGAAAAACAGTACCGTAATATATTTATGTGATATATTTATGTGCTGTTTACTTACCAGAGGCGGAGTCGAGGACACAAGGCTCGAGGCCAAGGCCAAGGACACAAAAAAACCCGAGGTCAAGAACAGCCTTTCCGAGGACAGACCTTCTCGAGGCCAAGGACAGGAATGCTCGAGGCCAAGGCCAAGGACCAAGGACACAGCCGCAACCGTTAAAAAAAAGGTCTTCAAAAAAGTTTTTCTGGCGATCTCCAATTCATAGGCGTACCAAGGATTTTTGATTGGCGGAGGCCTAAATCACATGCAATGACGTCATCAAAACTTTTCAAAAGAGGAGGTTTTTGTGGGACAAAGATATCGTAGGATGGAATATCCGAAATTGTTGCCTGTTGGCCAGTAACATACGCAGGATTTTCGAAAGGGGGGGGGGCCCAGGAAATTCAGAAAATTTGAGACTAACGAACACCAGAATGAAAATTTTCTCCAACCAGAATCAATCCGTTTACCTGCCCAAAATTAGATGAAGACCAAAAAAAAAGGTGGTTTTTGGCCCGAAGTTAGGTGAAGACCAAAAGAAAAAAAAAGGTCTTCACTCAAATTTTATCCGGTTTTTGACCCAAAATTGGGTGCAGATCAAAAACAAAGGTCTTCGCCCACCGTTTCTGCGCTCAAACCTTCTGCCCAAGTAAAAAAGGGGGAGCCCATGCCACACTTTTGCATACTATTCTATGCTAATTATACTATCCTGGCTACCCAAAGGGGGGGCCATGGCCCAATGGCCCCCCTAAATACGCCCCTGCTGTTGGCACTTAAAACGGATTTTGCAAAGGGAGAGGGCTTAAACTAATAGTTAAAAAGTACTAGTATGGAACTTTGTAAACATGTTTAGAAAGTTAGTGTAACTCCAATGTATGGCAGACGGGGGTCTGGGGGCGGGGGTCCCCAGCTGCCGGAGGCTTTGGGGGTCTGGGAGCGAAGCCCCAGCCGTTGGGCGATTTTTTGCAATTTTTTGGAAAAAAAGCTATTTTAATGCCTTTAAATCACAATTCGCAAGTTTTCAAAGCCATTTGAAAGCACTAGATTTTTGACATTATTGAAGGCCAATTGAAAAAATTAAACTATTTAATCCTTTTTTTACTAGCAATTTAAGTCCAAAACACGTTTAACACCTTGCATTTTGGAGTTAAATTTTAATTGTAAGTGATTTGGTCCAGGTAAGGGAAAGTAAGGTGCATTGTCTCTTGCAACATTTTAGTAGTAAATAATAATCCACTCGAAGATTTTCCGTAGAGATTATTGTTTTGTCATGAAAATAACCAGTTATAGGAGTACATGTTCGGCCAGGGGCTTAGGTCCCCTTAATTGAAGTTTAATGATTTGTTCAATCAGCATTTTCCATGGCTAATTTTTTTAAAGTTTTTTGTGCGTAAAAATCGGCAAGGTGGAGGTGAATTACTGAGTTGTTATGGAAAAATGGAACAATAGATGATTACGCCCACTAACCATGTTATTGCCAAGCCGGATTTACATCGCGCTGGGTCCCTGGCACTTTGGAAATTATCGCAACATCTTTCTGCCAAATACAAATGAAGACCAAAAAAAGTCTTACGATTTGAACGCGGGACCCCAAGCTGGTACTGCATTATATTATGGTAAATCCAGCCCTGGTTAATGTATTACGTCCATAAAAAGGCTACATGTGGGCCTGAGATAGCAACTTTTAGAACAAAAACTATCCATTTCTTCTGGGTTATACGTTTAAATTCGCTGGCAAAAATTGAAATGAGGGGGGCCGGGGGCCCTTGGTCTTCAATATCGTTGTTAGTTACTATTGTAAGTAAAAAATGCTAAAAAGAAACTGAAACTAATGAAACAATAGACTTTTTTGTCACAGTTTCGTCATTTGTGAAATTTCAATTGGGGGGCGGCCCCCCTGGGCCCCCTCCTTGGCAACGCCTATGCTCCAATAAGAGGAAACAAAAAAGGTATTCGCAAATTTTCCGCGAGGTTTCTGGCGTTTACAACAAAATTTCATCGGTTCAAAAAATAGTGCTGTCCTCAAGCCGAGGACAGGGCAATTTTCGAGGACTTGAGGCTTCGAGGCCAAAGCCAAGGACTTGATCCTCGAGGCCAAGGCCAAGGCAAAGGACTTCAAAATGTGTCCTCGAGAACGTCCTCGAGGCCAAAGACGTACTCGAGGACTCCACCTCTATTACTTACTGTATGCCCACTTGTGTAATTGTTCGCGTTGACGCAGTTGTTTTGGCCACGTCGAACCGTTATGCAACTACAAGGCCTAAAATCACACTTTTTAAGCCCAAAATTAAAAGTAAAAATTTACAACCCCCGCTGAGACTTAGCTGGGTTTTTTTTTGTCCGCGACTAAAAAAAGTTGCCTAACCCTGTTTCAAAAATAAACTGGTTTGAAAAAACAACGAAAAATAGCCATCACTAATCATGATCGCTTTAGCTTTGATTCGAGTTTTTCGCTGTATACGGAACTAGCAGGATTTTGTATGATGTTTGACTTCATCGCCGATTTCTTATAGCAAAATTACATTATTAATCATCAGGATGAAAAACAAAATCAATACAGTAAATAAAGCAATGATTCCATATAACTGTTTTATTTCTTTATGTATTCTGAATAATTGCTTACATTACGTTGCATACCGTTTTTTGCAGGAAATTTTTTATTCTTTGGCGAATATTGGCGAAAATGAAACTGCATAGTTTCAAATTGCCGTATGAAAATTTTGAGTTTTTTATGAAAACGAATTTAGCATTCATAGATTTTCACAAAAAACTTGGGAGAAAACAACAATTTTAAGGAGAAATACCGGTAAAATAGGCTATGAAAATATCCATTTCCATGGCCATATTTGTAATGCCTGCAGTGTAAAAACTAGTTTATTGGATTGAATATAAAGAAAATTGTGTATGTTATGAGCTATTTGGTTAACAATATATTGTCGACTAAGACGTCATTCTCTTTGTTGAAACATCTCACCTAAAACCCTGACACTTACAACAGATTTGACGAAAATGTGTGTAATTGTATCCAATGAAATTAGTATACAGCATTGAAAAAATAAAATGTTACATATTTTGGCGGGGACGGCGAAAAGAAACTCAGTATCCTGCCTCTGCTCAACATTATGATGACAGTAGATTCTCCATTCTTGCCAAAGGCCGCCCTCGATTCCACTTATTGGCACTTGAAAAATTCGCCAAAAAAATTCGCGTACAGCTTGAAGATTGAACAGTGATGACGCTCTTTCATTGGTCTTTTTCCAGCCAATCATGACTTTTTCTTACAGATAGCCGCTCCTTTTGCTGCGCTCTCCATTCTAACGATTCTTCTTGGCAAAAGTCAGTGTCGCGATTGTTGATACTTGGCTAGAGTATAACCTTTAATCCCTAGAATTGCCCACGTCGGCTGAAACTAGAAAACGACAGAGATGTTAATTGACGAATCGAAATGGCAGTTGACAGTTTCTTTAGCTTCTTGAATCTCAAAAAGCAACAAACCAATCTTAAATTAAAACTTCTATTTAAGATTGAAGCACAAACCAACTAACTGAGCAAAATCGCTCCACTCACACCTCTTACTAGACGGCTATACGAGCCAACCCCAGATACACAAACTCGGCTTAACTGCCTACGAAACTAATCTCTAAAAATCATCCACTTTCAGAATATCAGAATAAAAAAATGAAAAACAACCCGTCTATTTATACTAAGGTAAAAGCTATCGAATATATCAGAACAATCCAAGATATGTCACAATAGAAAAAAATATACGCAATTACGAAAACACATCGGTAGTATAATTGTGATGTCACGAACTTCAAGTCTAAATATAGCAATTAAGACATGTAAACAACTAATTATTCCGGTGACTAATAGAAGACAGTAGAAAATACTAGAAAGGAATTGTCCAGAATATCCCGAATATTCTAAATCAAAAAAGCGGCAAAAGTAGTAAATCAGTCATGTACGCATTAAAATACAGCAAATAATCATATATCAGGTATTCAAAATTATTATTCGTGACAGTCAGACGAAGAGCTGCTTCGAAGACATGAACACTTTGATTAAAGCAATTCTATAGTCCTGTACCACCAATCAACTTTTCGAACTATTTTCAAGAAATGTTTTATGTTTTTAGTAATTACTAATTTTTTTATGTTTTGTAACCCAAATTGTGGACCGCGAAAGAATGGCTCAAATTGGTGTCCCCATAACGTTTATTTTAGAAGTTAAATGGATATTTGCCACCCCCCGTTTAAATGCGGTGGTCAAATAGCTCGTGCAAAAATGAAGTTAATGCGGCGTCGCGGCAATGTAGAAAAACCTGAAACTCAAATATACAAGTCAAACTTTTTGTTCAAAATTATCCTTGAAAGGGCATTCAATCCAGTTTTAAAAAACGGAAGAAAAAGCTTAAAAAATAAGTTTACTAACATGACCCCATTGCAATTCTTGCAAGTAATCAGGTTTAAAAAGTCTAACGGAAAGAATTTCATGTGTTTCCTCTTAGAATCCAAATTTCGGCCATCTTGTTTCAAGCAGACAGCGCAATAAATCAGTTGTGTAAATTTCTCCTATTTCGAGTCTTGCTAAGTACTGGGCTTCTTGAACTAAGTGAGTGCCGAAAGCACAGGTAAGTGACTTGGTGGAACAACTGCTGTTTGAATTCAGAGAGATTAGATGTTTTCCTGGAGCGTGTAAGATGCCTGGAGCTAGCAAAGTATTCAGAATCGAGATAAGGTTTTTGTGCTTTAGGCGTAGTAGACTGGTAGCCTATTGCTCAGTATACGAACATACAGTAGTTTCACTCCCATTAATTCCATTGTCCACGATTTTTAATTGGAGGCCGCCACTTAATGTAAAGTGAACATGCAACCTTTTCAACGCTAAAGTATTTTCAAGGTTATATTTTGCTTTTTGGTAGGTTACCTTCATCGCCAGCTTTGTCTTCGCCGGTTTTAAATAAAATAAACTACAAACTTAAAAGTGGTATATCGGCTCGAAGCACGCTCGACATAGTCGGGATTCCAATATGACGTCATAATAATCTGACAAACTTGCTAATTTCAAGCGATTCAGTGCCATTATCAAACGTAGATCGATGCCAGTCATTTTGTTGCAACTGAAAGTTTTGCATCGAGTCAAAGTGATCGAGACGGGATTGTGCCGTCACAATTCCCTGACAGTTTCTTCATTTCACATTAATGCTTGTCATTATACAGCTTTTTAGTGCTCGCATGCAGTAGATAAAACAACAAATCTGAAAATGATAGATCGATTTGAAGTAGCAGTTGCGACACCAGTATGACGTCATTATGAAGTGACAAATACGCTTATTTTAAACAATTCTAATGCAGTTATCTATCATGATTTCCGTCAGTGTCTTTGTTATGACTTTAAGTTTTCTAAGACCAGTCGCCGTGCCGCCCATACTCGAGATGTTTTAATGACGTCATTGGACATTTATGGTTTGTTTAAATTTAGATTAATTCATGCACTGCTGAACGTTTTTATGGTACTGATTTTAAAAACTTGAGAGTGGTAAATCGACTCGAAGTAGTCATGACTAGGGCAAGTTTTTGCAACTTTTTTCTTTTGTACATGCAACTTTTTACTGCAATTTTCATTAAGAATGGCACAAAATGTTAGTGTGAATTAAAAAATATGCTGTAAAGCTATTTCAGTACAGTTCTATTGTCTTTGATTTGCATAACAAAGAGCTATGTGACGGATTACCTGCGTTTCAATGTTATTTATGGCGCAACAGTTGGCTTACAACTTCTTGCACTGTGAAGCGAAGTTTTAGCATGCTTTGCAAACTGTTGGCAAAAGATCTCCATTTCTTCCCAAGTAATGTTTGCAAATATTTGGCATTATATGTAAATAAATCGCTTGAGTAAATCACTGTCGTTTTTAATGTTTGTGAATGAATGCAACTTTTTGCAACTTTCGCTAAAAATAAATGCAATTTTTTCAATTTTTTGTGCAACAAACACTTGCCCTAGTCATGACTCCACTATGACATCACAATGTACTTGTTTTACAAGTTTACTAATTTCAAGTAATTCTGGAGCAATTAAAGATCATAAATTATAGTAAGATGTAAATTGCTAGTACATATTAAGTCGACGTGATCGAGACGCCCTTGTGACGTCACAATGTATGGGCAGTATTTTTTATTTTGTATTAATGCTTGCCGCTAAACAGCTTTTTAGTGCTCGTGATGAATAAATAAAACAACAAGATTGAAAATGGTAAATCGATTCGAAGTAGTCGTGACAGTATTATGGCATCATATTGAAGTGACAAAAATGCTTATTTTCACGACTCTAACAAAGTTATCAATCATAAATGTCATCAATGTCTTTGTTACAATCGAAAGTTTCATTTGTCAAGTCAAAGTGGCGTCTCCTTACCCGAGACGCTTTTGTGACGTTACAATGTGAAGTAGTTGGTTTAATTGTTTGACGTTGCATGTCGAAGATTGTTCATTTAATCACGTGATGTTATGTTGCGTAACGGCGTTTTACAGTAGTTACACTTTAGTTGCTGCATTTTGCTGTTTTGCTGCATTTTAGTTCCATTTCACGCGATTTAAGGTAGACGTACTGTGACAGTCTAGATTACAATTATTTGACTTGAAGTTTGTCATTCTAACTTTAACTTACTTTATGTAGATTTTGCTGTATTTCAGTTTGTTAACTTTATGTAATAAAGCAGGGGTGGGCAAACTTGTTTAAAAAAAGAGCCGCTTGCGGAAAACCATAAACACCAGCGAGCCGCAAAATCAGTTTACACAAAATAATATACCAGCAATTAAAACATTAGGCACGTAACCAGAAGTTCGCAATTAGGGGATGTTTTGGGGACCTGGGGGCTAAAGCCGGTGAAGGCACGTAGGTCTGGGGGCGGAGCCCTCAGCACTAAAAGAATTTGCATTTTTCTGTAAAAATAACTTAATTTTTGGCATATTTTGATAAGATTAATGCTTTTAAAACGTGGCATAGAAATTGGCAGTGCAAACATGATTAAATTGGTTGCATAAACGGGCTAAGTGGGGGATGGCTGATGGTAAAAATTTAGTTCTCTTGCTTCCATACTGGTAAATTATAAAATTTAATAGTTCAATAAAACTCACACGAAGTAGTCTATATTTTATAGGGAAAAATATTTGGGGGGTCTAATGGAAAAATATTTGAGAGAAATTATAGCTAATTAACTAATACTGAATAGCCCCCCTCCTTCCTGAGTTTATAAGATACTGTTGATGAAATCGATGTTCAACATTTTTGCACTAACGATCAAATTTGATTGCTTATTTTTGGCCATTTTTCAAAGTTTTTATTAATTTGTGAGTTTTATTTTTGACAAATTAGCCCCCTCCCCAAATATATATTTCAAAATATACTTTAAATCACTTTTTGGTCCATTCCAGTGCAAAAAACAGTCTCAGAAGTGCTAAAAACGTGGTGTTTTTCTTATTCTGCATTTTGGTCCACAAGCTAATGGGGGAGGGGGGGTACAGCCTCCCTTCTTTGCTACTCTACTGAAAAACACAATGATTATAGCCCTATAAGGCAAAATTCACACTTGATTGCGCTTTTTGAAGTGTTTTACAACTGCGGGAAAATTACTGTACCTTGATTTTTCGAAGCGTTTATACTGCAATTCGTCATCACAGTTGGTATAACCTTGGTTGACAGCGTTATAAAAACATATACTTGTATTATCACTCTAGAATACATCGATAAAAGAAAACAATTTCAAACAGGAGATAACATATTGATAAAGTATAATCATAAATTTTTGTGTAATATTACCATTCAATACAAGAGCCACAAAATTTACGTCCGAGAGCCTCATGCGGCTCGGGAACCGCAGTTTGCCCATCGTTGTAATAAAGCAATGTTTCACAACACGATGCATTTACGGTATAGTTAAATTCATAATAGTTGATAAGCTGTTAATTGATTTTTTAGTTCTGACATTGACTATACTAAGTGACAAAACCGAAAGTGCAGAATCGGCTGGAAGTAGTCGGGACTCTTTTATGACGTCATGATGCCGTTTAACAAATTTTAGTTTTAAGGTTTATTAGAACAATTATTCATCATGAATCACGTCAAGGAATTTGCTCGTTGCATCTCAAAGTTTTGCACCAACCGAATGGTCGAGATGTTGTTGTGATGTCATAATAAACTAGCATTTTTTCAAAATTTATATTAATGCTTGCTGTTGAACATCACTTTAGTGTTGGTATTGAAAAAATTAAGTCACAAACCTTAAGTCGCTAAATCGGTTCGAAGTAGTTGGGATAGTACTATGACGTCATAATGACGTTAACGAAATTTTTAAAGTGTAGCGCTTTTTTTAGCACTTCAGTATGTTATCATTCAGGCTGGCATCGCTGCTCGATCCCTAACTCCAATGCACTAACAAATTAATAAATTACAATCTAAAATTGTTTGAAATAAGCAAATTTGTTTAACGACATTATGACGTCATAATTAGCTTAGAGTCACAACTACTTTGAGCGAATTTTTCATTTCCACTTTCGTTATTAAAATAACTGTATATTAACAAAGCTTCAATTAATATAAGTTTAGGTAAATCGTAAATGCATCATGACGTTACAACAGCATCTCGATCTCTTTCGAATCCATATGAAATCTTCAACTGCAATGATTATTTAGATACCGGTACCAGTATAGTTAAGAGTTAACAGCGGTGGAGTCAAGGACACAACGCCCGAGGCCAAAGCCAAGGACTCAAAAAAAAATCCGAGGCCAAGGCCAAGGACGGACTTTTCGAGGACAGACCCTCTCGAGATCAAGGACAGAAATGGTCGAGGTTAAGGCCAAGGAACAAGTACACAATTTTTTGAAATTATGCTCGTCAATTTTTCCATATAATTTTTAAACGCAAACGTGTTTAAGATATTGCATTTCGTTAAGTTTTTATAATTCGAAAATAGCACTTTTTAAATATAATAACAATGATAGCCTTTTTGAAGTTTTACACGTTAGCAGCTGATAATGTTGATTATCTGTACCGTAGAGGTATCGTGGTGATGAAACAAGGCCATAACCCATGAATGGGAATATACTTTAGTCATAAACGTTGAAGTGGTCAATTTCAATGCCATAAGCTCATCAGCCTGGGCCCTGGTACCAACGTTCACTGATTATGGATCCCCATTTTTTTAGTATAGCTTTCTAAACGTAAACCATATTTTTAGGCTAAACGATGTCTTTTCACGGATTTTTTTAAGTCTAAAAGTGTTGCAAAATACTGTAAATTTATGTGTTTGAAATGAATTGAGGTACTGTGCCGGATATATTTGTAACCTCAAGTTTTTGGCATTTAAAAAAAAGGGGGTTCTAGGGGGGAAAGCAAAGTCCCCATGCCAAACGTCGAATAAATTTTGTGATGTGATATATATACTGCACATATTCTCAATCGCTGTACTGCCTGCCGTTTCGGGGTTTGTCCCTTTATTAGCAGCGAACAAAGAGTATGCTAGTTGGCTGAAAGACAGAGTCTTGAAGCATGCGAGAGTAATTTTTTTTTGGAAAAAATTGCAATTTTTGTGACTTTGAAGAAGATTATACACTTATATTTTCAAAGTAATTTGAAAAGAGAATACTGTAAATGTTAAGTTGGAGAAACTTTAGTTTTCCTGCAATTTCCCAATTCTATTATTTTATGCCAATCTTTTTTTTTTACATTTTAATATATGTGATGTTTTTCTCACATCCAATGCCTGTCAACGAATAACCGCGACCGTTTCGGCCGCCGAAAGACAGTTTGTTAAATTTAACATAAAGTATTTAATTTCCAAAAAAAGTAACCTAGGGTTCCTAACAAAGTCGTATTAAGGAGGAAGATATTGGAAACATTTGCTCGGACCCTCTCCAAAAGGGTCCACAATCCTAAAAACGGAAAACTAAAAAAACATTAATTTTTTGTAAAAATGCCCAAATTTTCTGAGGGAGCTTCACCTTTTCATATTACAATGACGTGGTGTAAAAACTTTATTACGTCCAGCGACGGAGCGCGCATTTCTCCAGGCATTCGAACAATTGTTGAATTTGGATTAAACTTCACACTTAATTTCTTAATATTTTTTCATTCAGCGTTTTTTAAGATCCAATAGTTTGTTATTTGGGATTCCTAGTGGCGATTTCCAACACACAAATTGTTCAGTGGATGTGGTTTTGCCCCTCCCCCCAGACCGTTTGTCAGTGGTTAAAGTAGTTCTTATCTCAAAATACGTTCTTCGCAGTTGCGTATTTATAGAACAAGTTGTCATTCTCAAGAGACGTTTTATAAGTTATATCGAAATATACTATCATAGTTGCAGTAGTATGTATAATATCAATATGCCATCCCTGGTAATACTGTATTACATTTCATTATTACACGCACATTTTTTTCTAAGTTCACACGCAGAATAAGCACCACCATGTTTTAATATTAGCAACTCAAAATTGTTCGTGTCCCGATACCCGGATTCCTTGTTATGGTTCTAGATGGCTTAAGTACTTAGCTGTTAGTATCGCCTGCCATGCACCGGTAGTATTAGCAGAAATAAAAACTACAGTTTTCTACAATACTTTTTGCCTCATCATTCTCCGATAAGAGCTTTCACACAAGGCCATTTAAAACAAGTTGTATTATGACTTGACTTTGTTGACATCAGCAGAAGAGGCAACGGCAATTAAACGGATAAAATCTGAAACAGCTGCTGGTGAAGATGAGATCAGACGCGAGATGTTGAAAGCGCTGACTGGAGAAGGAATTCTCTGATTAACGCGAGTGCGTCAAGTTGCGAGGAAGTATAGCAAAACTCCCACAGATTGGCAAACAGGTGTGATTATTCCTATATTCAAAAAAGGAGATCGCAGGCAATGTGCAAACTACAGAGAGTTATCACTCCTTAGTTTGCCAGGGAAAGTATATGCCAAATACCTTGAAAGAAATGCCGAGAAATAGTGAAATCAAAACTGGAAGATGGTCCGTGCGGTTTTCGTCCGGGTGGCAGCACCACGGACCGAATCTTCGAGAAATCTCGGGAGTATGACAAAAATCTCTTTGCATACTTTGTCCATCTTGAAAAGGCATATGACCGAGTTCCTCGGGATAAACTTTGGAGGGTTTTGCGGGAGTTTGGCGTTGATGGTCAATTGTTACGCGGCATTAAGCCATTCTACTGCCGACCGGAGGTTTGTGTTCGGGTAAATGGCAAGCAATCAAAGCCGATCCATGAGGGCGTTGGACTCCGGCAAGGGTGCGTTTTGTCACCTCTCCTTTTCTTTGTTTACATGAATTGGATCGAAATATGCAGCCGAGCTTATGAGTGCGCCACGATTCGAAATTGCAAAGTCAGTCGTTTGCAGTTTGCTGATGATTTGGTTCTGCTTTCTTTCACAGAATCTGGCCTCCTGCACGCATTAAATAGCATTGCAGATGCATGCGACACCGCCGGAATGAAAATAAATAAGCACGGCCAAAACTGAGGTACTTCATCTTTCAAGAAACTCTGATCAGTGCGTGTTGCAAGTGAATGGAGCGACACTGAAGCAGGTGGAAAAGTTTAAGTATCTAGGTGTTGCATTTACGAGTGACGGAAGGCAAGACGAAGAACTGGATTCCCGAATAGGCAAGGCTAGGGCAGTATTGCGAGCTTTGCACTATTCGATTTTACTTTTACTTAGCTTAGCGTGAAACGAGAATTGTCAAAAAAGCTCAGCTCTCAATTTTCAAAACAATTTTTGTCCCCATTCTCACTTATGGTCATGAATCTTGGGTAATGACCGAAAGAGTGCGATCACAAGCAGTAGCGTAGCCAGGGGGGGCGGGGGGGGGGCTCGAGCCCCCCCATTGGCTTGTGAAGTATGCAAAATCGCATGTTTTTGGTGCTTATGAGGCCGATTTTTTGTGAAAAATTGAAAATAGCCCCCCCATAGGAAAACAGCCCCCCTCAAAGGTTTGAATTTGAGAAATTGGACGAAAAATCAGCCTCAATTTTGGTGAAGACCTTTTTTTTGGGGGGGGGACCACCTAATTTTGGGCGGAAAAAGGCTTTGAATTTCGGATATCGGCCGAAAAATCACTCTCAATTTCGGTGAAGACCTTTTTTTTTTTTTTTTTTTTTTTTTTTGGAGATCACCTCATTTTGCGAGGAAAAAACCTTTGAATTTCCGAGATATTTCGTCTCAATTTTCGGACAAACCGTGTGAAACTGATTCAAGGACAATGAAAATTCGGGTCAAGGTCGTTTGCACTTTTCTCACTCTTTCAAAATAGCCCCCCCCTTTTCCAAATCCTGGCTACGCGCCTGATCACAAGTGCAAGGGTACAAAATGAGTTCTTTTACGAAGAATCGAAGGAGTTACACTGTTTAACAAGGTGCGCAGCTCTAGAAGTCGAAAATCTATCAACATTGAGTCGTTACTTCTCCGAATTGAAAGATCTCAGCTTAGATGATTTGACCATGTAAGCAGAATGCCTCAGGAAAGACTCCCCTAACAAGCTTTACTTGCCAAAGCAAATGGGAGAAGACCAGTCGGACGATCTAGAGCTAGACGGATCAATTACATTAATGACCTTGGATGGAATCGCTTGGGACTTTACCCAAGCAAAATAATGGATGTGATGGAAGACCGTGAAGTGTGGCGGTCTTCCTTCACAAACATTTTAATCTCGAGCTGCTGCTCCCGCAACCCTCACGGAAAAGCGGGCAATGAAGAAAGAAGAAAGAAGAAGAAGAAAAGGAAACGAATGGACGGACTAAAAGTTTATGTTGTCTTTTGTCTGGTTATTTCCTTTTTAAACCAATCAAAAAAATAATGCTGTTTGTCACTACAAGACACCTTAGTATGGATTCGAACCAGTAACCTTTCGATTAGTCGTTTTTGTTTCCTTGCTTTCTTACTCGATTACTCGCTTTCCGTTATTATTGAGATTTTAGTTCACGTAATTATAGTTGCCGGTGTAATTTGCAGAAATTGCAAAAACGCCTGTTTCCACAACCACGCGTTCTTTTCTGTTTTAAAATCCACAGCATTTCATATATGTATTTGCTTTTTTCAGTCGATTTTGTTTTGGTGCTAATAAACCACGGCTGTTATAAAGCGCCACTACTCACAATAATCATCAATAAACATGCTGTTTGATTCGACTGAGCAAGAAGGTTATAATCTTCTGTAAAATTTTCCTATTTAAGGTTTGGGCGTGGTCAGAGCTATGGAGTTCTTTTGACATAGTTTAGTTATTTAGATTACTGTTACAACTGTTAAGGTTTCTGATTAGCTGTTGAGATTGTTTAGATTGATTTGAGTTTTTATAGATGGGTCTGAGTCTGGGAGTCTGTGCCGCACCCTAGTACTTCGTATCTCAGGGATGTCGGACGGCGACGGAGAAGTCTGGCTGCTGTTCGGTATTTCTGAGATGCAATGATGGGCACAGCGACGCTGTTCACCAGCGGCGCTACCAGCGCCGCTACTTTTTCAGTAGTGGTAGCGCCGCTGCTTTTTTTCGTCACCAGCAAAAAGCGGCAGCGCAGCTGTTTTTTCTGTCAAAAAAGCGGCAGCGCTTCAGCGCTGTTTTTAAAGCAAATTTTCTGCCGCTGCCCCTACTGCCAATAAACTTCTTCCATGATTTTTTTCGATTTAAGTTTTTACGCGTTACCGTTTGGAGTCTTTACAATTTTTTTTTCACTACGCTGTTGCTACTACATTATTTTAGTTTAGTAGAACAAACAATGCTACCTTTGTGACGTTTTGTCGTTGTTTGATAAAGGCGAGTTTTATCGTACGTGGTCCTATTTTTTCTGAACCAAAATTCAACAAATAATGTGGTGTGGTAGCGGGCCAAATTAAACTCTGTAAGTAAATTAAAATACAAACCAATGCGTTGATAAAGTTTATCAGTTGTCTTCGTTTTGAGAAAATTGCAAGCAACTGAAACTCCACGTAGAACAAGACCTATCATTTTGTTTTGAAAGCACGCAGTAAGTACTAATGCTGTTTGACAGTCGGTTTCTGGCACTACCTTCTCACTCATACGGAATGCACATACTCACTAGACAGTTGATTTTGATGCAGGTGTTCTTCGTTATTGTCAAGAGATACTGTTTGAAATCGGTTTTATTGAAGAAATAAAACCTACTTGTGGTAACAAAGAGGTGCTCCAAACCTTTTTCCACAGTTCCGAACTCCTCTTATTCGCGAAAATACGTTTTAATCCGTTTGACTAGAAGTACCATAGGTGGGCAAGTTAATGCAAAACGTTTGCTTCGTTAACCACTAGTCCGTTAACAAACTTCACACCTCCGTTAACGTTAATCCGTTATTTTCAGCTTTAATTAACGGAAGTTAATAAAGTCCGTTAATTCGTTAATATTTTGCGTGTAATTTACATTTCTTTTTATTTACTCGCTTCTAGAACACGTATTGACGCCGTTGAGCTGATTGTAAGAAAACATTCATTGCTATGGAGGTCTTTTTGTGTTTTGGAAGTTACATTTTACTGTCTAATCTAATTTCAAGATAAAAATAAGTTCAAATGCACTAACAAGCTGCGATCGGAAAACCTTTGGAAATTGCGAACAGCGATAGCAGCTTATTATTTGCCACAAAAATGAGCTCTTTTCTTTGCTTTCTTTGATAAAACTCGTGCCAATACCATAGGTGGGCACAAGTCTGTTAATCGTAAATCCGTAAATAACGAAGCTAACTTTTTCTTGAACTCGTTAATCCGTTAAAAAGTTTTTTCGTGTTAACGGACTGAATTAACTTCCGTTCTGTTAACGGACTGAAGTAACTTCGGTCAAGTTTAGTTAACTTCCATTGAGGTTTTTATCGTTAATATCTTGCACCATTCATTCATCGTACCGGTACAAATCAGTTTGCGCCGGTAGCACTTGTTGCGTATTAGCACGAGTTTTATAGAAGAAAGGAGCTCTTTTTTGTGCAAATATTAAGCTGCAGCCTCAGAGGTCTGTTAACTATCGCTGTTCGCAATTTCCTAAGATTTTCCAATCGCAGCTTCGTTAGTGCATTTGAACTTATTGTTATCTTAAACTTGAAATTATATTAGACTGTAAAATGTAACTTCCAAAACACAAAAAGACCACCATAGCAATAAATATTTCCTTACAATCAGCTCAACAGCGTCAATACGTGTTCTAGAAGCGAGTGAATAAAACGAAATGTAAATTACACGCAAAATATTAACGAATTAACGGACTTTATTAACTTCCGTTAATTAAAGCTGAAAATAACGGATTAACGTTAACGGAGGTGCAAAGTTTGTAAACGGACTAGTGGTTAACGAAGCAAACGTTTTGCATTAACTTGCCCACCTATGGCCAATACGCTCCAAGTGTTACCAGTGCAAACTGGTTTGTACCGGTACGATGAATGAATGGTGCTAGATGTTAACGATAAAAACCTTAATGGCAGTTAACAGAACTTAACGGAAGTTATTTAGTCCGTTAACATGAAAAAGCTTTTTAGCGGATTAACAAGTTAATGAAAAAGTTAGCTTTGTTATTAACGGATTAACGATTAACGGACTTGTGCCCATCTATGACTAGTACTATTGGCAACCCTGCTTTTCGCAATTTTGCAAAATCACAAAAGGCGTACAGTATTGTAGATCAGTACTGGTAGCCTAGGATTACAGGTTCCAGTAACAATAGCCAAGTTTTCAGATTTGATGATAGCTAACTACTCACTGCAGCTTGTTAAAAATCGCGTTTCTTAGTTTGCAAGAATTTTTGCAAAATTATGCCTTTTGTAATGTCACAAAATTGCGAATGTAGGGTTGACAATGGTACGGAGTCAAACGAATTAAATCGTATTTTTGCAAATAAAGGAAATTGTGGAAAGAGGTTTGGGGCACCTCTTAGTTAGTTCAAATAGTTCTCATTTCTTCCACAAAACCGATTTCGAGCATTATCTCTTTAACGAAATGCAATAGTTACAGCTCGATAAATTGCTTTAAACTTACAGCAGGCCCTACGCCAGGGGAGCATTCCGGGGCCATGCCCCCCAAATCACTGCTTGTGCCCCCCAAACAAGAATTGTCCCCACCAAGTGAGGATTGTGCCCGAAAGAAAATAACAGGCTCGCTGCCACTGAAGTGCAGTTCGAGGCCTGAGACTCCCAAGATACTGGTTATTACCATAGGCGTAGCCAGAGGGGGACCCAGGGGGCCCGGCCCCCCCCAATTGAAATGCTACCAATGATAAAAATGTCACAAAAATACTATTGTTTCTTCTGTTTTAGTTTCTTTTAGCATCTTCGCGTACAACAGTACACGCATACAACAGTAATTAACAACAATATTGATCCAGGAGGCCCGGGACCCTTCAATTAAATTTTTGCCAATCAATTCAAATGGGCTCCTTACAATATTATTTAAATGGCCCCTAATTTAAATGGGCCCCCAACAATAATATTGATCCAGGGGGCCCGGGCCCCTTCAATTTAATTTTTGCCAACCAATTTAAACGTATAACCCGAGTGAAATTAAGGATTTTTATCCTAAAAGTTGCTAATTCAGGCCCTCATATAGCCTTTTTATGGACGTAATGCAATAACCAGGGACGGATTTAACAGATGGCACAGTGCCATGGGCCCCGCGCTCATATAAGACTTTTTTTGATCTTCATCTATATTAAGTGCCAGGGGTCCAAACTCAACGTAAATCCGGCCTGGGCAATAACATGGTTTGTAGGCGTAACTATCTATTGTACATTTTTCAATAACAATTCACCTCCACCTCGCCAGTTTTTATGCGACAAAACACTTTTGAAAAAATTCGCTGCAGTAAGGGGAATGCTCATTGAACAAATTTTTGAATTGAGAGGGCCTGGGCCCCCTGGCCGTATATGTACTCCTATACTCAGTTATACCCCCATAGCCTCCGGGGACTGGGGCTCAGCCCCTAGACCCCCTTCAAATTCAACACGTCTCCCAATTTAGGCATTTTCACATTTTAACTATTGGTTTAAGCCCTATCCCCCCCGAGAACGAGTTCCTAGTTATGTGCCAACACCAAACCAAGGCTTCTGATCTTCCATTCTGCGATATCTTTGCCGCCACAAAAAATTTCTCTTTTGGAAGTTTCTAATGACGTCAATGCATGTGCTTTGTGATTTGGGCCCCCCCCAATTAAAAATCCTGGCTACGCCTGTGGTTATTACCCCAGAATTCGTGAGCAAGAACTGTTTTTTTGCAGATTTTGTAATAAAGACCCTTTTTTTTGTGGTTTTACCCCAGACTTCGTGAAAATCCGCGCATATTTCGAGATGAAGACCTTTTTTTTGGTCCACACTCTCAGATTTGAAGTATTAAGCTTTTTGTGCTCCCCCAAAATTTGTTTATGCCCTCCCCCCCAGTCATGCTATCCTGGCGCCGGGCATGACTTGCAGATCGCAAAGACGGTTTTTCGCGATATTTCCCCAAAATGCTGGCATTGAGTGGGACATATGATTTCTTGGCTATCTGGTCACAGACCACAGTATACTTCGCGCACTGCAAGAAGGATAATAGATACACCAATGCATAGCAAAATAAATTTTGCTACAACAGTGAACAGTAATACTGAGAATTAAATTTATAGTGCCCTGAAAATTGAACTAATAAATCGAACCAGGTAATAAATAAGTTTGAAAGATAATTTAGTTATGGAGTTATATTAGTCGAAAAAATGCGTGTACTGTAACGTGAATCGCATTGTGAATCATTTACTTAACATGTATCTAAGTAGCAGCGAGTAGCATGTTGCTCGCGCTATAGAATATGTCACTACTGCGTACGTATCATCTCAGAGTTCATAAACACCAGTTCTTAACCGCTCGATCTTCTTTTTTATCAAAGTAGGATGACATCACGGCAGTTATGTTAATCACCTACCCCTTCTAGAAAATTCCTAGAAATGTTTGTAACTCGGTCGATTAATAAATATTTCTATCGAATTTCTACACAAGGAATTATTATAGTGGTTAAGGGCCGAGCGTGTGATAAAACTATTGACTACTTCAGAGCTATGAGAACAAGGACAGAAGTGTACAGAAGCTGAATACTGTATGCCATCGTGTTAAAACCTTAGCTTATTTAAGTGATTTAAACTATTTATTATTGCCTTTTATTTGTGTGGAAAATGCGACAAGGAATTTAACTTCCTATTGTAACTTCCAAGGGTAACTTCTTAAAGTAGTTTCTAAACCGCTGGTTTGACCAACCAGCGTTTTGAAGTACTTCTTTTTTTGAAAGGAGCAGGCCAACAACCAATTGAATTGTGAGTTGCTTACTTATTTACCGTTTGAGCTTGCTTGCTAACGCCGATTGTAATCTGTACCAATACTTTAAAAGCTTGAATTGTAATTTCCGCAAATAAAATTGAAATTTCACTATTGGGTACCGTATTTGAATGCCATTGTTCTTATTTTTCTAACGTAGCTGCAGCGACAAGCGGCAGCGGCCGTTGTTTTGTGTGCAAGTAGCATCAGCTGCTTTTTTTGCTAAATAGCGGCAGCGCCGCTACTTTTCAAGTAGCGAGTGCCCAGCTCTGCTGATATGCGAGTTGCCTGGAGCGAGTCCAGACTTCTGAGATGCCCTTCGAGTGTGACATTGCCTTGTTTCTATGCGGTTTCTGCCAGTTCTGAGTGGCTTTCACGGGCGGGCAACGTGTCTACGCACTCTGGGCCCTGGCTCTGACATTTTGCTCGTTTGTGCGGGTCGCATGAACAGGGCTAGGCATGGAAGCAAGAGTAATGAGTTGAAGTATATTAGATTTACTGTTGGATAGAACTGCTTTGTAGGGTTTATTACTGGTATATAGAACTGCTGTGTTGCTATAAGAACTGTTTTGATCTGTGTGCTGCAAGACAGTCAGTGAGTTTTTTGTTATCTTTTATGGTTTTAAACCTTGACTTTTTAGTTTATTGCAACTGTAATTGGTTTAAACATCTAGTAATTGAGAATGGGACGCCCGGGGTATTTTGTGCGCTTCGGCGAAGCGTTTTGGGGGACTTCGGTTGCCGCGGCGAATCGTTGGAGTGCGCGGAGTAGTCTTGGGCGTTGCATACTTACTTGCCGCTCTGTATTTGTTGTGACACTGTGTAAGATAAGTGTATATCAATATCCGATTATTTTGAAGAATGGTATTTACCTAACTTATTTAACTTCATAGTTTCATATGCATTGATGGTACCATTATGGTTAGCTCTGTCGAATCTTATTGCGTCCCTTTTTTCTAATCTTTAGTTAAACTGTCTTTTTATTTTCCGCATTATTTATTCTCGTGTATGTAATTGAAAACCGCCAAGAATGAAATTGAGCGCGTTTTTGATTAAGCGGGCAACTGCAGCAACACAGCAAAGTTTTCGACTGTTTGAAACTCTGTTCTCGAGCCGAGGACAGGGCATTTTCGAGAACTTGTAGGCTTCGAGGCCAAGGTTAAGGACTTGAAAATGTGAGCTCGATGACGTCCTCGAGACCAAGGACGTCCTCTAGTACTCCACCTCTGATATTTAAATTAGATAACCAATATTAGTAACACTTAGAAAAAGCAATTTTGTTAACGTCATTATGACGTCATAGTACTATCCCAACTACTTCGAACCGATTTAGCGCCTTAAGGTTTGTTACTTAATTTCTTCAATACCAACACTCAAATGGTGCTCAACAGCAAGCATTAATATAAATTTTGAAAAAATGCTAATTTATTATGACATCACAGCAACATCTCGACCATTTGGTTGGTGCAAAACTTTGCGATGCAACAAACAAATTCCTTGACATCAGTACTTAAACTCTAAAATTTTGTATGGGTGGACGCTTTTGCAGCCTTGACCAAACGCATTTGGAATGCGAAAGCACTTCAGAGGAAATTACAGTATGTAATTTCGTCCCCGAAATCGAGTGACGACCAAAAAAAAGGTCTTCACCAAAAATTGAAGAGTTTTTGTCCCGAAATCAAGCGAAGACCAAAAAAAAGCAGGTCTTTATCGCAATTTGGGTCTATATACGGCCGGAATGTGTAGGATTTATTCGTGCTGACAGGCCTTTTTTGTCTGATCATCCAGCGCTCAAATCGCAATGAGGAGACGACTCTTTCAATGAAACTTTCAATCTGGATTCAAGAAATGAAACTTTCAATCTGGATGGGGGGACACTAAATCTCGATGGAGGGACGCTAACTTTCGATGGGGGACGCATCCTTCCGCGTCCTCTCTACAATTTAAGTTCTGCTTTAAATGATTCATGATAAATAATTTTTTGTTCTAATATGCCTTAAAACTAAAATTTTGTTAAACGGAATTATGACGTCACAATAGAGTCCCGACTACTTCCAGCCGATTTTGCACTTTCGGTTTTGTCACTTAAAATAGTTAATGCCTGCACTAGAAGATCAATCAACAGTTTATCAATTATTATGAATTTACTTGAACCATAAAATGCATTGTGACGTCACAAAAGCGTCTCCGGGTAAGGAGACGCCACTTCGACTTGACAAATGAAACTTTCAATCGTAACAACGACATTGATGACATTTATGATTGATAACTTTGTTAGAGTCGTGAAAATAAGCATTTTTGTCACTTCAATATGATGTCATAACACAGTCACGACTACTTCGAACCGATTTACCATTTTCAATCTTGTTGTTTTATTTATGCAATACGAGCACTAAAAAGCTGTTTAGTGGCAAGCATTAATACAAAATAAAAAATACTGCCAATACATTGTGACGTCACAAGGGCATCTCGATCACGTCGATTTGATATAATATTGTCAGCCGCATCGAAAAGGCCTTGGATCAATTCCCGACCTGTAATTGCGCTGAAATCGCTTGATATCAGCGTATTTGTCAGGTTAATATGACGTCATATTGGATTCTTGGCTACTTCGAGCGTGCCTTGATCTGATAAACCACTTTCAGGTTTTTCGCTAATTTTATTTATTTTATTATTTATTTTATTTGTTAGCGGCAAAGCGAAAGTTGGCGATGAAGGTAACCTAAAGAAAAACAAATTCAACAGTAAAAAAAATACTTTAGCGTCTCTTATGTTGAAAAGTTTGCATGTTGACTTTATATTGGCGGCCAGGAAAGTGCCGGCCACCGATTGAAAATCATAGACGCAAAATTGGCAGATTGAAAGTACTGTGTGTTTTCTATACCGTGCCTTAAGTCTATGGTAGCTGTTGCTTACTATAGATAGCCCATTCAAAAAAATGAATGCATGTTGAAGGTTAAAGCATCATAGCTGACTAGATCGTAGCTGACTAAGATTCCAGCTTTAAGTAAGCCAGTAAGTTTTATGCAATTATTACACAATTGGTTCAGGCTTAAAGGTCAGCTGGCCAATTCGTTTTTCACGGAATTATGCAATTGCAAACTCTAATGCAAAGCATTTTAGTTAACGTTTTTCGTATAGGTTTTCCACGGGTATCAACAGGTACCTACGAAGTCACTGCCTAGACAGCCGCAGTGGTAGTCAGTCATTTGGAACGGTTCCGCTCCGTTTGATAACGTTCGAAAAGCGTTTCTCCCTACTCTAAGAGAAAAAAGAATTGCGATCATCTTATGATTTCTTGGCAGAAGAGAATCGAAACTGGTGCGAAAAAACTTCTAACAAAATGCCAAATTTGTTTCATCATGGTTTTACGGTAAACATTTTACAATAAAAACGTCGTGAATGCTCTTTTAAAGTAATAGTTCGGGTTGACAGGAACTGATGCTTTTTTACAAAATAATTAATTAATTAGATGATTACAAATTAATTACGGCAGTCATTGTTCAAATCAGCGCTTGTAATTGCAACAACAAGTACAGTAAGTCAATGAATTTGCTTTTTTTATTTTAGTCATTTTTATGTTGTTGCAGATAGTTGGGAGTATGACTATTACTATGGCTACGATCAACCGCCAGGTGGTAAGTATGACATTAATATAATCTTTATCAGTTTGATTTGATCTTATTTTTTGATCACAAAAACGATAAAATTATGATTTTTCCGTTTAATTTAGCCAAAAAATTGTTGATTAAGACAACTGAAAATAATTACTACTGAAAATATTACTTACCTTAACGCGTGTTGCAGCGGCTGGTTTGTCGTGCAGTGCAAGTAATTTTAATCTCACACCTTTTATAGATTAAGTTGAGTTTGTCACTTAGTTACTAAAAGTCAGCGGGCCATTATCTTCTGCATTTTCAGTAATCTATAGGTGTATGTCGCTATTAACTAATTCAAAACCAAAAAGTTGAATATCTCGGTTGTTGTCACCAGGAATATAGATAAAATCAAGCTTATGAGCTTAACTGGTGGGACAGAAAACTTATTGCCAACGTTTCGATAGGCTATGCTCAGGGCATATCCTACCTATCTTTGTCAAGGAATTGAGTGTTTGTCATTATTGATTGCCCTCAGAATAGAATCGGAAATTTTGCTGCATTTATTTTTTGACTGTTGGGTTGTAGATAAATTTTGGAATTGTTTTAATCATGGGTGTGCAATCTTTTTTAACAACGGGCCAAAAAGCACCATATTCTGCGGGTCGCGCTTTTAAATAGGATGACCAACTACTGATGTTGCCAGCTGTAAAAATAAAACTATGATGATATCAAAAACAGTACGGTAATACTAGTGCTGTTAGAAAAAAATTGCTTAGTTAAAAAGCGAAAATATAGCAATACGATTTAATCTTTTTGGAAACAATTCAGTGAGATACATGCAGCTGGCTTTTTTTCTGAACCTCTCTATTCAAATTTACTTTGAGAGGGGTGCTAGCAAGTTAGCAACCCTCAGTCCATTTTCCATTTTACCGTCTATCGAACAATGTAAAAAGAATCCTATTGATGCGCCTAATGTCTTTTTGTGGAGACAGCCCAAGAACTTCATGTTCGCATTCATTGTTGTAATTGCATCTTTAGTTTCCAAGTTGTCTTGGTCAGGAGACGGTGAAGGGGCCTTTCGGTCTTTGAGTCAAACTACCACCTTCATACCTGTCTACCATACACATTGGAGGCTTTACACTGTCCCTTTTTATTGCGGAACGTTAAGCGGAGAAGCTGTCAAGATCAATTTTTAAAGTCTTTGGTTTGCCCCGACCAAAAATCAAACGTGAGCCAACCTGTTTATTTGTCCGAAGCAGATGTTTCATCCTTTCGACCACTGATCGGTGTTACACATTTGTCACCTGTTTAGTTTCTAATTCTGTCTCATTCGTGGAGGAAACGACACAATAATATTTTATTCTGCTGCTAAACGACAAGCGGAGAAACTGCATATACAAATTTTTAAGTGTTTAATTTGACCTAACTTGGAATCGAAACCGTGCCCACCAATTTATTATTCGTAGACGACGTCCATCAAATAGCGAAGAAGAACACCCAGCGGTCGTAAGAAGCGGCCAATGGATAGTTAGGTGCCTATCACCAGTGCCCGGGTGTGGTAATGGGGGTTCATTTTTTTAATTGGTGTGAATTGGCCGCGTTAAGCTGAATCTATCTTGTCGAAATGCCAAGTCAGTATGAAGAAAATCACTCTGGTTTCATTTTTTCTCCTTAAGCTATTCTTTTCCCGTATTCATTGAGCTCAAAACGCTTTGTTTGTTCTTCTCATATTTTATCAAGCACTTCAAAAAGCATGAGAATGGTTCGCAGGCCAGACTCTATTCAAAAACCGCAACCCTTTGCGGGCTGCATGCGGCTAGCGGGCCGCAGTTTGCACACCCCTGATTGCCTTTCAGCAAAATTAAGAATTACCATTAGATTAAATTGAATGTAGAAGTTTGTTTGGCTTTCAAGATCAAGTTGTTAATTTACTTAGGTGGGCTTAAAATCCGTTAATCCGTTAATAGCGAAGCTAACTTTTTCATTAACTCGTTAATTCGTTTAAAAGTTTTTTATGTTCACGAACTAAATTAACTTCCATTAAGTTTTGTTAACTTCCGCTAAGGTTTTTATCGTTAATACAGGGTGTCCATAAAGTTCGTGTGCACTTTAAGTGCACTTTAAGTGCAAAGTGCACACGGACTTTATGGACACCCGTGTATTTTGCACCATTTATTCATCGTTCCGGCACAATTCAGTTTGCACTGTTAAGTGGTAACACTTGTTGCGTATTAGCACGAGTTTTATAGAAGAAAAAGCGAAGAAAGGAGCTCTGTTTTGTGGCAGATAATAAGCTGCAGCCTCATAGGTCTATTAATTATTGCTATTCGCAATTTCCAAAAATTTTCTGATCGAAGCTTTGTTAGTGCATTTGAAGCTATTTTTATCTTAAAATTATTAGATTAGACTGTAAAATGTAACTTCAAAACACAAGAAGGCCACCATAGCAATACATTTTTGCTTAGAACCAGTTCAACAATGTCATTACGTGTTCTCGAAGTGAGTGAATAAAAAGAAATGCAAGTTTCACTCAAAATATTAACGAATTAACGGACTTCATTGACCTCCGTCGATTAAAGCTGAAAATAACGAAATAACTTTAACGGAAGTACAAAGTTTGTTAACGTACTGGTGGTTAACGAAGCTAACGTTTTGCATTGACTTGCCCACCTATGTTAATGATCAATTTATAAGACAAGACAAATTTATTTCATCACTCACTAACAGCATGAAGTCGAAATTAAGTCGCTTTCGTTTAAGAAGGCAACGGGAAAGATGCAAAAGATTTTTCGGTCATCGAGTCAAGCACGACCTTTTACCCAGAGAGGCAATTTATATGCCAGTATCATGGTTGATTTTCATTCATTCGTCTAAGTAAGTTGCGCCATTTTGACGATTTCAAAAAAATGACGACCCGTTATCAACATGAACCTTTCATGTCGCCAAAGTAGAGATCTGCTGATGTCGTGAAAAGGAACATGTAAACTGCGTAAACAAAAAATCTTTGGTGCTAATACTTGTGCAAAGATGATAAAGAGTTTTTGTAGCAAGATTTGAATTTTTATGCGAGAATGCCCTAATATTTGCGGGAATGCAATTCTAAACCTTTACTTCCTGATACTTAATACACCGACGTAATTTATTTGTACGGTGAAAAGGAATGTGTAAATTGTTACAATAAAATGGATTGCTTTTATGTACAAGATATTTGAGTTACCGATGTAAACTTTCAAATTCAAAACCGGAAATGTCACTCACTGTATTTTAATGAGATTGATTTGGTTAAAAATTTCGAGTATATAATTGGAGATGGACAGTACCAAGTACAAAAGTACCACGGTACTTTTTTAGTACCGATATCGTTACCGACGGTACTTTTTCAAAAATGGTACTGAAGTACCGGTATCGCGGTACTTTTTTAAAAACGTATTCGGTTATTTCAGTTTTTTGTTATCACTTATCGATTGAAAATCAAACTATCATTTTTTTTGGATTGGAGCTAATAAATTTTTTACTCCGAAATATACCGTAACGGTTTACTCCTAAGTAAGATTCAAAGTGTGCTAGCCAACAATGAGTATGTAATTGCAACATCTCTGCATCCACAGTTCCGTATTATCCATGATGACAATCGAAGACGAAAATTATGAATTTCCTTTGTGTATTGAATGCTTTTTTTGAATGCAACAAACGGTCAAAGCCGAAGTAGTTAACTTGCTGCAAGAGTAGTTGGAAGCGCGAGATGCTTCTGATGAGACCAGCGATATGAACGAAAGTAAAATTCGGACAAACTTTTTGATTTTTTGTACAAAACAAGCAATTACACTTGCCCAGACTGTGCTACGAAGATTTTTGAAAGTTTCCTCGATCAAAAAAGCCTCAACGGCAAATTAGTTCATCTACTGTCTAACTTTAAAATTCTCTTTATTTGACACCAATATAACACAGCAACGACTTCCAGAGCAGCGGTCGAACGTCTGTTTTCTGCAGAAAACGACAAATTAACCCTATTTTACACGGGGTATTTTAATCAACGGTATTTTACGCGGGGGAGACAAAAATGCCCCTCTACCTAACTCCTAAATTAAAAGTCATGGAAACGCCAAATTTGGTACGCGAGAGAGTTCACCAAGATTTTTTAGAAAAACTGGTTATGAGTTTACGATATTATCATAGTGACGTTACGCCCATATTTTCGAAAAATGACATCATTTTTGCGATAACGTCGCAGGCGGTTTAAACTTAGTACATCAGTTTGTTTTTCGATACTGAATCATAAAATGCCCAAGTAAAGTTGGTTACATCACAAAAACGTCTTATAACTTTATTCAAGTTAAATATTGCTCGAAAAATATTCAGATTTCGAAAGTGACTTTGGTACACCTTAAAATTAAAAATCTTTCCGTTACCTAAGCAACTTGAAATTTTTAGGAGTTATTTGTAATGAAATATAAAAAAAACGAGAGTGGGCAAAAATGCCCCTTTCAAAACAGGTTTAAAATCCTGCAGAATTGTGTTGAGTGACAAGTTGACGATCATTTTAAGATGCTTATTTTTCTCAAAGTAAATTGTTGCTCTCGTAATGTTGGTTTATCGTGTTTTTTTTTTCACTTAAAATTTCAAAATTTTTAAAACAAACGTTTTTAAAACAATTTTTAAAACAATCGATGATTTCAAGAAAATTAAGTTGAATCTTTAAAAAGTACCCAACCAAGTACGAGTACCGGTACCAAGGTACTTTTTTAAAATAATACCGCTACCAACCACAATTTTTTAAGCAAAAACCGGTACCGCCGTTCTTTTAGAAAGTACCGTGTCCACCTTTGTATATCATAGTAAGATACAAGAATAACATGGAATTTTTATTTCAGAAAATGGGCTAGCTTCAGTGAATGAATTTTTTTACACCTGTGCTGTTAATAATGATGTTTTGTCAATTATTAAAAATCAACTGATTTTTTTGTGACCTAATCTTGAAATTATTGTTATTTTTGTGTTGTGTTTTTTTTACTTTAAAATTTACTCGATAAAAAACACATTAGGGATATGGCCTTTTTATAAACTTATTCACTAAATTTCACCAGTTTGGCTGGTACCTATACAATTTACAGAGGTGGGCAGCGCAAGTCATAAAAGTTGCACCGCTAGCGCACGCGCACCTACTCTGAAAATCTTGCGCCGCAAACGTTTCCACCAGCCCAAAACAATAATTGCGCCGCAAGCGCAACCGCAAGTGCGACGTATTCACTATTCAAAAATCACTAGGTTACGGTACGAAACCAATACTTAAAACAAATATGTACGCTACCACATTAGTAAACAAAAAGTTATTGATTTCCTTTAAAAAATACAAGCATTTGAAAATGCGTATCGCTTAACCTCTTTGGGCGAAGAACACCTTTATATCTAACCACAAAAATACTCTCAACACCCACACTTAAAGGAACCGTGGTGTTAAAAAACTCCACCAATAAAGCCATCATGTGGTGGTAAGTGAACGACTTGTTTTTTTCTAGTGGCTCGTCAAGAAAATCGTTTACAAGCTTCGATACATATTTTGTGCTACAGGAGCAATTAGCATCACTCTCTAACGAATGGAGCACGCTAAAAAAGTCATTCTGTTTTTTGTTAAAAGAAATCGAACGGTCTAAGTATTACTTATAAGAGCTATACCAATGTTGTTACTCCTGTTTGCAATATCTTTCAAGTTTTCCAGGACAAGCAAAATAATTGTAATTAACAGTTTTTGAGGTTTCTTGTTTTTGAATTATGTTAAAAAAGTCGGACTGTTGCGAGTAACGCGTTTAATGTACAAAGTAAGTTTAAAATTTTTTAGAAACAAGCAACGTATTTCTAAAAAGGCAATTACAAAAATAATTTTTCGTTGTTAGATTTTGATTTTACTGCCATTTTTTAACTACTCAAGTGGATTTTTTTTAATCGGCGAACAGTATTTCATACAGAAACATTTCAGCGAAAGAAGACCCTTGCTGTAAATCCAATAAAAGTATAGCAAGCAGTAGACGAATGGAATTTCCCATAACGAGGCTTTTATGAACCTACCTCGTCATAGGCGTAGCCAAGGAAGAGGAAGAGGGGCAAGAGGCCCGCCCCCCCTCTCCCAATCGAAATGCCACCAATGATAATAGTAACAGTATCAAAGCCTTATGTTTTTTCAGTTTCAGTTTCTTTAAGCATTTTCGCGTACAACAGTATACGTGTACAACAGAATAACATTAATATTGAGGACCAGGTGGCCTGGGCCCCCACAAATCAAATTTTTGGATCCAATTAAGTGTATAACCCGGGAGAAATTCTGGGTTTTTGTCCTAAAATTTCCACCTCAGGTCCTTATCTAATCACTTTGTGAACTTAATGCAATAGCATCACTACTCAGTAACCATTTATTGCCCCAATTTCATACAACAATTTATTTCCACCTTGCCAGTTTTTGAGCAACAAAACACTTTTGACAAAAAAAATTAGCTAGGAAAAATCCTTGTTGAACAAATGATTGAATTTGAATTTTGAACAAATCGTACTTGTACTCCTAAAACTGGCTATTTTCATGACAAAAAAATCTTCAAAGCAAGTACTCGAATGATTGTTTACTGCTAAAAATATTGAAAGAGGCAATGTACCTTGCTTCTCCCACGTTGGCCAAGTCACTTACAAAATTTAACTTCCAAATTGAAGATTTTAAACGTGCTTTGGACTTGATCTGTTTGTGAAAGGAAGATTCACCATTTTGGTTTTTTCAATTGGCTTCCAAATCTTAAAAATTTAGTTATTTCAAATGGCTCTAAAAACGTGCGAAAACGGTGGTAAAATAGCTATTTTTTTCCAAAAAAAATTTAAAAAATCGCCCGGCGGCGGCCCCCAGACCATGTCTTTTATACGTTTGGATTAAACTAGTTTGCTTACCAGGTCTCCCAATTTAGGCAATTTTGAAAATCTTTTTAACTTCAGATTCAAAACCTTTCTCTTAAGCAAAATCCAGATTACATGCCAACCCAGTCCCCGACTTCTCATATCCTCCATTCTACGGTATCTTTGTCCCATAAAAAATCCCTCTTTTTTAAAAATTTTGGTGACATCATGGTGAGTGATTTGCGGTTTGGCCTCCCCCCTAACAAAAATTCCGGCTACACCTATGTATGTTGTCAATGCTTTTTCTTAACTTTAATCACATTTAATAGAAAACCAATCAGTTATAATCGTATTTGATTTACGCTTGCGCGATTGTGTTCGAAATTGCTAAAATACTTGCAGCGTCAGCGCCAGCGCAACCGCTTAAAAATAATTGCGGAGAAAGCGCTATCGCTAGTAAAATAGCTGCGCAGCAATTATTGCATCGCAAGTGCCCACCTCTGACAATTTAATCTTGTTAGATCAGCTGTTCCTAGGAACTTGAATCAATACTTGTATTAGGTTTGTAAAAGTCCTTGAAAGTAATTTTCTTTGCCTGAAAATCTTTATTATCCTCAATGACAAATTGGCCTTTTCCCTGCCATTACTACTATTCAGTGAAAAGACAAACTCGTCGGATTTGTGATTTCACGCAAAACATGTGCGCCTTCCACTTATCTTCCCTTGAAGCTACTGTTATCCTTTTAAGTGCGAATTGATATAGCACTATTGCTGTTACAGTGCGAAATTAAATTTGCCTCTTGGCTCAATTTTCTTGTCTCATTTTTTAACAGTCTCAGAATGTCGGCGAAAATTTTGCGTTTGAGATAAAAAAAAAGTAGTTCTTGGCGGGATAAATATTGTATGCACATTGCAGAACTAGTTTTGGTTTTCCTAATGTCGTCTAAGTAAAGTGTGCACACAATCATAACAGCAAACAAAAGGCAGCTTGATTAGAATGAAACAAGCAACTGCCAAATTAGAACACCAGACTGTGTATTTGCTCAAATTTTCAAAAAGTATGGCTTCGCATTTTGCACAGAAAAAGCGATTGGCTTGGACAACAATAAACGTTTTATGCACTGATTGGGATAAAACCTTTAAGCCTGGTCTACAGTGTACGTAAAATAGTGAGCGTATCCTTTTCATGTTTTACAAGTTATTGAGTGAGGGTTGAGCTCAGAAGTTTACCTGGCATTAATTTGCAGTAAGATAAAGTTAATTCGAGTCGCTGCAGGTCGTGTTAATTCGAGTTACTGAAGTTAAAATTACGCTTCGAAAGATTTTGCACGTTTATTAGCTCTAGAGAAAAATATTTTGATTGGCTAAATATATAAAGACACAGTTCTGTATGGGCGGTGACAACTTATAATTTGAAGATTTCAGTTGTTACTACCGAAGTATTCTAATAAAAAATCTACTGGAGCGATATTAAAAAAAACTTATGGTCCAAGTAGCTACTTGTGTTTGTACAAAAGCAGGTTAGTGACTTTGATTATTCTGCCAACAAACCTTTAAATTTTATTTGTGCAGTATTTTTGATAAAACAAACCAGAAATTTTACTTATTTATTTTTGACAAAATTGTCGCTCCCCGCACCTTCGCATAAATGTTTTTAAAACAGTTTTAAACGACTTCGAAATCTGCACCACTGCAAAAGCTTGGCGCAGAAGTGAAGTGCAAGGACGGGATATTTTTTGTTTAAAACTTGGTTGACAGGCTAGAGAGGCAATCGCCTTCATCCGCTCCTTCATCCAGATTAAGCTAACAATTTGCGTGTTTAAACTTTGATATAATCTTTATTTTTAGTGAATTTTTAGAATTCCCCAGCAGCTGAATTATATTGCATTTAAAAAATAGTGCATTTATTTTCTACGCCATTTAATCCTATTTTACAAGGTGGGGGCAGTTTCACCCTCCACTTGTTTTTTTTTTGGGATAAATTTAGAAAACAGTTTTTTACTTCGAACCAATCTGACTTTAAGTCAAATTTCATCACAATTAACCCCTGAGAATAACGGCCAGTTGATCCAGCGGTAACGCGTTGGTCTCTGGAGCGGGAGGTCTGAGGTTCAAATCTCAGGTCGGTAAAATTGGACACAGTGTTGCCAACAGCTCGCTACTGCTACGACATATCTTTGAAAGAAGTTGTTTTGCCCCGGCGGAATGACTCGTAGATGGGCCCCGCAACTCTCCACACGCTTCAGCGTATTACACCGAGTATAATCAAAGATTTAATTTATAAGCACTGAAAATTTGAAGTTGCAAAGATGAGGAGAAGTTCCCGATTTTGATGTTTCCTGAAGTCACTTTCCCAGATCAGAGCATGTTTTTGGTCTATATTTGACTTAAATGACATCCCAAAACGTTTTTGTGGCGTAACTAATTTGACTCAGACATTTTGTGATTCCTTTCAAAAACAAACCTACGTATGTACATAATTTGAACCGTCTATGGCATCATTACAAAAATAACGTCATTTTTTGAAAATATGACTCTGACGTCACTATAATGACGTCATTAACTAAAAAATAACTTTTCTAAAAAATTTTTGTGAAAAGCAACCCGTTTGCCAAATTCGGTGTTCCCAGGACTTTGAGTTTAAGAGTTAGATGGGTGGAGCATTCTTGTCCCCTCCCTCTCCATGTAAAATGCGTTTGCCAAACAGCTCATGTAAAATAGCGCTAAAAAATTCAGACTCTGGAAGTGGGCCAAAATAAACAGTAGTTTAAAGTGGATAGAATTTCGAGTCACTGAGATAGTTTGCATTTTTTAGCAGAAACTACGTAGCAGAAAAATGACTTGTTCACTGTCTTCCCAGTTTTCAAAGTGCTCGATGGACATTGACCAGAGCCAGTTAAAGGTGCTGGAAGTTCAGTTAACAATTAAAATTAAGAAACCCCACTACAGACTGTTTCCCTCTAATGGGTTCGTCAGGCCGGGTGGAAACTAAACGAAAAACAGTAAAACCTTTTAGTTGAAAAACAAAATTGCTGAATTCTCAAAAAGTATTGTACAAATATGAAGCAGATCATTTTTTTATTTTTTGATTAAATTTGCCGCTCTTCGCGGGCCACAAAATTTTGGCTTGCGGGCCGTAGTCTACACTCCCCTGGTTCAGAAGATAAAAAAAACTAATAATCGGCGGATTAAGAGTGAATTCACATCGGTGCATATGCAACTCACAGTGAACGAAGCAAAGGCCCAGCAGTCAGAAAAATTTGCCAAAACATCTCAAGACTTACTTGTTTACTTGTTGGAGCAAAAACTTCTCTTTATTTTATAAACTTTTAAAATGAAAAACGTTCATTTTTGTTTAAGGTAAACTAGAGATCAAAACAAAATGGTAACCAGTTGATTTCCTAATGTGAAATGTTGCAATAACGATTTTCTTTATTGTATAGTTTGCAATGTCGACGACCTTCCAACGTACACCAATGCCCAGTTGCAGGAGAATTCAAGTCCAGGGTTAGATCAATACCAACGAGGTGAACAAGTTGCTTATGTGTGCAACGATGGTTTTTCCTTACGTCGATCAATTGATACTCTGGAGTGTACTTGCGTGGTCTATACTGTTGGCACTGCTTCATGGTATTGCGAAATACCTTCAGAATCAATAACTCCTTGTATACCATGTAAGCAATTTAAATAAGTCTGCTGTATTTTCTACGATAGTGCTGTTTTGCTAATATTTGCACTACCAGTTCCACAACACGCTTCCGCCAGTGCAAAGATTGCAATAAGAACTACAAATGAAAATTGAACCTGGAATCCAGCGGTAGATCTAGACATTACGATTAAAAGAAAATGTCAAAAAAAAAATTCACAAACGGTTTCTTCTATGTAGCTTGCACTGTGAATGACTTTTCCGTATTCTTCAATGACGAGTTGTTAGCAAGGATGACAGTACGGTACGGTACGCTTAGAATTTGCGTACTACGTACCTCGCACCTTGAACCGAACCGTACCGTACTTCAGTTTAATTTTTAAAGCGCACTGTACCAACGTACCGTACCCGTACCTAGGGATGGGCATTTCAGAATACCGAATCCAGAAGGATCCGAATCCCAAACTATTTGGAATCAAATCAAATCTTTCATTATACTAGCTGTATTACGCCGAAGCGTGTACCTAGTTGTCGGGGCCTATCTCCGCGTCAATGCGCCCGGGCAACACAGCTCCTTTCGAAGAAAGGACAACACAGCTCCTTTCGCAACGGTGGCGAGCCGTTGGCAACACCGTGTCTGATTTGACCGGCCTGAGATTTGAACCTCAGACCTACCGCTCCAGAGACGAACGCGTTACCGCTCGACCAACTGGCTGGTAACTATCCGGAAAGCAAATTGAAATATAAATCGGATGATTGGACCGGTTTTAAATCAATGCAACTACATTGGTAAAAATTGTTTGCAGTTAATTCTCACATAAAAGTGTAGTGAGTCATTTGCTCTGTAATTGGGACTTCGCGCGAGCGCTAGGGTTGCCCAAATTTAGGTCATGTTCAAAAACTTATGTTTAAACACCTTAATCCCGTTTGTTTGAACCTAAAACTCAGTTTGCAAAAAGATTTTTTCAAATCGGAGGTCATTTAGACCCAGCTCATTGGACCTAAAGTTTTGACCCCGAAATGCACTATAATTAGGGAATTTTCCCAAGTATAAAATACATATTTTTGGTTTTTAATGGTTCTGAAATGGTTTGTAGGGACGCTTTACAGTTTATATGAATATGTTTGCCATTTTGGGTGAGACATCATTATCGATGACGTCATCACGAATTGGGGGGAATTTCCTAATCCAAGATTTCATTTAAAAAAAAAATTTTTAGTGCTTTTGTCGTGTATTTTTTTATACTTTGGAGCTGAAATGAACACATTTGTCACTGTAGCTGTGATGACCTGCATTGTCACTTTTTTTTGGAAGATCACATTTTTTTGAAAAAAGCAACAAACAATATTGATATAATTCGACATAATTTAGGTTATAATGAAGCACATTAATTCTTGCATATAAAACAACCCCTTGTTGAATACAAATAAAACAAGGTTTAAAGACTTGGAAAGTGCTGCTTTTGAAAATTCTGGAAATTGTTTTCTGTGATCTTCAACAGCTTGCAAAATTCTCTTACGTTGTTGAGGGTCGTCAGTTAGAATCGCAGCATAGTCTGTATTTAATTTAACCCCTCTTTCTGCAGCATCATTCACAACTTCAACAGAGTTCACAAAAGGTTTCATTTCTTGGTAAGAAGTAGACATATCCCATTCAGTCACATGCTTTCGAAGCCAATCATGCTTCAAACCCAATGCTTCAAATATGAACCAAGATTCTGGTCCAATCAAGTCAATTATATGCGTGTTTTGATCAACCGGTTGTCGCAACACTGGTATTCCTCGTCGGAATTCGTCAGGTCTGGGCATCAAGAGAAGACGATCTGCCATTTGTTGCCTACTTTCTTTTGATATTGCAATATTTTGGCTGCACAAAGAAAATATAACGTTTTCTTCAGTCAGGTACCAATTGCATTTGTGAAGTTTTTTGGAAAGCTGCAGTGCTCACGCTAGCGTCATATGGTTTATATTCCAGCATGCTCTGTAGAAAGTTGAGGTCGTTTATTGCTGCATCGGCACCAATGTTACATTTAAGCCATGCTGGGATATAAAACAGTACAAGAAAAGTGACTAACCGGTGAAGTTTAGAAACGGTTTCGTCATCGTAGTCCATTTGATCTGCCCACACGTAGATCTTCAGACTATAAAGTACCTGGCTCATCCAACAGGCTGAGTGTGTTGCTCCTGGGCGATGATGAGACACATCTTCGCGATGAACATATCCGATGATCGCTAATGTTAGCTCAGCACATTCTTTGTAATCATTTCGCAAGCTGGAGTTTTTTCTGCCCTTTTCGTGTTCTAGCAAAGATGTGATTTCATCACCGACTTCATTCGCTTTTTTTTGCAACCATTCATCTGAAAAGTTTAAGGTCTTAAATGATTTTGTTTTGTCGATGTTGCCCCATTTTCTTTTGAATTCATTAAAAATTGGATTTTCAGGCCCCGTTGTTTCTTTTCCAAATATTGACTTCCAAACAGCTCGTATTACAAGTTCATAGATATGATGTCGACAAGCATGATAGAACACTTTTCGACCAAGTTGTTCTTCAAGCAATTTTGCTGCACCATTCTTCCAACCGCTATTACTTGATGTAGTGTCAAAGACCAGGGCCTTGACGTTATTGGTAATTGGCCACATTAGAAGCATATCATAAGAAGCATCTGCTTGTGCTCTCCCTGTAGAACTTTCTAACTTTGTAATGTCAAGAAGTGTGCCATTTTCAAAATTAGAAACACCGCCACCCGATGCTATTATAGATAGAGCTTCATACTTTGACCCCAATCGATCTGTTGTTAATTTTCCATCCCAATGTAATGCAATGTTTCGAGGTGCATTTTACTTCATTTTTTGACAATACTTCTTGTGAAATTTTAAATCTAGATGCAATTCTTGACCTCCTTGAGGTGGAACATGATAGGCAAAAATCATTAACGTCTCCATTACATGCCTTAATGAATGAAGAAATTAGCATGGTTACCGAATTGTCAGAAATTTTAAGTCGACCTAGAGCAGCTGCGATTTCACGGTTGTCCATTATATTACGAGGGGGCGGTGAGGATTTCACGGGCAGGAGCAGCACTTTGGTTATCTTTGTCTTCAAACTCTGTACAAGATGAAGATGCACTATTGCTGCGTTGTGCCATAGACACGGATTCGTCTTCAGATAGTTCTACAGAGCTTACTTCCATTTTATCAAAGGTGTAGAGAGCGGCAGTATTCCGCTGTTGGCGTATTTGTTGCTGTAGCAGTTGTCCATGCAGCACTTTATCTTTGTCAATCATTGATGATACCCTATCATGTTTCTGGTCTTCATAAAAGGCGATGTCTTTCTTTTTCTTTTCTTCCGTTAAGAATCTGCTTTTTTCAATTACTTCAACAGCATCTGGTGAAGCGATATCCCACAGTTTATTTAGTTTTTCAGTAAAGAATTTCCGTTACCCACCAGCGTCACTTGGGCGCTTTCGATTTTTCTTCAGCTTTATCCATTCATTCCATGACTTCGACAATTTTTCTTCAGCATATTATTTACCAATCGTTTTGATTCCAGCCATCAGCCAGAATAAGAGCACTTGATCTACCGCATGAGCAATACATTCTTTTACAGGATAAGAAGCAGGAGATAATTCTTGAAGATACAAAACATACTGAAATATCTGACAAAGTGTTGGAAGTTTTGTTCCACCAATAGAAGTTTTGGAATTGCCAATTGGAAAGAAATCACTTGAAGATCTTGTTCGTAAGGGGTTGATTTTTTGCCTTTTTGAAGCAGTACGAGTATCAATTGCAAAAACAGTGCAGTTTTGTAGGTACACTTCAATAGACACTGAAAACCTAAATCTGAAAAATATTTTTGTCAGTTTTATGTCGTAATAATCAAGTTCACATGTCGCGTTAAGCTAAGTGATTTGAAAACCCAGATTTAAGATAAGAAATACCTTCGGCTAAACTTTTAAGCAAGATATGATCTGTGCGACTAATGTTTCCAAAGATTCGGAATTTGACTCAGGTATTCTGGAAACGCTAGCTATAGGCAACAAGAAACACGCTTTATCCAAGAGAAATAATATGAAAAAATACAAAGTACCAATACTAAAAAAATTATCGAAAATTCCAGAGAAATCTTCACAAACAACTTCGGCACTAAGCCTTTTACAACTACAGTGGTAGCAATTAACCCATTTGGCTAATCATAATCAAAACTCTTACCAGTATTTCACGAAGATGGACACACCAACAGTGAGCACAGATTGACAACAATAATCCACATACTCTTTTGAACTCAATTTAAAATATCAGATACACAATCTATGCCACAGTTGCCACACAGGCTCATTAACAATTAAGCATAAAATGAATACAGTTAACTAGCAATAACAATCCTTTCATCTAATAATAATACAGTCATAATAATAATAATAAAGACCAACTCACCCTGTACATACTTTCCTGGTGATGACGTCATAATAATACGTCATACATTCCACTTACCTCTAGAAAATGCCAGAACTTTTAACTCATTCCAGAACAATCTTAATTCATGACGTTACCAATAGTCACCTTATACCTTACCATGATAAGTTTTCAAGTTTGCCATACCCATTAACTAAAATATTGAAAACTTTTGAGTCGGATGAATGCAAGCTTTTATCGATTGAAGCTATTTCATTTTTACCAAGATAGGACTAATGCACCCCATTGAAACACAGGCTACATTATTTGGGACGGCATGTACCACACCCCAAAGGGTGCAGCCAGGGCTAGTGTTACCATTGAAAATGTGTAAATAATGTCATGATAATAATGACATCACAACTGCAGTGACAAATGTGTTCATTTCAGCTCCAAAGTATAAAAAAATACACGACAAAAGCACTAAAAATTTTTTTTAAATGAAATCTTGGATTAGGAAATTCCCCCCAAATTCGTGATGACGTCATCGATAATGATGTCTCACCCAAAATGGCAAACATATTCATATAAACTGTAAAGCGTCCCTACAAACCATTTCAGAACCATTAAAAACCAAAAATATGTATTTTATACTTGGGAAAATTCCCTAATTATGGTGCATTTCGGGGTCAAAACTTTAGGTCCAATGAGCTGGGTCTAAATGACCTCCGATTTGAAAAAATCTTTTTGCAAACTGAGTTTTAGGTTCAAACAAACGGGATTAAGGTGTTTAAACATAAGTTTTTGAACATGACCTAAATTTGGACAACCCTAGCGAGCGCGTAATACTTTTTTGTTTTTGTTTGCAAATTTTGGCAGATGAGGATTGATTTGCTTATAACTAGCACACGGTAAAACCCAGAAAGATGAAATTTAGACTCAAAACGTAAGAAATAATCAAAGCGTCATGTGTGCCAATTTTGGGAATCCTAGGTCACGTAATCGTAAACTGAGAGACAAAACACATAAAAAAACGGCGATTTTAAGTTTGAAAATTTTTGAATTCGCCTATTACTCAAAAACCATTTGACATGCTAAGCTGAAATTTAAACACAATGTGGGTGCCCTAAATCGTTTACACAAACCGCATTTGGGGGCGCCCGGTCACGTGACCAAAACTTTACAGGCTGAAAATGGGCAGAAAGTGGACGATTTTGAACCGAAATATCTTGGTAATTACCGATATTGATGAAAAATGGTGTTAATTTTTGAGCACACTATCAACCACCTTTCTTTTGATTATGTTCGTTTACCCCAACTTGAATACTATTTTCTTGTTTTGCATTTTTTTTCTTACTTTTTTTCTTTTTCTTTTGCCGCTATTTACCTTCAAACCGCTGAACGCACTGCATTCAAAGTTTGAGCGATTGAAGATATCATGGAGACCTTTTGCGCGAGAGAAATCGGGGGTGCAAAGTTGTGGGAATTTCACTCAATCGGGTCCTCCAAAATTATAAACTTTTGAACCGTTACAGCTAAATGCAGTAGTGGCCTTAAGAATGTGGAAAGTGTGCAAATGCACGGAGGCCCCTCCACTTGTGGGGGGCCCCCATTTGACCTATCGCGCGGCGAAAAAATTGGATTGTGAAAAACTATAGCAAATCATGACAAAAAGTTCATGCACTTGTTTTAAGTGTCATTACATATATATACCTCAAGATGCGCTTGTTTCAAGTGTTATTACACATATCCCCCTAACAGATAATAAAAATTTACTAAAAAGGTCAACTTACTGCTCATTTTTTTTTACTTGCTACTGTTAGGCTACTCAGGTAGTCGTTTTTCCACTTGTTTTTTTTTCAACTTCTTTAAGCAACTGGCAGTAATAGGTTTTTGACTAACTTATGCAGTATATCATATGCTAAGCAGTAAAAAGCATTCATATATTATTGTTAAATACTTAAACATATTCTGCAATAACACTAGCATACTGAAAGCAATTGCTGAAAGTTTACGTTAACTTACTACAATTAATTGAGTTGATCTGCTAGATGAGAGGAATTTATGAACAAACATTTGATTTAAATAGGGCTGCAATAGCACTGGTTTTCTGGTCTTGTTATTTGTGAAATGCATTGTTGCGCTTAATTGCATGTGCAGATAAACTACTTGGTAAAGTGGTGTGTAAAGAAGAGGGCCCCATAAGCGTAGCCAGAGGGGGGCTCCCCTCCACCCCCAATTGAAATGCTACCAAGGATAAAAATGTCACAAAAATACTATTGTTTCTTCAGCTTGTTTTAGCATCTTTACGTACAACAGTACACACGTTCAACGGTAATTAACAATGATATTGATCTATGAGGCCAGTAACCCAATTTAATTTTTACCTACCAATTTAAATGGGCCCTCTACAAAAATATTTAAATGGTCCCCAATTTAAATGGGCCCCCTACAATAATATTGATCTAAGGGGCCCGGGACCCCTCAATTTAATTTTTGGCAACCAATTTAAATGGGCCCCCTACAATAACATTTAAATGGTCCCCCAACAATAATATTGATCCAGGTGGCCCGGGATCCCTCAATTTAATGTTTCCCAACCAATTTACACGTATAACCCGAGTGAAATTATGGGTTTTTATCTTAAAAGTTGCTAACTCAGGCCCTCGTGTTACCTTTTTATGAACGTAATGCAATAACCGGGGACGGATTTAACTTATGGCACAGTGTCAGGGGCCCCGCAAGTAGATAGTACTTTTTTTGTCTTTCCCTATATTTGGCAGGAAAATATTGCAAAAATCCCAATGTGCCAGGGGCCCAACTCAATGTAAATCCGGCCCGGGCAATAACATGGTTTGTAGGCGTAACTATCTACAGTGCATTTTTCAATAGCAATTCACCTCCACCTCGCCAGTTTTTATGCTACAAAACACTTTTGAAAAAAATTAGCTACAGTAAGGGGAATGCTCATTGAACAAATTTTTGAATTGATAGGGCCTGGACCCCATGGCCGTGTATGTACTCCTATAACTGGTTGTTTCCATGACAAAACTATAATCTCGAAGGAAAAAATGTTCGACTGGATTGTTACTTACTGCTGAAATATTGCAGGAGGCAATGCACTTTACTTCCCCCTGCCTGGGCCAAATCACTTACAATATTTAACCCCAAAATGCAAGATTTTAAACGTGTTTTGGATTTTAATTGCAAGCAAAAGGAGGACTGAACAACTTAATTTTTTGAATTGGCTTTCAAATGTTAAAAATCTTGTACTTTCAAATGGCTCTGAATACGTGCGAAATGTAATCTAATGTTATTAAAATAGCTTTTTTTTCCAAAAAATGAGAAAAATCGCCCAGCAGTGGGGGCGGAGCCCCCAGACCCCCGCTTGTGATACGTTTGAACTACAGTACACTTCTTTACTCAACACGTCTCCCAATCTAAACATTTTAACTATTGATTTTAAGCCCTCTCCCTTACACGAGTTCCTAGTTACGTGCCAAGACCAGGCCACTGCTTCTGACCTTCCGTTCTACGATATCTCTGCCACCACAAAACTTCCTCTTTCGAAGTTTCTGATGACGTAATTGCATGTGATTTGTGGTTTGGGCCCTCCTCAATCAAAACCCTGGCTATGCCTATGGAGGGCCCTCCATTTAATTTGCACAGGGGCCCCCCTTTCCTAAGGCCACCACTGGCTAAATGGATCAAATTTTCGAAATGGGTAGATAATAAAAATAAACTAAACGTAACAAAAATTGGGAGTCCCACGATGGGGGCTTCCCCCCCCGAATAGGGCCCTCCAAAATTCAAGCTTTTCAACCTTTTTTGCTAGACACATGAAATTTTTAAGGTAATTAAATATAAAGGAAAAACAAAATTTGACAAATTTGGGGGTATCAAAATGGGGGTACATCCAAATGGGGCCACTAAAATTCAAACTTTTTACCAATTCATGCTAGACATGAAATTTTTAGGGTAGGCAAATACGAAGAAAACTTTCCTCCAAACGGTGCCTTTCAAAAATCAAACTTTTTAACCTTTTACATAAAATGGTGGTCCACAAACTCTCAACTTCCCCATTTGAAGCTGCAACTTGCTTCAAAATACCTTTGCATTCCTGCAACATCAATTTCTTCCGAAAGGTGTTTCTCCAATTGCAGGCTTGACCGTGAGCAAATTAAGAACGCAACTAAGAGGTGAACATTTAGAAGCACTCAATGTCATGCACTGCAATAAAGAGCAGCTTTAATTAAGCAAATCGTTGAATAATTTTTTTTGGATATCGTGGTGGTTGACTGCTGTTCACTTTTTCAGCAAATTAAGTTAATTTAAACCAGAATAGGATTCGGTATTCTGGATTCGGTTTTAGTTATTTTGAATTATTCTGTAATAGCCAACTATTCTGAAATTCCCATTCCTACCCGTACCATTACAAAAACAGGCGTACTGTACCAACGTACCATACTTCTTAGCAAAAATTGAGACGTACCGTACTTACATACTGTACCGTACTGCCATCCTTGCTTTTAACTACTGGCACGTTTAACTGACTTTTAAAATCACCAGCTTATAAATCAGCGATGTCAATTCACACATTAAGCGCCGGCTTCAGCTGTTTTTTGCCTCTGCATACAAAAAGCGGGCGCAATGTGCGAAAAGTCTGGGATTTTTAATCCACGGCGTATTCAGCTAAAGTGTCGCAGTTGATTCCGTTCACATTTTTCTTCAATATATGACATGCCACAATAGTCCTAGCATCTACAAGCAACAGTTATGACATCACAATTAGCCATACTTGTGACTGTGACTTGTGACATCATAATTCAATCGTAACGACAAATTAAGAAGCTATAATAATTACTTGGGAATAGCCTAGAGTCCTAGACTATGTGCACGCGCGGCACGGTCGCACGAATCTTCATTGACGGCCGCACGTTTCACAAAATATTCAGTTGGCAAATTCAAACAGCGTACCAACGTACCGTACCCGTACCATTACAAAAAAGGCGTACCGTACCCGTACTATTACAAAAAAAAAGCGTAACGTACAACGTACCATATCCGTACCAATACAAATAACGCGTACCGTACAGCGTACCATACCTGTACCAATACAAAGAAAGCGTACCGTACCAGCGTACCGTACTTCTGAGCAAAAATTGAGGCGTACCGTACCGTACTGCCATCCTTGGTTGTAAGAGGTCCGAGCTTGGGGTTCACTTTTCTCAACCTTTAGTACAGCTGCCGGAATACCATCAACCCAGCTTATAACGTTTGAAAATGTTTGGATATTTATTAAACTTGTGCATTAAAACTGTTAGGGTGTTTAACTGCTTTAGCCAAGTTTGCATTAGAAATGAAATCAATCAACTTGATTAATAAAGCTCTATAGTTGTAAAGACCTTTTTACCGAATACTATAGTTCTCTGAATGTATTTGTAAAAGTAAATTTTAGTTCATGCAGTAGCTCGTAATATCAGTTCATATGAATTTGCGTAGTTTGTGGCAATCCAGAAAATGTAATTCATTATTTTTGTTGTAGAATTGTCTTATAAGTATCCCATTGTTAGCACACATTTTTCATTGCCGTGGATAGTTTTACATCATAAAGAACGGATATTCATCATTACCATCAATTCAGTGTTGATCCGGGCTCCATTCCGTTGATGGAATTGGCCGGATTTCGTTTGGTCATTGACTTAATTCACCGCACCTCGTATTTTGTTCTTTCATGCTTTCTTTTCACCAATCCATTTTATCCTGTAGTTGTTTTTTTCCACGTTCATTTTGGTCGTCCTTTTCCCTTACGACCTCGTACTTAAAATTTTGAAGCATTGTTTTCTGTTGGATGCTGCACTCGATCCCTGATCCTATGATTTGATCTATCCCATGATCCTTTTTTTTTGCCAAGTAAAGTATTTATTGATTTGCTAGTGTCCATAGATAAATAATGTGGCGAATAAACTGAACTGAACTATATGTTTTTGCATCGCCTATTTTAACCTTGGGGCTTCTTGGTCCTGTGCTACCGCCGCTTGTAAACCCAGTAAGCAACTCGCAGCAATTATCTGTTTTGTCGGACCGAGAGGATAAATACGTCGTTTATTTACGACAAGCATGATTTCATGATTTGGGTTTTAGCTTTTCCATGATATGTTGTTGTCTCTTGTTGTCTCCTTGGACAAGACGGTTATCTCTGCGTGATGGCTTTAGGCAGGCAATAAATTCAATGGGCAAGAATTCGAAAAAATTCACAGGAGAATTAGATCAACGAAAACTACAAAATGTGAATTGCTTTTTTGATGCAATTAGTCATTAACCGTGTTTCTTATTTTACCCGAAGCTCTTTTGAAGCGTATATATGTTTGCTTCAAAAAACTTAGCACCAGCACAATGACTCGTAGTAATTTCTTATTTGAAGCGTTATTACATTACGTTCAGGATTTGCGGAATTTGCAATGACAGAGGTGAATTTGAACCAATCCGGATCTTTCAAGTTTCAAAATATTACGGAAATGACTCTTTCAACGGAAAATTTTAAGTTAAAGAGACATAAACGAAAACAAGCAATATTCAGCTGCACATTTTTCATTTGTTTTTTTTAACTCTATTGAGTTACACGTGCTATTTGACCAACGCATTAAACACGGGGGGGAGGCAAAAATGTCCCGCATCTAACACTCAAACCAAAAGTCATAGATCACCAATTTTTTTAAAATTTGCTTTGAGTTGATGATGTCATCATTGTGAAGTCATGGCCATATTTTCAAAAAATAACGTCATTTAGCGATGACACCACCGCTGGTTCAAATTTGTTTATAGATTTTTTTGATTCGGAATCACAAAATGCATTAGTTAAAGTAATTACGTCACAAAAACGTTTTAGGACATCATTTAAGTTATAAATTTTAGTCAAAAAATGTGCCGGTCTTGGAAAGTGACTTCGGCAAATCTCAAAATTGAGAAACTTTCCGTAACCTAGGCAACTTCAACGTTTCAGGAATAATTGTGATGAAATTTTACTCCAAGTCAAGTTGATTTAAAACACAATTTTTTTGTTAAAGGGATTTATCGCGAAAAAACCAAGAAGGGGAAGGCAAAATGCCCGGGAAACTAGGATTAAGAGTCAGTAGTTGGGTTTTAGATAGGCTTTGGGCTAGATTTGGAATTAATTCAAGAGTAAGGACTTCAATAATATTTGGTTTTTCAGTCAGAGTTATTTAACAATTAGACTAAAGTTTCCGATAAAATTAAGCTTTTCGTAAAATTTTGTATGAAGACAAAAATGTAGCATTTGAAAATATTGCAGTTTTTAAACCTCTGTTTTCTTTAACAGCTGTCGGAACTAATAATAAATTAAATACACATTGATGTGCGGTATTGAGCTGCAAATCGTCTGACCCAAAACAAAAATTACTATTCCAGAAAATATTCAAACATTTTTGGCAGAAAAATTATACAAAAATAGCCAAATCACTGCATTGTGCTTTATGCCAACAGTTGATTACTATTTCTCCGAATAGTCAAAACGATAAGCAAAAAGTTTCTGAGAAAACTCGAAAAATTTCTGCTGACTAATGCTAGTGTATTTTCAATCAAATTGACTCTGAACCGTTAAATATTTTTGCACCCTTCAGCTTTTAGAGTGTTTTTTTTGTTAGAAAAATGCTTATTTTGTACGTGGTATTGCAATAAGTTTAGCTTCAGCCATGACGATAAAATTCAATAAATTTCAATATATCTACTACATTTCAGCTTTTTGTGAAAATGCCAACATTTTAGCTTTTTGTGAAAATGCGTTTGATAAAAAAAGCACGCAACTCCATAAAGTCTGGCATAAAACAAATTATTGTATTGAGCAAAAATTATTGCGTCGTGCCTTGGCTGGCATAAAACAAGACTAGGTATCATAATGTAGAATAATCCATATTGCGACATCACCATACCAATTGTTGCAACACATTAATTTAATTCTACTTGGCGAAACGTATGATCGTTTTGACAACAATTTCCAAAGGTGTACAACCTTTTTGCCTTTGCCGGCCGCTTTACGTTTAGTTCTTCTTAGAACGGTCGCCAAAAGTATTTCAATCAAAATTTTGCTGAAAGAGGTAAAATTTGCCTGCGGCACGTAGAATATGATCTAGAGGCGAAGTCTCCCGGCTGTAAGACGATTTTCGAGATTTTTTTGAAAAAATTGCCATTTTAACGCGGTTTGAAAGACATTTATTTTGCACGTTTTTGAATCATTTGAAAAAAGTAAAAGCTAAGATTAGGAATCCCTTTAACAGGGTTAAATTGCCCAATCTCTTCAGCCCCTCCACATTCTGGCAAGGTTTAAAGTTTATTTCAAAGCATTTTTACTGAAGCGAGCTTGAACGAAAAGTTAAAATATTTCGAAAAATGTCTTGTTTTCGGGCGTGATATGCAAATATGTACAACTCATGCACAGCACGGACGGGGATTCAGCCGCCAAAGTCCATGGGCTGGGGGGGCAAAATTTTTTTAATTTTTGTGGGAAATAGCCACTTTAAGGCTGTTTGAGTCACATTGTGCACATTTTTATAGCCACTTGAAACAACTTAATGGCTGAAATTTGAAAACCAGGAACAAAATTAAGTTTTCCAGCCACTTCAACTCCTCTTCTACTTACAGCTCAAGTCCAAAACTTGTTTAAACGTTTGTATTTTGGCATTAAATGTTGTGATTGTAAGTGACTTGGGTAAGGAGAGGGCTGAAGCCGGTTTAGTGCCCCTGGTTACGCCATTAAAAAGCCATGCATACTTGGGTTAAATTTTCTAGGTGATTTGGCTGAGTGGGATAAGAAGTTCATTCTTCTGAGGTCCTCCCCTTGAGTCCCTTGGTTACGCTGCTGGATGCTAACAGTAAATTTTATATTAACAACAACTGCGATCCATCGTTGTATCAGAACTCTGCTACATACTAACAAGTTCACACGCCTATTCAATCTTTACCAAAATTGTATAAAGTAATAAAGGTTTAACAACTTTTTTTACATCACTTTGTGATATTAACCTTCCATTGCTGTACAATGTACATTGTGTCAATTGATTTTGATTATAATATATTTTTCGTTTATTCAACTGTATTTTGCTTTAACGTGTGTCAGCGTGGCCGCCAACTTGTATATTTTGAAATACATAACGCAGCCGCACCATTTTCCATTGGCGGCAGCATGCGACCGTACGGCCCGCAAGTTGGGCACCGTTGATGGGTTAAACCGGGAATGCACAAATGACCCCACTTTTGCGCTTTTGCGATTGTTTAAAAAAAAGCTTTTGGGGGGATTTTTTCAGGCCCTGTGCCAGAGTAATGTGTTTGGGGGAGGGCACAAACATTTTTATGAGGAGCAGATTTTGTTCACTAAATAGACGGACTTTTTATTAAGAATAATAACTACGATACTGCTAGGCTACTTGAAGCTCGTTCTCTCTATCTATCTCGCTGTTTCATAGAAGAGCGTTTGTGGTGACCTGCTTTTCAACAAAACTTTAGTGGTACATTACTTTGCCGTAAAAAATACTAAATTACATTGTCATCAAATTTTTGTAAATGCTATTCGTGGGGGGAACAAGCAGTGATTTGGAAAGCAACAACCCCAAAATGCCCCTTGTGGCGCCGAGCCTGGATTTTTTAGACTGTTTTCGGATTTTTGAAATTGTGGTTAATCAAAAGGGACACATGTTTTATGTAAGAAGTGGGTAAGAATAAAATCTGCAACTGGTTTGTGCGGCTCAAAGTGAATTTTCTCACGTTTACAATTGACGCAAACTAAAATGAAACAATTTGTGATACAGCTTGAAAAACAGAGGAAAGGGAGGGTAATTTGTTTTTTTTTTATTTTATTTCCGAATATTTTGTCAAGGTAAATGCTATAAGTAAACGAGATATATCTTTTAAATCTTAAAGCTTTTCGCTTTCATCAAGCATGTTTCTTATTTCAAAAGCTCCTCAATTTTGCCCGCACAGCTAATTTGAACATAATTTTTGAAAATGAGCAACCTACCCTCTTACCAATATTTGATGAGAAACTTCTAATGTTTTAGAAACGCAACAGAAACTGACGCAGAACTGATTTTTTCAATATCCAAATTATCATCAAAAATCAGTGTATTATAAATAACTTTTTCTTTGTTTCGATTTAGTGTGATGGTACGTTGCAGCAATGTGATTGGTTATACAAAACCAAGTGACCATTGGACTGTAAATTTTTGAGAAAAAGGTAATGGCCTACTTGCCCTCCTGGTCACACTTTTCCCTACTGCCCTTAAGTTTGACCAAATAGCTACAATTTTCTAACCCATTCTTAGCGCTGACCAATAAACGTAATTTTCAATTAAGTTTAGAGTTGCTTTAGAGCAGAAAAATTGGATGGTTCAAATTGAAAAACTTTTAGCAAAAATGAAACCAAAACAGAAGCAAAGTTTTACTCGATTCTATGCTGTTGAATTACGAAAGTTATCATTAACTAATTTCCCACATCTCAAATTCTTCCCGAACAAAGTTTCTGAAATTGGCGATAAAATTGCAATACACTGTAAACTTTAAATTAATTGTTTTGTTTATTGTATAGCTTGTGCTGCGGGCGACCTTCCAACAGATTTTCACAACTCAATGGTAACCACCTCGGACAGTGGAGTTGAACCATATTTCGCCGGAAGTGCGGTATCCTATCAATGCGTTGCCAACTTTAGTCCTATTCCAAAAAATGCCCCACTGACTTGCACATGCACCGCAGACAAAGCTGGTGATGCTGTTCGTTGGATTTGCAAACCGGGATTTTCGAAACTATCAACAACCTGTCGGCCAAGTAAGTATGGTAGCGGATTAGCCATACCGGGATTTTTGGGAAACGTACCTGGCGATCGTGTTTTTATGGGTCCCTTGCACATTGCATAATGTATGTGTTTTGAAAATTACTACCGGTGCTTGACCCAAATGTCGGCAGCGTGGCCGAAAGCGTAAAGGTTTCGTTTCCACGACAACCCTGCTGATCGTATGATCTGAGTTCAACCCGCCCCTGCGCCCGCATTACAGAACGTGTTAGTGAGGCTCGTTAAAGTCATTTTCGCTCGTTAAAAGACGTAAACGAACAAAAAACTTCATAAAAAAAATGCCATTACCGAACTGTCTCGTCCAACAAGCGTTAAAACAGCTCGCTCGAATTTCTTAGCGAGATGCTACGCAACCTGCGTTAGGACGGAATAAAAACATTCATTGTGACGTCATATGACTACTACCAGAAAATTTATTCAACCGTATGCACTGTGATTGTTGAAAGAAAAAAATAATACGACAGGCCATGCGTTGATATTCCAAGCTTGCATAATCCTCGATTTGTAAAGATTAGTTAAGGAACGACAGCAATTTAATTGTACTTTGGATCAATGCAAAAAGAACAACTTTTTCTGGTAAACACGTATTTCAACAGTAACATTACGTTTTAACGTTTTTTATGCACTATTTTTTAGAACCAGTAAATTTTGCCGAATTTCTTGATTTTTTGCCGAATTTCAGCCTCATTTGTTCTTTCTAGTTTCTTAAATTTCGGGTGCATTCATGTCAATTTTAACGACCACGTTTATAAAACTGCTATCGCCGCCGATTTTTTCAAGTCAAAACATATGATTCGCTCTGTTATGAACGAATTTTTCTAAGTTTTAAACGTTTGAGATTTAAGATTTCGCATCGTATAATTTGCAAGAAAAACCTATTCTCGCATTTCTTTGCATTTTGAGTTGTGTTTATAAGCAATAGTGTTGCCGAACGTTTGATTTTCTATGTCACAATCGTAGTCGCGTAATTTTTTTCGTTAAGTCTAAGCTATATGACTGTATCTTTTGAGGTTATTATAAAATCTTTTGCTGCTTTGAGTTGAAAGTTTTTCTTGGAAACACTGCTTTCAAGAATAAAGTTTGTTGTTTATCTCGTATAGATATCAAAACGTAAAGTCAAATATATATCGTTCATAAGATTTCAAAAAATTTAGTGGCATACGACTAAATCTTTAAAGCGATTCGTAAAGGCTATCTCATGAAGTTCTCCTAGGACCCGATTAACTTGTTGAACTTTCAAAACGCCCAAGATTTTTTAACGTTTAAGATTACTTCAAGTACCAAGAAATTACAGATTTTGTTTGCTTTTTCCACGTGCGATTCACTGGTGAGCCATACGCTAAATTTACATATGAAAATCCACCTACGGTGGTTTGGCACTCAAATAAATCGGACATGAAATAATTACCTTTTAATTTAAGACTTGAAGTCGGGAGGTTACAAAGTTTGGTTCTCAGGCAAGCCTTACAAAGCTTTAGACTTTAACGAAACACCTGCGGTGATTCTCAGGCAAACCTTACAAAGCTTTAGACTTTAACCGCCATAGCTGGTTTAGTTATCAGACTAGCCTTACAATACTTCAGACTTTAACCGCCATAGCCGGTATAATTACCAGTCAAGCCTTACAAAACTTTAACGAATAGCTTGCGATGATTCTCAGCCAAGCCTTACTATACTTTAGACTTTAACCACCATAACCGGTTCAATTCACAGGCAAGCCCTACAAAACTTTAACGTATGACCTGCGGTGATTCTCAGTCAGGTCTTATGCACTTTAGACACCTGTGGTGTTCAGTCCTCAAGCAAGTCACTCTCAAGTCTTGACCAAGTTCGATTCTTAGGGTTAGAGCTAGAGTTAGGACAAGGGTTAGAGCTAGGGTTAGTGCTAGGGTTATGACAAGGGTTAGGGTTAGTGCTAGAGTTAGGGTTAGAGCTAGGGTTACTGCTAGGGTTAGAGTCAGGCGCGTAGCCGGGATTTGGAAAAGGGGGGGGGGCTATTTTGAAAGAGTGAGAAGTGTGCAAACGACCTTGACTCGAATTTTCATTGATCTTGAATCAATTTCAGACGGTTTGTCCGAAACTTGAGGCGAAATGTCTCGGAAAGCTCGGAAATTCAAAGGTTTTTTCCGCCCAAAATTAGGTGATCTCCATAAAAAAAAAAAAGGTCTTCGCCAAAATTCAGAGTGATTTTTTGGCCGAAATCCGAATTTTAAAGCTTTTTTCCGCCCAAAATTAGGTGATCTCCAAAAAAAAAAAAAAAGGTCTTCACCAAAATTGAGGCTGCTATTTCGTGCAATTTCGCAAATTCAGACATTTGAGGGGGGGCTGTTTTCGAATGGGGGGGGACTATTTTCCATTTTTCACAGAAAATCGGCCTCAAAAGCACAAAAAGCATGCGATTTTGCATACTTCACAAGCCAATGGGGGGGGGCTCGAGCCCCCCCCCCGCCCTCCCCCTGGCTACGCTACTAGTTAGAGTTAGAGCTAGGGTTAGTGCTAGGGTTAGGATTAGAGCTAGGGTTAAGACTAGGGCTAGAGCTAGGGCTAGGACTAGGGTTAGAGCTAGGGTTGGAGCTAGGGTTGGAGCTAGGGTTAGGACTACGGTTAGAGCTACGACTCTACGACCACCACAACACCACATTTAGATAACCCTGCAATTGGATAACCCCACACCAATAAGCGTAGCCAGGGGGGGGCGGGGGGCCCGCCCCCCCAATTGAAATGCTACCAATGATAAAAATGTCACAAAAAAAGACTATTGTTTCTTCAGTTTCAGTTTCTTTCAGCATCTTCGCGTATAACAGTAATTAACAATAATATTGATCCAGGGGGCCCGCTTCCCCCCCAATTTAATTTTTGTCAACCAATTTTATTGGGCCCCCTACAAAAAAATTTTAATGGCCCCCAACAATGATATTAATCTAGGGGGCCCGGGCCCCCTCCATTTAACTTTTACCAACCAATTTAAATGGGCCCCCAACAATAATAGTTAACTGACCCCCAATTTAAATGGGCCTCCAACAACAATATTGATCCAGGGGGTCCGGGTTCCCTCAATTTAATTTTTGCCATCTAATTTAAATAAACCCCCTACAATAATATTTAAATGGGCCACCAACAATAATATTGTTCTAGGGGGCCGGGCCTATTCAATTTATTTTTGCCGACCAATTTAAATGGGCGCCCTACAATAATATTTAAATGGTCCCCAATTTAAATGCCCCCCCCCAACAATAATATTAATCCGGGGACCCCTCAATTTAATGTTTGCCAACAAATTTAACGTGTAACCCGAGTGAAATTATGGGTTTTTATCCTAAAAGTTACTAACTGAGGCCCTCATCTAACCTTTTTATGAACGTAATGCAATAACCGGGGACGGATTTAACATATGGCACAGTGTCAGGGGCCCCGCGCTCATATGAGACTTTTTTTGGTCTTCACCTGTATTTGGTACGAAAATAGTGCAAAAATCCCAATGTGCCAGGGGCCCAACTCGATGTAAATCCGGCCGGGGCAATAACATGGTTTGTAGGCGTAACTATAAGCTGTGCATTTTTCAATAACAATTCACCTTCACCTCGCCAGTTTTTATGCAACAAAACACTTTTGAAAAAAATTAACTACAGTAAGGAGAATGCTCATTGAACAAATTTTTGAATTGATAGGGCCTGGACCCCATGGCCGTGTATGTACTCCTATAACTGGTTGTTTCCGTGGCAAAACTATAATCTCGAAGGAAAAAATGTTCGACTGGATTGTTACTTACTGCTAAAATATTGCAGGAGGCAATGCACTTTACTTCCCCCTACCTGGTCCAAATCACAAAATTTAACCCCAAAATGCAAGATTTTAAACGTGTTTTGGATTTTAATTGCAAGCAAAAGGAGGACTGAACAACTTAATTTTTTGAATTGGCTTTCAAATGTTAAAAATCTTGTACTTTCAAATGGCTCTGAATACGTGCGAAATGTGATCCACTGGTATTAAAATAGCTTTTTTTTTCCAAAAAATTAGAAAAATCGCCCAGCAGCTGGGGGCTTCGCCCAACACCAGGCCACGGCTTCTGACCTTCCATTCTACGATATTTCTGCCACCACAAAACTTCCTCTTTCGAAGTTTCTGATGACGTCATTGCATGTGATTTGTGGTTTGAGCCCTCCTCCAATCAAAAATTCTGGCTATGCCTATGCCCGCACCCCCGCACTTTCAATCCAGCGCCCGCCCCTGCACTTTTAACCCCGCAAGTGTACACGTTTTGGTGGACTATAAACTACTCAGGTTGGGCTCCGCATACAATATATTCTGATATGTACATGAATTTTTTTTGATATGCGGCCTAACTATTGGTAAAAAACGCAAAAAAAGAACTTCGCTATCACCGAAAATTAAGTAAAGACCCAAAAAATGTTTACCTAGGCTTGGTCCATTTTCGGCCAAACTTCGATGTGGAACCATCGTCAATCATTGGCACTTAAAAACAATAAATCGCTTGGTGTGGAGGTGAGAGCCCACTTAAGCTTACACTGCCAAAATATGTAACCATAGATAGGCCAAGCCTACCCTCGATGGCAGCACTGGAAGGGGCCGGGTATCGAAGAAACAATTGTAGGTTTTGAATGGTTTTATCTGTAGTGAGCTAAATATTTGATACTGCTCTGACTACAACTGTTTTTGTACATTTTTTAAAAAACACCGAGAGCTCAAAACAGTTTTACTCACGAAAATGTATAAAAATCTTGAAACCAATCAGTAGAAAAAAGAAGTAGCGAAGGTACTTTTTACTGCAGTCAATTCGAGTTGGAAATAAAAACTGCTATATTGCCAGCGCACGAAAGCTTTACTTGGTTGGTTTATGTTTTGCATTTGAATCCAACATGTTCTTTGTTTAGTTTGTCGTGCGGACGATCTCCCTATATACACCAATGGCGAAATATCCCACTCGAGCATGGATACTGCCCCCTACCATGTGGATGAAGTAGTGAGCTATGCTTGCAGTTCCAGTTACAAGCCTAGTCCGTCCAACGCTTCTCTTACTTGCACCTGTGCTATGGTAGATGATATTGCCTTTTGGGTGTGTGACCCCAGAAACACTTCAGACACCTGCCAAGAATGTAAGTCTTTCGATCACACGTTATCCGGCAGAGTCCTCGAAGACGTTCTTGCTCTCGAGGACACATTTTAAAGTTCTTGGTCTTGGCCTCCAAGCTCAAGTCCTTAGCCTCGAAGCCAACAAGTCTTCGAAAATACTCTGTCCTCGGCTCAAGAATAGCATTATTTTTTGATTTGATTGAAAAGGAATGTAACCCAAAACAAAAAACAAAAAAACCTGAATTTCTAACCTGTCAATTCGTTCCCTTATTTGAAAAATGTAATGTGTTAGCCAAGCCATAGTAAACCATATTTTAAATGGCATTGTGTGTAAGCTTTAATCGGAGAATGAGCGGGCAAATGGCAGTCCAGAAAAGTTTTATTTATTTCTGCAAATACTTCCCAGTGCGAATGGTACAAGCAGCAATAAAGCTTTAATTTTTTCAAATTGCTTTGAAAATATTATTGTGTAAGCTCTTTTATAAGTCACAAAAACAGCTATTTTTTGGAAAACAAATCACTAAAATTGTTCCACGTCGGCATGAAGACTTTGCTCTAGCCTCCAAAACCCGGTTTTTTCCAAGGACTTGAGCTTGCAAATACCGTTTACAGTATCTCAATTCATTTTAAAAACATAAATTACTTACGATATTTCGCAATACTTTTAGGTAATGATATTATACTCACTATGAACATTTAAAAACTATTACAACATTTTAAAAAATTCTATGAAAAGAAGTTATATAGCTAAGCAATAAGGTTTGGATTTGAAAAACTGTTAAAAAGGTGGTGATCCATAATTAGTGGATGTTTGCACCGGGATCCTAACTGATGAAGTTAAGGCTTTAAAATTGACCATTTTCAACGGGTTACGGCGTTAATCGTTTCCTTGCCGCGATACCGCTACGCAACGTAGTCAACATTGGTGCTAAAACGTACAAACTTGAAAGCAATATTTGTTATTTTAGAAAATACTGTTATCGAATCATTATCGAAAACTTAACGAAATGCAATATTTTAAACACATTTTTGCTTAAAATTGTAGAATATTTGCAGACCATAATGTTTAGTAAAGTGTGCTCTTGGTTCTTAGCCTTGGATTCGACCATTTTTGCCCGTGGCCTCGAGAGGGTTTGGCCTCAAAAAGTCGGTCCTTGGCCTTAGCCAATGATTTTTTTTCGAGAACGGCTTTTCAGCCCAAGAAAACATATTTTGGATCTGACCAGTAAAAAAGGTCGGAAAATGATTGTCTTAGCTACTGAACACTTTTAAGTGGCTTCCTAATCTTAACTGATTTGTCCATTTTCAAATGGTTTTATAAACCTGCAATTATCATTCAAAAGAAGTGAAAAAGTTATTTTTATAAAAAATAAAAAAAATTGTGGAGCAGCTGGGGCTTCCACACCTTATCACTAGTCTTAGGCTAGTCAGTAACCTAATTTTAGTTGTAAACTGGGTGGCATTGATTCTTTGCAAGTAGTCTACCAGTACCGGCCAGATGATCTCAAAGTAGCAAATGCAGTCCACTACAGTATGCTTTGTTATTAACTAGAAGCATGATTTGCAATTGAGTGAAAAGTCAAACTATGTGGTAAGAGAAATCTGTGCCAGGATATGGCGGTACCTTCCTATTCAATCTCTGATCTAGAATTACGATTACACCAATGTTCTCTTGGCGACTCGTAGTTTACTGTTGGAATGTTTACATAGTAATAGTCAACCCTTATGCTTTACAAATCTGAAAAATAAAAATAGTCTAGATCGGTAGATCCAACAGCAGAGGGCTATATTTCCAATTTGCTGCTGCTTAATGTACTTATTATATAAAGTTGCTTTAGAAACAGCATAACATCAAACACTCACTTTGAAAAAATTGTTAGTTTTGAGTCTAAATGCCAGGTATAAGCTTAAAAAAGGGCAAAGTAACAGAATTACTGAAAACTTTTTCCATATGAAATTTCGTGAGAACTTGACAAATTCTCAAAAGTTTAGGGGACCTACACAAAGTGGTCGCTCACAAGGCAGTCAACGATAAATTATCAGGTTTGTCAAAAATCAGCTCCATATTTTAATACAATCACAAACACGAAAAAATTGTCGACACTGGTGCAAATCCATAGATCACACAGTTGCAAATGAGCTATTGCGACGCGTTTCGACCTTGCTCAAGGGTCTCATCAGGCAAAAAAAACCAAAACTATGAAAGTCTCCAAAAAGTCAGGTAAGCACAGCAATGAAAAAAATTTTTTTCATTGCTGTGCTTTTTTTCATTGCTGTGCTTACCTGACTTTTTGGAGACTTTCATAGTTTCGGTTTTTTTTGCCTGATGAGACCCTTGAGCAAGGTCGAAACGCGTCGCAATAGCTCATTTGCAACTGTGTGATCTATGGATTTGTACCAGTGTCGACAATTTTTTCGTGTTTGTGATTGTATTAAAATATAGAGCTGATTTTTGACAAACCTGATAATTTATCTTTTTCCATATGCGCTAAATTACAATTATTTCTGTATTTGTCTAAAAATTTTCAATCTGTTTTGCATCGCCGCCATTTATTTTTCAAACAAAGTTTCAAATTTTCAAATAGTGGCGTAAGTGACAATTGAAACGCAATTTCACGCATTACGCTTTCAGACTATGTCAGACTAAGTAATATTTAGTGACTCGGATCATAGACTCTTTTTCGTAGACTAGAAGCGAAAACAGACGCCCGGAAAAAAAAGGAGCATTGGAGAAAAAATTCACATTTCCACCACCTTTGCAAACGTAGTTTTAATAATTTGGTGTATGTCATAGTCTGGACTTGAAGAGGGACATTGGATGAGTTTCTAGGTAGAAATCGGTCTTTTTCTCATTTTGTAAAGTGCTTTGTTGGGAAATAGTGGTGCTAGAAGAAAGCAGTCAAGATGGCATCAGCAACTTAATATATTTCAGTCAAAATAGCGAAAAAACAGAAAATTTTTTAGTTAACAAATTTACACAACAAACACTACAAACTGGTGTAGACTGGGTCTAATATGAAATTTGAGCAATATTAAATCAGAAAACGCTTAGATGCTAGATATTTTGACTAAAAAAATTAGTGCTATAGTGGAAAAAAATCCATACTTTTCGGGAAAATTTCAAATTGTATGCCCTCTTCTCCCTCTGAATTCAATGAGCTGAAACTTGGTATGTGGGGTTTTTATCACCAACCTAACAATTTTCGTGGTAACCGACAAGTTTGACGTCCTTCGTGGTCGACTCCTGGGAAATCATAACGACTTCCACTCATATGATTTCCGTGGTCATATGATTTTTGTGGTCACACAAGGGGAACCCTTGCAGTAGGGATAGCCTATGGCTGTCCTTACTACAAGAGTTCAGCGGTTTTTTCACTTGTTTTTTTTAGTACCACAAGTGAAAAATTGTTTATTCCCTACAAACCCTCTGCCGCTGTGCAAGCCCTTAAGGTTTGTCCAGTTCGGCCAAGAGTCTTGTCCAGCTGGGGAATAACTTTGTTAGAAAAGTGAGGGCTACTGATGAGAACTAAAAGCTCGAAACAGCGCTGTCTAGCTCTGTTCAATTTTCGCGGTGATAGGTTAAATTTGACAAAAAAACAGTTTGTTTAAACAACCCTATTGAACATGTATCTGCCCTTTTGAAAATATCAACAAGCCTTTCAAACAACCTTTTTCTATGTATTCCAGTATTTTGAAATGATCCACTATAAAGAAGCTGTAAAATGTCGAGGTGCAAATAAATAAAAAACTATACCTCAAATCACAGCAATCAGATATTTGTTGTAGCATCGAAATATACAACTGTTTGTTGTTATAGGTTTTCTAAGATGCCAAAAATAATTTAGTTTTAAAATTAAAGTGTTATTTGATTGTACAGTACAAGTTCAAATTGTATTCTGAAGCACTTAATTTGTTTTCTTTCAGCTTCTTCACCAGCACTAAGTGGTTCAACATCGACAACACGAATTATGATCATGTTAACTATCTTTGCGATCACCGGTGGATATTTGTAGATTTACAAACAGAAACAGTTTTTATGTTGTCGTTAAATTACGAGCAATGCAGTTGTAAGTAGCGCATAAATGAATGGTTGCTCGGCCACCCTCGAAACTGGTCGCACACGTCCTTGCTCAATATCACCCAACCAACCATTTATCAACAATGTTGATTGCAAAATATTGTTAACTTTTTATTTTGCTGAAGAGGCCTATCGAGAAAATGTGCCGAAAACGTTTAGAATTAATTAAAATACTATCTGGACTGAAATTTCCGTTGCTATGCGCTTTTTTGGTTTAATTATGATGTTGTGATGTTTTCGGGATATTTGCGTGCAATAATTGACAAAGCCTGAATGGGTAGTAACTCTAGATAGTTAATTTCACATAATAATAAACGACTATTTTAAATAAGTAAAAAATTCATTCAATTTCATTTTGACTAGATTTTGGGTAGTAATGATAATGAACGCCTTTTTTGAGCAAATTTAGTTATTTATTGATTTGTGATTTTAGTCTTTTAATAAAAGTCTTCCTTTTCATTATTGCTGTCTATTTAGGTTTTAGGTTGGTTTTCAGCATAGAAAAGTTAAAAATTGTCATTGTCAAAAATAAAGTTTTTTTCAGGCTTGGCCATAGTTGTTTGGACAAGGTGCTGCAGCAGAAATACTAAGCTATAAAACTCCATCTGGTTAGAAGAACTTAAGAGAAAAAAGTGGTCATTTTTACTCCACTCAAAAAGAGGGCATTCATCTTCACCACACAGGCAGCCTACCGATTACTGGTTCCCACTGCATGTTGCCTCTTATGCGCTCCGTTATGTGGCGATTTCGCTGGTTATATCGGAATGAAACACGGGCGAGATGCAATTATTGTTTGCATATTTGCGGAAGAATTTCTCAAAATAGTTTAGTGGGTTTTGTAGAATATAAAGCGATAAGAAAATTTAGGACTGTGTTATGAGAGAAAAAAAAACATCCTGGCCACGTTGCTGCGTCCTTGAATAAGGTGCTTTACGGTGATTATCTCTGCTTCATTGACATTATTGGACAAAGAGCAACGTAACGTTGAAAGAAGTCTAACGTCAATCGGAAAGTTTGGGCTACGGTAAACTCCGAAGCGGGTCACGACGATTCGTCCGAAATAAAAGCGCCGGCGTTGCTTCCTCGAGAAAGGAGGATAAATATAAATCGATTTATCAATTTGCTTGAAGTCCTACTTGAGCATTTTCTTGAAACCTACACAAATTTTTTACAAGTTAGTCAAATCAGTGGTTATGTTTTGAAATAGTCAGGTAAAGTTTAAATAAATCGATAAAAACTAAAAGGAAGACAAAATTAATCAATGTGAAACAAAACCAAAATTTACGTCTGTTCAATACGTTTCTGGCTCTCTGCCAAATTTCAGCACATCGCATGCATACTATTAAGAACATATTTTAAAAAATGTCAGCTTCAGCAACAAAAATAACATTCAGAACAACCCAAAAAGAACAAATTTCAAATCAGAAAAGAAACTAAATTCTGTACTGATCCAAAATCAAATCTTAGTAATTTTCTGGCATTTACGAGCAGGTGCGTCGATTTCTCAAAATCTTTGGGGGGGTCCAACTTGTAATAACCAAAACTTTTTTGGCGAAATCTTGCGAATTTCGTTTGCATTGCTTGTGCGTCGCAATAGCACATTTGATGCAGTTTTTTTTTTTTTTTTCAGTATTAAGCCGTGTAAGAAATGAGCGTACGGTATTTTGGAAGAAAAAGGAAAAAACAAAAACTCATGGAGGCCAAAAGTGGGTTGGTGGGGATGAAAGTGTATCTTGAGAAATATAATCGTGTGAAACAGTTGTGCTGGTCGGTACTTCCAGAAAGTAAAAATGCCCCTCGGGTTTTTATGAATAATCATTGTTATAAAAAAAATAGTGTAATTCGTCTTGTTTTCGCGACAAAAATTGAAACTGCCGCTGCAGTACGAAGCAGCCAAAATCTACATCAAATGCTAAGCCAGCAAAACAACACGCGCAAAATGTGATCTAATAGCATTAAAATAGCTATTTTTTTTTTCAAAAAATTACAAAAAATTGCCCAGCGACTGGGGACTTCGCCTCCAGATCCCCGTTTGTGATGCATTTGGGTTACACTAGTTTGCTCATTATGTCTCCCAATTTAGACGTTTTCACTTTTCAACATTTAGTTCAAGTCCTCCCCCTTCAACAAAAATCCTGGTTGCGTGCCAAATTAGGCCACGGCTTCTTATCTTCCATTTTGCGATAACTTTGTCTCGTAAAAAGTTTCTCATTTCGAAATTATTTGATGGCGTCATTGCATGTGATTTAGTCCCCCCCCAACCAAAAATCCTGACTCGCCAATGATGGCACCGTCCACTAAGTCCCCGCCCGGATGGCACCATTTCTATCGACGCCACTGCCGTTCCGTAGTTGTTAGCTTTGTGACTTCCACAATTGAACTAGATAACCAACCTGGCAAACAGGCACTAATTTTTTTTCCAGCAAATACCGGTAGCCTATTTTTTCATCAATGGCCCAATGGAGCATAAATTATTTTCGTCAATCAAAGAGCTGCGTCGTTTTGGTACAACAGTTTTACTAAAAGCAAGAAAAAATCTTTCCGCAAATAAAAGATTGTAAAACAAAACAAGTCAATTGCGTAAAATATCTAGGAGTATTTTTTGACGACAAACTCACTCTGAGCTATGCTATAAACAAGCATATTGAACACATTGAAACCAAATTATCGGTTGTTTCTAGTGCCATCTATAAATTACGAAAGTATATAACGCAAAGAGCTGTAATGTCGATTTATCATAGTTTGGTATATTCTCATCTCCAATATGCAATTAGTTGCGGTGGAAATTCTTCCAAAATCATTAAACGCAAACTACAAGTCAAACAAAATCGTATCATAAAAACATTATTCAACTAATGTGGTACAAAAACTAGATTAAAATCATCATATTAACAACTGCAAGTCCTAAATATCTATGGAATTTACAAATTAGAAGTTGCAAATTTATGGCCAAAGTCAAGTTAAATAAATTGCCTCTATTTTGTGGCAATCAATTAACGATTTTTAGAACTTTGTCCTCTATTCATACGTACTTGACCCGAAGTGCTTCTTCCAAAAATTTTTATGTGCAAATAACATCGTTGGAAAATACTAACCAATCGCTTGAAATTTCTGGGGTTAAAATTTGGAATAGTTTACCCAGACATACAAGAAATAAAGACAAAATATCATCAAAGATATTAAAGTTTTACTTTCTGAGATCCCATGCCTGTTTATAAGTGAAACCATTATTTACTTGTCTGGATATTAAAATGCAAGCCTATCTGTGGGCGTGTGTTTTTTTTCCTGTTTTTCCTTTTCTTTTTTTACCAATTTTTTTCTAATTACCAAAATCAAAACAAAACTTTTCGTTGGTGTCGAAATCCTACAGCCGAGTTTTGTACTATTTCTAAGAGGGGGAGCAGGCTCGGCGACCGAGTCGCTTGATTAAGCGACGTCCTTTCTTTGGTCTGTCGCTCCTTCTCGTCCTGCTAAATCTTGTCTTTAAATGTTTGCTGAATTTGCGATTTATGTATATTATTTGTTTTTGCTCAGCATTAAAAGATTACTACTACTACTAACTTTTACTACGGGCAAAACAGCAACGAAAAAACGAGCTTTAGCCTACTTTCCTCTGACGCTGCGAGTCTCAGTCAGCCCTCTACCCTCAGTGCCCTGCTGTAACGGTGGGGACTTTCCTCATCTAGACTTCACTGACAAAACACACAGGCACAATAATCAGTTTGTGACGTTCCCAAACAAAAATTGTGCAAAATTTCGGCTAGATTATAAACATACTCGTATTATTGTGAATATTATTATAAAATCTTGGCCTAGCGCTGTGATATACAGTTTTCAAGATTTTGAGCAAGAAAAATCTGTCAAGACAGAAATGTTATTTTGTTAGTATTCATGACAAATAGCAAACACGTTCGTTTTTATTGGGGGGGTCCTTTACTCTTTGGACCCCCCCAATGCATATCTTTGGGGAGGTCAGGACCCCCCCGACCCCCCCGGGAATCGACGCGCCTGTTTACAAGCAAAATTTTAACAACTTTGAGACTATTGAGTGCTGTTGCGCCCTGCGTAAGCAACTAAATTTTTTTTGCCTCTAGTTCTAATGAAAATGCTCGCTTTTTCGGTTTGGTAATTTTATGATTTCGCAAAAATAGCAAAAAAAGCGTTAACTCAAGCAAAAGAAGCGCTGGGAATAAAACAGTTTTACAAACATGATCGCCATAATTGACAACAATGCTCTCAAAACAAAAGAGGAAAAAATTAGCAAAAAGTTAAGAACAGCCAGCTTCAACTCAAAATTTTTTGGTTCTTATTAATTAAAAAAAAAGGGCAATTTACGTCGTAATGTCTGCAATTCGGCATTTAAAACAATTCAATCGACTTTCCAGTGCATGTAGTACGTAATTGGAGTGTTATTTCACGTAATGCTTTTAGTCTTGTTTTTTAGTCAGGCAACCGAGTGGAAACAACCGTGCTCGGAAATTTGAAATGCCATGTTTCAAACAAAACATGCTTTTGTTATGTGTTTTTCTTTTCCCTAAATATTCATTATTAGCGAAGTTCATGAATGTGCAATATTGGTTGGTTTGAAATTTTTTCAAAACTAGTTTTCAAGGAAAAGAACAATCTAAGATAATATGACGTAGTTATTGACAATCTTTGCTAAACTACGCTTTTTAGTGAGACAGCTACACCAAGGAATTTACAACGCAAGCAAACTAGCAAATTTTTAGGGGATGCAAGCCAAACTTGGCACGGGACCAAAAAGCATTCAATTCTGACGTGGTGCGTAGGCTTGTAAGAGTGACGCTGAGCAGGTAATATTGCTATTTACAAAAGTCTTGTTGTCGCGCATTATACAGATATATTGATTGAATTGTCAATGGCAAAGTCGTCTAAATCTCCTCAACATAAAATACTATTGCACTAATTTTCTAGTAAAATCTTTGTTCAAATCATCTGCACGATTACTATTTTAACAAAAATCTATGGCTAGCTGATTCTGTTACGCAGTTCAAATGGTAATTCTCTTGTTTTCAAACGGTAAATTGTTTTTGTGCTTGGTTATAAAATCTTGTCATTAGTTTTTCATGAAAAAGTTGTTCAGTTAGTGTGATATAGCAATATGCTCGTAAAAAGCCTTTAGCGGCATTGCAAATCTAATTTTGTTACTATTTATTTAAGTAAAACAGACCGACTGATTTGCTCTACTTATGAACTATCGACTCTTTTTCTCTGCGGCTTGGTTGTTGTTTTTATTGGCTTACGTCATTGTGTCATGTGACCTAGCCCTTACAGCTGGATTTGTTCAAATTTGCACCAGTTCAGTGCAGCTCAACTGCTTGCTTGGAAGTCTTGACCTAGTTCTCAAATTTAAAATTTTTAGGTTTTAAGCTTTGAAGTTTGGATTTTTATTGCCTACTTTTTAAATTGGTTAGATTTACCCCTGATGATCCCATTTACGGGTAAAACAGACTGTTGGGTTTTATAAATCTTAATTTTTAATGTTTTAATACTGTGGAAATCTACTGTGATATATGTTCTAACTCTTCGTTATCGAGCACTTTTTGAAACCCTGCTGTCAATCACAGACTAAGCAAAACAGATAACAATTGATGCCTTTAAAGGCAAAAGTTGTTTTGTTGCAAACTCACGTTTTAGAGAAAAACGCCTTCGATTTCAATTTAAAATATCAGAAAAAGCATGGTACCTCAAATGTTTTTTTGTATTATTGCTCATCTATGCATAGCGCATACTCAAAGCCAAGAATTTTGAAGATTAAACCGCAAACACGAACGCTGCATACAAAAAGTGTTGCGCATCACAAATTTTTCTTAGTGTCGTGTCGCAACTATTTTGAAAAAGTTACTACTGTTGCGTTACAACGTAATACTTTAGTTGTGAAATAAGACTTATTTCGTCACAATATAGAAATTTGAATGGTATCTCACATCAAATCTTTCATCATACTCGCTGTATTACACTGAAGCGTGCAACTAGTTTGTTACAGCAAACTCGGCCACAGTCTTAAACTTGCGCTAAACCGACCGGCTAAAGATGACTCGTCATGCACACCCAAGTTCATTCTTCCAACAGTTCACTATTGACTAACGTGCTCAAATCACGATCACTAAATCGACGTCTTTTGAATGACAGTTCACGATCGACACTTAGACGTAAACCTTTACATGATCCTTTGACGTGACGTAATGCTTTGACGTGAACTTTGATGGTTTTCAACTATTTGAGATGGTAAATGCGCAGAATTCATATCAAGAAATCGAAAATAGAACAGTTGATTTATCCCAAATCTACTTCAACATTTGAGTCAATTGAAATAATTTAGCATTTTTGCATGGGCATTAATAGAGAAAAATTATAAAGAATAGAATAAAAACCACGTGGAAATTTAGGGGAAAAAAGGCTATTTTTCGTAAACATTGTACAAAACAAGTTTTGTTTTGCAAAAGTGGGTGAATTATTCATAGCCTTTGGCTGGACTAATCACATTTGAAAATACTAAGATGGACGCCAAACAGTAATCAACTTATCACTACATTTCCGTAAATACTAGTAAAATCAAGATACCCAAACAGAGAAAGTAGCTTGTTTTTATCCCAATTGCTACGCACCATTTTGGGCTAAGAAAGAAAAAACTAAACCTGACTTAGCAAAGCATTTCGCTTACTACGATCGGCCAAAGTAAACATGACATCACTTATCATCAATTGATACTGGCGTGCCTTTTCTCATGTTACGAAAGGTTTTCTGTTCGAATACGTAATGTTTGGAACCCGCAAGGCGAAAGGTTTTTACTGTGAATTCAAAGCACGCTAACTTGCTGTATCACAGCTTGCGGGACCCATCTCCACATCATTGCACCCGGGCAGCACAGCTCCTTTCGAAGAAATGTTGCAGAGGTAACAAGCCGTTGGCAACACTGTGTCAATCAAGTAATTATATTTATTTGTCACAAAAATAAGAGTAATAATACAGGAGAGGATCAGTGATTATGGTACTAGGTGAGTAGAAGAACTGCGAAGTGACCTGCCGGTCTTCAACCAAGCTGCCACCCAACTTTCATTTGGTCAACAGTTATGGCTTAAGAACTATTATCTCGTGCTTTAAGATCAAACCTATATTCAGTGTAACAAAATTGATTTTTTACAACAATTTTATGCCCGACTTGACCGGCCCGAGATTTGAATCTCAAACCTTTTCCTCCATAGACGAACGCGTGTTATTGCTCAACCAACTGCCAGGTAATTCGAACGGTATCGGTATAAAACAAAAACCGAAAATATTAGCTGCAAAAACCGATTATTTGAATTTGAATGGCATCAGTGTAAAACAGGGTGTTGCAGTTGCCTCGACCTCTTTGGTTTTTTTCTACCTTCTTGTTCCAGAATCACAAAATCAAAGTTTCTCTTGTGTAATCTAATGACGTGTCTGATGGGCTTCTTCTTCACGTGTTTGCTTTTGGTCCTAATTTGCATAATTTATTTCTCGTTGTTGCATTTCCGTAATTAAGATCTCGTGAAAACCTTTTTTGTAGTTTTTCATACTTTTCACGTTGGACCTGGGCTCATTTATTCTCTTTATTTTAGCTAGAACAGTGCGCACTACTTAATGCTACTTCATTTTTTGAACTTTTTAATGACTTTATTTTTGGACGTCAGTTGGGACAATCTTAGCGTGAAAATTTGCTCCATTTTTAAGTTGCTTGATTTTAATTTTTCACACCATAATTAAATACATCTCTTTAATATACGGATTGTCGCTGTGGTCTTGTTTGGATCGCGCGATTAGAAAATTGAAATAAAGACTCATTGGGCCCCCCACGGGGTTACGGTTATCATCTGCTTCAATTTGTTACGGTTTCGTAACACTTCTTCAAAATGGGAGGTTGTCAAAAAAAAAAATCAAGAATAAAAAGTTTGAGAAACAAAAATTGAGGCTTAAGAGTCGCACAGAGACCTTTTTTACCCAGGGTTTGGTATTTGTTTGATTTTGTGCCGCTAGCTGGTGCTATGTGAAATCTGTGTTACTAATGGGTTATTGCAAAATCGAACATTTACTTTTGGTGTTATGCATTGAAAAAAACTTCATTACAATTTTTAAAGCTGTTTACATTTACGTTTTTTGTTTGTTTCTTTCAAGATTAGTAGTGGTCAAAATTGATCTCGTTTCTGTGCTGGGAAACAACAGCAGAAAGTTTATTTGAGTTAGACCTATTGTATCTATTTTAGCTGGCTGTATAAAACAGAGTGAAATATAGCCTACAATGTTACTTTTTTAAAGAATGACAGTGCAGACTATGCTTTAGGCCTAGTTATTGAAATCTATTAAACTTCTGTCCTAACTATATTTACAGCAGTAGCTTGCTAAAACCATATTTGCAATGTTTTGCTGTGTGTGGCGATCGTTGATACTTGGCTAGAGTACAACCTTGAATCTCTGGAGTTGTCCACGTTGACTAAAACCAGAGAACGACTAAGATGTTAATTGACGAATCGAAAATGGCAGTTGAGAGTTCTTTTAGCGTCTTGAATCGCAGAAAGCAGCACGCCAATCTTAAATCACGAATTTCTATTTAAGATTGAAACGCAAACCAACTCTCACTACGCAAAACCACTCCACCCACACTTCTCATGATCGACCAATTTAGACCGTTAACACCGCCCAATTCAGGTCGCAAACTACTGGCTACACGAGCCAACCACAGTTACACAAACTCAGCAAAACTGCCAACGAAACAAATATCTAAAATTACCCAACCCTTAGAATATTAGAATGTAAAACGACCCGCTTATTTATACTACGGCAAAAGCTATCAAATATCCCAGAACAATTCTTGATACATCACAATAGAAAAAGTATACCAACTTACAATAACAAATTGCAACATAACTATGATGTCGCGAATTTCAAGTCTAAATATAGCAAATAGGAAGTCGTAAACAACCCAAATATTTCGGTGACTAATAGAAGATGGTAGAATAAACCAGAAAGAAAATATCTCGAACATTCCAAATCAGAAAAGCGGCTAAACTAATAAAGCAGTCACGTTAAATATGTATACGTTAAAACACAGCAAATAATTATACAGGGTGGGCCGTAAATAACGCACCAAAGCATATTAAGCAATATTGATAATAATAACACACGTTTTTATTAAAGAAAGACTTAACAAATGAACAGAGAAACACGTACACGCTGGTACAATCACAAATGCTCAAAATGCTCGGCCCACCCTTTTGTTATAATTATCAGAATTGTTTTATATGCTTTGGTGCGTTATTTACGGCCCACCCTGTATATCAGGCATTCAAAATTATTATACGTGACACTGTGCAACATATGGAGTTTAGTGCAATCTACTTTACTCGGTACCAGCTTTATAAAACATGAACATTAGTAAATCTACTAGCAATATACTATTAGTAGATCTGTAAATTCTCGCTGTTGGCTGCCAGGAACTATTTCTAGACCTGATGACAAGACCTTGTGGGCAGAGTGGCCGATAGGGTAACGGCGTCGTTTTTACGACGACCCTGATCGAATGATCTGGGTTTAACTAGCACCCTGGTCACACTGTTGCTTCCTTGGATAAGACGCTTTATGATGATTATCTCTGCTTGGTGGCTTCGAACAAGTAGAAAATTCAGTGGACAAGAATCCGAAGAAATCCACAGGAACATTGGACCGTCAGAAACACCTAAGCTGGTGCGGATTCCTCTAATCACGAAGTAGTCAATGCAATGAAAAGTGTGCGGATCACCCAAGGAGTTAGCGTTTGACGCTCTCCGGTGGCAGGAGGACAAATATGCCCCACAACAACAAAAACAACTATCAAAAGCTCGTTTTACTTCCCCAAAGCTGGAATTCCTACAATTCGTGAATTAAAAATAATTGAGGAAGTAAAGAAGCTGGTGGATGAAATAAAAAATTTGTACAAAAATGCAACTTTAACAGAACAAACAGTAGAAAAGCAAAAAAACATTGAAAACTTCAAGGAAAAATCTCTCTCTCTTCATTGCCCTCTTTCCTGAGAGGGTTGCGGGGCACCAGCTTGAGATTAAGCTACCACATTTCAACCCCAACATTTCGCTTGGGTGAAGTTTCTAGCAATTCTACCCAAGATCCTTAATGTAATATTGATTCATCTACAGCAGGTCTAGGTTGTCTAACTGTTTTTTTTCCAATTTGCTTTGGCAAGTAAAGCTTGTTTGGGGAGTTTTTCCTAAGGCTTTCTGCTTATATGGCCAAACCATCTAAGCTGAAGTCTTTCAATTTGGAGAAGTAGCGGCTCCAGAGATTTTTGAGTCTCGAGAGATGTGCACCTTGTCAATAATGTAACTCCTTTAATTTTTTTTTTGAGAAACCTTGTTTTGAATGCTTGCACTTGCAATCGCACTTTTTTAGTCATTTCCGAATTTTCATGACCATACGCAGCGATACAATAGGTGAGAAGGGACAAAGACTGTTTCGAAAATTGAGAACTTTGCTTTTTTTCGACAATTCTCGTTTCACAGCCACTGAATAGTGCAAAGCTCTCATTATTGCAATTGCCTTGCCAATTCGGATATTCAGTTCTTCGTCTAGTCTTCCGTCACTCGTGAATGCAACCCCAAGTTACTTGAGCTTATTGTATACTTGTTTCTTTGTCGCTCCATTCAGTTGCAACAAGCTCTGATTTAAGTTTCTTGAAACATGAAGTACATCAGTTTTGACCAGGGTGTCGAACCGAACCTGAACCCGAACCGAACCTGAACCCGAACCGTAAACCCGAATGAACCGTTTCATTTTGGTGAACCCGAACCGAACCTGAACCAGCAAAATTGTACTTCAGTGAACCTGAACCAAACCTGAACCCTCAAAATTCTGCTCAAGTGAACCCAAACCGAACCTGAACCCTTAACAAAAGTAAAAATATATTTCTCATATCCGGATGCCGCTGGCGCTGGTACTCGCACAATAAGAGCAGTGGTGATCATCAACAGGATCAGCAATTTCTCCTTTTTTTTTCTGGACGAAACGAGAAACGACAGTTAAATTTTAAGTCAATGAACCCGAACCGAACCTGAACCAGTAATATTTTACTTGAGTGAACCTGAACCAAACCTGAACCTCGAAAATGGTGCTCAAGTTAACCCGAACCAAACCTGAACCACTAAAATATTTTGAGCAGGAGCTAAACCTGAACCCGAACCGTTATTTGAAACGGTTCGACACCCTGGTTTTGACCGTGCTTATTTTCTGCAGTGTCATAAGCAGCTGCAAACCTATTTAATGTGCGCTGATGGCCAGATTCTGTAGAAGCAGAATCAAATCATCAGCTCATAGCAGGCAACTGATGTTTCAATTTTCTATTGTGGAAAACTCATCAGCTTGGTTTCATTTGTCGATGCAATTCATGTAAACAATGAAGAAAAGAAGAAACAAAACGTACCCTTGCCGGAGTTTAATGCCTATATGGAAAGTTTTGATTGCTTGCCATTTACTCAACCGCGAAACTCTAGTCGGCACAAAGGAAACCTTAATGGCATGTAACAACTGACCATCAACGTTATTCTCCTGCAGAACCCTTCAAAGTTAGAAAGGCAATCATATTATACTTTTTCGAGATCTACAGAGTATGCAAAAAGGTCATTGCCATATTTCCAAGATTTTTCAAACATTGAAAAAAAATTGAACACATCAATGAAATCTTGGTCATCAAACCAACGCCTTACATGATTGAAAAATGAAGAAAAAACATTTTTGCATAGCATGATGTCTGATTGAAAAACCAGTATTGAGAATAAGGGAAAAACTTTGGCTGTCAAAGAAAAAAACGGAAATTATGACAGCTAATCAATAAGGTGCTGTTTGTTAACTTAGCTATCTAGAATGAAAAAAAGAGTGACATTGGATAAATAAAAGTAATGAGCGCTTTTCGGTTTAAAATTAAAGCCAGATATCAAATTAATTATATTAGAAAAAAATGCAATAATTTAGTTATAATTATGCTTGTGGCAATAGGTCTATAATGCAGCTTTTGATAAGTTTGATTTCTTGTTGGCTATGTACTAAACAACTACTTCAAAAACAGTAGAAATGTTCAAAAGTGTTCACAGGTTTGACTTATAAACCAAAAACATTTAAAATGAAAAAAACTTTTTTTTTTGAAACTGCCAAAATTTTGATGTCACTGTGCTACCCCTAAACATCGACGAATTTTTACGAGACTTGACCAAAAGGGTTTTTGTGCGAAGTCTCCAACTTGAGCTAAAGTAGAATTTGCCACGATAAAATTTTCAAATTTATGGGTGCAGCACCCTTGTGTAAAGTTAACCCTTTCACTGTAAGTCTGGTCGGTTTTTAGCTTGACCACAGTTCCAAATTGCTCAAAAACTTTGCAAACAAAATTGCTCAAAATTTAAGAGTAAAATAAGATCAATGCCAGCCTTTACTTAAAAAAAATGAATAAGAACACAGGCCAAAACTTAAAAATATCAATGTTGTTATACAGCGCATATCGTAACAAAATAACTAAGACTTACAATTATAGTTTAACCCTATGTTACTCAATCTTTTCAGGGCATTGACTCCCCAACGGCAGGGCTACTGAAGCCCACCATGGTGTTTCGATAATAACTTGAAAACTACCCAAGCTAGAAATTTCAAAATTTCACTGCATGGTAGAGCATTTATTCATCTTTGAATATAGCAAAAACAACTTTAGAATTTATTCCCGAAAGTTAATAAAATATGCATTTTATTTAAGGTGGTTAAGTTTCTGATCTTAAACGCTTACTTAATAAGCGTTAAAAGGGATTTTATTGGGTGTGCGGAATTAGAGTTAAGCGTGAAATGAGATTGTGGCTGCTTCGCCGTCAGAAGAGGTAACGGTAGTAATTAAGATATTGACGAACCTAATACGGTTATTGCGGGTCGACGAAATTATTCGAGCATCACAAAAATTTCGGACAATTTTAATTATTTTAGCTGATATGATGATGTGACATATTTAGATGACATATGATAAGCTTTATGCATGCGTTATAAACCAAAAACATTTAAAATATGTATTGATATTTATTACACAATTGTATTAAATTCTTCATGTTCGTGGACAAAACTATATCGTAAATTAATGCCTTACTGCATAGTAAATTAATTGAATCATATTTTGGGTAAAATACAGCAAGTACTATGATAACCCCGTAAACGTGAAGACAACGTACGTACAACAGAGTTGACGCAAAATTAAATACACTACTTTTTCATAAACACGCAATTTTGTTGGCTACAAGAGTACAGCGATAAGCCGTAAGCTGACCTCGTATACTTCAATTTTAGCATATCGTCATATCGCATTTGATTCAAGCAAATCTCTCATTATACTCGCTGCATTACGCCGAAGCGTGTTACGAGTTGACGAGGCCCATCTCCGCGTCATTGTGCCCGGGCAACACAATTTCAATCGAAAAAATGTCGCAGCGGTCGCGAACCATTGGCTACACTGTGTTCAATTTGACCGGTTCAAGGTTTAAATCTCAGACCTTTCGTTACAGAGACGAACGCGATTTATGCTGAAGGCTGCATTTGAACTTTTATTTAATTTTATATTCTAACGTCATAACTATTTTTGCTCACTAGATCCTGTGATCAAGCTTCCAATTGCAATGATGTTGAGAAACTTTATGCCATATTTCGTCAAAAGTGATAGAAAAGAATTTAATTTCCCAACACGAAATATTTCAAAAGGAAAAGATGAAAGAGTTAGATGAAGAAATGAAATAAATATCTATATCATTTGTTTGCTTCATAAGTTATTGTTGTTGAGTTTGAACTTGTCGTACTGTTACGCAGCAATTCGGAAAGTGTGTAAATACAGAAAACTATCAAATGCACTGGACACTACTTGAAGTATCGTGCATAAACCCAAGACAATATTATTCTGTTGAAACATGCTGCGAATATGATGCAGCTTATAGCTGGCGTCAAACTTGCAACCCTTAAGCTCGCATTTTCGTAAACTGTCCTCCTTTATTAAGAGGAATGTGAAGCACGATGAGATGCAGCTGTTTAAGAGCAGTTCTATAGTTGCATTGCTTGCAATTTAGAGCAGGACTTTTGCATAAAAGAATGATCAAAAGGACAGTTTAGTAGCAAACGTAATGCAGTTTAGTAAATAAACTACCAATTAGGGAAATTCCCTGTATACGCACGCTTTTTAACAGTCGCGTCAGAATGACGTCGGCAGTATTGCAATGACGAATCTATTTTTCAGAGGTGGAGTCGAGGACACAAGGCTCGAGGCCAAGGCCAAGGACACAAAAAAAAATCCGAGGCCAAGGCCATGGCCAAGGACTGCCTTTCCGAGGACAGACACTCTCGAGGCCAAGGACAGGAATGCTCGAGGCCAAGGCCAAGGACCAAGGACACAAGCGAAGTGCTCTCCAAAAAAAAAAAGGTCTTCACAAAAATTTTTCAGGCGATCTCCAAAATTGGCCGAGGACTGGCCAATTTTCGAGGACTTGAGGCCTCAAGGTCAAGGCCAAGGCCAAGGTCTTCAAAATGTGTCCTCGAGGACTCCACCTCTGGACATGAGATTTGTCTCAAAATTTGTTTTTTGTAGATGTAACTCCAGCCCAGTGTGACTTAACATAAGCAAGAAAGCTGAGAATTCAGCAACTTTATAGCCTTGGTATGACTTGACTAAGAACGAACATTGGTCTATAGGTCTTGTGCAGCCTACAAGATAACTCAGCTAAGAAATCAGAAATAAGTGCAAGTTTATGTACGGTATCCTCTAAAGTTGCGTGCTGAGTAGATGACGTAGGCGACAGTGGTAGGCTATCTGGGTACCAGTAATAGTTCGTCGGCAACATTAATTTACAGGATAAACTACTAGTATAATGAACATGAATATCGATGCTCGTAATACAATTTTATGCCCTTTTGAGTGTTGACAAGCCCAATTTTGTTATATTGCCAATCTTTTAAAACATTGCAAGCAGCATATACGACGTGGATTGAGCATGCACTGTCCCTTGCAAAACTGCACCAAGAAATATAATGAAGTATCATTTTTATCATCTCATTTATCAAGATGCCTCAATCTTAAAGAGTATCGGTACGATGAGCTTCATCAAAATGGCAATGAAGAGCAACTTGAAAGCGATGCTGATATGACAGTTGAGCAGTTTGATGAGCTTTAGTAAAATGGCCATGAAGAACAAGCTGAAAGTGATTCCGACTTGACAGGTGATGCTGAATTAAATCAGCATTATAAGACTTTTGATGCCGCTACCGTAAATACCATCAGTCGGAGGTTCAATTCCTCTTCTGTGTGCATACTTTGATGAAGACGCCAGTTCTATAAGCGAGTGCATTATAAGTAACAAATTCACTGTGACAATTTGTATACACTCCGTTTGTACGACACAGTAATTGCACATTAAATTCAAGGGTTTGCGCTTGATTTGATTATTTGGCTAGCGTTTTAGCTAGTTGCCTTATTAAAATATGTGATACTTACCTTGGCATGTTTTGAACGTATAGCATTAGTCACCAGCTTGCAGTTGCTGTGTGGCTGATTATTCTCGCAATTGAACCTATTCTAGTCATAAAAAGAGTAGGCGAGCCTGATCTTTTTCTATGAGTTAATCTAGCCCATCCAGGGCTGCCGATAGGGGGAGGGCAGGAGGGACAATGACCTCTGGCCAATGGACTTCTCGGGGTCCATCAAAATCACACTAAAAAATCAGCTCATTGAATAGTGAAGACCATTTTTTGTTTAGAGAACACATCAGAATCCGGAGACAATCGTGGCATTTTTCCCTAAAGACCTTTTTTCATTTTTTGGAGAACACTTCAAAATAAGGAAAAGATCTTCACCTCCCTTTTTTTGTTTTGTTTTTGGTGAACACTTCAAAATCCCAGTGTTCAAGCTGTCCCAGGGCCCACGTTTGTGCCCCGGCGCCTTTGAGCCCAACCACGGTTTGCAATTTTACATAAGGCACATCACAATGTCATGAAGTGCTCTAAGAGCTATTCGTAAACTGCACTTTTCGTAATTCTAGTACCGTTCTCTTGTATATAAGTAAGTTTGCAACTTCAAAGTTCGCTGCAGCTCGCAGTATAATTTCCAATTATCACTGTATTATTGTGTCCATGGAAAAGACAATAAACGCTAATTTACGATTTGAGTCGAGCAGTCTGCGTGTTCGTGGCAACCCTTGCACTGGGACTGAAGACTTGCAAATCAGGGGGCACATGACAGACATTTCCTCGTTCGCTTTAATAACGAGTTTTTTTTTAAGAGGCGCTAACGAACGAAATACTCGCTAAACGTAAGAGGTCATTTTTGCACGTGTATGTAAAGCCTTGCGAAATCTGTTACGTCATTCTTTCTCGCTAAATTTCTTCGAGCGATTGCGGAAGGCAGTTCGACCAAAAAACGTCACGTTTTCCTCGCCAACTTAAAGAGGATCTTGAAGCACTCTTTAAGCGAGCGAGAAATCTTTTTGGTTTAGTAATTTAAAGGCAAAATGTTGAAAACTTTTAACTCATGCGAATTTTTGCTAAAAATTAATTCAAATCGTCACCATGTTTGCTATTAGACTGCTAAAAAAAAGCGAATTGCATTGAGATAATCATTTGCTGTTTCGATTGATAAAGAAATGCTAAGTAGTGCCAATTGACAAAAATAGTTACACACTCCTTTTATTAGAACGATTTTCTAAAACACGAGGCTCATTTTTGCTCAAAATTTAAGAACAAATTAAAAAAACACTGCCAGCCACGGCAGCAAAACAAACCAAAAACAAACCAAAAAAAAATTCAAACTATTCAAAGAAACTAAAGATCGTGCTGATTCAAACCGTTAAAATTTCAGTGATTTTCTTGTGTTTGCAAGCAAAATTGCAACTATTCAAGATTATAAAGCTCTGCTGCTCTGCTCAAGCAATTGAGAAATTTTTTCGGCAGTTGTTCAACTTGAAAAAAGCTTGCTTTTTCGCTTTTGCAATTTTACGATGCTGCAAAAGCAAGAAAAAACACTTAAGTCTTAAGCAGACAGAGCTATTGGAATTAAACAGTGTTTCAAACATGCCCGCTGAAATTGACATCGATGCTCTCAAAATTTTTACAAAATCAAGAACAAATGAGACTGAATATTGGCAAAAAATTAAAAACAGCCAGTCTCAACGCAAGATTTACCGGTTCTAAAAAGGAAGTGTGCTTCGACTTGCTCACTTTTGAAAAATTTTGAAACCTTAAGACCTAAAGTTGCTGTTAACATATGAGTTTACCCACCAACAACCGCAAGGGCGCTTTACTTCATTTAAAAACTTATTGTATGGAAAAAGTTGTTCTTATTTTACATTGATCCAAAAATATAATTAACTTCTGTCGTTCATTTACTAATTGTTATCAGTTGAAGAATTTGCTTGCGTAGAATAATCACGCATAGCTTAAAGTATCTTTTTCGATAACAATGCAGTTCATACAATACGCTTGAACGCATTATTTTGAATTAGAAATGCATCTGACGTCACAATGAGATATTTATTACGCACTAACACAAGTTACAAACATCTCGCAAAGAAATTCGAGCGAACTGTTTTAACGTGTGTTGGGCGAGACGGCTCAGAAATGGTAGTTAGTCTACGAAGATTTTTTGCTCGTTAGCGCTTTTTAGCGAGCAGAAAGGCCTTTTCGAGCTCGCTAGCACGTTCTGTCATGTCGCCCCAGATTTACTAAGCAAAAGTCTATTCCGCGTTGGAGTGGTAAACTTTTTTCAAAGTTTATGCATTAAAGGAACTTGAATGAGCAACAATATTGCGGAACTGTTCTTTTACGGATTTTTTGGGTAACATGAAATCAGGGTGTCGAACCGTTTCAAATAACGGTTCGGGTTCAGGTTTAGCTTCTGCTCAAAATAATTTAGTGGTTCAGGTTTGGTTCGGGTTAACTTGAGCACCATTTTCGAGGTTCAGGTTTGGTTCAGGTTTGGTTCAGGTTCACTCAAGTAAAATATTACTGGTTCAGGTTCGGTTCGGGTTCATTGACTTAAAATTTAACTGTCGTTACTCGTTACGTCCAGAAAAAAAAAGAGAAATTGCTGATCCTGTTGATGATCACCACTGCTCTTATTGTACGTGTACCAGCGCCAGCGGCATCCAGATATGGAAAAATATATTCTTACTTTTGTTAGGGGTTCGGTTTGGGTTCACTTGAGCAGAATTTTGAGGGTTCAGGTTTGGTTCAGGTTTACTGAAGTAAAATTTTGCTGGTTCAGGTTCGGTTCGGGTTCACCAAAATGAAACGATTCATTCGGGTTTACGGTTCAGGTTCAGGTTCGGTTCGACACCCTGCATGAAATCGTAGTTTTGCTATTACTAGCTACTATTCAGCAATGGTCACTACTGTACCTTTACATCAATAGAAAATCGGATTTATTTTAAAGGGCTCTGGAGATTTGATAAAGCAATTAACTGCTGAAGCTTTTCCTTCTACTCCAATCATTGCCGTAATGGGTAAGTGAGGTTTTAAGTAGTCTGTACTGAGTTGTTGCGTTTACAATTGCTGGTTAGGGTTCGACGGGGTTCAGCCTCAGCCGGAATGCGAATTTACATTCTAAACTGGATAGCGCCTTTTTTTCACCAGGAACTATAGCTAACTACGGGCAATTTTGTGGATATTTTGACTAAACCTGAACTCAATTGCCTTCCAACCAATGAAAGGCACAAGCAAAGTTCAATGTCGACTAGAAAAAAAAAAAGAAACAGTTTTGTCAAAGATCAAACCCAAGACCTAGAACCAGTAGCGTACGCAGGATTTTGAAAAGGGGGAGGCCAGAAACTTCAGAAAATTTGAGAGGAACATAGATCAGAAATTTGAAATTCTCACACTCAAATTTTGTCCCATTTTTTGCCAAAAATCAGGTGAAGAGCCAAAAAAAAAGGTCTTCTCTCAAATTTCGTCCCAATTTTCGCCCAAAATCAGGTGAAGAGCAAAAAAAAGGTCTTCACTCAAATTTCGTCCCATTTTTTGCCCAATATCAGGTGATTTCGAGCCCAAACCCTGGTGCCCAACTTGCAAAGGGGGGAGCCATGCCTCAATTTTGCTCACTTTTCTATGCCATTTTGCAATCCTGGCGACCCAAAGGGGCGGGGGCATGGCCCAATGCCCCCCCCTAAATACGCCCCTGCCAGAACAATAAGAACATACTAGACAGTGGCATTACTCCGCGACAACGAAACGATGCGTTTTAGTGTTTATGAACGCAAGTGCGCATGATAAGCTAAGAGCTTGCTTACTGCACTGTAATGCATTGCAGCGATGGGATTATTCTGTAGAAGTGAAATTAGCAGCCAGGATGGCCATGAGCAAAGATCTAATGTCATTTTATTTTTGCTTGGCCAGAGCAGAAAAGCAAATAAACTACTTTGTTAACTGTTATTTTTGTAGGAGACTCCATTGCAGCATGTATAAATTTTAATGTGATTGTGGAGAAAGAGATCTTTCTTTTTAGTGAAGACTACTTTGTTGTTTTTGCTGTATTTTTTGTGTTCAACTTTGAATATCCAAAAAAGCCACCGCAACTATGGGATTCATTCAAAGGTGATTAATGTTTTATTTAGGTGGTAGTTTGCTGGCCTACCTTTAAGGCCATTCACCATTACCTGCAATGAAAGATTGAAAGTCTAGCAGGACTTTGATTCGTTTTATGTTGCATGTACAATAATAGCTTAGTTGCCTCGGACAGAAGGCAGTGCAGTGACCTTACAGTATTTTGTGCTCAAAGCTGCAAATTGCGCTATTCTAGTGTTTTGCCTTTACTAAAAGAAGCAATATTATCACACAGAAGTCAAGTATACTTGTATTTTGAAACTCATCCTTTCAATTGATGATTGATTTTGCTGATAAAAAATCTCTTTCAAAGGTCACACCCCACAGCTTCTTCATGCTGAACATTAAAGAGAGTAGCCGTAAATGCCATGTTTGTGAAATGTTGGATTGGTATGAATTGGGTTCGGACTCTGAAGGCAGACCAAAGTTAACAAGTTAGATGAAATTCGTTTATAATTCATTAATTGCGGTACAATGTGGCAGTATAGACGTATAGTTTATTCAATGGCTATGGTCTATAAGACAGATGATGCGCTCCAGTGCCTCACCGGGACAGAGTAGTGAAGCAACCCACCCAGCCGATCGCAAGAGGCTGTGATTGGGTACCCAGCATGGCCAACTCTTGTGCTGGGCTGCTCGATCTTTGGGTTTAGCATTGGTTGGCTTCCCATGCCATATCGGGAAATGTGCATCTGGCTGCACTTTCTGAAGTCCCACCAATGTTGATGCTCTCATGTTCCATGTGGAAATGGGAGGCTGCCATCCCATTGAAAGCAGCTCGGTAACAGCAACAACAACAGACGATCCGCTAGCATTCGCAATGCTTTAAGCCAATCAAAATATTATGTCTAATATAAAACAACCGATGCAAATCAGTCAAAATTTTCAGTATGTTACAAAAATTAAACCTTTTATTAAATCAAATTTTCATTATACCCGCGTACCGGTAATACCCTTTTGGGTGCCTTGAGTGAGCGGGCCCCTCTCCGCTTCTTGTGCCAAGGCACACTGTGCAATGTCGCAGTGGTGGCGAACCGCCAGCAATTTTTGCTAGATTTGACCGACCTGGGAATCGATTCAGGTCTCGCACATCATACATCCGGCTTTAAAGCCAGGCACTTCTATCACTCAAAAATCTAAGCGGTCATTTCGCTGTTATTTTTTGAACTTGACAGTTGCAATTTCTAGCAATAGAAGACCTGTACAACATCCTTCTCTGAATCGAGCAAATATTAATTGATTGTTTTTTAATAAATACCTTGCGAAGATAAACTCCCCTGGTACGAAAATCAAAGTGGGGAAAAGAGGAAAGAAAAAAGCCTATCCCAAAGTCATGAAATTGGTGGGCAAAGTCATGACCACAGAATAAAGATTACATCTAATGACAAGTGATGAAGACGATTCTTCAAAATAACGACGATTAAAGACAATAACTTGCTCAAAGAAATCTTTTTCTTGCTTGATCTTAATTGTTTTTCATTATTCGTTTTTGTAAATAGAAGTTGTTTTTTTTACAGAATTGCTTCAAACAGTGTCAGCTGCAAAATTTACGCTTAACATTTCTCCTTCGATAGTCTTTTCTGTTTTTCGATATTTATGTTGCTCTTGTAAAAAGACGTAACTCTTCCTCGTTCGGTTTTTGTATTCGGTGACTGAGATTTTTTGGAGGGAAGATGTAATGTTACCTCCTTGTAGTAATCCCTGGTGTGATGTCACTTGTACTATGCTGCAGTCGCGATTAGCCATGGTGCTGTACTTACTTACTCAATAGACTGTTCATAGTCAAAGCGTGTGTGTAACGTTACTGGTGTACTGCTAGATGCAAGAGGCGGAACACTGCAGCAGTTTGTATCGCTCTGGCGCATTAAAGCTGACGTTTCTAGAAAATAAACAAGAATGCCCTAAAACCAATTTTTATCTGTTTGACATGAAATTTGTTTTGTTTTATGCTGTGTATCCGCGGTATTCAGCAAAACAACTGCAAATTTGCTACAACCACAGACCAAAACTGCTCCCAAGAAACATAAAAATACTGTAGAATGCTATGGTAGCAGTTTTTATCTGTGGTTGTAGCAAATTTACGGTTAATTGTTTTACTGTATACCGCAAATACAGCATAAAACAAAGTAAATTTCATGTCAACCAGATTAAAATTGGTTACAGAACATTTAGGTTTATTTTACGGAAAGGTAACAAAGAAAATTCCGTAAAAATTTTTACGTTAGCGTTGTAAAAACAGCTGCCAGAGTATCTTTGTAAAATTCACGCGAAAGAATGAATAAAATTATTTCCAAGTTTGTCCGTAAAATGATTTAACAAAAGCAATTCCACAAAAAAAGATTACGATGTGTCCGTTTATATTACGGTGTTGTTGTAAAAACTGCTGCCTGCAGATTTTCGTAAATAATACGGAAAAAATTTTAACAGTGTACATGAATGAAGAAGGTGTGCCGCAAAGAAATCCTGACCTTTTTGGGGTTCCGCAAAATCAAAAAAATTGAAAACCTCTGCAATATGCGAGGTTGGAATCAATCGTTTTAAAGGTTGCTAATCACGAGTAGGACTACCACTTTTAAGAGTCCGAAACGGATTGACCACAGTAACTGGTCAGCTTTGTTGGTGAACTTATGAAAATCGCTTTTTTTGATTTCAAGACAGTTCAAATGTTTTGTGCAATGACAAGGTTTTAATTTGCGCTTTTTCTTACTACTTTGAGCAGCTGTTTTTTAGCTTTCACCCTGAAATGGCTTTAATTTATTTATTTATTTTTTGCGATTGTAGCCCATGTAAGTAATACATCAATAATGAAGATACACTACTTTAATTTTGTGATTTAATTTGGATTTGGGTACCACGTTTACTTTTTTTTTTACGTCTATGGAAGTAGAAAACCAGTCGTTGTCGTTTATCGCCCGAGATCAAGTCGATGATGTGAATGTGCAAAAGGTAGGTTGCTTGGAGGAGGGGCTACATGTCGATTGATTGGGTGACAAGCAGTTCAGTTCAGCAAAAAGTTTACAAAAAGGCCCGTTTGAACGATGGTTTTTTGGCCAAATAAAACTGGGCTGTTGCAAAAGAGCTGAGGAAAATCGAGCCGCAAACCCAATAGCTAGTATGAGTCAGGAGGAATGATCAAATCGGTCCTTAGCAATCGCAAAAATGTTAGTGTTTCCAAATTAAAAAAATTGCAGACAATCGCTAACAAATAGACAGTTGGTTTGTGTTATTGTAAAATATCTCCCCGAATTCAATTCTTAAAGAATACAATGAACAGCTTGTATGGTTTCAGATTTCGCGGTTATTAGAGAACGTGAACGTAACTGCTGTCGTGATCGGGATGGACCCGTTACGATCCAAGTAAGGAATGATCCAATTTTGTTCTTGCTTTGGTTCAGATCAAGGATCCTACATATTACAAGACATCATGTGGCCTTGGTCAAATTATTACACACCTACACTTGATAGACTATAGGATTTATTATTAGATTGCTCTTCACTTCGGTAAGCCTTTTTACACACATAATGTTAAGTGCTCTGAAATTTAGTGAAGCTTAATAAAGACTAAAAAAGGCTATAAATGTTTTTAATATTACAACTACATATATACCGCAACTAGGCAATCAAACTTTAAGAAGTCGCTTTGAGTTGAAGAAGTCGCTTGAGTTTACGCTGTACTGTATTTCATTTCATTTTGCTTACAATTCTTATGTTGATTTTCGAACTCGTGGTCGCTGCGAGAGCTCGGGTTGGTAGAATGTGATGCCCGTGCTTTGCTTGCAGAAGACTTTGATTTATTTTTGAACGTTTGTGTAAAATTAATTTACATTTTCATTTGCAATTGAAACCTGTTTTTTTCCGTTAATGTAATTCAGTTTTTTCTTTTTTCTAGTTTGTGGTTATGATTTGGTTAGATCAAAGCACAGTATTTAGTTCAAACTTTAAGTTCTCAAAACACCTAAAGCAATAAAAATAGTGCATATTAATAAAAGTAATAATAGTAATGTGCGTAACAGTGCAGAATAATAGTACACGGAGTACATAATAATAGTAATGTATTTCTTTTGTTGTTTTTAAAAAATTAATCAGCATTTTTTTGTTGCTGAAGCATCTTATTGCGTCGGATACTGTTTTATTGGCAGTGCCGCTTCCCAATCGCTGATGTCACTTTCCAAACATAGTTATTAATTGGTATTAGATTTGGAAGTTAAAAGTCAACCCAAATACTAAGAAAATGATTTTGCCCAAATGGGTACGGATTCCCGCAAGGAATATTGTTGCGGTGGCTTTTTTGTGACAGGGTAATAAAATTGCAACTGATAGCAAATTAGCTCAGCTGTTGTGTCATGAGCACTGCATTGTACAATGCTGTCACCCATTGCAGAGCACACTTTCCAACATACCACTGATGTAATTAGACACTATGTGTTATTATTTCAGTGCCACTAATCATCATACTCTTGTTGAATTCACTACATACGTGCCTCCATTTACGAATCGAAAACTGACAAATGCAACTTTAACAGAAAAGATGATGATAGAATTGAGCGTTACAAGCATCTCGGTAGAAGGTAAACGTCAGTTTCATGGTGTCTTGCTCGTTTCGTAGGAATAAAATTGACAGACAAAAAAACAAACTAGTCCAATCTAAAACATTACACTCCAAATTTATTTCAAAAACATATGTAAAACATTTCCGTACTGTTTGTTGCCTTGTTCAACTAGAACTGTACATCAACCGCAGGATACCTTGTTCAACTGAAACTGAAAATCCCCTACTCTCCTAAATACTGAAAAATTTTGAAGTATCATAATAGCGTGCTTTCTTTGTACTTTACGAGTTTTTTTTAAATTTAGGTGTATCGTAGTTTAGTTATTTTTAGGGAAAAAGTAATCTAGCATTAAGAGGTTTTAGGGTCGACTTGAATCCTGAAACTATCAAAAAAATCCTACTGACTCTTTTCTTACAAGATTTCTTTAGTGTAATGTATACTGCAAATTACAGAAAAATGGCTTTTGTGATAAGATTTTCGATACGCGAAGGGACGCGTCCCCCATCGAGACTTAGCGCACCCCCATCGAAATTCAGCGTCACCCATCGAGATTTGGCTACCCACACACCAAAAGAAAGCTTTCTAGTCATTTACTTTTAGACGAAAGAGTAGTTTGTAAATCCAAAATTCTGGCCGAAGTCAGCGCCAATTTGTGGGGAAGAGCTTTTGTTTTAGTCTTCACCCAAACACGAGTAAATTTTGTTTTGATTGCAGCAGCACTACGATTGCGTCTGGGCACGGCTGCGAAAGCGTCCCCCCATGCAATCTTTTACAATTGAAATTTTGCCGATAACCGCGCGGGGCATCATTTTGTTCCCAGGCAAATTCGTAGTAATCTGAGTTGTAGCTACATTCTACTCGTTGTGACGTCACATTAGGTGCAAGAACAAATCCGGGTTTGCACAAAGACTCCAAAAAGAAGTTCAGCTCTTTTTCACCATTGCTGGAAAGCTCAAATCGTGTTTGGAACAATCTCCTTCCAGCGCGTGGAAAATCAGCGCACTGCAAGTCTAAAATATTGACAGGTTGATGATCGGGATATCCGCTAGTCTTCATTTACAAAAATTTACAGCAAAATATTCTAAAACTACATCGTGTAACACAAGTGTTGAAAAAAGCGCTGAGGTAGTACAAAAATTTACAGCAAAATATCGTAAAACTAAATTGTGTAACACAAGCGTTGAAAAAAGCGCTGTGGTATATAATGATGATGATATGATGACAAAGCGCTTACCAGGGTTGGCATAGTACATTAAAAATGTTAGTATATCCCTGATGTAACTGACAAAACGTATTTCCAGAAGACCAACACTTGTTCTGAAAATACGCGAGCGAATATTGCAAAGTATTTATTTTGAGGTAAAAAAAGAACAACTCTAATCACTGGCAAGCGGCCTGGGGTCACAGCCACATCCGCTGAGCGATTTTTGTGTTAAATATCGCCGCTAGTAATCCCAAACAATAAACTACTGAATCAAAAAAAAAAACAAACGCTGCATAAAGAATTATTGAAGAAGCGAGGGTAATTTTAATTATAGCTGTAATTGTTTGAATGCCTGGAAAGATGCGCGCTGCACTGAGCATTTTTCATACGACGTCATGCATTTATCGAAAATTACGGAAAATTTGCCGACCATAATTAAGAAAAATTGTGTCCTTGGTCCTTCGCTTCGATCATTCCTGTCCTAGAGCTCGAAAGGGTCTGTTCTCAAAAAGTCAGTCCTTGGTCTTGGCCTCAGAATTTGTTTTGAGTCCTTGGCCTTGCTATCGAATGTTGGGTCCTCGACTCTACCTCTGCTGCAAACTTTAATTTACTTTAATTTAAAATTTTAGTTTTGAATCAAATACAATTCAATTGGCTTTTGTTTGCGTGTACGTTATGTAGCACAGTCTGTAGCTTACGTTTTATAAGAAATCTTAAGTTTAGCAAGTCAAATAACGATATACTTTTCAACCACTGGAGTAAAAAAAAAGCCTGCATTGTATCATACATGTAGAGCAATTTCAAATATTATCGTAAACGTTTGTACCGTTGGTGTTCCAGAATCTTCCAAAAAATGAGAACCAAACTCCATGTTCTTGCCGACAGCATGATTACAAGCGACTGCCAAAGTATCATTAACAACTGTCCATTGAATAGGCAAGTTTAGTTGACCTAATGATAAGTACGTACGAAGTCTGTAGTAAGGATCGCTTGGAAACTAACCATTCACCTGCAAAATTTATCAGCTGAAGAAATATCAAAATTAAGCTTAAGAGCAAATGTTTTTAATGTTAATTGATATTTAAGAGACATACTTTGGATTACCACTCCTTGCGGACCTAACCTATATAAAGATATATATAATTCCACCAACAATTGATTTTTAAATGCATTGAAAGGAAAGCTATAGTAAGATGTTTTTTAAAACTGCAATATCTTGACGTCCTTCATGGTCGACTCCTGGGAAGCCATGTCAACTTCCACTTAGGCCAAGGTTTGTTAGGTTTGCCAGTTAGGCCAAGATGTTTGTTCAGCTGGGAATACCTTTGAAAAAGATAGCTGAGGGCTGCCGATGAGAGCTAAAAGCTCGAAACAGCGCTGTCCAGCTCTGTGCATACTTAAGATGTTTTTTATTAGAATCAGCCACTAGGTGGTTGATGATATATTTTGACACTGTATGGGTTTCCTAACTCCTTAGCGACCCAAGCAAAATATTTTTAAATTGCTCTGTTAACGAAGGGACAAAAAGCTTTTTCAACATCGCATTATTCGACATGCGTCGGTTGTTCATTGAATTTGATTGCAAGCTCCCATCAAGTTGCCCGACTTTTCTTGCTTTGTGGTGTTTTCAATTCTTCTCAGTTTTAAACTAACGAGTTTTTGCACAAAAATGAATAAGTCAGTCATGTCACATTACCCGTAATTACTTGCAGTGATCTGAGCTACAGGAAGCAACAGAGGTAACTTATGACAAATATTGTAGTATTAAACCAATGTCGAAGCCAGTTTAACAGAAGTATAGCTAAAATTTTGAAAACTACAAAATGTAATTACAAGCAATGAAATTAATAATAAGCTATAGATAGTATCCAAAGTCTTATAGGCACAATCAAACGTTTGATTAACAGTATAAGACACAGAGTTTTGAAATTGACTTCGTCTTTTATTTCTTGTCTGTATATAGCTAGGACTACTAACTCGTATGAATATGAGCGTAGAAAGGCAAGGAATCGCAAATTAACGAGATCACCATACAATTTTTTTTTTCACAAAAAAATTAAGTAATCACAATATTGATTACTTTGATTTGTAGCATATAGTTTCATTCGGTAAAGACTCAATTAATCGATTTAGTTTCATTGGGTAAAGATTTTTCAGTTGAGATTTACTTATTTCGGCAAAAATTGACTGATTGATGGGAAAAGATTTATGTAATATAAACATAATCGGTAAAGATTTATTCATTGATTGATAAATTGATAAAGATGCATCTTTTAAAGACTTTTATCACTGGTGATATTTGTCCTTTTGACCTTTCTAGCCTTACTGATGAGCCCTGAGATTGGGCAAAACAGCTGTCTAAGGCATGCTATAGGAAATTATTTTATATTGAACTATTATAATTACGTCTTGTAATATTGTGATTATTTAATTTTTGGGGGAAAAATTGTGTTGTGATCTGGTTAATTGGACGATTCCTTGCCTTTCTACGTTCACGTACATATCTGTAGTCCTAGCTATACTGACGAGGAATATAAGACGAATGTCGATTCCGACACAGTATGTCTTAGGCTGTTAATCACAGGTTTGCTTGTGCCTATAAAGCAATAAAATGCTGTGAACATAGACTCTTTAAAGCTTTTTAGTTGTACAGAATTTCAAAATAGCTTTGAATAGCTTCGTAGCTATCATTTCCACTCTTTGAGAAATGGGTAGCCATAAAAAAGACTATTTTAGATTGAACGTTTTCATCCTTCTCTCTTCATGAATCCACTGTACTCTAGAATGAAGAAAAACTAAAACGCAGTGGTATATATGAAGGTTCATTACATTGAAATAGACAATGGGTTGGTATTATGACCTAAGATGCTGCAAAAATCACCTAAAATAGCATAAAGTCAAAGCAAAACTATTGAAAATTTCTCGTTGTATTTTGATTGGTCAAAGTTTGTTATTTTGTCCATTTAATTGATTGAAAAATACTCTTTCGTTTTAGTCGGAAATGCGCCCAAAAAAAATTAATGTGAAATTTGAGTGAATAAACGAATTCTTTATGACGGCAAAGAATGGGCTGCAAGAAAATGATGTAAGTTGCTTCCAGAACCGAAAAATGGAACAAAGATCTTGCTGTAGCCAAAATGGAAATTTGTGATCGTTAGTTTGGCACATTCTTCATTCTCTAGTAAATGCTGTCCGATTGCAGAATCACAGTAGACACTCGGGATGCTAGTGATTTTGCATTCTCAATTAGGCAGATTTTTTGTTGGTCTTTTGCCACTTCTCATGCATTTCGGAACGTGTTCATGAATTCTGTCCTGCAATCTTGGGGAAGTTCAACCGGCGTACTAATAGTCACAACTGCACACGTATTGATATACGACCATACTTTGTGGAATGGAGGGTAGAACATCTTAAAGAATTGCAGGTAAATTTTTTCTCGTTGTAACAATAATGCGAGGATCAACAGCTTGATAACATCGGTTGATAGCAGTTTTGGTTTGCTTTTCAAAATTTGAAAAAATGTTGGTTTTACGTTTTGTCGGTCCAAACAAATCCCAATAAAAATACTGTTCAGTAAAAGTGGGTTTCCTAAAAAGTAAAAATCTTCATTATTTTTCTCAACTAAAACATCTAAAACCAGAAGCTGATCCTTCTCTTCTTTTTAAATGTAAACGTTAATGCCGAATACATTGAATTCAGGACGTCAAGAAAAGAAGGGCATTTTTTATGTGATGCGAAAATTGCAAAAGTGTGATCCATATATCGGTAATCAAGGAGTGTTTTGTTTGTGGATTCAAAAAGTTTGCTTTCTCGGTATCCAACATATTTATTGACTAAATTAACACTTAGTGGACTCACCCATCGCCACGCCATCAATTTACTTGTACATGTTGTTGTTAAAACTGAATTCCACCGATTTAGTAGCAGTGTTCATTAATTCCACGAAGACTTCTTTAGGGTAGTCTGGAGGTATGAGCTCACCGCGATACAATGCATCCGCACAAATTTAAATTGTTTCCGCTAAAGGAACATTTGTGAACAAACTGCTTGTGTCGAAATAGGAAAGAAAAGTTTCTTTTTGATGTGGCCTAAGATTTTGCATCTTTTTAGCAAAAGCGAATGAATCTCATAAGCAATTGTTTGAGTAAAGCTGTAAAACTGGATCAATAAAGATCAATAAAACTCAATGATGGGTTAATTTGCTTACACTTCCCAAAAATGAACCTGGAAAGCTCAATTCGGACACACCATGGGTGCAGATAGAGGCTTTATGCAAAAAACGTTTTGAGCCGCAACTTTGAAGGTCAAAAATAGGCAAAAAAGGACAAGTTCAAACCATTATCGCTTAGTAAGTACCAATATTAATGAAAAACTATTTCTTGTTTTTGAGCACACAATCTTCCACTCTTCTTATGGAAATATTCACAGCCACGACTTGAGTATTACTTTTTTTGTCTTATTTATCTTTCTTCCTCCTTTGTTTACTTTTAAACTGCAAAACGAAGAAAATTCAAAGTTCGATTGATTGTAGATATCAAAAAGGACAGGCGCTCGCTTAAAATTGCTAGTGCTATTTGAGAGGTTGCCTCTCAAACAGACCTCCAAATTTTGAACTATTGAATCACTAAAGCTTGATAAGTTAAATTTTCAAACCTGGTAAGTATTGAAAATAAAACATAACAAAAATTAGAAATGCCACATTATTGGGGGTTTGGTGGTTTGTCTCACTCGGGTCTTTTAAAATTCAAACATTTTAACCACTTAATCAAGTCAGACAACATAAGGCATAATTTGGGGTGCCACACAAAGGGATTTTTTAGTCATTGTTTGGAAGTGATTACAAGTTAAGTGATATAATGGGCTTTGGGGGAAGCTGCTAGGCGAGTTGTGGGTATTGGGCTATAGAGGTTTCGTGCCACAAGCAGTCTGGATGCAAAAATGTACACCGTGTCTTCTCTGTTCGAAACAAAGCATTTCTTCCAGCGTGCCGGTTTTGCTAATTTGAGCAGGGCTCGAGATACATGCACACTTGTTGTTGCAATTGAAAACTTGATGCTTTTTTTTAAAGAAAAATCCAAGTGAAATTTAAATCGTAGTTTGCTAATTAAACGACGAACATTCGGCAACTTCGCTCAGCGATTTCTAAATTAAACGTGACTTTGAACGCAAGCAAAAAATAAAATTACGTAGTTTTTTGGTTTATTGCTGATTAGCTTTCACATTTAGTGAGCTAGCTTTTTAAACCAGCAAATTTAATCCTTACCATTTTTGCGTTCATCTGTATAGTGTGTCCTTTTTTGTTTGTATTCAAAACCACAACTTTTTTTTATATTTAAGGCTGTTCTTGGTGCTTGACAGCGCGAAACGAGAAGCAGTAAGTTTTTCAAATTAATGATCACTGTTTTGATGTTACTATTCAGCTTAGGTTACCAGAAGTTATAAACTACAAAGTTTGAACCTCGCAAATTGTGCTCATTATTTAACTGGAAAAATAAAGATCAAAAGTTTACGCTTTGGTATGCAACACTACAAAAGTTCATACCTTGGTCATCTAACGCTGCAAAGGGTTTTGCCTAGGTCATGCAACGCTAGTGGAGAGGAGTTTATGAAAGTTGATATGTATTAATAAATTAAGAAAGAGTGTGAAAGTCAATGAAAATTATTGACAAAAAGTTTTTAATTTTCTTGTATAACGCTTAGTACATAGAACAAAACTTGTTACAACTAAATGAAAAAATTTGTCACGTATTAATAACAAATTTAACAAAAAATATGTTTTTGCCTTGACGGATTGTTTTGCTTGGTGGTAGTTTGGTCAAGTCAGTGATTGAAGTTTATGGCTTAACAGAATAGTTGTGTCTTGAATTTTGCTGATGCAGTTAGTAATTAATTTTTCTGGACTGATGCTATCATGCCATCAGCCAAAATTGTTATATTATTCCTGCAATCTAAAACAATGAATCGCGATGTAGCTTACCCTTGTTTTCCGTTGTTGTGATGAGATTACCTCTTCATTATGCGGTGCCGCGTAATATTTTCCACTGATATTCTTTCACTTAAATTAGTACTCATAAAACTATCCCATGGAAACCAATATAGCTAGAGTTTCATCTAGTTTCTCATTATAAGCAAACATTATATTTGAAATATAGCCAGCGATGTTTGAACCATATCTAAAGTGGGTGGGGGGCAAAGACAGTTACCAGTTTTCTTTCACCTACAGTGCCTATTCTTGTGTGGCTTGTCGAGCTACCAGATTTTTGCTAAAGTAAGGGCTTGAAACCGAAGTTAAATTTTTTTTGTTCAAGAAATGTCTCAAATTTTGGTGTCGAGGAAACTGGCGCAACTTAAGCATAACACAAACGGTGCTTTGGGGCGAAGCCCTAGACGTAAGTCGAATTTTGTAATTAATCGGATAATAACCATTTTACTGCTGTTTGGATCACGCTTCGCACGTTTTTAAAGCCATTTGGAACAACTTAAAGGCTAAAAGTTGAAAGCCAGTTGAATGAATTGAAGCCCCTTCAGTCCGTCCCTTTACTTATAGGTAAAGTTCAAAACATGTTGAAACGTTTGCATTTTGGAGTTAGATTTTAAAAGTAATTTGGTCAAGGGGGGACTGAAGCCCCCTTACCTTGTTATTTGGTAGCGCCACTCCGTGTATATATAAGCTTAACGCGATTTTTATTGTTTTAGCACCAGTTATAGCAGTTTGACAAAGTCTCTCAGAAATGCAAAAACAATGCATTTCCATTTAATAGAGTGCACCATAGGCGTAGCGAGGATTTTTGATTTTGGGGGGGCCCAAACCACAGATCACATGCAATGACGTCATCAGAAACTTTGAAAGAGGACTTTTTGTGGGAGCAAAGATATCTTTGAATGGAAGATCGGAAGCCGTGGCCTGGTGTTGGCACGTAACTAGGAACTCGTGCTAGAGGGAGGACTTTAAACCCATAATTAAAATATGGAAATGTCTAAATTGAGAGACGTGTTGAGTAAAGGTGTACTGTAATTCAAATGTATCGCAGACGGCAGTCTGGGAGCGGATCCCCCAGCCGCTGGAGGCTATTGGGGTCTTTTTTTTCGTTATTGGCGATTTTTCGTTATTTTTTGGAGAAAAAGCTGTTTTAACATCATTGGATCACATTTTGCACGTATTCAGAGCCATTTGAATGTACTAGATTTTTAACACTTGAAAGCCAATTGAAAAATTTTAAGTTGTTTAGTCCTTTTTCAGCTTGCAATTTAAGTCCAAAACACGTTTAAAATCTTGCATTTTGGGAAAAATTTTGTAAGTGATTTGGTCCAGGTAGGGGGAAGTAAATTATATTGCCTCCTGCAATATTTGAGCAGCAAATAACAATCCAGTCAAATATTTTTCTTAGAGATTATTGTTTTGTCATGAAAACAACCAGTTATAGGAGTACATATACGGTCAGGGGGTTTAGGCCCTCTCATTTCAAATTTTTGTTTAATGAGCATTGCCCTTACTGTAGCTAATTTTTTTCAAAAGTATTTTGTAGCATAAAAACTGTCGAGGTGAAGGTGAATTGTTATTGAAGAATGTACAATAGATGATTATGCTTACTAACCATGTTATTGCTCGGGCCGGATTTACATTGAGTTGGGCCCCTGGCACTTCGGAAGACCAAAAAAAGTTTTACATGAGCGCGGGGCCCCTGGCACTGTGCCATATGTTGTTAAATCCGTCCCTGGTCATTGCATTACGTTCATGAAAAGGTTACATAAGGGCCTTAGTTAGCAACTTTTAGGATAAAAATCCTTAATTTCACCCAGGTTATTTGTTAAAATTGGTTGGCAAACATTAAATTGAGGGGTGCCGGGCCTCCTGGATCAATATTGTTTCGGGGAGCCATTTAAATTAGGGGCTTCTTAAATATTATTGTAGGGGGCCCCATTTAAATTGGTTGGCAAGCATTAAATTCAAGGGGCTCAAACCCCCTGGATTAATACTATTGATGGGGGTCATTTAAATTAGGAACCATTTACATGTTATTGCAGAGGGCCCATTTAATTGGTAGGCAAACATCAAATTGAGGGATCCTGGGCTCCCTGGATGAATATTATTGTTGGGGGCCGATCTAAATTGGAGTACATTTAGATATTATTGTAAGGGGGCCATTTAAATTGGTTGGCAAAAAGTAAATTGAGGGGTCCCGGGCCCCTTGGATCAATATTATTGTTGGGGCCCATTTAAATTGGGTTCCATTTAAATATTATTGATAAGGGCCCATTAAAATTAGTTGGCAAACATTGAATTGAGGAGGCCCGGGCCCCCTGGATTAATATTATTGTTGGGAGCCCATTTGAATTGGGAGCTATTTGGATATTATTGTAGGGGGCCTATTTAAATTGGTTGGCAAACATTAAATTGAGGGGTCCCGAGCCCCCTGAATCAATATTATTGTTAATTTACTGTTGTACGTGAAGATGCTAAAAAAAAAATGAAACTGAAGAAACAATAGTTTTTTTTGTGACATTTTTATCATTGGTAGCATTTCAATTGAGGGGGCCCGGGCCCCCTGCCCCCCCTGGCTACGCTTATGGAGTGCACACTGCGCAAAAAACATCATTCCAAACCCTAATTGTGAATTCATCACCAAAAAACCTGTTGCAGTAGAATTATTCATTGTTAAGTATCACAGCGGCATTTGAATGTCAAAAAAATTTAAATCAATATATGTTGTTAGTAAATATACAGGGTGTTTAAAAGAGACATACCAGTATATTACTGAAATAATTCCAGTATTGGTATGTTGATTTTGAAACACTCTGTATTATAAAATCACACAAGAATCACGACAAATATCCCAATAATTGTAATATTGTTTGCACAACTAGCCACTAGCCTGCAAAGATAACACTGTCCAACAAATTTCGAATCATAAAAAAATTCAAGAACAAGAATAGGTGCTCTTTGTAAATTTGCGGACGCTAATTTCAAATATGCACTCCGTTTTTACCGACCAGGTCAGCGTTTTGAAAAAAATGCTCTTTAATTTTTTCGAATTTTTAGTTATATCAGTATAATTTTTCGAATATCAGTATAATTTCCCAACATGACCAATATGTTGACTAAAGTGGTGTTGTGGTTTTTCTCTGCCGAAGCTCTACAATTTAATTTCGTTTACAACTGTGCAGTGCAGCCAATTTAACAGTTATTGATGAGGTTGCACAACCATTTTTATTGGCATCGTGAAGTAAAAAGCACACAGAAGATGTGCCTCAAATCACTTAATTGGAATCTGGCCTAAACTTTAAAAATTTTGCTGCTTTCATACCCTCATTGAGTGTGTTGCTATCAAATACATTCTTCTGTGCTTTTTTTTTTCAGTGGAGAGCTCATGCATTGAAACTATTCATGGCAGTCTAGCTTTTTTAAAACGGTGCAAATAAACCAAACAATCGTATTTACTCCACGATTAAATTAACACTTGGTATAAGTTTATTTATCTAATATCGTCTACGCCGTTTGTGCTGAGTTTCCGAATCATCCCGTTGTATCGACCAACAGACAACAGTAGTCTGCAAGCATGCTTACAGACCATTTTCCTTTATATCGGTTTTCGATAACAGATATGTCCTGGTGAAATTGTTCTCCATGTTCACCAGAAACATCACTCATGTTTTTGTGATAAAAATCCGAGTGAGAATCCAAAAAATGAACGTTAAGGGACATTTTGCATCCAAGGGTTTTGCAAGTGTTTAGCATTTCAGCTATAACGTCTCTAAAGTTTTCGGAATAATGACAACCCAAAAAGTCTGTGCAAACTTTTTTGAAGCTATCCCAGGCATCCGACTCATTTCCATGTAATATCTTATCAAATTCTTTGTTCAAAATGAGTTTTCGTATTTGGGTCCAACAAATACGCCTCCTTGATTTTTACTTCAGACAGATTCGGAAAAACTTTTTGAAAGAATTGAAACACCGGTGATTCTTTGTTAAATGTTTTCACAAACTGTTTAAACAGTCCTAGTTTAACGTGAAGAGGTGGAAGCATAATTTTTTTCTTGTGGATCCAGGAGCTATTGGCAATGTTGTGCTGACCTGGGTGAGATACCAATCTAGAGGCCACTGCTTTCTGACATAATGTTCACTTCTTGCTCTGGAGTCCCACACGCATAAACAGCAGCAATATTTGGTGTAACCCAACTGAAGTCCGGTAAGGATTGCTATAACATTCAAGTCTGCGCATAAAAGCCAATTGTGTTCAGAGTAACGGATTATTTCCAACATAAATAGAAGGTTTTGAAATGTTTCTTTCATCATTGTTGAGTAAGCAATAGGGACTGATGGAAGGATATTTCCTGTGTGCAATAGTACAGCTTTGATGCTTTTCTTGGATGAGTCAATTAAGAGTCCCCAGTCATTAGGGTCATAGTTTCCAACTAACGTATGTATCAACTCGAAAATATCAAAGTTCCGATCGTCGACGGTACACCGTCACTTTTGTTCCAAAAGCTAACAGGTTCCACTGTTGCAACCGAGACCCAAGTAGCTTATTCTTGCTTTTTGGAAGATTTAAGTCACGGACAAGATCATTTAACTCCTGCTGGGTTATCAAATGTGGACAGGTAGTGTTTGGTTCGTATTCAAATTCACTATTGCAAGAACTTTGTGAAGATTCTGCAGAAGTTTCGGGAAGCATGACCGTTGGTTTAGGCACTGGTAACCAATCAGAATGTGCTACTGGGCAAATTGCAGATAGCAAACTTGGGTATAGTATCTTCTTTCTGGTTTTGTGGCGAAATCCTTGGGTGTCCGTGACACAAAAATAGCAATACGTACATGATCTTTTTGTTCTCGCCACACCATTGGAACAGCATATGACAATGTGGGCTTTCCACCCGCACACCACTTATTGAGCCTGTTAGAACAGTCCAGACAGTAACATGTGGAGCCCAATTTTTGTCCTGATCCCTTACGGCACATCCAAAGTATGCTAGGTATAGCTTCTTGATCCGATCAGTTAATTTTCGTCTATATTTTCTTGCTGTCATCTTTCCACAGATGTGACAAAATATGTCAAAGTCATTTTTGCACTTTCGTCTAAAGCAGGGGTTCTTCACCTTTTTTCTCCCATTCCCCACTTTTTAGTTTGCCAACTCTTCATTTCAGGATTTTGCTAAACGGAGAGAAAATGTCTAAATTGGGAGACGTGTTGAGTAAACTCGGGTAAGTCAAACGTATCACAGACGGGGTCTGGGGGCAGACACCCCAGCCGCTGGAGGCTGAAGGTGAATCCCCCCATTCGCTGGGCGATTTTTGGAAAAAATAACTATTTTAATGTCATTGAATCACATTTCGCACGTGTTTAGAGCTACGTGAAAGAACTGGATTTTTAACATTTGAAAGCCAATCGAAAAAAATCAAATTGTTCAATCATCCTTTTACTTACAATTTAATCCAAAATATGGTCAAAATTTTACATTTTAGTGTTAAATTTTTTAAGTGACTCGGCCCAGTAAAACAAAGTAAGGCACATTCCCTCCAGCAATATTTTAGTAGTGAACAATTATCCACTTGAAGAGTTGCCAATACGATTTTTGTTTTGTTATGCAAAATAACTTGTTGTTAGAGTACATGTGCGACTACAGGGCCCAGGCCCCCTCAATTCAAATTCAATAATTTGTTCAATGAGCACTTCCCTCACCTTTTTTTTCAAAGGTATGTTGCCGCGTAAAAACTGGAGACTTGGAGGTGAATCGTAATTGAAAAATGGTACGATAGATAGTTGCGCCTATACTAACCATGTTATTGCTCGATCCGGTTGACATTGGGCGAGACCCATGGCACTTTGGGGATTTTCGCCAAACCTTCCTGCCAAATATAGGTGAAGATCAAACAAAGTCTTGCTATTTGAGCGCGAAGTCCTTGATACTGTGCCATATGGTAAATCCGGTCATGGTTATTGCATTACGTTCATAAAGTGGTTAAATAGGGCCTGAGCTAGCAACTTTTAGGACAAAAATTCTTAATTTCTTCCAGGTTATACGTTTAAATTAGTTTGCAAAATTTGAACTGAATGGGCCCGTCCCCCCTGGTTGTCTATATTATTGTTAATTGCTGCTGTACGCGAAAAAAGGGGGCCCTCCCCCCCTGGCTAAATCTATGCCCAACACAGCATCGGTTGTCGACAAATATTACATCAGTGTTGTCACTTTTATCCAAACATTACTTACAAAAGCTTTTATATTGGTTGTTTTTATTATTAAAACAGTCTTTAAATGGTTGTCATTAGTAAAGTAAGTCTATATATGATAAGATAAATTTCGAAGCAGTGTTCTTCTGTCCGACCAGTCATTCCCCACTTGGCAACTCCGCCATTCCCCACCAGTGAGGAATTCCCCACAGGTTAAGAACCACTGGTCTAAGGAAGTCATGATCAACTATAAAACGATAGCAAATTGTACACTATTTTGAAATCTAAAACTAAACAATTCTATAAAAAAGCAAAACATTGCATAAGACTAGAGTCACAATTCATTGTCGATCTAAAGTAGAATAAAAAGAGTTGCAATTATGAGATAAATAGACAACAATTTGGTGACAAGTAGTGGAGCGATTCTGCTGTAATGCTCGTTTTAACTTTCCAAATGATGCAATTTTAACTTGCAGTTACAGCATAAGCCACAATTTGCATCAAATGCAATATTATCCCAATAACAAAAAAAATAATTTTTCAGAAACTTCAAGCCTGATGCAAAAAAACTAACTTCAGATTCGTGGTCAGCGACCCCAAGTCACCCTAAAACGCATAAAATTGTTCTTGAATTGTTTTTTGTGCCTACAGTATGATCAAAAGCATTTGACGGTGAAACTGAAATGAGTTCAAGAATAATTCTAGGCTATCAGTTTCGGAAAAGGATCACGTTTTTTTTGAATGTGTCTTTTCAATATTCAACGTTGTTTTATGCTAAACCACAAACGACTTTCCAGTTAGATGATTTTGCGATGATTAGACACGAGTGATTGTAAACAATAACGCAAGTAGTACATAAGGAATCTATTGACCCCCAAAAGTGGGCACCTAAGACGAACACAAGGTAGACACAAAAGTGGACCTAACTGACGTCAAAGATATGACGTCATATGCTCATCAAGGTCAGAAATCAAAAGCTTGTGACCAAACCGTTTCTCAATACTTCATTAGTATTCAAAATGTCTTGATTTGTTGAAGCTAAAACCAACAAGGTTTAGAAGTTTACCTCTCATCACTAGATAGTGCTCTTGATTCATTTTTCTACATTTTAACTTGAAATGTTTGTTCAGACTAAAGTGTAAGGTAAAATGTATTTATTACGCAGTGCTTTGGACTCATCTGCTTCCTCTCTGGTCAGTAGTGTGTTTTGGATTTTGAGTTTATTATCATTCTATTTTAAGTTTATTGTTTATCAGTATTATTCGAATTATGCAAAAACAGGTAAGGTTAAAATTTTACCTCTCACCACTAGGTAGTGCTTTTGATTCATTCTCTATTTATGTTGTGGTCTCAGCATTTCAAGCGTTAGATCAAACTTAATAGTTGAGTATTTTTATCGGTTAGGTAATGCTTTTAATTCGTCCTCTCTTTGGTGTATATCGTGGTTTTGCATTTTATGTATGAAACATATTGTTTCAAAGCCATGCATATAACATATTGTTTCAAAGCCATGTATAATATTCATAACTTCAGCCATATTACCTTAGTTAACTTGAGTATAATCTTTTCATTTACCGACCATGTAAGGGTTTTAGTTTCTTAACTTAAATGCTCATAAAATCGAAAATATTAAAAGCTTCGAATCGTTGTGACTGATCAAAGCAAAAATAGGCAATGTTGGACTTTTACCACTAAGCAGTGCTTGCAATTCATTTTCAGTTTTTACTGTGATAGGACGTGTTAGTTCAAAATTGAATTTCGGGTGTTGGTATCTATTTGCTAGTTCAATCTTAACAATTGGGCATATGTATCAGTTAGGTGCTGCTTTTGAGTCCTTCTCTCTTTAGTCTCAGATTATAGCTTAGAATTGTGGTTTCGAAGAAGCACAAACGCTTTTTACTTATACTGTACAATTTTACGTAAAGTACCACGAATTAAAATTTATTTAATTTGAGTAGATACCTGTAAATATGTCGGATGTCTTGTGACGTTAACATTACGTTTTCAATTCTAAGCTGGGCAATTAGTTTCATTTGTTTAGTTTGTTGCAGGATAAACATAGAAAGCTTAGTATTAAGAGGTTGAATTTAGCGAAATTACATCAGAAATATAGCGCAATTAGTACTCCACTTTATTTCGACAAACCAGATCAACACGTCCACTAAACTGACCAATCAGATTAAAGCAACCGGTATAAATACTTAAAGATCTGCGTAGTCGTGTTTCATTTGATTTTGGATTACATTGCGTAAAAGACTATTACTTTTCATGAAGAAAATATGAGTTATGCTCAGTAGCGTAGCCAGGGGGGGGGCGGGGGGGCTATAGCCCCCCCCCCATTGGCCTGCCGACCAAAATGCAGAATAAGGAAAATACCACGTTTTTAGCACTTCTAAGACTCTCTTTTGCACTGGATTAGACTAAAAACGATTTAAAGCATAGTTTGAAACGTTTATTTGGGGGGGGGCTAATGGACTGCCGACCAAAATGCAGAATAAAGAAAATACAACGTTTTTAGCATTTCTAAGACTGTCTTTTGCACAGGATTAGACTATTTTGAAACTTTTATTTAAGGGGGGGCTAATGGACTGCCGACCAAAATGCAGAATAAGGAAAATATCATGTTTTCAGCACTTCTAAGACTCTCTTTTGCACTGGATTAGACTAAAAAATGTTTTAAAGCATAGTTTGAAACGTTTATTTAGGGAGGGGGGGCTAATGAACTGCCGACCAAAATGCAGAATAAGGAAAATACCACGTTTTTAGCCAGTAGCGTAACCAGGGGGGACGGGGGGACTATAGCCCCCGCCCCCCATTTACATGTCGACCAAAATGCAGAATGGGAAAAACACTACATTTTTAGCACTTTGAGACTGTTTTATGCACTGGAGTGGACTAGATAGTGATTTAAAATATCTTTTGAAACATATGTCCAAGGGGGGGGCTAATTTGTCAAAAATAAAACCAACAAATAAATGAAACCTTTGATAAATGGTAAGAAATAAGCAATCAAATTTGATCGCAAGTGTAAAAATGCTGAACAGAGGTGTCATCAACAAATACACTATAAACTAAGGAATAGGGGGGGGGGGGCTATTCAGTATTTGTTAATTACCAATTATTTCTCTCAAATCTCTTTTCATTAGCCCCCCCCCCAATTATTTTTCTCTATAAACTGTATACGAAATAGATTACTTCGAGTGAGTTTTATTGAAGCATTCATTTTATAATTTACCAGCATCTAAACAAGAGAACTAACATTTTACCACTAGCCACCTCCCAAATAGCCCATTTATGCTTCCAGTTTAATTTTGTTTGCACTGCCAATTTCTAAGCCACGTTTTAAAATCATTATTTTTTAATCAAAATAGCCCTAAAATAAAGTCATTTTTGCAAAAAATACAAAATTTTCGAGCGCTGGGGGCTCCGCCCCCAGACCCCCGTGCCTCCGGCGGCTAGGGGCTTTGCCCCCAAACCCCCAGCCTCTGGCCGCTGGGGGCTTCGCCCCCAGACCCCCATTGGCCTCTGGGGGCTCCGCCCCCAGATCCCCCAAACAGCCCCCCCATTGCGAGTTGGGCCAAACATTTTACTAGAAAGTTCAAGCTTAAAAGTCACAAACGTGTTACAAAAGAGGATGAAGTGGCCCAAGAGAAGCTAGCAGAAGAAACAGGACCGCTTCCAAAGCGAAGACGAAAAACAAATGTGTCTAGCCAATCCAAACCAGATGTGGAACTAGAATTAAATAGTGGTTCGGAGTTGAGAAACGAAGACACTTCAATGCAACTTGAAGAATCAAAAAAGCGATCCAAGCTGACCAAGACAACTTGAACGAGTTTGAGGAAACCACCAAAGGACATGCTACAGACAAGGAAACGCTTGCTTGGGATGATGAAGCAGATCTTTTTCAAAGTTTCGAAAGCATGACTGATCATCACTGGAAGAGCATAAAAACTTTTTCAAAGCAAGGTTGTGTGCGAGATGTCTTTAATTTTTATATCAATAATGGCCTTTTTTCTCTAAAACATGATTTTCTGGACATGTTTTACAACCAAACATGTTTTACAAGCTAACATGTTGGTCTAAAATAACTTTTAGCTTTGGGTTTTTTTTTACGCAGTCGTAGTGATAGTAGTTTTCGATATTAGCATGCGTCTAAATGGTGTTGATCGTATTATAGATCACCCCCAACTTCTTAGTAATTTTTTGGATTTTGAAACGTTTTTGAACAAAGTTTTTGAGCAGGATATGCTTGAAAAAGCTCGTCTTTCGCGTCCAAACAGTTCTTGGGTTGTTTCCAAGATTACTTTTTTTATAAATAAATTAAAGAAACACCCAATTGGTTTTGGGATAAACCATAGTCACTAAATATTACATAGTCTGAAAGCGCTCGTGCATTTAAACTTGTCACTTACGCCACCCTGTGGGGAGGGGAAAGTTTGCTTGAAAAACAATTGGAGGCAATGTAAAATAGCCTGATAAATGCAGAAAAAGTCGTAAATTGAGCGCATATGGAAAAAGTTTTCAGTAATTTTGTTATTTTGCAATTTTTAAAGCTTATACCTACCACTTAGACTCGAAACTAACAATTTCTTTGAAGTGAGTGTATGGTATTAGGCTGTTTCTAAAGCATCTCCATAGGCTAGACGCATTAGGCAACAGACACTTGGAAAACTAGGCTTCTACATACCATTGTAGCAGCCTAGTTTGTTTTATTTTTCAGATTTGTGAGGCTTATGTGTAGGCTATAGCTATGTAATCAAATACATTTGGTATTGCATGTAATCATCAAGCTGATAAGCCTTTGTGAGGGTGCAAATTTAGACAACAATATAGTCAGAACTCAAGGAAACATTCAAGCAAGAACTGCAGAGCGAGGAGGACTTTGACGTAATTATAATGCTAGATTGAACTAGTATATTAGCGACGCGTACAGTACTGCCGAATCCTGGTACCGGTTCTTCTAACTACAAAGTTTGGCTGTTCACTCAATTGCAATGTATGCTTCTGGTTAATAGCGAAGCACAGAGTGAGTTGAGCGCGTCAGCTACTTTAAATATCATCAGACCGGTTACCGAACACGCAAAGAGTTTATGTCTAGTTCAGGATGATATACCGGTACCGTTCGTCGATAACTCGCGTTCGACGTTGTACAATGCAAAATCAGACTTGCTATTGTATTCTCTAAGTACAACTAGCCTAAGTACCACCGGTAAGCTATCAGTATATTGCACTCAAATAAAGAGTTGCCGGTCAGTTCACGTTTTAAAATGATCTTGAATATAATACCAGTCGGCTTACTGATGCTGTAGATTATTGTGTCCTGATTCACGAAGTCTACGGTATGTCTACTTCAATTCACCTATTTCCGGTATCTCAATTACCGGTAGCCTTCCGGCAGTAACTGTGAACTTAGCCACTTAAACTTTTGACCTCTGAACTACCGTACGTAGTAATGGCAAATTACCAACGACAATATTATTACAGGTAAATTTTAAACCAAGAAATAAATTTCTGCATAATATACCTATTTTTTGAACCATAAGGCGCACCTGAAGTACTCAAAATTTCAAAGAAACTGAAGGTGCGTCTTTTGTATGGATCAGGTTCTGCTTCCTTTCTCTTCATGATTTAATTCAGCGTCAAAGTTTTAACAGTTTTTAGAGATTTTCAAGTTGCATCTTATTTAGTGCGCCGTATATTCCGGTGCGCTTTATTTAAGGTAATCAATAAAGGTCTTTCATTGATACTACGTCTTAAAGTCCGAAAACTACGGTAATCATTTGTTACGTGATAAGCGCAATAATAGCAACCTGCAAAAAGGTGCAAACTTCCAATAGCATTTTTATTTTGAAAAGAGCCTATTAGATATGTTATTGTGAATAGTTTGTAAATTGTCTGAGCATTGATGTGGATTGATATGTGCTTAAATACTGTTTGCATACTGCCAACACTGTTAGGATGATACTGATAACCTAGTTAATCCCAGCACAACACAACATTTTTATTCATGATTATATTCATTTGATAGCAAAGGAGTAACACATCATAATTAAGTCACAATTGTGAAGATAAGTCGCTTGTTTTGTTGCAAGGATTTTCGGATATTAGCTGGAAAATACGGTGGCCATGAAGGCATTGGTGAAGATCTGTAGTTGCATAGTAAAATTGTTCAGTTTTTGTTGAAGCAACTGCTATCTTGGTGCTTATCATTAGCAGTTCAGCACACTGCTACCATCTTAGGTACTGGCAATGCCCAAAGTCCACTGGTCAATTCAGAGTTGCATTGTACAAAGCACAGTCAAGCTAATGAAACCACAAGTCAAAGCTATATAGGTATTTGAATTCTTAATTCTGAAAAAGACGAGCTATCGCTAATAATTTAGGATTTCTTATTTTAATTAAGGGTTTTAATTAGTTTATCTACAATAAAATAAAAAAACTATCGTAAAACGCCCTTACTTTAGCCATTTTTTTTGAATTGCTGCTTGGGTAATTTTCACAATAGTTCTTCAAGTTAAAAAAAACAACTTTAGAGCAAAATCCAAGAGACTGGCTTTTAATACCCTTTTAAGTTTTTTTTTTTTTTTTACTGATCACACTATTTAATTTTTTTGATGATCAAATGCCCAACTATTGCTGAAAATGAAAATAGTTTTGAAAACAGTCAAACAGAAAATAGGCTATGCTGAGATTTTGGCTCAATGCATTTAAAATAAACATAATTATCAATGCCCTGTTGTGAAATGACTCTGCTATCTGATTCATCAGCAGATTTGAATCTTCTTACAAACAAATCAACCGTATGCTTTGACCTTGATTGCTGCTTTTCAACAGCATAACCTGGATTGGTACAAGAAATTATGATGTCATGGGTAGAATTTTAAGTGTACACTACCATAGTATTATGAAAATAAAGTCTCAAGCTCCTTGGAATGAAAATAATGAATGTTTTTTAGGATGGCTAAAGATAGGGCATTTTGCATGAAATCATACTTCTTACTTTGGCCATTTTCCAAAATCCCAGTTAATCATAGGCATAGCTCATAAACATTTTCCCAGTTATTTAGGACTTTATTATCATACTTTTTACAACAATAACATATTCCTGGTAATTTAATAAGGATACGTACCAAAGTCAGTTTTCTGGCTATCATTTTTCAGGGTTTTACTGGGTATTGCAAGTTGCTGATGTGTAGTCACTTAAATAGTTGCGCAACTCATTAAACATATTTAAAAAACCCTTATATACTGTAGCAAAGTGTGCATGCAAATGATGCAATATGAACTTAATAAACACAGCGGTTGGTGCGTACAGCTTTTGGATATCCCATTCCAATTTCGGCTTAAGTTCGTGTAATGGCTAAAGTAACAGCATTTTACGGTACAATTTATCAACTTTTGTTGAACTTTGTTAAAACTCAAAAGTGAAATGTCACAGACCAGCAATATGAAACAAACTTTTATTAAGTTTGAAGAGTGTTTCAACATGTTTAGTTTGCTGGCACAATGACTAGTTTTGATGAAGCAATTCGAATTAAAAAAAAAAAGAGTTAGCTTTTTAATTCAGAAAGTTTTCAAATTAATTTTGCTTTATCAACTACAAGTGAAAACAGATTTTTTCCTCCAACAAAGTCTTTCAAGATATTAGCTGATGAGGTAACTTTTTGTATGCATCAAAAATTTTACCAAACTTCTGTTGAACCTTGTCAAAACTCAAAAGTGAAATGCCACATATAAAATACAGAACCCTTAAATCAAAAAAATGTTTGAAAAAATATCTTTTGCACCATTGGAGGAGGAGGATGGGCTGAGTAATTGAGCCCTGTTATGTGGCTTTTAAATTTTAGCTAATTCGTCTTTTGGAAAGATTTTAAAAACCTGCTAATTGCTATTTGAAAAAAGTGAAAAGTTATTTTTATAAAAAACACAAAAATTGTTGAGCAGCAGGGATCCACACCGGATCGTTAGACTTAGACAGGTACCAGTACCTAACTTAATTTTAGTTGTAAATTGATGCTGATAGGCGTCGAATCGTTGCATGTAGGCTACCGGTACCGGTCTGATGATATTCAAAAGTAGCTGACGGCCTCTACTACACTGTGCTTCGCTTTTAACCAGAAGCATGCATTGCAACTGAGTGAACAGACAACTTTGTAGTTGGAGGAACCGGTACCAGGATACGGCAGTACTACTGTAGTACTGTATGCTTTATTACAGTAATATGATTCAATCTCTGATTCTGAATTGCAATGAGAGTTCTCTGCAGGAACTCATAGTTTACTGCTTAATGCTTACATAACTAGAGGCTACACATACTTTCAAGTAGAGGCCTGTTTGTCCAATTTGCTGTAGCCTAATGCGTCTAGCCTATGGAGATGCTTTAGAAACAGCCTAATACCATACACTCACTTCAAAGAAATTGTTAGTTTCGAGTCTAAGTGGTAGGTATAAGCTCTAAAAATTGCAAAATAACAAAATTACTGAAAACTTTTTCCATATGCGCTCAATTTACAACTTTTTCTGCATTTATCAGGCTATTTTACATTGCCTCCAATTGTTTTTCAAGCAAACTTTCCCCTCCCCACAGGGTGGCGTAAGTAACAAGTTTAAACGCAATTTCACGCATTACGCTGTCAGACTATGTAATATTTAGTGACTATGGATAAACTTACTTGATTTTATTGTAAACAATGCAGGATTACATGCTTTACAAAAAATTACAAAAATGGAAAATTGCATTCAGATAATTTTTGTTTATTTCGATGCCTTGCTCTTCATACTTGTTGCACTTTGCAGAATTTAGGATCTAAAACCTAAGAATTGCTTTTGTTTTATTGCAGATTTACTATTGTTGATCCTAGCAATTTTCAAGGGGTTACTTTGCATGATTTAGTCCAAAGTGAAACTTGTTTTTCACTCAATGTTAATGTTTATGTCTTGGAATGGAAAGAACAAGCAGTTACCAAGATTCTTCAACGAAGTCGACATCTTTTTTTCAGCACAATCAATCTCAACCTTTATGAAAACCATTTTAACTATATAAAAAGCATGCGGTTGCACTCTGGGCGTTATGTTTGCCAACGACGCTCCAAAATTTCCACTTAAAATTGCCACTACTATTGCCACATTCGCACTTACGAATTCAAAGTGAAGCACAAGTATGTTGGTGGGGTTTATCATACGCCACTAACTATTTCAGAAAGATTGGATGAAATTGGAATCCATGTTCCAGAGGAAGACCGTTATTTCCCATTCAGAGCTGCTTTTGACTTTGAAGTCTATTTTCCAAAGAGAAATCTTCCTGAGGGAACAGATTTGCTGCAGTGGAATGCAAAACACGTTCCTTTGAGTGTAAGCATAGCCAGCACTGTTCCGGGATTTTTAAAGCCTTCGTGCATTATCAATAAAAAGGGAGTGGAAGAAATAATACAGAAGATGTTGGAATACTTGGAAGAAATTTCTTATCATTCCTATAAATTTCTTTCTCAAAAGTTGCAATACGTTTTCTCTCTTTTGGAAAAGTCCGAAAACGAGCATCTCTTGGAAGCTTTTCAGTCCTACTTAAAAGAATTGCCTGTAGTCGGATTCAATTCTGGAAGATATGATTTGTGTTTGATTAAAGAGTCATTTTTGACGTTGTTCCACCCAAACATTGAGTTTACAGTAAAAAAGAACAACAATTATATCTGTATCATGTCTTCAAATTAAAAATTTTTTGATATGGTCAACTACATTGCTCCTGGGTTTTCTTACCAAAATTTTATCAAAGCTTTTGGAGTAGAAGAAAACAAATTCTTTTTTTCCTTTGAATGGCTTGATTCTGTAGACAAATTAGATCATTCTGACGTCCCACCTCATTGAAGTTTCTACAGTTCAATCAAACAATCCAACATTACAGACGAGGAATATGCTTTTGTGGTTTCAACATGGAAAGAAAAAAATTGGAAATCTGTAAGAGACGTGCTGGTCTACTATAGCAGCAGCGATGTAGTGACATTTCTGGACGCAACTGAAAAGCAACTTTTGTTCTACAAGTCTAAAAAGCTCGATTTATTCAAAAATAGAATGACTGTTCCCGGTTTAACTCTCAAGTATCTTTTCTCAACCGTAAATTCTGGCATTCATTTCACTGTTATCGACTCTCAAAATCAAGACCTGCATCAGCTAATAAAGAATAATACCATCACTGGTGGACCATCAATCATTTTCTGTCGGTATCAAGAAGCAAATGTTACCAAATTACGTGAACTTGAGTATGGCCATGAAGCAAAAATCTGCAAATTCATTCAAGGAAATGACGCCAATGCTCTTTATTTGTGGGCAATTATGCAAGACATGCCAACTTCTTACGTTATTCGATACAAAGAAACCAACAATTTCAAGCCAGTTGTTTCTCACAAATATGGGCATTTGGCAAGAGAGTGGCTGGAATGGCTAATTTTTTCCGAAAACCTCAGCATTAAACACATGTTCAGTGGCAAAGAAAAGCGAATTGGATCGCGACAGCTTCCTGTTGATGGCTTTTGCCAGCCGACCAAGACAGTCTACCAGCTGCATGGTTGTTTCTTGCATGGACATTTGTGCCACATGAATCAAGACAAGCAAGGAAATTTCAAGGTCGAAAATCTGTCAAATGGAAAAACTATGACAGAGCTTCAAGCAGAAACAAGAAAGAACACAAAATACTCAAAAGATTTGGGGTACAAAGTGACCGAAATTTATGAATGCCAATGGAGGAAAATGAAATCTTCAGATCCAAAAATAAAGGCCTTCTTACAAAACTTCAACTTTTTGAAACCGATTTATGGCATGAATGAACAAATTCTTCTTTCTGCCATCCAAAACGACAAATTCTTTGGAATGGTTTTGTGCGATATCAAAACTCCTAAGCATTTAAAATCTTATTTTTCTGAATTTTGTCCTATCTTTAAAAATATTGAAGTAGGAAGAGAAGACATTGGCGATCTTATGAAGAAGTGTGCTGTAGACAACAACTTACTGTCAAAACCCAAGAAAATGCTAATTGGGAGCTATTTTGCTGACAAAATTCTTTTCATTTCTCCACTATTAAAATGGTACGTAAATCATGGCTTGGAAGTGACAAAAATTTACGAAGTTGTCCAATACTTACCTGTTAAATGCTTTGAAAATTTTGGCTTTCAAGTCTCTGAGGCACAAAGAAGTGGTGATTCTGATCCAAATAAGGCAATACTGGCTCAAACATTCAAGCTTTGGGGAAATTCCAGCTTTGGAAAAACGACTTGTAACAAAGAAAAACACAGAAACATTAGTTATTGTGATGGTGAAGCTGTGTCTGAATTAATCAACGATCCTCTGTTTCACAAACTGAACACAATTTCATAGGACTTATACGAAATTGAACACTTTAAGAAAAAAATTGTCTTCGACTTGCCAATACAAATAGGGTTTCTTTAGGTTTCGCCATCTAGTTAAAAAGTGCGATTCTGCAGTTTCTTTAGGTTTCGCTATCTATGAAATTAAGTAGCAAATTCATTTCATTCAACGGTATTATTCTAGAAATAAAAACGTAAATTAGGGCCACTAGGGCCCCTCCTGAAAAAACATGAGGGGCCTGGGCCCTTGCGGTTCCGCCTCCTTTGAATATAGCGTAGTAAATATTTTCTATTTTTAGCGATGAATTAGTTCTTGTTAGCGCCATAGAAAAAGTATTAAAAACCAAGAACGACATAATGTCAGTCTTGTAAATTATTTTTGTAGATACTCGAAGTTCGAAGTTTAGGCCACAAAAATCGGTCAATATCGGCCTAATTTTACACTCGGGAGCAAAACTTCAAGCTCAACCTGCATAAAACACAAATTTTAAAATAATTCTGACTTCTAATGAAAAATAATGCAGTAAGTTGCACTTTTTGCAATGATATGATCGCAAAATGATCACAAAATGATAGCATGGTGTTTTTGTGTGAAACATTTTATCATAAAGCACAGAAATGCAGAACATTCAATGCTTGGTATGCTCAGTTGCCACCGTTATTATCAATACCATTTTCAGACGAGGGCATACTTTCAATGGGTTTGCAACACTATTACGAATTTATCTTTCGTGTCCATGCAATTTTCGTCTTATTTCCAAGCCGCTTGAAATGGCAATAAAGTTGCTTTGTGTTCAAAAATCTTGTGTATTTCATATTTCTATCAAAAAAATTCGTTTATTGCGGCAAAGACGATTTTTATTTAATTTGTTCACAAATCATTAAAAATTTATAGTCGCTATATGGTGAGAATAAGCACCCAAACTTTGAATTTACAGTATTGTAGAAAATAAACCTAATCAAGGTAGTTTTTTATTTCTTCCAATTGGTCGAGCAGTAACGCGTTCATCTCTGGAGCTGGAGGTCTGAGATTCAAAATCTTCGGCCGGTCAAACCATGCACAGTTTTGCCGACGGTTCGTCAATGCTGCGACATTTCTTCGAAAAAAGCTGTGTAGCCCGGGCGCAAAAACGCGGAGATGGGGCCGCAAACTTGCTACACACATCGGCGTAATACAGCGAGAATAATGAAAGGTATGACTTGATTTAGTTAAATTATGTCATAAAACAGTTTGGCGCATCATCACTTTCACTGCAGGGAATTTTGTAAATAAAATTACAAACTAACTTCAGTGAAAAACCTTAACTGTTTATGACGCTGTAAAAAATGACGTCATTTTAGCCGAAGAAACAGCTGTGACTTCACTAGAATAACATTTAAAATTCTTGAAAAAAATTGGCACAAATTGGATGCTTCTATGATCTTCTGGTTCAGGATTTAGGTAGTGGATTGTTTCGCAAATGCGTCAGACAATATTGCCCGTGTAAAGCTAGGCTTTAAAAATCACTTGGGGTGACGTGCTGGTATTGATTAATATCTACATCAAAATCCTTGAATTTTTTCAAAGTTTCAAATTTAGAGTTTTGTTGGATCTGAATAACAACTTTACAAACTTTCGACTTGATTTTATTCCTAATAAATGCTGGACGAAATAGTCAATGCTAAAAATCTATCAAAAATTTTAAGCCATTAGGTTTTACTGCCGTTTTGCTGGCTAAAACTTTAGATTTCTTTTTTAGATTGTTTTTTATGTTGACTTAAAAGAGTTAAAATAACATTTTTGAAATGCTGTTTATCAGGAAGGAATTTATGTTTTTTCTTGCGTTCTGCCGTTACTTGAGCGCTACAAAGGCATCTCTTCCTTATAGTGGTAAATTGGATGCTTAATTAATTGTTGCTATGTAGCAAAACTTCAATGTGTGGTTTAATGCATCAAAGTTTGGCCCGCATTACTGAATTTTCTTCGCTCGCAAGAACAAGGAGTTTTTTTTAAGAGGGCGCTACCGAGCGAAATACTTTAAGGTTGTTTCTAGGCGTTTATGTTAAACTTGAACTAAAGGCCCACGCTAGTTTTAGTCTTCAGTCTTCACTTATATTCAAATCCGAGTAATCACTTTTATTCAAATCCAAGTTTGTCGCTCCAGATTGTATTGGAGCGGGTGCTTCTGTGACTTTAAACAGCTGTAACTTCATTAGAATAAAGTTTAAAATTTTTGAAAAAAATTGGCACAAATTAGATGCTTGGGTGACGTGCTGGTATTGATTAATATCTACCATTAAATCCTTGAAGTTTTTTTTTCAAAGTTTCAAATTTAGTGTTTGGTTCGATCTGAATAGTAAATTTACAAACTTTTTACTTGATTTTATTCCTAATAAATGCTGGACGAAATAGTCAATGCTAAAAATCTATCAAAAATTTTAAGCCATAAGTTTTACTGCCGTTTTGCTGGCGAAAGATTAAGATTTCTTTTTTCAGATTTTTTTTTTTGTTGACTTACAAGAATTAAAATTACAATTTTGAAATGCTGTTTATCAGGAAGGAATTTATGTTTTTTCTTGCGTTCTCCCGTTATCTGAGTGCTGCCAATGGTAAGTGGGATGTTATTTTATTGTTGCTATATAACAAAACTTCAATGTATGGTTTGATGGATCAAAGTTTGGCCCGCATTACTAAATTTTTTTTGCTTGCATTAACAAGGAGTTTTTTTTAAGAGGGCGCTACCGAGCGAAATACTTTAGGGTTGTTTCTAGGCGTTTATGTATGTTAAACTTGAACTAAAGACCTACGCTGGTTTTAGTCTTCAGTCTTCGCTTATATTCAAATCTGAGTAATAACTTTTATTCAAATCCAAGTTTGTCGCTCCAGATTGTACTGAAGCGGGATCATTTCTTGGCTCCTTCGAATGCCCTTGCCCTTCTTTACTACGGCCCTGACAATGTGAACAAAAACTGAAAATCAAAACTGCAAGTCAAAATATTTGTTCCAACTTATCATCTCATGAATAATAATTGGTAGGTTCCATAACAGTGGTTCTCAAACTTTTTTTGGTCCAGAGCCAAATTTTAAACCTTTAAAAAGTTGACAATATCCGCAACCAAATAAACAAAAATTTCAAATAGTTTTGTGCAACTGCTGCAAAGATTTATTTTTTAAATTATTGAAACATTTCACCAGCCCAGAAGTACTGTAATTAGCTTCATCACGTCACTGTGCTTAGCGGAAAGCAAAAACTAAATATCACAAAATTAAAAAAAAAAATTAATATTACAGTCACCAGCGTATGTGTCGAACGGGATTTTGCTGAGGTGGGGACTTGAAATTAAGACTAAAACTTGTCTGCGTCTTACATAAACAGAAATCTAGGGGCGGTGCATCCAGGCGCTAGTAATTTTTATAATTTTTCGGAAAAATTGCCATTTTAACGGGATTTAGATGGCATTTTGGACTTTTGTAGAGCCATCTGAAACTGAAAGAACTATATGCTAGTATTTGGAAACCCCTTGACAGAAATAAATTCATGAGCCTTTTCAACTCCCTTACTTCCAGTTCAAGTTCAAACTTAAGTTTAAACCATGCATATCTAAGTTTAAGTGACCAGGTTAAAGGGGCTTCACGCCGCTTCATCCCCAGTGGCACAGCCAGGTCAAGTCACTTAAAACATTTACCCCAAAATGCAAGCGTTTAAACGTGTTTTGGACTTGACCAGTAAGTAGAGGGGGGCCGAAGGGGCTGGGCAATTTTATTATGTTAAGACTTTCGAAATTTAGTTTTTTTCAAATGGCTCTAAAAACGTGCAAATTGTGATCCTAATGGCGCTAAAACGGTAAGTTTTGCTCAAAAATGTGACTTCAAACAGCTGTAACTTTATTAGAATAAAGTTTAAAATTTTTGAAAAAAATTGGCACAAATTAGATGCTTGGGTGACAAAAATTGCCCTTGTTCAGTTTTACAGGTTACATGGTTGTTTACTGTTCAGCCTTTTTAGACCCCTTTGATTTTGCTGCTACATTAGCCTAGTATTTTACATCTTTAATCCTTCAACCTAGAGAAAGACCAAGTTAGGTCTCCCTCTCATCCGTTTTGAATTAATAGGAATATAACTTTTAATTAAGAATGAGAACGAAGCTAAGAAACTAAAACAATGCTTAAACATCAACATTCAGTAACTCCCAAGTAGAACTGGGAAATGTTATCCTCGTCTGTCGGATAAAGGGATGCTCAAAACCATAGAATGAAAAACTTAACCAAATTTATTGCTTTAATGCTAATGGTTTCACTATTGAAGTGAAGAATAGTTTAATAAAATTTACATTACCACACACAGTGGAGGTTCGCACTCTCTCTTCTTATACTGAACGTCAAGCAGAAAAGGCAAAAATACCAATTTCTATAATCTTTGGTGTGACCTGACCGGGAATCGCACCCGAGTCTACCGTTTCAACTGCAGACGCTCTATTCAAACTTCCACTGACCAGTTCACGAATGATCTTGTTATACAGTCATTCAGTAAAAAACGATTCAAAATTAAAACCTTTTTTATCAATCATAGCCGGTACCTGTATTCCAAACATTACATTGATTTGCTCGCACCCCTTTTTTCAAATTGTGTCAATTCTGCAGCAAATGAAATTCTTTAAAGTTACAGCACAGCTCCAGATAAAAGCGACACTTCACGCCAAGTTGTACGTATTATTGGTATTGCAATGCTTAACCCTCATAAAAAATATCTTGAATGGATAGAATTTACATAATTATGCCAAAGAGAAGATATCAATATCAGAACAGCTGTTTTGGTCAATGAAAGTCGCATCAAGCAAGTTAGAAAAAAATCATAGTGATTAGGTGATGGCCACTTGCAAGATGTTATACTTGTTCTGGTAACTTCCAATTTACTGCCGGACCTTATGAACTTTCGATCCAAACATCAAACTATGCTAATAATGTGACATATTACATAGGATATTACAACATTCAATTTGCCAGCTCATAGTAAAATAGAATTATGGTTAAATTTGGAAACGTAATTCTGCTTCAATTAAGACGCCAGAAAAACAGTACGTTTATATATTAATGTGCTATTTACACACTGTAATCCTATTTTGTTAATTGTTCGAGTTGATGCAGCTGTTTTGGCTACGTCGAACTGTTAAAACTCGTACAATCAAAAGGCCAAAAATCACAGTTATTAAGCACAAAAAATCATATTTAAAAATTTATCACCGCCCGCTAGACTTTGCTATTTATTTTTGGTTCGCGACTACAAAAAAGTTGCCTACCCCTGTTTTAAAAATAAACTGTTTTGAAAAAACAGCGTAAAATAGCAATCAATTATCATCATCGCTTTTGCTTTGACTCGTGTTTTTCGCTGTTGATAGAGCTGGCAGGGTTTTGTATCGAAAAGTTTGACGTCCTTCGTGGTCGACTCCTGGCTGCCGATGAGAGCTAAAAGCTCGAAACAGCTCTGTCCAGCTCTGTGCAGGATTTTGTATGATGGTTGACTTCATCGCGGATTTCTTATTGCAAATAACATTATTAACCCTTTAGTGCCTGTGGTATGTTGCGCCCCCTATAAAATTGTAATAACCATGTCAGGTTGTCATTTGAATGACAATCATCGAATTTCGTCACTTGTTTCAGAAATTATTACTTAAATTCTTGTGGTAAAAATGTGTCCACTTTGGAGGACATTGGTCGTTTGAGGTAATACAATGCAAGTATATGTCTTACTATTGGAAGAGTCATTTTTGTGTGCAAATGTTTGTGTTACACTAATGATTGGTAGCCTATCATGTTCTATTAGCTTTGCAACTGATCAGCCTTTCAAAATCATCGACTTTACCATTAAAATTGACTGCTTGCTAGCCAAAGCTCGAAAAAAATTGCCAATTATGAAGTTTGGATTTGATTTTGTATATTATTCTTGCATGTTTGTAAAAAATGGCTACACAAGATTTGAAGCTCAACACTAACACTTGCAGCATAACACTAACATAGCAATACGACAACATTAACACTTGCAACATAAAATATAATATATTGCAAAACTATAAAAAAATATGCAGATGCAGCACAACACTAACACCTGCTATCATCATCATCGTCATATTTATTTATTTACCAAGTGACGTCATATCACAAAAAAAAACTGCAACTTCCTTTAGGTCTATCACCAAAACATCGAAATATGCAATTCCTTTAAAAACAACACACAAACTTGCAGAGTCAAAGCGATATTTAGTCACTTGGTGAGGAGACAGCGAAGGACCGAAAGGTCATCTAAGTCTACTGCCACCTCACCAAGTTAAGGTTAAAAAAACAGCTTCTAGATTTTCTCAGTCTGCTACTTTCTATGATAAAAAATTTTATGCAAAATTAAAACAAAGTATTGCAAAGATATGTACACTTTGTACAGTGTATACACAAAACTCACAGTCAACAGGTAAAGAAAATGCAAGGCAACATTAGAATTGTTCTAACTCTAAGCATACTAAAAAAAAAAAAAAAATACTGTAACTACAGATTGGATAGAAAATAAAATTAATAAAGTTCATAATGCTTATTTATGTTTTATAGAATTTAAAGTGGGCAATTGGAGTGAAAAAGAACCTCCTTGCTCTGTTTTGTATTGTTTGCCAATATGTCATTAGTAGGTACTGGTACAATTTCCAATACCAGTATATAACAACCTTATCCAGTTTCTGCAAAATTACTTATAATTCAAGGGCACATCAAAATGAGAGATGACGTATTGTATAAATGTGTGATAGATAAATGCACCATCTCATGCCATTCAAGCAATAGAATAGGTTATTGTTGAACTCAAGCATAAATATGCAACTATGTTTCCTGTAATTACTACTGCGTTGCTGATAGAAAGTTGTTATTCTAGCTTTTATCGGTTTCATAGGTTGATAAAAAATGAGCTTTAACAGCTTTTTTAAATCTGTAGAATGAAGCTTCTTTTATACTGCTTGGAATTTCATTCCAAATTTTAATTCCTGCGAATGATAGAGACTTTTGCCCTAATCTTGTTCTACTTCTTGGAAGAAAGAAGTTGTTTTTGTGGCTCAATCTTGTCTTATGTGTATAGCAGTTTTTTATTAGGTTAAACTTATCTGAATTTACAAAAGATAATACATTATTGTGAATTTTGTACATTAGCTTTGCAGTTTCCAGAGAGTCAATATCCTTGAGTTTTAAGCATTTAGCTCGATAGAACAAAGGATTAGTATGCTCACGATATCCACTTCCAGTTAACAATCTGATGCTTTTTTTTTGCAGAATAAAGAGAGGTGCTCATGTTGATTTTGAAGCAGTCCCCCAACTACTTATGCAGTATTGTAGATGAGAGTATATGAGACAGTGGTAAACAGATCTTAGGGTTTGCTCATCTACAAAGTGTTTTAATTGATTAAGGGCCCAAGATCCCCATGCTACCTTTGAACATTGTTCCTTGATTTGTTGTTTCCAGTTTAGATTGTCGTCTATGAGAACACCTAGATACAAATAATTGCAAAGCTATACAAATAATTGCAAAGCTATAAGAAAGCATGCATATACAGCACAACACTAACACTTGCCGCACAAAATATTATATGCAAAAGAACACGCAGAACAAAAATCTAGCAGTTTGGCAAGTGAAATTTCATGAAGCAGCCAGAAGCAGCAATAACGCAAAGACACATTTTGCATTTAGTGCACATGAATGGCGATTTCCTTTTGCATCCTGGCATTTTGCATCGTATGGCATTTCCTTCTACTTGTATACGCCAATGGTTGTATTAGTCATAACGTATTCCGCTTGGAACTTGGTTTGCTGACAATGATTTCTCTGGCACAGCAGGTGGAGAAAGATCTTCTGCCAAGTCATTTGCATATGGTGTACTTCCTCCCCATTGCATATAGTGTTCTTCCCCCCACCATCTAATGAGTCTTTACTATCAAATTCGGGTAGAATTGTTTCTACAACTGGTTTTGGGCGTTTTTTGCCGTAGAATAATCAGTAAAATTAAAATGAATTTAAAAGGGATGAGCAATTGGACTAGCAAACAATAATCTGTAAAAAATACCTGAATATGGGATAACAGTTAGTATGTTTACTAGAATCATTTTAACCCAGTTGCAATAAAAGCTACTGTAAGATACGCTGTTCTTCAATTAGGTCTGATAATAGTTAGAGCCTACTACCTTTAGGCTTAGCAACTTGGGTTAGACTGCATAACTCTTGATTACTCTATGTTACTTGGCATAGTCTGTATAGGCAAATGCAATGAAATGATACAATTGGAATGTCTTGCTGGACAAGCATGTTGTTTATTGCTAAGTGCTGATAGTCTATAGTGCTATAGTTTGCGAGTCGTTAGCCCGCAGCCAATATTGTAACACTTTTTACAAAAATGTACAAGACCAAGTAAATTTAGTGCCACTTATACTAGGCTGCTAGCATGGTTCCACAAACTATTACAGGTTAGCCTGCTATAGACTCAAGTTTAACAGTTGAAGTTTTACTGAATTAGGCTATTTTGAAACTTAGGCAGTTCAATAAGTTCATTTTCAAAGATGCATGACTCACTTCTTGCAAATAAAACAAGAATTAATCATTAAACTAAATTAGCCTATGTCAGTTTGACACGTTACCATAACAGTCCATTGTCCACTTTTGAGGACATGCGCAATTTGACCTCGCAAACATGTTTTATTGCACTCTTCAACTGCTATTTCGGATTCTTTTCAACCTAAAAGAAGCAAACTACATATTTCTCGCAAAAATTTTCCATAAAAATTGCTTTTTCAATAAAAAATTACAAAAACAAACTTGGTACTGACCGAGATGAAAACCTTGAACTCGAAGCCATTCTAATTTTAAAAAGACCGCAATAGTTTCCGCGCACTTTTTTATCAATAAGGATATTTCTTTTGTGGTATCCAGAAACAAAGTTTATTGAAAAAGGTGAAGGATTAAGGCTGCAACGGCAATTTTAAAATTGTCCCTTTTTGTGGACAGTAGGCACTAAAGGGTTAATCATCAAGATAAAAAAACAAAAATCAATACTGTAAACAAAGCGATGATTTGATATAATTGTTTTGTTTCTTTATGTATTCTGAATAATTGCTTATATTGCGTTGCATACCGTTTTTTGCAAGAGATTTTTTACACTTTGACGAAAATGAAACAGCATGGTTTCAAATTGCATATGAAATTTTGAGTTTTTTATAAAAACGAATTTAGCATTCCAAGATTTTCACAAAAATTTGCGGAGAAAACAACAATTTTAAGTGGAAATACTAGTAACATAGGCCTTAAACGTTTCCAATACCATGACCATCTTTGCAATGTCTGCTGTGTAAAAACCAATTTATTGGATTGAAAATTAAAAAAATTGTGCATGTTCTAGGCTGTTTGGTTTACCATAAATTGTCGAATGAGACGTCATTTTCGTTGCTGAAACATCTCACCAAAAACCCAGACGCTAAAACAGCACATTTGACAAAAATGCATGTAATCGTATCCAATGAAATTAATATACAGCATTGAAAAAATAAAATGGTTAATGCTTTGGCGTGAATAGCGAAAAGAAACCCAGTCTCCTGTTTGTGCTCAACATTATGATGACAGTAGATTCTCCATTATTGCCAAAGGCCGCCCTCTTTTCCACTTATCTGCACTTCACGCCACTTTCATCAAAACTTCTAACCCCTTTCTCTGCTGTCAAAAAAATTCGCCTACAGCTTGAAGATTGTACACTAATGACGCAATCTCATTGGTCTTTTTCCAGCCAATCACGGCTTGTTTTTTTTCCTATAAATAGCTTCTCCTTATGTTGCGCTCTCCATTCTGACGATTCTTGGGCGACATGACAGAACGTGCTAACGAGCTCGTAAAGGCCATTCTCGCTCGCTAAAAAGCACTAACGAACAAAAAATCTTCGTAGACTAACTACCATTTCTGAGCCGTCTCGCCCAACACACGTTAAAACAGTTCGCTCGAATTTCTTTGCGAGATGTTTGTAACCTGTGTTAGTGCGTAATAAATACCCCATTGTGACGTCAGATGCATTTCTACTTCAAAATAATGCGTTCAAGCGTATTGTATGTACCACATTGTTATCGAAAAAGATACTTTAAGCTATGCGTGATTATTCTACGCAAGCAAATTCCTCAACTGATAATATTTAGTAAATGAACGACAGAAGTTAATTATATTTTTGGATCAATGTAAAATAAGAACAACTTTTTCCATACAATAAGTTTTTAAATGAAGTAAAGCGCCCTTGAGGTTGTTAGTGGGTAAACTCATATGTTAACAGTAACTTTAGGTCTTTAGGTTTCAAAATTGTTCAAAAGTGAGCAAGTTGAAGTACACTCTTTCTTTTTAGAACCGGCAAATCTTGAGTTTAGACAGGCTGTTTTTAATTTTTTGCCAATATTCAGTCTCATTTGTTCTTGATTTTGTAAAAATTTTGAGAGCATGGATATCAATTTCAGCGGGCATGTTTGAAACACTGTTTAATTCCAATAGCTCTGTCTGCTTAAGACTTAAGTGTTTTTTCTTGCTTTTGCAGCATCGTAAAATTGCAAAAGCGAAAAAGCAAGCTTTTTTCAAGTTGAACAACTGCCGAAAAAATTTCTCAATTGCTTGCGCAGAGCAACAGAGCTTTATAATCTTGAATAGTTGCAATTTTGCTTGCAAACACAAGAAAATCACTGAAATTTTATCGTTTTGAATCAGCACGAATTTTAGTCTCTTTGATTGGTTTGAATTTTTTTTTGGTTTATTTTGCTGCCGTGGCTGGCAGTGTTTTTTTAATTTGTTCTTAAATTTTGAGCAAAAATGAGCCTCGTGTTTTAGAAAATCGTTCTTATAAAAGGAGTGTGTAACTATTTTTGTCAATTGGCACTACTTAGCATTTCTTTATCAATCGAAACAGCAAATGGTTATCTCAATGCAATTCACTTTTTTTTAGCAGTCTAGTAGCAAACATGGCGACGATTTGAACTAATTTTCAGCAAAAATTCGCATGAGTTAGAAGTTTTCAACATTTCGCCATTAAATTTCTAAACCAAAAAGATTTCTCGCACGCTTAAAGAGTGCTTCAAGATCCTCTTTAAGTTGGCGGGGAAAATGTGACTTTTTTTACTCGAACTGCTTTCCGCAATCGCTCGAAGAAATTTAGCGAGAAAGAATGACGTAACAGATTTCGCAAGGCTTTACATACACGTGCAAAAATGACCTCTTACGTTTAGCGAGTATTTCGTTCGTTGGCGCCTCTTAAAAAAAACTCGTTATTAAAGCGAACGAGTAAATTTCTGTCATGTGCCCCCTTGTTCGCAAGAGTCAGACGAAAAGCTGCTTCAAAAACATGAACAGTTTAATTAAAGCAATTCTCTAGTCCTGTACCACCAATCAACTTTTCGAATTATTTTCAAGAAATATTTTATGTTTTTAGAAATTACTAATTTTTTTATGTTTTGTAACCCAAATTGTGGACCGCGAAAGCATGGCTCAAATTGGTGTCCGCATAACGTTTATTTTAGAAGTTAAATAGATATTTGCCACCCCCATGTAAAATGCGGTAGTCAAATAGCCTGCGTAAAATAAGGTTAATGCGGCGTTGCGGCGATGAAAAACAACCTGAAATTCAAAAATGCAAGTCGAACTTTTTGTTCAAAATTGTCCTTAAAAGGGCATTTAGCCCAGTTTTGAAAAACGGAAGAAAAAGCTTTAAAAATTAGTTTTTCAGGTTAAAATAGTCCAACGAAAAAAATTTCATGTATTTCCTCTTAGAATCCAAATTTCGGTCATCTTGTTTCAAGCAGGTAGTGCAACAAATCAGTTTTGTAAATTTCTTCTATTTCGAGTCTTGCTAGGTACCGGGCTTTTTGAAGCTAAGTGAGTGCCGAAAGTATAGTTAAGAGAATTGGTGGAACAACTGCTGTTTGAATTCAGGAGATTAGATGCTTTCCTCGAGCGTTTAAGACGCTAAGAGCTAGCAAAGAATTCGTAATCAAGATAAGGTTTTTGTGCTTTAGGCAAAGTAACCTATTAGTCTATTGCGGCTGCTGCTTACTATACCTGGTCTATTCGAAAAAATGATTGCGTGTTGAAGGCTAAAGCATCGTAGCTGACTAAGATTCCAGTTTTAAGTAAGCCAGTAAGTTTTATGAAATTATTAAACTATTAAGAGGAGTGCATGCAAAGCTAATGGGGGTATTAAAAGTTAGAACAATCGCATGATATTAGATTAGCGTTGACCTCATTCCTCTGGACATCGCGGTTTCAGAGATACTGTACTTCAAACACAAGGTAACATTACCCGGGATTTTTTGCATAATTTTGCAAATTTCATTGGCAACACTGACGTTGATTAACGTAGCCACAGCTACGATCTGAATTCTAACGTAAGGCAATTGCATCCAGCGCTGATTAGGCTAAACTGAATGGAATAGTTTCGCTGCGTAATAAATTAATTTCAACCAGTCTGCAGAACAGAACGAAAAGTTTATTGGTTCGGCGTTAGCAACATAAACACTATAAGAATAAGACGTGTAAACAAGTAAAAAATTCAACGATGTTTAAGGCTAGGGAGCACAGAAAATTTACCAATTTTCGAATGAAGGTGATCTTCGGCATTCAGCGATCCAACTACCGAATAGCAACAAACTCAGAAAAAGAATAAAAACAGAACCGAATTGGAAAATAGATTTGAATTACTGACAGTAACAGTAATTTACTGTTAGCTAAGCTACGTTATCTCATTACAAAGGTCTAAGAATGCTAGGCCTATACTGTTCTACATATAGTAGGCCTAGTAGGAATAAAAGGCATAGCCTAGTCTGCTAGTAGACATACTTGGCAAAACAGGGCTACTCTGAGGCCATAGACTCTTTATTACAGTCTATGGTCAGACGGTTAGAGTTTAGACTTAGGGTTGGTTGCACAATACCATATTATGCTATATTGCAATGCCTGTTTAGTACCGGTACTTTTTCCTACTTGGTTCTGTGCTGCTGATCGGATTAAATTGATTTATTACGCAGCGAAAGCATTCGATTCAGTATAGCCTAATCAGCGCTGGATGCCATTGCCTTACGTTAGAATTCAGATCGAAGATACGGCAACCTTAATTAACGTTAGTGTTGCCAATAAAATTTGTAAAGATCCGCTAAAAATCCCGGGGAATCTTACCTTGCGTTTGAAGTACAATGTCTCTGAAACCGCGTAGTCCAGAAGAATGGGGTCAACGCTAATCAAATATAAACGATTGTCCTACTTTTAATACCCCCATTAACTTTGCCTGCACTCCTGTTTTTAGGCCCAAAGGTTAGAAGTCCAGTTAGTTTTTTACGAAATTATGCATTTGCAAACTTCAATGCAATGCATTTTAGCTAACATATTTCGTGTTGGGTTTGCTACGGTTATCAGCTGGTACCTATCAAGCCACTGCTTCGAAAGCAGCAGCTATAGTCAGTCATTTAGAACGGTTTTGACGCACTTCCGTTCGGTTTGGTAATGTTCGAAAAGCGTTTTTCCCTTGTCTACGGGAAAAAAATTGCGATTATCTCATGATTTCTTGGCCGATGAGAATCGAACTTGGTACAAAAAAATTCTTAAAAAATTGTCAAATTTGTTTTACCCAATGGTTTTGCAGTAAATATTTTAAAATAAAAACCTCGGGAATGCCCTTTTAAAGTAGTAGTTAGGGTTTATAGGAGCTGACGCAACAATGATTCCGAATTAATTACATTAAGTCTTTTTCAAATCAGCGCTTGTTATTGCAACAACAAGTAGGCTACAGTAAGTCAATGAATTTGCTTTTTTTGTTTTACCCAATTTTTTATGTTTCTACAGTTGATTTCGAGTATAGATATAACTATTAGCGCGTTTACATAAACACGATTCATCGTATTCTTTTTTTTTTAGGAAAATCACTCAAGCGTGTCGATTCTGACTGCATTCTGTTGGTGTTCTAGACACAATATAGATATCATGCAGTAAGTTCACTCAATTGTGACGTGTGTCCGCACTTTTTGAGAGGTAGAAGCAGAGCTAGTTTTTTTTTTGACATTATAATAGTGTCATGGTGAGCGGATGATTAAAGAGTTAAAGAGTTAAAGATGATTAAAGAGTTAAAGATTAAGATTAAAGAGTTGCATGTTCCTACCAAATTTTAAGACGATTAATTCCGTGATTGTGGTTTTAGAACCCGAAAACAGCCCTGAAAGTTTAGCGCAAAAAGCGGTCTCATTCAAAAACGGCTTAAGTACGCCAAAAAATATTTCACTAGGTTATATGTCTCAAGCAAGTTTGGCAGTACGGTACGGTACGTTCAGAATTTGCGTACTACGTACCTCGCATCTTGAACCTTACCGTACCAGCGTACCGCACTTAAGTTCAATTTTTAAAGCGTACCGTACCAACGTACTGTACCCGTACCATTACAAAAAGAGCGTAACGTGCCAGCGTACCGTACTTTTTAGCAAAAATTGAGGCGTACCGTAACGTACTGCCATTCTTCCTTTTAACTACTCGCAACTTTAACTGACTTTGAAATCACTAACCTATAAATCAGCAATCTCAATTCACATTCAGCGTCGATTTCAGCTGTTTTTTGCGTCTGTATACAAAAAGCCGGCACAATGTGTGAAAAGTCTGTGGTTTCTAATTCAAAGAGCGTACCAACGTGCCGTACCCGTACCTTTACAAAAAGACGTACCGTACCAACGTACCGTACCCGTACCATTACAAAAAAACGTACCGTACCAGCGTACCGTACTTCTTAGCAAAAATTGAGGCGTACCATACTTCTTAGCAAAAATTGAGGCGTACCGTACCGTACTGCCATCCTTGGTCTAAGATACCCTTTTATCCCAACCAACCCACTTTCGGCCGCGATGAGGTTTATTTCTTTTCTTTTCCTAACTCTTGTACGCTCTTCTCCTAAACCACAAAATAACTTGTTGTGGTGGTCAAGAATAAAAAAAAAAGAATGAATGATTGGTAAAATGTAAACCGCAAGTTTTCGCGGATTTGAGATGAAGACCACTAACTATCCCAGCGGCACAAGACTTCGAAAAAGTGGCTAACAGCAAACCCATTTAAACATGCAATAAATCATGTTTGTTTAATACCTCTACCAAAGGTGGAGTCCTCGAAGACACATTTTCAAGTCCTTGGCCTTGGCCTCGAAGCCTCCAGTCCTTGGCCTTGGCCTCGAAGCCTTAGGTCCTCGAAAATTGCCCTGTCCTCGGCTCGAGGACAGCACTATTTTTTTAACCGTTGAAATTTTGTTGTAAAACACCAGAAACCTCGCGAAAAATTTGCGAACACCTTTTTTGTTTTGCTCAATTGGAGCATTGGCGTAGCCAGGGGGAGGCAGGAGGCCGGGGCTCCTCTCCAATCGAAATTTCGCCAATGACAAAAAAGCCTATTGTTTCTTCAGTTTCAGTTTCTTTTTAGCATTTTTCGCGTACAACAGTAACTAACAACAATATTGAAGACCAGGGGCCCGGGTCCCTCTCAGTTCAATTTTTGCCAACCAATTTAAATGTATAACCCGGGTAAAATTAAGGGATTTTCTCTTAAAAGTTGCTACCTAGCCCTCATGTAACCTTTTTATAAACGTAATGCAACAACCTGAGCCGGATTTATTCTATGGCACAGTGCCAGGGCCTCGCGCTCAGATGGTGAGACTTTTCTTTTATCTTCACCTATATTTGGCACGAAGATCTTGCGAAAATCCCCAAAGTGCCCGGGGCCCAGGGCGATGTAAATCCGGCTCGGCAATAACATTGTTAGTAGGCGTAACCATCTGTTGTACCATTTTTTAATAAGAATTCATTAATTTACCTCCACCTCGCCAGTTTTTACGCACAAAACACTTTTAAAAAAATTAGCCACGGAAAAAGCTGATTGAGCAAACCATTGAACTTCAATTAAGGGGGCCTGGGCCCCCTGGCCGAACAATTACTCCTATAACTGGTTATTTTCATGACAAAACAAAAATCTCAAAGGGAAATACTCGAGTGGATTATTATTTACTGTTAAAATGTAGCAAGAAACAATTCACCTTACTTCCCCCTACCTGGATCAAATCACTTACAATTAAAATTTAAAACAAGAATGCAAGATGTTAAACGTATTTTGGACTTAAATTGCAAGTAAAAGGAGCATCAAACAATTTCATTTTTTCAATTGGCTTTCAAATTTCAAAAATTTAATGCTTTCAAATGGCTCTGAACTGGTGCGAAATGTGATTCAATGGCATTAAAATAGCTGTTTTTTTCAAAAAACTTACAAAAAATTGCCCAACGGCTGGGGGCTTTGCCCGCAGAACCCCAAAGCCTCTGATGGCTGGGGGCTCTGCCCCCAGACCCCCGGTCTGTGATACGTTTGAGATACACTAGCTTTCTCAACACGTCTCCAAAGTTAGATATTTGCACTTTTCAACTATTACTTAAAGCCCTTTTCCTTTGCAAAATCCCGGTTAAGTGTCAACTGGCAACGATTTCAGATCTTCCATCCTATGACATCTTTGTCCCACAAAAAGTTTCTCTTTTGAAAAATTTTGATGACGTCATTGCATGTGATTTGTGGTTTAGGCCCCCCTATACCAAACAAAAATTTTGGCCACGCCTATAAATTGGAGATTGCCTGAAAAACTTTTTTGATGACTTTTTTTTTTGGAGAACACTTGCGGCTGTGTCCTTGGTCTTGGCCTCGAGCATTGCTGGCCTTGGCCTCGAGAGGGTCTGTCCTCAAAAACGCTGTCCTTGGCCTTGGCCTCGGATTGTTTTTGTGTCCTTGGCCTTGGCCTCGAGCCTTGTGTCCTCGACTCCACCTCTGACCTCTACACTTAGAAGAAAATAACTAGCGTTGGGCAAAACTATTGCAGGTAAATTAAAGTTTTATTGTGACATACACTGTATTAATAAACGATAACTTATACTGTCTATGAAAGATTTTTTTCGATCAGAAGTTGTAACTGCTCACGATTACTACTTCATAAGGATGTCGCAGTTTATTTGGTGATAGGTCTAAGCAATAACACCATAGTCGTTATATACATAGTCTGGAAGACGTGTGAAAAAGGTTGTGAAATTGTGTGCTAATGAGCGCCAGTTTGCGGAGAATTTTAATTTGCGAATTACAAAATGAAGTTTGCAAATACAGCAGTCGTTCGTAAAATACTGTAAGACCGACTAAGAGGAAACTTTTTGAACCGAAAGCATTTTAAATTATTGCTTTAGTGAGTTGACTTAGAGTCATTCTATTATAAGACAGTCTAATTTTTTTAATTTTGTAACCCACCCTCTCAGATTTTTTTCATACTTGGATATTTGAAAGCAATCAAAAAATAATAAAGGTTACAAAAAACGGCATCAAAACTCATCAAGCGGTTTTTGAGTTATGATGGATTCAATATTACCACTAAAGGGCAGTGTTCAACAGTCCTAAATTTTTTAATTTGCGTAAAAATCTTCGTCCTTATGCTATCGAAATAAGAAAAACATCAATTCTGATAGATTTTGAGGTGAGAAATTCAAAAATGAAGTTGTTTTTTGGAAAATTGCAAAGGTAAAAGGTCAAAATGTACATTGAAAATTTTTTGAGTGCCCGATTTCATTTCCGATTATCTCAGAAGAACAAAAAATCTTTTTAATCCCACCATTGCCAAAATCTCAAGAATAGATCACTATTTGACATATTGAAGTTTGGTTGATGTTTTTTGTTGCATATTTCTGTAATTGGTTTTGAAACATAGCTAAAAACTAACATTGATTTTTTTGTGATTTTCTGAATTTTTTGGAACACATGTATTGAATAGTATCTTATAAAATACAAATAGTTGCAAAAAATGAAGTAATCGCTTTGTATACACTTAGTAAATCTGGTGATCAGCAAAAATTTTGATTTTAACTCTTAAATCGTAGGTGGTTAGTATAGGTTTAGCAAGGCTAATAGAGTTTTGCTTCAAGCTATTTCCCAAGTGAAAATTAGTCAAGTGACAGACATTGACTATTATGGGTATGGAGAGAGCTGGATTTCTGCCATCCTTTTTCAATTGCTTACCTCTGGGAGCACTCTTATAAAGTTTTAACCTCTAAAATGGGTGGATTACCATAAATTGGAGTGTTTGGCACAAATTCTCAAATGATTGGGTATATTCCCAATTGAATGGGTATAGCACAAGATTTTCTCGCTTTATGTAATGGCACTTTGTGCAAGGATGATAATTAAATGGGGTTCTTTATCAATTAGTTGCAAATAGTCAACTTGCCCTTTTGATACATACTTTACAGTTCAGATTTCATTTAAACAGTTGGCATGAAACAACATAAACCCATCAGTTGCTATTGACTGGCAGGAAACCTGAAATGATTTCCTTATATGTGACGGTTTAAACAGATAAATTATATAAAAATAGTGTAATGTGCATGTTAAGTACTGCAGATTACAGTAACACCTTGACATTTATTTAACAGAAACTACAATTGGTTTGCTAGCAATATATATTTCATATACTCGATATACCACAAAGTGTATTTACTGCTAAGTAAGTCTTTTGAATTCCACTAATCTAATTTCATTTAGTACTTAGCACTTAATACATTTTGCGGTATATATACAGCAGAGGTCAAAATTAACTTTTTTAATAACTTGCCTGTCGGGCAAGTTATAACAAATGTTTACTCGCCAGGGGAGATATCAACTTGCCCGAACCAAAATGGCAGAGTGCATTTTTACGTTGTTTAGTTTCGAAAAAGTGCGCACTACCGAATTTGAATAATATCGTATTTTGAGAAAATCCAGTTCTTGTGAGCTATTTTTAAATCAGAGTGACGTAATAGATACCTTTTATTGTGGGATGGCAATCGCATTGCAAGCTTTTTTTCTAAAAATATCTCATCAAAACAAACAAAAAATCAACATCCATTATCCACGATAAAAAGTAAACAAAAATATCTTCCAATTTTTGTCATTAGTTCTGCTGTTTCTTTTCTGTTGTGTCAAAAGTCACATTTTAGTAAAAGTTTGAGAATGTTTTAGTGTTGGTTACGTCACAATTACAACGCGTAATTAAACTAAAATCTTGCGCTGGCTGAGCTTTAGGTTATGTTGTTTTAGATAACAAACTTAATTAATCAAAAAAATCTGTCATCGGAAACTAGTGAAGAGTTTATCACATTGAAAAACTTTTAATTTATCGTAGAAATATCACATCGATTGTTCTATTCTGCATTGCATCTCAGTTTTCTTGCGTAACAAATATCGCAGAAGTCATCAATTCAATTGCCATCCATAGTTTTTCAATCATTCAATTTACAAAAATTAATTTAAGGATTATAATTATTTCAATGGTTACGTTAACAATAGTTCACGTTGCGGTTTGCTACAAATGCATTTTTCAATCGCGAATATCTCGCAAACTGCACCGGCTAGAACTCTGAACTTTTTCGTGTGAAAGATAAAAGAACGAAAGATCTTAAAAAAAAAAACTAAAACAAAAAGTTGACAAATTTTCGACCTTGCTTTCTTACAGCACAGGGTAGTACTGTACTTGTGATACCCGAAAGAGCGATTAGCGCGACAAGCGTGGTAAAAATATTTGTTGAAAGAGAACGAAACACTTTGCGTCAAAAGAATTGCAAACCGTGTTTGAGCATGGAACGAATTTGCGTGCGATTAAGAAATGTTAATTGCGATTAACAATATGCGCTCAATTAAAGTGTTAAGTGCAGTGATTGGTTTGGCCATAAGCAGAATGCCTCAGGAAAGACTCCCCAAACAAGCTTTATTAGCCAAAGCAAATGGCAGAAGACCAGTTGGACGACCTAGAACTAGATGAACGGTTTACATTGAGGATCTTGGATGGAATTGCTTGGAACTTCACCCCAGGAAATGATGGAGGTGATGGAAGACCGTGAAGTGTGGCGGCTTAATCTCGAGCGACTGCCCCCGCAACCCTCACGGAAAAGCGGGCAATGAAGAAAAAAGAAGTGCAGTGAATCAGGGTGTCGAACCGTTTCAAATAACGGTTCGGGTTCAGGTTTAGTTCCGGCTCAAAATATTTTAGCGGTTCGGGTTTGGTTCGGGTTCACTTGAGCACCATTTTCGAGGTTCAGGTTTGGTTCAGGTTCACTCAAGTAAAATATTACTGGTTCAGGTTCGGTTCGGGTTCATTGACTTAAAATTTAACTGTCGTTACTCGTTTCGTCCAGAAAAAAAAAAGGAGAAATTGTTGATCCTGTTGAAGTTCACCACTGCTCTTATTGTGCGTGTACCAGCGTCAGCGGCATCCGGATATGAAAAAATATATTCTTACTTTTGTTAGGGGTTCAGGTTCGGTTCGGGTTCACTTGAGCACAATTTTGAGGGTTCAGGTTTGGTTCAGGTTCACTGAAGTACAATTTTGCTGGTTCAGGTTCGGTTCGGGTTCACCAAAATAAAACGGTTCATTCGGGTTTACGGTTCGGGTTCAGGTTCGGTTCGACACCCTGGCAGTGATTGCAATAAAATAAAGCAAGCAAGTGCTTATACGTTACTTGCATTTGTTTTATTGTACTGTAGCAAAAGCGGTACCGACAATTTGCGTTTTTAAATAATCTTGTTTGATGTTGTTTATTTCATACGCTGAATTTTATTGACTTGACTGCCGAGCAAGTTGAGCCAGAAAATAACTTGCCCGAGGCAATTTCAGCTTGCCTTGGGTAAGCGTTAATTTCAAACACTGTAAAGTACAATATATGCAACATATTGCTAGCAAACCAATTGTAGTTTCTGTTAAATAAATGTCAAGGTGTTACTGTAATCTGCAGTACTTAACATGCACATTACACTATTTTTATATAATTTATCTGTTTAAACCGTCACATATAAGGAAATCATTTCAGGTTTCCTGCCAGTCAATAGCAACTGATGGGTTTATGTTGTTTCATGCCAACTGTTCAAATGAAATCTGAACTGTAAAGTATGTATCAAAAGGGCAAGTTGACTATTTGCAACTAATTGATAAAGAACCCCATTTAATTATCACCGCTGCACAAAGTGCCATTACATAAAGCGAGAAAATCTTGTGCTATACCCATTCAATTGGGAATATACCCAATCATTTGAGAATTTGTGCCAAACACTCCAATTTATGGTAATCCACCCATTTTAGAGGTTAAAACTTTATAAGAGTGCTCCCAGAGGTAAGCAATTGAAAAAGGATGGCAGAAATCCAGCTCTCTCCATACCCATGATAATCAATGTCTGTCACTTGACTAATTTTCACTTGGGAAATAGCTTGAAGCAAAACTCTATTAGCCTTGCTAGACCTATACTAACCACCTACAATTTAAGAGTTAAAATCAAAATTTTTGCTGATCACCAGATTTACTAAGTGTATACAAAGCGATTACTTCATTTTTTGCAACTATTTGTATTTTATAAGATACTATTCAATACATGTGTTCCAAAAAATTCAGAAAATCACAAAAAAATCAATGTTAGTTTTTAGCTATGTTTCAAAACCAATTACAGAAATATGCAACAAAAAACATCAACCAAACTTCAATATGCCAAATGGTGATCTATTCTTGAGATTTTGGCAATGGTGGGATTAAAAAGATTTTTTGTTCTTCTGAGATAATCGGAAATGAAATCGGGCACTCAAAAAATTTTCAATGTACATTTTGACCTTTTACCTTTGCAATTTTCCAAAAAACAACTTCATTTTTGAATTTCTCACCTCAAAATCTATCAGAATTGATGTTTTTCTTATTTCGATAGCATAAGGACTATTTATTTATATCTGTTGAACGCAAAAGTGCTAAATATAAAACTTGATATATTTATATATTTATACTGCTAAATATAAAACCTTGATATATTTATATAGAATTGATATATTTATATCTGTTGAACGCAAAAGTGCTAAAATAAACCTAAGCTGAAAAAAAGCTTTGTTGTCATCATTTTTATCAGGGGCCCCCTGGCTACGCTACTGGATTCTACAGGTCTTTGGTAGCCTATTCAGCGTACGATCTTGTCCGTTCTTAATCGTTTAAAGAGTGTGAATGAAGTAGTCGAAGTCATACTCATCCGCACCAACATTTTTCATAGGTAATGAACTTTTGCTCTGGTCACTCGATCGATCATTTGTATGAACCAGGCACTTTGCGTCTGTCTTAGCACATCAACGCCTAGCACAGGCGTAGCCAAGAGAGGGGGGAATTGAATTGCCACCAATGATAAAAATGATGACAACAAAGCTTTTTTTCAGCTTAGGTTTATTGTAGCACTTTTGCGTTCAACAGATATAAATATATCAATTCTATAAAAATATATCAAGGTTTTGTATTTAGCAGTATAAATATATAAATATATCAAGTTTTATATTTAGCATGTCGACCAAAATGCAAAATGGGAAAACTCTACGTTTTTAGCACTTTTGATACTCTTTTAAGCACTGGCGTGAACTAAATAGTGATTTAAAAGATCTTTTGAAACATATATTCGGGGGAGGGGGGGCTAATTTGTCAAAAACAAAACTAACAAATAAATAAAAAGTTTGAAAAATGGTTAGAAATAAGCAATCAAATTTGATCTAAGTGTAAAAATGCTAAACATAGGTGTCATCAACAAACATACTAAGGAAAGGGGGGGGGCTATTCAGTATTAGTTAATTATCAATCATTTCTCTCAAATCTCTTTTCATTAGCCCCCCCCCCAATTATTTTTCTCTATAAACTGTATACGAAATAGATTACTCCGTGTGAGTTTTATTGAACTATTCGATTTTATAATTTACCAACATCTATACAAAAGAACTAACATTTTACCATTAGCCACCTCCCAAATAGCCCATTTATGCCACCAGTTTAATCCTGTTTGCACTTCCAATTTCTAAGCCACGTTTTAAAAGCATTATTTTTTAATCAAAATAGCCCTAAAATGAAGTTATTTTTGCAAAAAAATGCAAAATTTTCGAGCGCTGGGGGCTCCACCCCCAGACCCCCGTGCCTCCGGCGGCTGGAGGCTTCGTCCCCAAACCCCCACTGCCCTCCGGCGGCTGGGGGCTCTGTCGCCAGATCCCCTAAACAGCCCCTCCATTGCGAATTTCTGGCTACGCGCCTGGTAGAGTCAGCTCCAATTTTCAAGAAATCGCTTTCACTCGAATGACTTAAACATGAATACAGATTAGTTTACTTCAAACCACCGTTAATCACTTTGCAAGCACATTATTAGCGCTTTAACCGACCTTTTTCAAACTGCGCACCGATCGCCAGAGCCAGAGAAAAGCAGAAGAGTGAGGCCTGCAGCCAAGCGTAACCAAGCCGAGAATAAAATGATCGTATTCGCGCAGTTTCGGATCATCTAGTTTTATGTCATGGGCTAGTCTAAAGAATGAATTTTTAAATGAAATTGCTGCATGAAGCGTGACAGCCATGGAAAGTTGTTTAGGCTATTATAGACAGGATAGACACTGAACTTTCAAGCGGAAATAAGCTTTTCATTTCTAACTGGCCTATGGTATACTAATAACTTTTTTTCATGATAATTCTAGTTGTGGCCTTACAGCAGAAAGTTTTGGTCGAGGTTGCATTTGATTTACACTAACAAATAAAGTTGTTCCTACTCTAGAACTGTAGTGGTAAATTCTTACTTCAACAGTTAAAAAAGCTTAATTCTGACCTTCATAAAACTACAAAAGATTGCCAGTTGTCACAAATTTATATCAACTAAAATTACCCATAGATATCGGAAGTTTCATCAGGCCATTTTGTAGCTAAGTACATAAATAATTAAACCAGTAAATTGGAGTTTGTACTGGCCTATTTTGCCACAAAGCTTTGACAAAATTGATAAAAACCTACACTGCTTTAGATCAATACTTTCAGTTTCACAACAACATTTTTTATATTATAAAATTCATACAGCTAAGGGTCATTCTATTATAAGACAGTCTAATTTTTTAAATTTTGTAACCCACCCTCTCAGATTTTTTTCATACTTGGATATATGAAAGCCATCAAAAAATAATGAAGGTTACAAAAAACGGCATCAAAATTCATCAAGCGGTTTTCGAGTTATGATGGTTTCAATATTACCACTAAAGGGCAGTGTTCAACAGTCTCAAATTTTTTAATTTGCGTAAAAATCTTCGTCCTTATGCTATCGAAATAAGAAAAATATCAATTCTGATAGATTTTGAGGTGAGAAATTCAAAAATGAAGTTGTTTTTAATTTAAATATACTTATCCGAAAGAAACTCTGGCTTTTTGTCCTAAAAGTTGCAACCTCAGTCCCTTATCTAACCTTTTTGTGAACATAATGCAATAACATGACTCGTAACCATCTATTGTACCAACTTTGAATAACAATCCACCTCCATCTCAGCAGTTTTAACACGACAAAAGACTTTTGAAAAAAAATTAGCTTGGGAAAACGCTTATTGAACAAATTATTGAATTTGAATAGAGCAAGCCGGGGTACTGGTCGTTGATGTACTCCTGAAACTGATTATTTTTATGATAAAACAAAAATCACCAATGCAAATCTTTGAGTGAATTTTTCTTTACTAGCTGCTAAACATATTGCAGGAGGCATTGCATTATGCTTCACCCTACCTGGACCAAGCCGCTTGCAAAATTAGCCTAAAAATGCAAGATTTTAAACGTGTTTTGGACTTGACCTGCAAGTAAATGGAAGATTAAACAATTTAATTTTTTCAGTTGGCTTTCAAATCTTAGAAATTTAGTGATTTTAAATGGATCTACAAACGTGCGAAATGTGATCCAAATGGCCTTAGAATTGTAATTTTTTCTAAAACATTACAAATAATCGCCCAGCGGCAGGGAGCTTTGCCCCCAAACCCTAGTCTGTGATACGTTTAAGTTACACTAGTTTACTCGCCATTTCTCCCAATTTACAGTTTTTTGAAAACTTTTCAAGTTTTGGTTCAAGTCCTGACCCCCTTTAGCAAAATCCTGGTTACATGGTAACCCAGGCTTCTGCTTCTAATCCTGCATTTTACGGTATTTTTGTCCCATTAAAAATCCCTTTTGAAAAGTTCTGATGACGTCATTGCTTTGGGTTTGGGCTCCACTAATCAAAAATCCTAGCTACGCGTATGACGCCGAACACTTTTGTGGGTTCTGTTTGCAAGTCTTTCCTCTGGCTGGGCCTCCACTGCGGGTAGACTGCTTGGCCCTAATGGAAAATATGCGTCAGGTGTCTTTCGCAAGGACACAAAGACGTATTGCAGTCACTAATTCTGAAAAAAAGGTGCGTTGACGCTTTTTCGCAAGAAGTTGGTAAAATATATGAATCTTCAAAGGTAGAGAGGTTTAAGTAAGACATCAGACGATATTTAGAGTTTTGATCGTATGCAATAGCTGATGCTTTATTTTTGCTTTATCCTGCTGTCACGAAACAACGGTGGCGCTATATATTAGACAAAACCGCATCTGCTTTGGAATTTCTCTGCGATCAATTTCAAAACATACCCGTGATTTTTCACTAAATTATTTTGATGAATTCATATTTTTTTCACTAAAACGTCTCAAAATCGACAGTTTTCTTAATTAAAAAAGTAAAAATTTTTTGAGCGGCGACCCTCCAAAATAAAATAAGCAGCCGAAAGTTCACACGAAAATATTATAAAGTCAATCTTTTTTGTAAAAAAAAAAGCAAGAGTTTTCAGCGGCAAAGACTCCGCATTCCAAAGTGGAAGTTAATGTTTTTTATAAAGATACTTCACCACTGGATAGCATATCTTAAAAAAAAGAAATCAAAAACGCTCAAACTAACTAATTATATACACTCTTTTCCTGTACTTAAATTGTAAAATTTGGATGGGGGGACGCTTTTGCAGCCCTGACCAAACACATTTGGCATGTGACAGTACTTTAGTGACGATTGCGTAATTCCGTCGCCGAAATTGAATGAACACCAAGAAAAAAAAAGGTCTTCGCCGACCATTGAAGTGGTTTTTTGCCAAAATTAGGTGAAGAATTAGGTCTTTTTTGTCTGATCATCCAGCGCTCAAATCTCGATGCGGGGACACCTAAATCTCGATGGGGCGGACGCTAAATTTTGATGGGGGGACGCTAACTCTCGATGGTGGGACGCATCCCCCCGCGTCTCCCCTAAAATTTAAGTACTGCTCTTTTCTACAACAATTTTATAAGAACACTAGGGCCTTTTTTGCTCAAAATTTAAGAACAAATTAAGAAAAATTCCAGCCTCAGCAGCAAAAATAAATTAAGAATAAACGAAAAAAAAAGTCCAAATTAATAAAAGAAACTAAATCCTGTACTGATTCAAAACGATAAAATTTCAGTGGTTTTCTAGTATTTGCGAGCAAAATTGCAACTATTACGAGATTAAAGAATGCTGTTGCGCTCTATGCGAGTAACTGAGAAAATTTTTGGCAGTCGTTCAAGTCGAAAAAAGAGCAATTTTGCGGCAAAAGCTGCAAAAAAAGTTGCGGCAAAAGCAGTAAAAAACGTTCACTCAAGCACACAAAACTTTGGGACTAAACAACTTAAACAGTTTTACAAATATGGTCGCTAAAATTAACATCTTAAACAGCTGTACAAATGTGGTCGCTAAAATTAACATCCGTGTTTTCAAAATTTAAGAAGAATTGAGGTTGAAATTCGGCAAAAAACTACAAACAGCCAGCCTTAACTTAATATTTATTGGTTCTTATAAAAAAAGTATACTATATGCCGTAAAAAACTACGGCAAGTTTTTTTGACATTATTCAATTCAGTTTATTTTTGCCATTTCTGGCATGGAAGCAACGAAAATTAACATACGCTCTTGCATAGGCGTATTCAGGATTTTTGATTGGGGGGCAAAGATATTCAACAAATACAAAAAGATATCTCTCGAAAAAAGTTTTTGGAAACTCTGAGTTTTGATCTTCCCGCCAAAACCACAGTAGGCGTAATGGTTTAGAGAACTGTGGTAGGCCTAATAGTTTAGAGATAGTTTATTTTTAAATACTTTTATTTCTAAATAGTTTAGGCCTAACTATGTCTAAACTGTTAGGCCTAATAGTTTAGAGATGGTTAGGCCTACTAGTTTAATAAGATTACAGTAGGCCTAATAGTTTAAAGAACTGTGGTTTTGGCGGGAAGATCAAAACTCAGAGTTTCCAAAAACTTTTTTCGGGGGGACATCCTTTTGTATTTGTTGAATATCTTTGCAAACGCAGCCCCAAAATCGAAACAAAAAATATCAAAAATTACAGTTCAATTTTAGGTATTGTAAACCACTGGAATAGGCTGGATGATTCACCGCCTTTAAGGAGGCTTGGTAACAAGGTAGAATTCAACAATATGTAGTGGTACCTGTGCGAAATTATGCAATTTGTGTTTCAAAAATGACTAATAGAATCAAGAGTGCTGTAGGTGGAAAGTCATTTTTGATCGAACTTCTTTGTCAATAAAGCTGGAAAAGCAGAAAAACAAATTAGGACCTCCTTTATGATTTAGTAAGAATTGGTTTGACAAGTTGTAGAAAGAATCTGCAATCATCTGATGGTGTCAATCCATGGGTATGTGCTTTAGTTTAAATATGGTTGTTTTGGTACCGGTATGATACTTCACCATCAACTTGCAGTATATTTTTTTACCATCTGGCATAGTTCATCTTGCTAATATAAATTGACATTGGCAAGTCATTGCAATTTTGCTGTTTATTATTGTTTTAGCAAGATATAAGATGGACTGTTAGTGGAAAAAATTAAAATGTTAATTTTGGAGCGTAAAAATTGTAGATTGACAATGACTTAAGTAGTTAGTCGAAACGTCTCTTTTTAAATAAAATGTTTTTGACAGCTTTCCTCTTTTATTCTTAGTAAAATGTAAATATTTTCATTTTTAGAATTCATGTTTAAAGTAACTATTTTACCAGAAAAATTTAAACTAAAAACAGTAAAACAAAATGAAAAATGTTTGATTGCACTTTTTTTAAGAGTAAAATAGAGTTTGAGTTGAGTTTGCAGTAGTGTTAGATTTTGGGGTAGTTGTAGAGTAAGATTTTGAGTTTGGAATAGATTTACGTCAAAATAACTAAAAAAAGTTGATAGAATTTTTCGTTGAAACTAAGCCATCCTTCACGTTTATCTGTGTTGAAACAGTACATTTCAGCTGTTGCTATGTGGCGATGTTTGAAAGCTTTTTGGACGATGACAATTATGATTCTGGAGTAGTGTATGTTGATTTTTGAACATGCAACTGGGATTACATTGTTAACTGGTTAAATGTTACTATCACTGTTATTGCTATGTTTTTGTTAAAATTTAAAAGTATTGTATTTATTCGAGTATAACGTGCAAAATTTTATTCCAAAACACCAACGCTCGGTTAGGGTGCGCATTATAAACAAGGTATTACAAGCAGTTTATAAATAAAAATTTATACCAATTTTCAAACAACAAATTAATAGTGCGTGTTATTCTTGAATAAATACAATATTTTAAAAATATAGTTTACTAAATCAAACCTGGAAGGCATTAGACTTAGAGTCGCCTAATCTAAACCTGTAAAGACTAACCCAAGAGTTTTTTCAAATGTGCTATGTGAAGCATAGTCCTTCAGGCCTATGCCAGCTACTGCCTAGTTCAGATTAATGTTAGTTACCGTACAAAGCCACCAAATCAAACAGAACCTATAAAAAACAAAATTGATACTTGTATAAATGCTAATTTGGTACTAAAACGAAGATGCCAAGATTCATTGCATGATATAAATCACTGATAACTTTTATTGCGATGCCATTTATTTATTATAATCAGTACTTAATTGTAGGGGATGCAGGGGGACGCATCCCCTCTGCAAGAATAAGGTAACCTTATCGAAATTTAGTGTCTTCCCACAGAAAGAATGTGTCCCGCCTGATTCGGATACAAAAACCTATTTTTCTGGTTTTTACCTAGTGTTTGGTTAAAAAAATGGCTAGTTTGGATGTGGAAACTTTTTTCACATTTTTTTGAGCGAGAATTTTTGTTTTTCCGCCCTGAAATATATTTAATTCCAGAATTTGTTCGATTGCGGAAGCATCCCCCCCATCCAACATTTTACAATTTAGGTGCTGATTGTAATAAATGTATTGAATAAATGATGCAGGACTGCTGCTATACGAGTTTTTTATTTTAATATGGTATCTAATTTGATTTTGTGATGATTTTGTTATTGACAAATGATGGGGTTACACTTTAATACAGCTTGTTCCTGGAAGAGGTCATGATGATGGCTGAACTTAAACTGGCATGTACAGTATACATCTTTTTTGTTATGCATTAAATAAAGATTAAAATAAAACATTTCACAGTCGACTTGCTGCCCCTTAACACGTGCTGAATTCTTGACTTTAGATGTAAAGCCTGCTTGACTCTTGTTATTATTGTGAAGAAACTTTTCAACTATAAGAAACATTATCAATCTCTAGGCCTACCAGATCAAGAATCAATTGATGAGTACAGACCAAGTAGTAAAATATGATTGCGAATGGAATTTATGAATAAGTTTAACCACATTTCCAAATAATAATTTAAACATAGTAGGTGTTGAAGATGTGTTAAAATGTGAATCTGAAATCATAATTTGAAAATAAGATATAATTTTTTAATAAAGTAACTTTTGTTAATGTTTACTGTCAAATTACCTCCATTATGTCAGTAAGGTGTGACTATGGTGCTGCTGACGATTGCTGATTGAATAACAAGTCGCTTAGTTAGTAGTCACATGTGTGCACTATTCGTTTCTGAAGGTTAATTTTATAATGAATAAATATAAGAGTTCCTATTTTTTCTACAAGGCAATAAGATTTATGCATAGCTTATTAAACAACATCTTTTTTTTCATCCATTGCAGCTTGAAGATCAACTACCAAAGCTGACAATCAGAAGCGCCCAGTCATTAAGTAAGAAAACAAAATTAATGCAGCTTCTACTAGCAAAGAAACAAGTGCTTTTTCAACCAGCGACGTCGAATAGTACAGCTGCAACAATCATAGGAAAAATACAGTGTAAAGTTACGTGGAACTAGAAGACATAACATCACAATGCGACTCTTTCGAAATAATGTGACTTGTTTTAGCTTCGTTAAATCCTAATCCATGTTTTTGTACGCATTATATATGTAAGGTATGGAATTCGTTGCCACTATCTCCGCATGAAATTGAAAATTTGTTTCTTTTCAAGAAACGTTGAAAAGCATACTCTTATAACGTATTATTTTAATTTAGCCTTTGAGGATGTTAACACTGTTTGATGCCTGTATATTACAGCTTATTGCTGTTGAATTGATCTCTTTTTTTGCATATTGAATTTTATTTCTGTAAAGCTTTTTTCTTTGAATGTTGCCATGGTCTTTAGTCAGATGCATGGACAATTGTTGGTGTTATCTTAAAAGAGGAATGCCTATAAATTGCCTACTGCCATTATAATCTGAATTTACCTCAGTAATTAGTTGGAAATAAGTGTTGACGTATTGTACATTATTCCTTGTTGAAAATGGTTTAAGTTTATACTAGCCTCCAGGTCAAAGCAAGTCCATTTTTAGAAGTGGGCTTTAGAACCTTGGTATCGTGCTAAAGTGTTAATAACTTGTTTACGATAAGTGACAACAGAACACAACAATGAAGCGGTTTATGGTTTAAGATTTACTGTATACATCAAGAATATAATCACTGCTTTCCTATCAATTTTTTATCTTGCTAGTTGCAACTGCTTTTATCGTTCCTGTGGATGACAGCATCTGTAAAACGAAATGTCACTCTACGGAATCTCAGCAATGTGCTGGAGAACCCATTAGAAAAGTGATCATTTCCAAACAACTCTAGAAGTGGGTATCCTGTAGATAGCCGCACTAATGATTGCTGCTCCTGGTGCCCCAACTATCCACTGGTCATGTTTTATAAGCTATTGTCTGGGCGTCTTTGCTTTTCTACCCTGAAACAAGCACGTAAAAAAAGTTTGTCATTTTTTTCTTTCACAAATTTTGATATTGTAAAGTTATAGACTGCGTGCGTGTAATTGTGTACAGTATACTTGGTCTCTAGATGAAAAATAAAGTTTGGTTTGTTCTTTGCCTATGGTTGACGATTGCATTACTTAGTATTTTCAATAATAAAGTTAAGAGCTACTTTCTTAAATACACGTATTGCTTCGATTCAGTACTCTGTCTTGTCATTCAAGATGTCCGCTGTTCACTTTTTGAGTGGATAAGTAAATCGGACGTTCCGAAATCAAACGGCCATTTTACCCATTTCAGGAAATCCCATTCTACCATATACGCTCTTTAACCAGAGATGATAAGACTTATCAATGCAGCGTGCATGAGCGAGATTGAGCAATGGGCTACAATGTGAATGCTTGAGCGACTATTAATCTAATATAAGAGCTGTTTTTGATCTGCTTTTGTAATGACGCAACAGTTTTTCGGCGTTTTGTTAACCACAGTAAACGAGAGCACACTTTGAAATTTTTTTGACAGTGCTCAAGACAAAACAACTTCACTAAACACTAGTGTAGTAGATGCTGAAGCCTGTTCCAACAAGGTGTGATAGCCAACTTGTGGTTGTACTTGAGAGAAAATGGAGAGGTATGCAGATAAAGTTGATATACAGCAGAAGAAAAAGAGTTTGGTCTGTAATCATCAAGCTAGCGCGTAACCAGGAATTTGCAGTGGGGGGGGGCTGTTTCGGGATAGTAAATTCACAGTTAAACGATTTTTGCCTGGAATTGGAACGGTTTTGGGTCCGAAATTAAGTATAGGCAAAAACAAACGTCTTCACTCAGATTTGGAGTGTTCGAAATGAGATGAGAGGTAAAAAAAAAGGGTGTTTACCCTAGCAGGGGGCAATTTAACTTTCTTGCCAAAGTAAACACTTCCTCAATGCCAATGGGAGGGGTTATTTTTATTTTTGGTGCAAAAATCGGTCTCAAAAGTGCTAATAACGTGGTATTTTGCATACTCAGCACGCCAACGGGGGGAGCTGAAGCCCTCCACCCCCTCTGGCTACGCTACTGTCATCAAGACAGACCTTTACAAAATATCGTACTTAAATTAATATATGGATTAGCTTATACAATACGCAGGCAAACTCGAATAGTCTAATATGACATTGCAATGCCGAGTACTGCCATTACGATTTGAAAAAAACAACGCAAGAGGAACAAATTCATATGTAACACTAGACAATTTTTAAACAGGTATTTACACACACTTGCGGAATTTGCTTAGCAAAACAATCGAACCCTTAGCTTTGCAACTTTGAGTCGGATCCCCTACCGCTGCGCTATTTGCAAGTGCACCGCCGTTACAATTTGTTAATTCTTATCATAAACAGCGCTTTAAGCCATCTAGCGTATATATCTTACGTGATTTTCGCCTAATGTAAAAAGTTTTGTTTAAAAAAAAAAAAAAAAAGCGATTTACAGTCGATCGTTTTATCAATCGAAACGACAAAACACGATTGTAAGGGATTTATGTAAACTCGAGCAGATAATTTGATTTTGACGCAAAATACATCGATTCAAAATTTGAATTTTCAGATCGCTTTGCTTTGCCCGATCGTAATCATCTAAACGTGCTTGATGACAATGATATTGATGAATCGTTACGTGGTAAGTCTAACGTCAATATAACTTTTAAGGTAGGTTTACACAGTATCCGTTTTTTGTAAGTTTTTTGTACATGCGGAAAACGCATGCGCTTTTTTTTACGCACGTATATGCAAACAGTATACGCACATCCGTTTTTTGTCGTCCAGACAAAAGCGCATCCGCAAATTTTACTTACGCTCAAGTAGAGCACGGCTCTACTTTTGTCCGCTTCTGTACTTATCGTAGGCAAGGCTATTTGAGCTAGCATTGGTTTCAGTGATTTTGTCAGAGGTATGGTAGTTCTCAGTTGCATTTTGATTAGTAGCTAATTACGTCGAGCACCTATTACTGTACTTACGTTGGGCGTGCCCAGGTGAGAGTAGGCCTACTAACTTCACTCTGCGGCAAATTTTGGAAAAGCGCTGACTTTTAAAATTGAGTAATAATTCTGTCAAGTTTTATTAAAAACTTCTAATAAGAATTTTATTTTGTAGCAAGCTTGGTAGCTTGTTTTTGGAAGTAAGTTAAATTCTGATCCTGGTCGAATCGGTAGCCTATTTTGTTAGTATAGGCCTAGAAGCCACTGCTACTTACGATAACAATCCAACAAAACGTTGCTATTCACTGTTCTTCCAAAACAGCTGCAACGACATACAAAAGCATGTGATGATAAGCAGGTACCAGGGACTTGAGTACGGTACGGTACGGAATTACGGTACGGTACGGTTGAATTTTGGGAAAAAGTGCGGTACGGAATTACGTACGGTATTCTCTGGTAAACTACGGTACGGTACGAAAATACGGTATTGTTTTTTCCGTACCTTAACGTACTCTTTCCGTACGTAAAGTTTTAAAAACAAAAAGTTTGGTTTTGACTTGGCAGAAATTATTGCATTGAATACGATACAAGTGTTACCAAATTTTGTACAAGTTTGACCACACCGGGGTTTTTTTGACGTAAACTTTGTAGTATTTTATGACGTAACAAACATGTTTTAAATTGCGATCTTGACGTAAAGTGCAGAATTTCAACAGAAATTTTGTGACGTAACAAACTAACAATACTGGGTTTTGCTAGACGAAACAAGAATATTTGTTACAGTAGCACCATTATTTGATCTGGTAGACGTTAGTGTAAGCAGGAGGCATTCTGAATGAAGAACTACTTGATAATGATACAGCAGAGGTAGAATATCCGTAAACTGGAGAGTTATTGCTAATCATTAATTACACTGGCCAACACAATTTTTGGTGCCAAGAAGTTAAGAACGGTTTTAGGCTAATTTGGGGGTGCTGATTCCACAAATGATCTTGTTTTTGCTCTATCAGGTCAATTTTTTGAGATATCCAACATTTTTGGTTTCTATGCGATAGGCTGTTTAGCAGTGTCTTCAGTAGGATGCTGTTTCATGTCTTTGTCTTGCAATTTACTTGATTTGTGTTTCAGAAATGTTTTTATTGCCGCTTTAGCAGGCAGGAAATATAAACACCTATTGTTTACACACTCCCCTTTACTCTTTTGTGTCTCTCATCACTAGTCTTAAAGCTGCCGTTCTGTCTCACTAGACCGATGCAACTGAAGAGCTTAGCACTGATAAACAGTCACGTTTACTACTTAGTGCATAGGTTGGAAAATAAGCATAACTAAATAAGCAATATCCACTTGCAGTAACTATCAGTTGTGATGATATGGAAGTGCATGTCAGTTTATAAGAAAAGATATAGATAGTCAAGTTAGATATACAGATATAGTTAGATATTGCACCACTGTATATTCATTAGTTAGATACACTATACTAGGCTGTAGTATACTGCTATATCATAGCGTTACCGGTATATGAAGCTAATATTAGTTTACATTGTTATGCAGATATATTACATCTAAAGCAGTAAGTTATGGCTACTTCATCTAGAAGAAGTTGCGTAAATGACCCTAATGTTTTTTGTTATATATGTGGCGAATACACATTGGAGCACAACCGAAAGCTAATCACCAATTTTGTGAAACAAGCTTATTTAGCTTATTTCAAAGTGAAACTTGGTGATCAAGACAAATCGTTGGAACCTGCATCGAGCATTTACGGCAACGGACAACGAAACAAAGAAAGGTTTGAGGTTTGCAATTCCGATGTTGTGGCGAGAGCTAAAAGATCGTTACAGTGACTGCTACTTTTGTGGAATAAAGACCAAAGGCATCAACAGGAAGAATAGAACCTCATTAACATATCCAAGTTTGGATTCGGCAATCAGGCCTGCTCCACACAGTGAAGAACTTCCTATTCCTGTTTTTGAAGGTTTGCCTCAACTTGAATCTGCTTTATCCAGTGAAGATGATCTTTCCTCTACTGACAGTGAAACTACTATTGCAGACAACGACTTTTCACCTTCTCTGTTACCTCCACAACTATTTTCACAAAATGAACTAAATGATTTGGTAAGAGACCTGAACTTGTTCCAAAGAGTCTTCTGAACTGTTGGCATCAAGACTAAAAGAAAAGAATCTTTTACAACCAGGAACATTTATAACTTACTACCGAAATCGTCACGCTGAATTTCGACCTTATTTTACACAAGAAAAAGATATAGTATCTTGCAATAATGTTGAGGGCGTTTTGAAGAAGCTTTGTGTCACCCAATATGATCCCAATGATTGGCGACTTTTTATTGATAGCTGCAAACAAAGTTTAAAATGTGTTCTCTTGCACAATGGAAATGATTTTGGATCCATTCCCCTTGCACATTCTACAATACTCAAAGAAAAATACAGCGATATTAAATTTGTTTTAGAAAAAATTGGCTATTACAAGCACAACTGGATCATATGTGTGGATCTGAAAATGGTTGGATTTTTATTGGGATTACAAGGAGGATATACCAAGTTTCCATGCTTTGTTTGCTTGTGGGATAGCCGAGCTAGAGAACAGCATTGGAGACAAAAAGAATGGCCAATAAGAGAACAAATGGTACCAGGTGAGAAGAACATACAAGCTCAACCGCTAGTGGAAAGATCCAAAATAGTTTTTCCTCCATTACATATCAAGCTGGGAGTCATGAAACAATTCGTCAAAGCACTGAACAAGGAAGGTGCATGTTTCAAATATATCTGCGGCAAATTTCCAGGTCTAACAATAGCAAATTAAAAGCTGGTGTTTTTAACGGACCCCAAATAAGAAAATTAATGAATGATCATGAGTTTCCCTCATCCATGAGCAAAGAAGAATTTTATGCCTGGGATGCATTTGTGAAAGTAGTTAAAAACTTTTTTGGAAACAAAAAAACATCCAACTACAAAGAGCTTGTAGCTAACTTACTGAGCTTTTTTGAAGATATCGGTGCTAAAATGAGCATCAAGGTTCATTTCTTGCACAGTCATCTTGATCACTTTCCTGAAAATTTAAGTGCACTTAGTGACGAACAAGGAGAAAGATTCCATCAAGACGTTAAGGAAATGGAAGAGAGGTATCAAGGGAGATGGGATGCCGTCATGCTAGCCGATTACTGCTGGTCTATCAAACGTGATTCTGTTGCCACTCATAGCCGCAAATCATTAAAACGCAAATTTGTGGTTGGCACTTCACAAAAAAGGCAGCCTACTCTTCATCATTCTGTTGTTTTAGTGTTTTTGCAGCTATTAAAAAAATTGGTATGTGCAACATATTTTTGATGTTACACTATCTTATGCTTTGTAAAAAAAACTTTTGCAGATATTCAAATGATCATCTTTTAGTACTGAAATGCTCATTAATTGGTGTACCATAGCGAAAAAACTAGACCTGATGGAGAAAAAATAACTGCATTTTTGAAATCAGCGACCGCAAATTAGCCAAGATCAGTCAAAAAATCATTGGCACCACTCAAAAAATTTTTTTTTGTTGGCCAGTGTTATTGTACATCGAAGAACCCGGTGACAGTTACTTATTTCAGTGGAGTTCGTAGTTGCACTATGTTTCAATGCAGATACTATTTTAAGTAAAATCTCACTCGCAGTGAGAACCTGGCATAGCGCAGAGAAAGCAGTTTTATTTTAGGGATTTAGTTATCCCAATTGGTCATCTGTGCTGTACCGAATATACTAGGAGAATATTTTTGGGAATGTGATTTTCATTGCTTGGTTAAAGATTTTAGTCAACAATTAGGGGAGTTTAGTTGTCATTTCAGCAGTGGCGCAAGCGGGAGTACTGTCAACTGTTTGGTACCTTTTGTTTTTCTCGCTGAGCAGTATTGAAAACTTGATTAAGAAGTACATTCTAAATGACTTGAGGCTTGGACTAAATGACGACATAATCGAGGCAATAATGTTTCAGCGATGCAACACGCAAACCTTTTGCTCGCCATATTTCTAAACTACAGTATGTTAAAAACGGACAATAATTTATTTTCAAATCGCCGTTTTGCCAAGAGTGTTGTTTCGGATAATGAGTTGATAATACCTCCTATGACCTATACCCAGGCGCGTCGCCAGCGGGGGGGCAGGGGGGGCAATGCCCCCCCGATTTATTTCTTGCCCCCCACGGTATTTTTTTGGAAGGAAGAAGTTGCTTTTCTTGGCCGGAAAAAACGTTGAAATTTGTGATTTCCGTCAGAAAAAGCCTTCGGATTACGGCGAAGACCTTTTTTTTTTCTTTTGGAGATCACCTGGTTTTGGCCAGAAAATTTGCGATTTCGGCCAGAAAAAGCCTTCGGATTTCAGCGTAGACCTTTTTTTTGGAGATCACCTGCTTTTGGCAGGAAAAAACGTTAAAATTTTGGCCAGAAAAAGCCTTCGGAAATCGGCGAAAACCTTTGCCCCCCCGATTTTAATTTTGCCCCCCCCGATCTCGCGAAGCTGGCGACGCCCCTGCCTATACCACTGCTGTTTTGAATTGTTTTGAGAAAAATAAGTTCTACAGTGTATGATCGAGCTTTTACTTTAAAATTATTTTACGATTTGCGCTTATTTTCCAGGGTTCCATGTCCCACTAAAGGCTAAGTTTTATGACTTTTATAAGAAAAAACTTTTGGTTTATTCATTGAAACGATGTCATAAAAGCGGTAAACAGTTTAGCCTTTAGTAGGATATGGAAGCGCGATAATTGAGATGAGTAGATAACAACAAAACGCTTGCTGCAATGCTGCAGGGCGTTGCTAGGGGGAAGGGAGGGGTGGCCTTTCTCGAGTGTCATGATTTTGGGGTGACCCCATTTTATGCTGTGAAACCATAATCCGGCCGAAAACTCTACCAATTTGTGGTAAAGACTTTTTTTTTGGTTTCCATTCGCGTTTGGACCGAAAACTCGGCTAATTTACGGTGAAGACCTTTTTTTTAGGTCTCCATTCGCATTTGCGCGTTTGGACCTAATTTTCACTTAAGTCGGTCACGGCTGCGGAAGCGTCATATGGCAAAGAGTGACACCACGAAGCCCCGTTCCGGGTGTCCTTGTGAAATCTCGCAGCACCGGGTGCCACCATTCTTAGCAACGCCTCTGGCTTGCTGCTTTGAATCGCTGAGGATAAAGCGACAGTATGATGTATATTATTGTTATCGAGCTCTTGTCATTCACTTTAATCATTTAATGTAAATACTAAGTACCGTCACTAGTTCGATGAGGGCCTCAATTTTTTGAGAAGTAAGTAAAATTATCGTATTGCAAAACCTTTCGTTTGCTATTGCATAGGAACAAATATTCAGTAAATAAATTAGCAAGGAAAGGTACGGTATTACGGTAAGGAAAAAAATTTCTTACCGTACTGTTACGTTCGGTATTTTGATGAGGTACGGAATTACGGTACGATATTTTTTGGAAGTACGGAGTACGGAAAATCATTCCGTAACGTACCTAATCTCCTGGCAGGTACTAGTAGCGTCGTCCGCTAACAATCAATCAAGTTACCACAAATGATAAATATCTGGAACAAATGGTTTAATAAATCAACAAACCTTAGGGCCTGTTAGGATGTACAATCGTGTGGGTTAACCGCAATCGGGAAGTGTTCAGTAGCATAGCCAGGGGTTAGGGCTATTGCCCCCTCCCCCATTGGCATGTCTACCAAAATGCAGAATAAAAATTATACCTCGTTTTTAGCACTTCTGAGACTGTTTGATGACGAGAAGCTAGTTATTCAAAACTTATGCAGGGAGCCGCACTAAAGTGTAACGGTACGTCGCTTTCGTAAGCGAAAAAGCTGCTGCCACACAAATGCTATCCCTCAGGCTGGCATTTTCAAGGTTTTGAAGCAAAAATAACGATGCTCCGTGCATTTCCTTTTCCGCTCCTGCATACTGCATTCCACGAGTTCGTAACCCAAGCACGAATCGAACTCGGGTGCAATGTTTGGAAGACGAACATGTTAACCACTACACTACGCAGCTCGCTGAAATGCTGTTGCAAAATGTATTTAAACCAAATGTATGAGAAAAAGGCAATAGAGGGTTACGCTTAAATGCGGCTCTCTATTTGACTTTTGCATGACTAGCTTCTACTTGTTTTATGCACTGGAATGGACCAAATAGTGATATGAAACATCCTTTAAAGCATATATTCAGATGGGGCTAATTTGTCAAAAATAAAACTCACAAACAAATGAAAACTTTGAAAAATGGCCAAAAATAAGCAATCAAATTCAGTCGTTAGTGTAAAATGCTAAGCATAGGTGTTATCACCATATATATTTTATAAACTTAGGAATAGGTGGGGGGCTATTCAGTTCTAGTTAATTACCAATCATTACTCTGAAATTTCTTTTCATTAGCCCTCTTCCAATTATTTTTCTTTATAAACTAGACGAAATGGATTTCTCCATGTGAGTTTTATTGAACTATACGATATTATACTTTACCAGCATCTAAATAAGAGAGCTAAAATTTTGCCATTAGCCACCTCCCCAATAACTCATTTATGCAACCAGTTTAATCATGTTTGCACTACCAATTTCTATGCCACGTTTTAAAAGCATTATTTGTTTACCAAAATAGTCCTAAAATTAAGTTATTTTGCAAAAAAAATGCAAAATTATCGTGTGCTGAAAGCTTTGCCCCCAGGCCCCCGTGCCTCCGGCGGCTGGGGGCTTTGCCTCCAAACCCCCGGCCTCTATCCCTCCCTCCTCCAGACCCATTAGCCTCCGGCGGCTGGGGGCTCCGCCCCAGACCCCCTAAACAGCCCCCCCATTGCGAATTTCTGGCTACGTGCCTGGAGGTGTTCAACTGACTTTACATGACGCTGCATGCAACAGCACTAGCTAGTTTGATGTTCTGCTTCAGTGCAAAAAAATCGTGCGAAATTTGCGTAGCTGTTTTTGTCCGTTTGCATACTAAAAACGTGTTTTTTCATTTAATTTGGTCGAAAAATTGTTTATTTAGACAATTGAAAATAATTACTACTGCAAATATTATTTACGCGTGTGTTGCAGCGGCTTTTTTGTCATGCAGTGATAATAATTTTAATCGCACGCATTTTGGAGAATACGTTGAGTTTGTCACTCTTTACTGGTCACTAATGGTCAGCGCGCTGTCAATATCAATTTTTGAAGTCTTTGGTTCGACCCGATCGAAAATCGAACGTGAGTCAATCTTTTTATTTGGCCGAAGCAGACGATTTATCTGTTCGACCACTGATGAGTGTGTTACACATTTGTCACCTGCTTAGTTTCTAATTTTATTTCATTCGTGCAAAAAAACGACACAATAATATTTTATTTTGCTGCTGAACGACAAGTAGAGAAGCTGCACATACGAATTTTTAAATTTTTAATTTGACCTGGTTTGGAATCGAAAGCGTACCCAGCCATTTATTCATAGACGACGTCCATCAAATTGTCTGTGCTTCAGTTAAGGCAGAATAGCAAACAAGAACATCCAGTGGTCGTATGAAGCGACTAATGGATAGTTAGGTACCCATTTCCAGTTGCCGACAGTTAGGTGACGGGGGTTCATTTTTTAACTGGTGCGAATTGACCACGTTAAGCTGAATCTATGTTATCAAAATGTCAATAAATCACTATGAAGAAACTACTCTGGTTTTATTGTTCCTCCTTAAGCTTTTCTCTTCCCATCATATTCTATTCAGAACAAGCTGGCGAACGGACGTTCTTTTTTAAGTAGCAGTAGTCAGAGGTGGAGTCCTCGAGGACGTCCTTGGCCTCGAGGACACATTTTGAAGTCCTTGGCCTTGGCCTCGAAGGTCAAGTCCTTGTCCTTGGCCTCGAGGCCTCAAGTCCTCGAAAATTGGCCTGTCCTCGGCTCGAGGACAGCACTATTTTTTGAATTGTCAAAATGTTGTGGAGCGCCTGAAAAATTTTTTGGAAAACGTTTTTTTGTGGAGATCGCTTGAAAAATTTTTGTGAAGACCTTTTTTTTTGGAGAGCACTTGCGCTTGTGTACTTGGTCCTTGGCCTTGGCCTCGAGCATTCCTGTCCTTGGCCTCGAGAGTGTCTGTCCTCGGAAAGGCTGTCCTTGGCCTTGGCCTCGGATTTTTTTTGGGTCCTTGGCTTTGGCCTCGAGCCTTATGTCCTCGACTCCACCTCGGGCAGTAGTAGTACGTTTATTTTTTTCGTTAGGAACACACATGTGTATAATTTCAATAACACTCTGTGAATCACAAAAGAAAAAAAAAAGAAACAGTGATATCCTGGTGAGAGGCTGCGAAAGACCTCATGTCAAGTCCAACGGCTGAACTTGCGCGGTCGTCGAGTCTGCAGCCTCTCACCTAAACGTCGATGCAGCAAACGGATATAAAAGTACTCAGACAAAAAACAAAATAAAAAAAGGAAAATCAAAAGAACAGATTGAAAGCAAAATTTAAACATCACAAAATAAACACTCATTTTTTGTAATATGTAATAAACTTTTATTATATCATCATTTAATGTTAGAACATACGTACATCAAATTTAATGTTTATGATGGTAGGTGAAATTGGGTTATATAGGTTAAAATTGTTTGCTTTGAAGGTATGTTTTTATTTTTTTACAAAAAATTTTGAAGGTTAGGCAATAATTGTTTTTAACTTCAATAGGAAGTTTATTCCAAATTTTGTATCCTTCATAACAAATAGATCGTTGAGTGCTTGTTTTATTGCAAGGCATTGCAGTCCAGTTAAGATCCAAAGCAAATCTAGTTGGGTTGCTGTGTGTTTCGGAAGCGGACCGGAAATAATTGTAGAACAAGATTGGGAGAGTTTTGTTTTTGAATTTGTATACGAATTTTATAACCTCCAGTTCAAAAATGCTACTAAGATTCAAAAAATTTAATTGGCGATAAATTGGTGAAAGTCTTGTTTTAAAAAAAGAAGTTTTGGTCATAATTTTCAGAATGAAATTTTGTTGGACTTGGACTTTGGTGATGTATTTGGAGGCAGAGTTTCGCCACGATGTGATTCCGTAGTGTAGATGAGGGTAAGCTATACCAAAATATACACTTCGTAAAACGGATATAGGAGCATAATACCTAAGCTTACTTAGAATACCTTTGGCTGTACACACTTTTTCTTCGACATATTGTATGTGGTTTTTCCATGTTAATTTGTGATCTATAAAAACCCCCAGGTATTTATGACGCTTTTGGGAGTAATAGGTCCGTTGTTAGTATTTACACAAAAATTGTCATCACAATTGCTTTTGTTCTTCATACCAGGAAATAAAACTAAATTGGTCTTGCTGTAATTGAGGGTAAGTTTATTTATTCTTATCCAGGGTTCAATTTTGCAAAATTCATTTTCACTTTTTTTTTTGAGGTATTCTAAGTTTTTATCTGCACAGAGAAGCACGGAGTCATCAGCATATAAGATCATGTCAGAGTCACAACAATTAGGCAAATCATTTATATAGACTAAAAACAAGAACGGCCCAAGGACGCTACCTTGTGGCCCGCCAATTGCAATTGGTAGTTGATTAGATCGAATTTGTTGGTCGCTATTCTCAGTGTATTGAAACCTGTTTGTCAAATATGAACGCAATAAACAAATTGCATTACCTCTAACGCCATAGTGTTCTAATTTGTCCAATAAAATGTGATGATTTACGCAATCGAAAGTTTTGGCAAAATCCAAAAAAAAAAAATTTGATCAAATTTCTCAGTAGATCAAATTTCAGCGCGCCCTGCGCTGCAAATTTTCAGGCAAAGCTTCATCAGCTGGTAGTTTGCTGTAGTACTGTGTTGATTCACTGCATGATGAAAATGGAAGCAAAGTTGGACAAAGTACTGAAAGCCATTTAAAAACTAACAACTTGGATTGATGATTTAGAAGCTAAATTGGACAAATTTGAGCTAAAATATGAAACGTTAAACGAAAAATTTAATGAGCAAGCCGAGAGAATAACAGATTTAAAACATCAAACTGACGATAAAGCCGATCAAGAAGATTATGACGAACTGCTAAAAAAAATCGACAAACTAGAAAAAGAAGCCTTAATGCGTGAATCGTATAGCAAGAGATTAAACCTCCTAATCTATGGCCTAAAAGAAAAGAAAAGCACCGAAAATGAAACGGAAATTAGAAACCTGTGAAATTTTTAATGACTTTTTATTAAATGGCCTCCAAGTAGATCCGACAAAAATTTAAATGGTCGATATTCACCGTCTTCCACAACACCCTGTGTCGAGAAGCGGTAAAAGAGTGACCCGACCTATTATAATAAAGCTGGCAAATGCAAGGATAAACGAACTGTTATGGCAAGCCTAAAGCATTTAAAACCCTATAATGAAGCACTGAAACGGTTTGACCACGAAGCTAGGACAATCTACAAACCAGAAACAATGAAGCCTAAGAAAGTATTTGTTGCTAAACACTTGCCGCAGAAATTTTATGAACAGAAAATGAATTTAATGTCCAAATTCAAAGAGGCTCGTGAAGCTGGTGATAGAACCAGATGGGGAGTCTTAAATGGATCTTACTGCCTTTTCATAAATGACAATAAAGTCGATCCCAGCTCTCGCTAAATTTTTTGTTTTTTTCTTACCCGTCTATTTGTTATGTTTGTTTAGTGCAGATGGGATGAATAGAACGTTGGCAGCTATGAATTTGAATCTTACCTGTTCATTGATTTGACGATAATCTATCCTGATGTCTGATTTGTCTTGTTTTTTTTCTTAAACGTTTTAGTGTACACATGTGCTTTCTGATAGTGCCCAGTGCTCATTTCATGCTGATTTTTGTTCACGCCGCTTAACGTGCATCAGAGATGGAAACCGGTCGGGTCGACCGGCCGTTCGGGTTGCCGGTCGGGTCGAGATTCTTCGACCGGCCGGTCAAGCCGGTTGAAAAACCGGTCAAACTCTCCTTTCTGACTACTAAAAGACATCTAAGCACCAACCGAAGTATACTTATATATTTTATCATAAATAAAACTTTTTATAAAAAAACAGTATTAACAAACCACTTCTTTCGAAAACACTTGTTGAATGGTTTCAAGCTGTGACTAATATGCTGTGACCATTAAAACATGCACATCCAGGGACGTATTTTGGGTGGGAGTATTGTGTCATGCCTCCCGACTTTGGGCCACGGCACAAAGCAAAAAAGTGCAAAATATACTTTAAAATCGCGTAAGCAGATTCTAATAAAGCATGAATGTGGAAGAGGCTTGTGCTACCTAGCATTTTAGCAACATTTTAATCAGCTTAAGAGTAGAAGTGGCGCAGATTTCAGCTTTTTTGGTATGTGCTAAAATCTTGCCGCTTTGTAAAGCTTTTTTCAACTTAAATTTACCACACTTTAAAAGGCAAGAAAGACATAGCTCTTATTTTTTTATATCTGACTAGCCATGGCTTGTTCTGAAGTAGCAGCATTTCTACAAACTGCAGGGGCACATTATATTTTGAATGTTTTCTATCAATGCCATAACAGTTTAGTGTTTTCAATGAAAATAACGGACGCGTTGCGTTCATCGGGATAGCTATTCATAACCACTTCGTACTACCGATGAGTTTATTTATTGGTTTGAAGTTTCGCTTTCCAAACCGGGAAACTTCTTCAGAACAATTTTTGGCAGTGCTACCTTTGCAGTTGCAAAAAGATAAATGAGAAAAAAAAGGACAGCAGAAGATAGGTAACAGTAAAAACATACGAACATCACAATACTTGTATTATTATACCCAAAAACATTAAACTGATGGAGCAAGGACATTATGTAATATTGAAAATTATGTCACTAACAGCGTGAAAAAAAATATTCATAACAACTAGACTGCTTCACTAACAGATTGAGAAAGTATGAAAAGGATCTATTGCAAAACATTATGTACTGGAAAAGGTTTTTAGCTCCACAGAGATTTATATACGGACGGAACAATTAATATAAATCTCTATGGAGCTAAAAACTTTTTCCGGTACATAATGTGTTGCAATAGATCCTTTTCATACTTTCTCAAACTGTTAGTGAAGCAGCCTAGTTGTTATAAATATTATTAATTGTTTTCACACTGTTAGCGACATAATTTTTCAGTATTCCTTTTTTCACGCTGTTAGTGACATAATTTTTCAATATTCCTTTTTTTTACGCTGTTAGTGACATAATTTTCGATATTATATAATGTCATTGCTCCATCATTTAAATGTTTTTGGGTATAATAGTGCAACTATTGTGATGTTCATAAGTTTTTACTGTTATCTATCTTCTGCTGTCCTTTTTTTCTCGTTTATCTTTTTGCAACTGCAAAGGCAGCACTGCCGAAAAAAAGTTTAGTGTTTGCTGCTCGGCAAATTGCAAATAATCTGTCACCAATAGCTAAAATATTGTAACTTCATTTTTGGCCTTTCGCAATATATCATTAGAAAAAACGTCTAATAATTTAGCTTGTGCTCTCCAGAGCTTTTTATGCTTATTTTGTGCACGTTGTACGCTGCTCAAAACTGGTCTTTCAAACCAAAACTTAACCAAAAAAGGTCTTAAAATTGAGTCATTTTTGCAAAAAACGCAAAAATCTTTATGTTTTTTTTTCTGAGACCCTCGTCTAAAGTCACAAATTTTAACACATCATCCATGCCCCCCCCTTTTGAAAACTTTTTATTAAATACATTGAATAATGAAGAAAAACCTTCCGTAAAAAAACCGGTCGACCGGGCCGGTCAGAAACCGGTCAACCGGCAATGATTTTGAAATTTACCGGTCGGGTCGGGTCGGGTCGAGAAAATCCTGACCGGCTCCATCTCTGACGTGCATACCATTTTCATCCTGATTATAAATTATTTCTAGAGACTAAGCATGCCTTTTTTTTTCCTCTTACAGTTTATGAGCGGACACGAAACACAATGAATCCGTGTTAAAAGATGGGCTTGTGTACAGACAGTGGCTGCTACTGACTGCCAGTTTAGTTCCAATGTTTTATAAGTGTGCAGCTGCGTGTGCTCGCTGTAATTTGATCTACTGTGACTATTCCGTTTCTCTAGCTTATCAATATCAATGGCGCTTGCAAGCTCTGATGACGGAGATCTGCAGGATTTCCTTTGTTTGAGTCGGGCAGCCACTCCATTTTTTCGTGACCAGGACGAATTTACTGACAATATTTTTAGCAATTTAACAAGCAAGATTAGAAAATGTGAATATCTTGATTCTAGTTGTAAAACTTTAAACCCTGAACCCAAAAATACTTTGTTATTACTTCATGCCAATGTACGCTCATTGCATAAAAATTTTGACTTGTTTTACGAATTTATTGACTCACTAAACCAACCTCCTCATATCATCTGTTTGTCTGAAACCCGCATTAAGCATGAACCTCTCATTAATATTGAATTAAATAACTACAGCTTTATTCATGCAAACAGCAAAACCAATGCAGGAGGTGTTGCAATGTACATTCATGATAGTGCGAAATTCGAAGTTTTCCCGAAGCAATATGAATTAGACAACGCTGAATTTTTGTGGATCTCTGTCTCTGATAACAATCAAGTACCTTCTTATATAGTGGGGATCATTTATAGACTCACCACTACAAGTGACGTTGATGTCTTCATTGAAGAATTGTCAACTTGCTTAACTAAATTTGGTAATAATAACTCAACTTTTTATATTCTGGGTGATTTGAGCAATAATTCTTCCTCAATAAATCGATCCCCATCAGCTAAAAGATTTCTGAACATGTAGTTCTCTTGTGGCGCTTTTCCTGTTATTACAAAACCAACCAGAATAACGGATAATTTGGCAACAATTATAGATCACATAATAACTAATGATTATGAACACTGCATCATTCCTGGTATCGTGAAGACAATTGAAATTAGTGACCACTACCCTATATTATGTCAAATTGACGCGATACGATCTTCTCGAAAATCGGAGTCTAGACAATCCTTTTATCGCGATAAATCAAAATTTAATGCGAATGTTTTCAATGATAATATGAATGATAACTTAAATGATTTTTTTATCCAATTACCCTCTATAACTAACGAAAACTTCAGTGAAATATTTAACATGTTTGTAGACCAAATAAGGCAAGTTGTCAACAAACATGCCCCTTTAAAAAAGGTCTCTCGAAAGCATAAAAGACTGCAGAAAAAATCTTGATTGACAACAGAACTTCTGAGTTCTATTAATATGAAACGCAAATTGTATAAAACTCATTTTTTAAGTGGAAATTCCGTACAAAAGATATTTTATAAGAAATTTTCAAACAAATTGACAAAAATGAAAACCCGTGCCAAACATCTTTATTACGAAAAGGAACTTCTGAACCATAGTGAAAATCAAAAAAAAAACCTGGAAAACTTTAAAATCACTCTTACTCAATACTAACAGATCAAAAAAAATGTTTAATGGACAAACCTGCGATCCAACCAAACTATTCCAAAAAGCGGATCAATTTAATAATTTCTTCTGCTCTGTTGGAGAAGATTTAGCTAAAAAAGTTTCTTTGTTTCAAACAGAAGACTACTCGTTATATTTAAGACATCGTGTTCCAAATTCTATTTTGTTTGAACCTCCAACAGTTAATGAAATTATTGCCTGTATTGGTTCTCTCAACACGAACGAAGCTGAAGGTTATGACAACATTACTGCTTATTTTCTAAAAGTGGCTGCACCCATCATTGCTCCTTGCCTATGCTTTTTAATTGATTATGCTTTTTTAATTGGAATTTTTCCTGATAACTGCAAAATTGCTGAAGTTATTCCCATTCATAAAAAAGGGAAAAAAGATAATCCAAGCAACTTTAGGCCGATCTCAATTTTGACTTGCATATCAAAAGTAATTGAAAAAATGATATATAAACGAGTTTTTTCTTTCTTATCAAAAAATAATGTCCTAGCCCCACAACAATGTGGGTTTCAAAAAAATATTTCTACTATTTATGCAATCTTAGAACTTTTAACGGCCACTTACGACAATATCAATGCAAACAATTATACAGAATAATGTTTCTTGGTTTAACGAAAGCATTTGATACAGTCTGTCAACAAATTCTTCTTGCTAAACTACAGCATTATGGTATCCGTGGTCCAAGTCATCAACTAATAAAATCGTTCCTGGAAAGATAACAATTTGTTTCAATTAATGGTGTCAATTCAGATCTACAACATAATAGCTTCGGCGTACCTCAAGGTTCAACGCTCGGTCCTTTACTTTTCTTGATTTATATAAACGACTAACCTAATGCTGTCCTGGGTTCTACAACACTTTTTGCCGACGACACCTACCTTATGTTGAGGAATTCAAATCTCTTAACCCTACAAAATGGTTTAAACTCTCAAGCCTCCTGTTTAAATAAATGGTGTAAATCTAACAAATTGACCATCAATCCACAAAAATGTCATTTTCTTGCAATCTCTCCAAAATCGAACAAAAATGTTACTGACTTCTTTATTAAACTTGATGGAACCGTTATTAGTGCTGAAAATAGTGTTAAATATCTAGGAATCAATCTTGACTTGAACCTGAACTTTCGCAAGCACATTGAAGTTATTGAAAATAAATTGTCTAGGTCCTAAGCTACATTGTTTAAACTAAAACCAGTATTACCTCAAAATGCGCTTCTAAAATTATATTATGCTATGGTTCATCCTTATTTGATTTACGGACTAGTTGCCTGGGGTTCAACTTTCCCTTCTTATATAGAAAAACTTAACATATTACAAAATAAAGCGGTTAAACTAATCGGTGGAGGAAATTACCTCGATAGGGCTACCCCATACTATTCAAAACTAAACATTTTAAAACTCCCCGACTTTTATAAACTTGAAATTGCAAAATTTGTACATAGATTTACGCATAATACCCTTCCACAATCCTTCTCTAATTTTTTTACTAAGGTAGGTCAAGTCAACACTCGTACAACAAAATCTTCTTCTAACCCCAACAATTTATATATACCTTGCTATAAAAGTAACAGGATTCAGCGAAGTATCAAATATCAAGGTGTAAAAGTTTGGAATTCAATTCCAGTTGAAATTCAAAATCTACCCAAGTCACGCTTTAAAATTAAATTGAAATCACATTTAATGCAAGCTTATCTAAAAGAAATAAATTGATTTTATCTTGAACATTTGCGGTAAACTGATCAGCATTCACTCTGGTCACGACCTTCTATCCGTCTGTTCTATATTAAACCGTTAAAAAGCAATCCGGGTGGCTGCTCGACTCGAAGACCGAGAAGGTCCCTTCGCAGCCTCCCAGTTTCCCTTCGTGTACCTAATTTGCTTGTCAAATCCTTGACTTTGTTTGTTTTTTTTTTTGTTTGTTTTTTGACGCGAGTGGCGACAAATAAACTTCTGCTTTCTGTTATCATAGGCGAAGCCAAAATTTTTGATTGGGGGGGGGGGGCAAACCACAAATCACACGCTACGACGCCATCAGAAACTTCGAAAGAGGATATTTTTGGGGGCAAAAATATCTTTGAGTGGAAGATCGGAAGCCGTGGCCTGGTGTTGGCACGTAACTAGGAACTCGTTCAAGGGAGAGGGCTTAAACCAATAATTAAAATGCGGAAATGTCTAAATTAGGAGACGTGTTTGAGTGAAGAAGTGTGCTGTAATTCAAACGTATCACAGACGGGGGTCTGGGGGCGAAGCCTCCTGCCGCTGGGCGATTATTCATATTTTTTTGGAGAAAAAGCTATTTTAATACTATTGGATCACATTTCGCTCGTATTCAGAGCCATTTGAAAGTACTAGATTTTTAACATTTGAAAGCCAATTGAAAAAATTAATGTAATGTAGTTGTACACCAGGCATTTCAAATAAAAAGTTTTTCTTGAGGTTCCTCTGGTGTTCTAGGTAGCTTTGAGAAATCACTCAGGTGCTACTCAAAAGACTGACTTTGTTACTGACGTTTCGCTAGTTAGAAACTACTAGCTTCTTCAGAGCACTGCTATCAGTAGTGATGGCAAATCGCCATCAACTTCTGATAGCAAAAAACAGAAAAACGACCCCACACATTGCTACAGTAGAATAACTAGCGAAAAAATTCAAAATAAGGCTCCGATAAAATTCATTGTTACGATAGGCTACGTCATACAGAAGATAATGTAAAGGTGCGTACAAAAATGAAAGAAAGCGGTTCTATGAAAATAATTTCTCCGAATTAACATTGCAGCAAACACGTTAAAACTAACAATAGGAAAGATTAAACCAGAAGAAATTCAACACTGGGAATTAAGCAACTTTCTGTAAACAGCAGGGAATGATAACCCATCATTTCTATTGAGTACTTGGGGCTTTTCGTTGATGTACCAACTTTCAGTGAAAAGCCCCAAGTACTCAATAGAAATACATCAACGAAAAGCCCCAAGTACTCAATAGAAATGATGGGTTATCATTCCCTGCTGTTTACAGAAAGTTGCTTAATTCCCAGTGTTGAATTTCTTCTGGTTTAATCTTTCCTAGTGTTAGTTTTAACGTGTTTTGCTGCAATGTTAATTCGGAGAAATTATTTTCATAGAACCGCTTTCTTTCATTTTTGTACGCACCTTTACATTATCTGTATGACGTAGCCTATCGTAACAATGAATTTTATCGGAGCCTTATTTTGAATTTTTTCGCTAGTTATTCTACTGTAGCAATGTGTGGGGTCGTTTTTCTGTTTTTTGCTATCAGAAGTTGATGGCGATTTGCCATCACTACTGATAGCAGTGCTCTGAAGAAGCTAGTTGTTTCTAACTAGCGAAACGTCAGTAACAAAGTCAGTCTTTTGAGTAGCACCTGAGTGATCTCTCAAAGCTACCTAGAACACCTGAGGAACCTCAGGAAAAACTTTTTATTTGAAAAAATTAAGTTGTTCAGTCCTCCTTTTGCTTGCAATTTAACTCCAAAACGCGTTTAAAATCTCGCGTTTTGGGGTTAAATTTTGTCAGTGATTTGGCCCAGGTAGAAAGAAGTAAAGCATATTGCCTCCTGCAATATTTTAGAAGTAAGAAACAATCCAGGCGAATATTTTCCTTAGAGATTATTGTTTTGTCATGAAAACAACCAGTTATAGGGGTACATAAACAGCCAGGGGGCCCAGGCCCCCTCAATTCAAAAATTTGTTCAACGAGCATTCCCCTTACTGTAGCTAATTTTTTTCAAAAGTATTTTGTTGCATAAAAACTGGCGAGGTGAAGGTGAATTGTTATTGAAACTGTACATTAGATAGTTACGGTTATTGCCCGATCCGGATTTACATTGCAATATTTTCCTATCAAATACAAGTGAAGATCAAAAAAAGTCTTATCTGAGCGCGGGGTCCCTGGCACTGTGCCATACGTTAAATCCATCCCTAGTTATTGCATTACGTTCATGAAAAGGTTAGATGAGGGCCTCAGTTAGCAACTTTTATAATAACAACCCTTAATTTCACTCGGGTTATACGTTATAACTGGTTGGCAAACATTAACTTGAAGTAGCCGGGGCCCATTGGATCAATATTATTGTTGGGGGCCCATTTAAATTGGTTGGCAAACACTAAATTGAGGAAGCCCGGGCCTCCTGGATCAATATTATTGTTGGGGGCCATTTAAATTGGTAGCCATTTAAATATTATTGTAGGGGTTCCATTTAAATTGGTCGGCAAATATTACATTGAGGAGGCCCGGTCCACTTGGATCAATATTGTTGTTGGGGGCCCATTTAAATTAGGGGCCATTTAAATGTTATTGTAGAGGGCCCATTTAAATTGGTTGACAAACATTAAATTGAGGGGTTCCGGACTACCTGGATCAAAATTATTGTTGGGGGCCCATTTAAATTGGTTGGCAAACATAAAATTGAGGAGGCCCTGGCCACCTGGATCAATATTATTTTTGGGGGCCCATTTAAATTGAGGGCCATTTAAACATTATTGAAGGAGGGCCATTTAAATTGGTTGATAAAAATTAAATTAAGGGATCCCAGGTCCCCTGGATCAATATTATTGTTGAATACTGTTTTGGCGTGTACTGTTGTACGCGAAGAGGCTAAAAGAAACTGAAACTGAATAAACAAATATCTTTTTTGCGACATTTTTATCATTGACAGCATTTCAATCGGAGGGGTGGCGGGCCCCTTGCTCCCCCCCCCCCCCCCCTAGCTACGCCAATGCTTTCCATATTTGTTGAGTTCAAAACGCTTTATTTGTTCTTCCATATTTTACCAAGCACCTCAAAAAAACATGTTAAACGTTCGCCAGCCCCACTCTACTAAAAAACCGCAACCCTTCGTGGGTCGCAGTTTGCACATCCCTGGGGTTCATTACATGCTCTTCGTTATTTACCGAACATTCGTTATTCGTTATGGTATTTCGTTATTCATATTTTTAATTCGCTATTCATATGCGGTCTTTCGTTATTCATATTTGGTATTCGTAATTCGTCATTTATAAGCGTTATTCGTTATTTATATGCGTTATGCATAAGCGTAATTCGTTATTCATATGCGTTATTCGAAGTTTTTTTTTCGAATAACACTTTTTTGTGCTGCAACGAATAACGAATCGAATGCTATTACATGCTCCGTTCATAACAGAAAAATTCATTCCAAAAGAATGAATCACTTCGTTAACTCTATTCCGACTGTAACGTCATAATTGTATCACGTATAGTTCTAGCCGTTGCAATCAATCATAACTGGTTGGAATTGCTCTGCAATGCAGTACATACCTCACAATTATTGCATCTCTTCGACTGCTATCAATTAATAAGCTTCGTTCATTTATTTCTAGGCAAGAAAAAAATTACTGAAATAAATTTCATTAATCGTTTGCATGCTATTTGGTCTAACCTAAAGGCTACCAGCGTGGAAGCCTAGGAAAGAGTCACCTGAACGGCAACTGCTTAAAAACAAGTAATGCGAAACAGCTATTTTCCCCCAGGAATCGTACCTGCAGGCTTTGGATTACCGGTCCACTACTCTACCACTTGAGCTAGAGAAGACGTCTCATCACTAGCTCAATTTTGGCTATTTAAACCCAGCAACTTAATTCTGATTCTATGATGTTAATAATAATTTGGTTGTGATGTTTTGGGCGTTTGCTGGCCAGAGCTTTCAATATTTAATCCTTTAGGCAGATAGCATGCAAACGATTAAATATTAAAAGTTCTGGCCAGCAAACATTAAAACATCACAACTAAATTATTACAAATTTCATTAATCGAAGGTAGTCTTCGAAAATAAACTCGAAGCAAATGAGCGAAAAGGGGAAAGGGTCGAGCACGGAAACTTAGATAATTATTGATTTGATTGTAAGACCTACTCTTGTTTACTGGAGCTTTAATCGTGCAAAAACTAATAGCATATTGCACAGGTGGGCACAAGTCCGTCAATTGTTAATCCGTTAATAACGAAGCTAACTTTTTCATTAACTCGTTAATCCGTAAAAAAAGTTTTTTCATGTTAACGGACTAAATTAACTTCCGTTATGTTCTTTTAACTTCCGTTAACGTTTTTATCATTAATTAATATCTTGCACCATTCATTCATCGTACCGGTACAAACCAGTTGTACTGGTATAACATTTGTTGCGTGTTAGCACGAGTTTTTTTGGAAGAAAGTGAAGAAAGGAGCTCTTTTTTGTGGCAAATAATAAGCTGTAGCCTCACAGGTCTGTTTATTATCGTTGTTTGCAATTTCCAAAGATTTTCCCATCGCAGCTTCGTTAGTGCATTTGAACTTATTTTTATCTTGAAATTAGATTAGACTGTAAAATAAAACTTCCAAAACACAAAAAGACTCCATAGCAATAAATATTTCCTTACAATCAGCTCAACAGCGTTAATAGGTGTTCTAGAAGCGAATGAATAAAAACAAATGTAAATTACACGAAAAATATCAACGAATTAACAGACTTTATTAACTTTCGTTAAGTAAAGCTGAAAATAACGGATTAACGTTAACGGAGGTGTGAAGTTTGTTAACGAACTAGTGGTTAACGAAGCTAACGTTTCGCATTAACTTGCCCGCCTAGTGCATATTGTGGAACGAAAGTAGTCAATCTATTAATGCAGCTGGAACTTGAAGAAATTTTGGCGATTTTAAAAACTTTGCGTATTCTTGTTTTTTTGTTTTTTTTTGAACGGCGATCAAATTTTATTTAGCGACATATAGTTTTGTAATTGTTTATTAAACTCCTTTTGTATTATTCCTGAAGTGAAATAGGCAGAACTAATTTAATAGTTCACAGAGACATCACGTCTTACAATCCTACTTCATTTGACAACACCTTAATGCTGTCTCCGCGTCGAAATGGGTAATCATTTCAACCCCCAGTGACGCAGGTGAGGCGGAGCCCCCTATCGCGGGAGCATTCCCGTGTTTCGAAGTCAACTGACTTCATCATCAGTGTGAAGAGGAGTCGACACAATGCAAAGAATTTTGATCCCTGAATTAGGCTAACTCAACCGGTAAATTTGAATAACCAAGCTATTGGTATAGGATATCGGAATACCAATACCAAGCTATCGCTATCGGAATAAGCAAGCTATCCTTTTGTATTCTTTGTTAAGGTATTTATAAGAATACTGTTCCAAAGTTTACATCTTAAAATTTGATTGAATTTTTTTTTGGTTCAGTCTGAGTTAACAAATAATTCAGCTTTAAAGGCGGAGAATCATCCAGCCAATTCCAGTGGTTTACAATAGCTAAAATTGAACTATAATTTTTGATATTTTTTGTTTCGATTTTGAGGCTGCGTTTGCAAAGATAATTAACAAATACAAAAAGATATCCCCCGACAAAAAGTTTTTGGAAACTCTGAATTTTGTTCTTCCCGCCAAAACCACAGTTCTCTAAACTATTAGGCCTACTGTAATCTTATTAAACTAGTAGGCCTAACTTTCTCTAAATTATTAGGCCTAACGGTTTAGAGATAGTTAGGCCTAAACTATTTAAAAATAAAGTATTTAAAAATAAACTATCTCTAAACTATTAGGCCTACCACAGTTCTCTAAACTATTAGGCCTACAGTGGTTTTGGTGGGAAGAACAAAACTCAGAGTTTCCAAAAACTTTTTTCGGGGGATATCTTTTTGTATTTGTTGAATATCTTCGCAACCGCAGTCCCAAAATTAAAACAAAAAATATCAAAAATTATAGTTCAATTTTAGCTATTGTAAACCACCAGAATTGGCTGGATGATTCAACGCCTTTAATTAACCGTAACCGCATTTGATGAAATTATTACTTAGCGTGTATAGTAGGCTACTTGGCTATTATGTCGCAAACACTTTTTAGATAAAATTTTTATGTTTATCAAGAGATTTATCAATTTCTTGTCTAAGACAATATAAACATAGCCTACAAAACGATAAAAGCGTACCGGCATTTGCCTTTTTGTAACTTTTAAACTGATTGACAATAAAATATTGTGTCAAGACTGATAAAAATAAAGCTAACAAATGGTTTATAGAATTCGAAATATTTTCAAAAAAGTGACGTATAATCGAATATTCGCTATTCGTTATTCACATAATTTGAGCATTTATTACCAAATAACGAATAGCAAATATAACCAAATAACGAACAACGAAGAGCAAATAATACGAAACTTTGAATAGCGAACATCCGATAGTAATGGAATTTTTTGTGACAATTTCCGGAAGGTTACTATTTTCGTTATTTTTGGAGCATGTAATACCATTTTTTGCTATTTTTCGAGTACTGAACATTCGATAAATAACAAAGAGCATGTAATAACCCCCTCCCTGGTTTAAGAGATCGACTTTCAGCAAAATTAAGAATTAACATTTCATTAAATTAAATGCAGAAATTGCGTGGCTTTCAAGATCAAATTGTTAATTTTCAAGTTATAAGACAAGACAAATTTATTTCATCACTCGGTAACAGCACGAAGTAGAAGTTAAGTCGCTTTCGTTTAAGAAGGCGACAAGGAAGATGCGAAAGACTTTACGGTCATCGAGTCAACCTCTAGTCAACGAGGAATTTATATGCCAGTATCATGGTTGATTTTCATTATTTTGTCTAAGTACAGTATAAGTTGCGACATTTTGACGATTTTAAAAAAATGACGACTCGTTATCAGCTCGAACCTTTTCATGTCGCCAAAGCAGAGATCTGCTGATGTGGCGAAAAGGAACTTGTAAACTGCGTAAACAAAAACTGTAAACAAAAAATTTTTGATTCTACAGTAATACCTGTACAAATATAATAAAAAGTTTTTGTCGCAAGAGTTGAATTTTTTGTGCGAGAATGCCCTAATATTTGCGGAAATGCAATTCCAAATTTTGATTTCCTGATATTTAATACACCGCCGTAATTTATTTGTACCGCAACGAGGAATGAGTAAGTTGTTGCAATATTAATGATATCACTTGCATAACGGAAACTCGACTTCAAGCTAAACCTCTTATAAATGTTGCCCTTCCTGGATATATCTTCATACATGATAACTCTCCTACAATTGTTGGTGGTGTTGCTATGTATATAAAGAAGTCAATTAAATTTGAAAGACCTGGTAAATATAATTTTGAAGTATCAGGATGTGAAAACATCTGGATTGACGTTAAGCTAAATAATAATAAAAACTTGGTAATAGGGCAGTATATAGACATCCAAAACAGAACCCTTCCCTCTTTACAGAAAAATTTAGCGAAATCTTACATCTGTTAAATGTAGAAAATTCGACGTGTTTTGTTCTCGGGGATATTAACATAAATATTAACAAATCAAAAATGTCTACCCATGCTGTGGACTACACCAATACCTTAAAAAGCTACTCCTTTTCTCAGTTAATTGACAAGCCAACAAGAATTACCGATCTTTTTCAAAGCATCATTGATCACATAATTACTAATGATCATAAACCGCATATTGCACCGGGAGTGATTGAGTATGGGGATGTAAGCGACCACTATCCAGTATTCGTTTTAGTAGACAAACTCACGAGCTATAATGCAACACCGACAGTGCCAATTGTTTTTCGAAATCGGAGAAATTTTCAGGCTGATCGTTATTGCAATGATTTAGAATCTAGTTTAAATCAACTTTTTGTTGGCTTTCCTTTTATTGATGCATCAAATGTAAATGACATTTTTTCAAAATTTATGAAAAAGTTAATTCAAATTACTAATAAACATGCCTCCTTGAAACAACTATCTAGGCGCCAAATGAAATTGTAATGAAAACCTTGGATTACTAAAGGGATCTATACGTCAATTCGTCATAAGCAACAAATATACAAATCATTTTTCTTGTCTGGTAATCCGACTTTTGTTGCTTATTTCAAGAAATATGCTGATCTTTAAACAAAAATTAAATGCGCTGCAAAACGTTTATATTATAAGAAAAAGATTGAAGAAGGAAAGTATAACCCGCGTGCTACCTGGCAAGTACTGCGTGAGTTCATTTCAACAAAGAAAAACCTAAATTTACGTACTTTTATTAGAGATGAACCAAACGTCTCACGAAATGTTCCAATGCACATCGCTGAAGCTTTTAATGAACATTTTTCAGATATTGGAGTATTTAAGTAAAAACATCCTTTAAAAGTTTTTTGAAAGGTCGAAATCCAAATTCAATGGCCTTGTTTTCGCCAACGTTTGTTGAAATTTACAATGCAATTCATTCTCTAAACAACAAAAAGGCTTCTGGAGTAGATACTATACCATCGTATTTTTAAAAAGTAGCCTCTTTAGTGATCACCCCATATTTGATGCATCTATTCAAGGTATGGTTTAAAAACGGTATATTTCCGGAAATTCTGAAGGTATCTAAGGTAATTCCTATTTATAAATCTGGAGACAAAACTAAAGCTAACAACTATAGACCAATCTCTTTACTGCCATCATTATCAAAAGTTATGGAAAAGCTACTCGTTGTAAGATTGCCAAGTTTCCTAAATGCCAGTGGAATTCTGTATGATCGGCAATATGGGTTTAGAAAAAAACGCACCACCTCTCAAGCTGTTTTAGATCTAGTAACTAATTTGTATGATAACATTTCCAAAAACAAACTTTCTAGTCTTGTGGCAGTAGATTTAACTAAGGCCTTTGACACAGTAAATCATAAAATTCTTCTCGAAACACTTGATTATTATGAAATTCATGATATTTGTAATGATTTAGTTAGAAGTTATCTTTCAAACAGACAACAAAAAGTGTGTATTGCTCAAGAAAGTTCAACCATGCGCTTGGTCAAATCTAGAGTACCGCAAGGCCCTGTTCTAGATCCTCTGCTTTTCATAATATATATCAATGACATGCATTTCAAATTACAACGTTCAACTGTACAACAATTTGCTGACAATAATTGTTTGCTACATTCAAACATCTGCAAAAAAACTTTACAAAATGAGGCAAAAACTGAACTACAAAATCTCCATCTTTGGATGGATGCAAATAAATTGACATTAAACCCATTTAAATCAAATGTTATGCTGATCAATTTTAAATTAAGAGATAAAGAAAAATTCGGCAATATAGAAACAGAAAAATCTGAAATTTGCATCACTTCCACAGTTAAATATTTGGGAATTTACATTGATGAAGAATTAAATATTTAGGAATTTACATTGATGAAGAATTAAATATTTAGGAGTTTACATTGATAAAGAATTAAATTTTAAGTACCACATCACATCGATTGTGGCAAAAATTTCACGTGGCGTTGGTATTTTATACAAGATTAAAAATTTTCTTCAACTTCGACTCTTTTATGTGTACATTACAGTCTTGTGCATACACATCTAAACTATGGCATTATCATATGGGGATCAACATACAAATCACACTTAGAAAAATTATCATCGCTCCAAAATAAAGCAATTCGGGCTGTTGGTGGTGCAGAGTGGAATGAAAGTTCCTCTCCTCGATATTATAAATTTAAAATTTTAATTTAAATGATATTTAAAGTGTAAATATCATGATATTTAAACTGTAAATATGAACTTGCAAAATTCATGCATCATGTACAAAACAAAACTCTACCTTACACCTTTAATGAATTTTTTTGACGATGCGAAAAATGATTTAAATCTCAATACTAGGTCTAGAACTCGAAAAAAATTAAAAGTCCCTCTTTTTAAATCATCAATAACTCAAAAATATGTGAAGTATCAGGGTGCTCCTTTGTGGAATTCACTATCGTTAAATTTTAAAAAAAATTATCTTTTCGAAAATTTTCCACTCAATATAAATCCAATCTCTTCCAAAACTATGAATTATAATTTTATCAGATAAATTCGACGCTAGTCTGCACCATTTCGATTATGTCTATACTATCATTAGAATGACTGAGAATAAATCTCTTTTATTATATGCCAGGTTGGCCACTTAACTCGAAGACGTCATGTCATTTCGCGGTCTTTCTTCCACATTCGGAATTTATGCTTGTGTTGTTTTGCGTTTACTCTTTATTTTGTGTGTACTTTGTACGGTATAAAATAAATTTACCTACCTACCTAATGGATTGCTTTTATGAACTAGATTTTTTATATACCAATGTAAACTTTCATATTCAAAGCGGGACATGTTACTACATTTTAGTGAGATTAATTTGGTTAAAAATTCTGAGTATATAATTAGAGGTGGGCAGTACCGAGTACAAAAGTACTGCGGTACTTTTTTACTACCGATACCGCTACCAACGGGACTTTTTCAAAAATGGTACTGAAGTAACGGTATCACAGTACTTTTTTAAAAAAGCATTCGGTAATTTCAGTTTTTTGTTATCAATTATCGATTGAAAATCAAACTACCAATCTATCTTTGGATTGGAGCTAATAAATTTTTAACTCCAAGATATACCGTTTCGGTTCGCTCCAAAGAAAGGTTTAAAGTGTGCTTGCCTACAATGAGTATGTAATTGCAACATTTCTGCATCCGCAGTTCTGTATTATCTATGATGACAATTGAAGACGAAAATGATGAAACTCTTTTACGTATAAGGGAATGCAGCAAACGGTTAAAGTCAAAAGTTAACTAGTAGCAAGAGTAGTAGGAAGCGCAAGATGCTTCTGATGAGAGCAGCGATATGAACGAAAGTAAACATTCCAACAAACTTTTTGATTTTTTATACAAAACAAGCAATGGCACTTGCCGAGTCAGTGCTACCAAGATTTTTAAAAGTGTCTTCGATCAAAAAAAGCCTCTACTGCAAATTAGTTCAATTACTGTCTACCTTTCAAAATGATGCGCAGAGAAATCTCTTTATTGGATTATAATATAACACTGCAGTGCCTTCAGGTGCAACGGTCGAACGAGTGTTCTCTGTGGGAAAAGACAAATTAACTCTATTTTACACGGGGTATATTTGACCAATAATGGTATTTTACACGGTGGGAAAGATATGCCTCCCGACCTAACTCCTAAACTAAAAGTCAGAGGAACACCCAATTTGGTATGCGGGTTGGTGTTTACCAAGATTTGTTATAAAAAGTAGCTTTGAGTTCATGACGTTATTATAGTGACGTCACGCCCATATTTTTGAAAAACGACATCATCTTTGCGATAACGTCACAGGCAGTTCAAATTTAGTACATCAGTTTGTTTGCGATATTGAATCGTAAAGTGCCCAAGTCAAGTTGGTTACATCACAAAAACGTCTTATGACGTCATCCAAGTTAAACGTTGCTAAAAAAATATTCAGATTTTGGAAAGTGACTTAGGTTAACCTCAAAAATGGAAATCTTTTTGTTACCTTAGCAACTTGAAATTTTTAGGAGTTATTTGTAATGAAATATGACTCAAATTCAGGTTGATTTGAAAAAAATCTTTTTTTAAGGGAGTTATCACAAAAAAAACAAAAGGGAGGCAAAAATGCTTCCTTGCAAAATACAGTAGGTTTAAAATCCAACAAAGTTGTGTTAAGTGACGAATTGACGATCATTTTGAGATGCTGATTTTTCTCAAAGTGAGTGGCTGCGCTCATAATCTTGGTTTGTCGTGTTTTTTTCACCAAAAATTACAAATTTTTTAAAACAAATGTCTTCAAAGATTCTTAGAAAACTACATTAAATCATGAAGAAGTACCGTACCGAGGACGGGTACCGGTACCCCGGTATTTCTTTAAGATAATACCGGTACCGACGGTAATTTTTTAAGCAAGTACCGGTACCGCTGTACTTTTAGAAAGCACCGCGCCAACCTTTCTATATAATAGCAATTAAAGATACAAGAATAATATTAAATTCTTATTTCAGAAAATGGGCTAACTTCAATTATTGAAGTATTTTTTACAACGGAACTGTAAAATGTAAATAATGATGTTTTATGAATTATCAACAATCAACTGATTTTCTTTTGTGACGTAATCTTGAAATTATTTTTGTGTTGTGTTTTTTTTTACTTTAAAATTTACTCGATTATAAAACACTTAATAGGGGTATATGGTCTTTTTTTGAGTTATTTAGTGAATTTCACCAGTTTGGCTGGTACCTATGCAAGTTATACTTATTATATTTGTTGTGCATAAATGCTTGAATCAATACTTGTAATAGATTTGTAAAAGTCCTTGAAAGCAATTTTCTTTGCCTGAAAATCTTTTTTTATCCTCAATGAGATATCTTTTTTTTTTCTGCCATTACAACCTTTCGGTGAAAAAAAAACTCGTCCTATTTGAGGTTTCACGCCAAACATGTGCGCCTCCCACTTATCTGCTCTTGAAGCGACTGTTATCCTTCCAAATGCGAATTGATATAACACTATCGCTGTTACAGTGCAAAATTAAATTTGCCTGTTACTCAATTTTCTAGTCTCATTTTTTAACAGGCTCAGAATGTCGGCGAAGCTTTCGCGTTTGAGATAAAAACAATAGAAGACCTTAGAGGCAAATGTTGTTAAGTCACTTTTTGCTGTTTTGAGTAAATTGAGTTTAAAGGTTTTGCAATGTCACAGACGTCAAACGAAACGTTTTTTTCGTAATTTTTTAGCAATATTTTGTGTCTTTGGGGAATCCAATGGTACATGTCAAGTTTGGTGCAAATTGCGTCACAAATGGCCGAATTATGGCCAAAAAACGATTTGACTTAACAACATTAACCTGTCACAAGAAGGTTTGACTTAACAACATTTACCTGATTGTAATAATAAGTCAATTAAGATGTTTTTTTGACGTTTGCAGGCCAGAGTTTTAATATTTTAATCGTTTTGCGTGCTTCTGGCCTAAAGGCTACCAGCTCGGAAGCCTAGGGAAGAGCCACCAGAACGGCAACTACTTAAATGAAGCAATGCGAAAAATTGTCTTCCCACAGGAATCGAACCTGCAGCCTTTGGATTACCGGTCCACTGCTCTACCACTTGAGCTAGAGAAGACGCCTCCTCGCATGCTTAATTTTGGCTATTTAAACCCAGCAACTTGCTTGTTGTATGATTGTAATAATAAGTCAATTAAGATGTTTTTTTGACTTATTATTACAATCATACAACAAGCAAGTTGCTGGGTTTAAATAGCCAAAATTAAGCATGCGAGGAGGCGTCTTCTCTAGCTCAAGTGGTAGAGCAGTGGACCGGTAATCCAAAGGCTGCAGGTTCGATTCCTGTGGGAAGACAATTTTTCGCATTGCTTCTTTTAAGTAGTTGCCGTTCTGGTGGGTCTTCCCTAGGCTTCCGAGCTGGTAGCCTTTAGGCCAGAAGCACGCAAAACGATTAAAACATTTACCTGTCACATTTTGGAGGAGAATAATATTTTTGTTGTTACGTAATAAAAAATCAAAATTACAATCAAAAATTAAAAATTTTTGCGCGCATATATAACCACGAAAGTGTTTCGATCCAATATCAGTTACAACTAGTTGTACCGGTAGTACTGTAAATTACCAGATAATGAAGCCTACAAGTAAATTATCTCCAGGGCGTCCCTCATGGCACCGCCTTTTCTAGTTTCGGTTGTTATTGGGGTTGCAAGAATTCCGGTGATTGTTGCAAGCTGCTCAATGTAGCACAGCAGTCATTTTAGAGTTGATTAGCCTACTTAGATAGCCTAGTGATTAGAGATAATATTCTTTGAAACATCAGCTGTATTTGGCTGCTACATTTTGTGGGTAGGCTAAGATGACAAATGGTGTAAGTCATGGGGTGGTTCATTTATTTTTTGACTTCTTTTCAAGAAAATTTTACTTTATCAAACAGCAGGATTAAGTGCCTGTCAATCTTAAGAACTGGTAGCAGTTATTGTTATGCACAGAGATGGACAGCGCTGTCTCAAGCTTTTACCTCTCATCAGCAGTCTTCAGAATATCTAAACTGTCTAAACCAAAAAATATTCCCCAGCCAGCTCTCGGCCAAACTGAACAAGCTTTTTCAGTTATTGTTATTTTATTTTCTGGTTAGCTTAATTTACTCAAAATTTATAAGTGGTAGTAATGTTCTAGCATTATACAAATATTTTGTGCATAATACTGCATTATCAAAGAACAAACATTAAAAAAATAATCATTCTAAACGTATTTAGCCCTTTCGAGTCGGATTTTGTTTTAGGTTAACCGTAAAATTTTTTTTTTTTTCATCTCTATGTCATGTCGAAGGTATGCTGCCAATTATGATGATGATTTTTTTCTCGTTTCTTTAATCGTGGGACACTAAAAAAAAGATGTTATGTATGTGTGCGTTTCAATTGCGATCAAGCTACGAAACCAAAAAAGGACCCTTATTAGCTGCTCAAAAATAGCGTTTAAATCCGGAAGCAAAATCCGAAATGCAGTAATAACAAATGCCTGGTTGCTTAAAATTAATAAGAGCCGGCAAGTAACTCATTCTAACTACTTTTGTTAGTATTCAAATCTTTACTACAAATAAGCTTTGTCGAGGTAATTTGGGGATTAGGAAACCAATTCTGAATATTTTATCAACCTTACTTAAGCTAAAATTTGCTCAGCGCGAAAATAATAGATTTTTGTTAATCTCTGCTGTTACCTAGCGACAAAATATTTGTCAGATAGATTGTTTTAGCATATTGAAGTACACAATATCAATTGTAACATATTACAGTTGCAGTACTTAAATTTTGGGGGAAACGCGTCCCCCCATTGAGAGTTAGTGTCCCTGTAATAATCAAAAGAATTTTTTCACGTTATTCAAAGGATCGAACAGTATCAAACGAGCACAGAAGTGGAGATATCCAAAGTTAGACAAATCCTAATTGATAGCCTTGGCGTTGACATCAACCGTCTTGACTCAGCCAGTTTAGAGATATTTTACTTCAAACACGACATAGGAGCTTCTTTAATCATAATTTTATTGGCAACCCTGACGTTTATTATATCGGCAACGCCATTTTAGTTTATCCTAAGACAACGCCGCAAATCATTATATTAATTAGGATAAGCCGCATAAGCCTTTCAACCAATATACATTATAGGTTGATCTTGAAGAGCCAAACGGGAAAACAGCCTGTCGGGGGCATTATTTGAACGATGTTAGAGATGTTTTTATTATTTTTCCCGTATAGGTTTATGTAGATCATACGTCGTATTTTTGGAGGACCTTAATTACGTTGTGTTTGAAGTAAAATATTTCTGGAAAAGCTGGGTCAAGAAGGATGGAGACAGCACTAATCTAATCTAATACGATTGACCCAACTTTAGATACCCCCATTGATTTTGCTTCTAGTCCTAGTTTATGTAAAGTAGGTAATTAATATAAAAGACAGCTAAAATAAAATGTTTTCAAGGAGCAGAGCAATTTACTAATTGATAGAAACTTGTTCGTGAGGCCGAGAAAATATGTGCTAATCAAGCGTTTTATAGAGTGAGTATGAGGGTGGAGCATCTATAAAGGCAATTATAGTGATATTTCGGCAAATAATAGGCTTTGAAGCGCCATTTTGATCAATTTTTGCAGATTTTTATTGCCATTTGAAAGATCTAAATTGTTAAAATTCAGAAGTCATTTAAAAGAGTTAAATTTTCTGCCCCTTCAGCACCCGTTACTTACAGGTTAAGTACAGCTACGACCAGGGGTCCGGGTCCCCTCCATTCAAATTCAATAATATGTTCAGTATGCATTCCCCATAGTTATTTTTTTTGAAGTTTGTCGCGTAAAAATTGACGAGGTGGATTGTTATTTAAAGTTGCTCGTACATTAGATGATTAATTGCATTGATTCAGCTCATAAAAAGATTAGATAAGAATCAAAGGTTGACTTTTAGAACAAAATTTTGTCAAAATTACTGTATCCCTCAAATAACGAGAAATTTAGATACTTCTCCAGATTTTTCAGTCTTGTGAACTTCCCCGTCACAAATTACTTAAAAACTTTCGCGATTCTTTTCGTGTCTGAAGTCGTCTTTTAAAGTGACGCTAAAAACACTTTTTAACCAATCAGCAGTGGTCGAATGGATAGAGCGTCTGCTACTCAAACAGTACACTCGAGTTCGTTTCTCGGCGGGGTCAAACCAAAGACTATATAAGTTATAAAAACTGGTACGTATTCACAACTTTTCTGATTGACGTTCAGCAATAAAAAGGAAGAGTGTGAAGCCTCCACCGTGTGTAATAAACAGGTGGGCAGGTGGCAACTTGATTCGGAGACCGAAAGGCTCCTTCGTTGTCTTTCAGCCAAGCCAATTTGACGGATAAACTGTAATTGCAATTTCAAAAACTGATCTCAAAAGTAACTTAAGCAAGGGATTTTTTCTTTATAGCTTTGCTCAACTGTGAACAACTAGGCTATACGCTTTCTGAGATAAAGTCAGAAAATAGATCGTATATTATAGGGATATTTTGCGATAAGCTGGAGCAAAGTGTCCCCTGTTGATATAGAGGTCAACAAGAATTTCCGAACTAAGTAGATCCACCTTCATTCAACAAACAAATGTTTGGTTGACGCGAAATTCGTGTTTCTTTATTGTTGAAATACACTACATTAAATACAAGTACAGTCAAACTTCGATACTATGCCACCTCGCTACTATGCCACCCTCGCTACTATACCACTTTTGATCGTCACCAACTAAATTCAATAGAAAATATATTTACTATGCCACCACTTACCCTCGCTACTATGCCACATGAGGTACAGTATTGCAGTGTATTAGCGAAACAATAAACGCTACGAACGAAACAATTAAACGGCTGTGAAACGGCAAAAGTATACAGTATGTGCATGTAATATGTTCTCTCAAGTTATCTACTGTAGCTCAGCCCAAAACTCTGAGGAATCGTCAGCTGGCGCATGTTCTTTCTGCGGATTTCATCAGTGCTGGGCACCGCAAGTTTTTTTTTAAGTCCGCAGTCCGCAAATCCGCAATTGCACGTTTGAAAGCTTAGTCCGCAATCGCAAGTCCGCAACGACGTTTCAGGATTATTGAATCCACAACCGCAAGTCCGCAACTTCGTAATTCTCGAAGTCCGCAACCGCAAGTCCGCAACTTCGTAATTCTTGAAGTTCGCAACCGCAAGTCCGAAACTTTGTAATATTTAAAGTCCGCACCGCAAGTCCGCAACTTTTTATGAACTGAGTTGAAGAGTTTTGCAATCAACTATGTCCCGAAGTGATCTGCTCAGCAGAGTTAACTAGCAAACATAAGTCAAAAGTTGTGACTTTTTGGAAGTATATAGCAAGCGTACGGTGGATACATTCTACGCATTAAAAGGAATTACTCACAATCGTTGATTGTAGTAAATGTACCGCAGCATGACTTGTTATTCAGCTGCTTTTTCGGATGGCAAACTTAAGAATTACTCTGCCCCTCTTGCTTTCAGGTCCAACTTAAAACAGACTTAAACGTTTGTATTTTTGGTTAAAGTTTTTAAATGACTTGGCTAAAGGGGTTGTAACCAGTAGCGTAGCCAAGGGAGGGGGCGGGAGGGCTCGAGCTCCTCCCCCATTGGCTTGTGAAGTATGCAAAATTGCACGTTTTTCTTGCTTTTTAGGCCGATTTTTGGTGAAAAATTGAAAACAGCCCCCCCCCCAAAGGAAATTGGGTGCCGAAGTCGTGAAGTAGATGTCGTGATTCGGTGTGAAAAAGTGTTTGAATTTCCGATTTTGGCCAAAAATAAGACTCAATTTCTGTGAAGACCTTTTTTTTTTTTTGGAGACCATCTGTTTTTGGGCTGAAAAATCGTTTGAATATCCGATTTTGGCCGAAAAATCAGACTCAATTTCGGTGAAGACCTTTTTTTTTCTTTTTTTTAGAGAACGTTTGAACTTCGGAACTTTCCGAGAAATTCCGTCTCAATTTTCGAACAAACCGTGTGAAACTGATTCAAGAACAATGAAAATTTGAGTTAAGGTCGTTTGCACTTTTCTCACTCTTTCAAAAAAGCACCCCCCCCCCCCCCTTTTTCCAAATCCTGGCTACGCGCCTGGTTGTAACCTCCAACCCTCCTGGTTGCGCTGCTGCTAATACAGTAGGTGTCTAAACTGCATGGAAGCATGATGCACCACCCACCGACGAATTCTTAAAAATTCTACAATGAAGCTAGGGATTCCAAGATTAAACCTCATTGGATTACAGTGAGAAGCAATCAAATAGCAGGGTACAATCAAGCATTTCCGCTTACAACAATATATTCTAAAAAAACTTTTTTTTTTCAAGGCAGGAAAAGGCAAAGGCAGTAGAAGGCAAAACATTCATATCACGAATCGTATTACTAAATTTTTAGTGCCTAGTTTCTAAAAATACTGTAGGAACGAGATAACCGCACGCTACCAGCAGTGCCATCGCCAGACCAAACGAAGTAAGGGGGCCCTAGACGAAAATGGGGGGAACTATAAAATAGACTGAACTTTTGCACATAAAAACCGATATTTTAAAAGGAACAATTTTGTATTCATCTTTGACAAAAGAGACATACAAGCCGTTTCGTATGCGGTCCGTATAATTGCTTGAAAAATCTGTCTGCAGGAGTGAATGCGACCAGAAGCGCAACCAGGGTTTTGCTAAGAGAGAGGGGGCTTGAACCAAAAGTAATTGTTTTTTACACAAAAATTGTCTAATTTTGGTCCCGAGGTGAACAAACCGTTGCAACTAAAGCGTGTCACAAAGGGGGCAGAGCCCCCCGCTGCTGGGTGGTTTTTGCAATTTTGCGGCAAAAATAGCAATTTTAACGCCATTTAAATCACATTTCGCACGTTTTAAAACCATATCAATAATTCCAGTTAACTGCTGAAATTTAGAAGTCATTGAAAGATTTAAATTGTCTAGCCTCTAGACCCCCATATACTTCAGGTCAGGTCCAAAACACGTTTAAACGCTTATTCTTTTTTTGGTTATATTTTCTAAATGACTTGGCTAAAGGGGGCAGATGCCCCTTTAGCCCCTTCCCCCTGGTTGCGCGACTGACTGCTACCTAAAATAAATCTTGAGTGTGCTTTAAAGAAAAACAGCTGGTCTTTTAAAAGAATGTTTTCACGTGTTGTTTCAGGTCATAATCACTAACGAAATACCGTTAACGCATCTATAGGAATGCATCCCTATTCCGCGACACATCCGTAAAGGCGTGTTAATAAGACGGATTATTGGGTCACATTTATGTAAGCAGTTGGTGGCCAGCAACTTTGCAAACAATCGAGAAAACTTCAAATTAGAAATATGTTTGAAAATATTATTCCTTTTTCTATTATTGCCTGTTGTCTTGTACTTACGTGATGCTCCAAAAAAGCATTCTGAGTAAACCGAAATGGGGGGGGGCATAAGCAGTCGTTAGGGGGATACGGCGCCCCTGACCCCACCGTAGCGACGGCACTGGCTACCAGTAAAAAAAATGATACACCACACCAGCGGCTAATTTTGTGAACTCACGGTAAAAAACAACAAAGCCACACTTTGAACCAGGGCCGCATATTCGAACTTAAACTTGAAAAAAGTCGGTTATTTTGCCAAACTCGGAAAAACAGCATGTCAACAAAAAGAAAGCGATTAAGTCGAAAAGCAGACTTAGTATTTTTGTCAGCCTGAACTCGAAAAACTTGATATTTTTCTCCGAACTTAAACTAGAAAAAATTAAATTGATTTCTCATGCTTGGCTGGGTAAAAACGTAAATATTTTACGAAAATAGAAAGAAATTTCAATATTTGTATAAAACTTGCGGAATTGCGGACTAAAATTAAAAATAGTCCGCAACCGCAAGTCCGCAATTTAAACTGCTTAAGTCCGCATGTCCGCAACTTTTTTTGTTAGTCCGCAATTGCGGATTTGCGGACTTGCGGACTAACTTGCGGACTTGCCCAGCTCTGGATTTCATGCACTTCGTCGTCTAGCCGATCGCATGCTTGCATCACACTGGCCTTCACACTGGCCTTCCCGAAACTACTGCACTGTACTATACATTATACTGAAATACATGTAAATTATAATCGTACAATACAACGTGGCATTACATTGTTACATCACAAGGCTGTTTTTACAAATCCTTATTACTATGCCACCCTCGCTACTATGCCACTTTCTCTCGATCCCAAAGGGTGGCATAGTATCGAAGTTTGACTGTAGCATTAAAATAAAAAGCACACGAAAGAAAAAGTCGGTGTATAGCTTAATATATAACTTCACACTAATAGTTCTCCAAGTTTTAATATGTGATCTCTAATCTACAATAATTTTCATTTCATATAGCGCAAGCTCAGGTGTTTGATATAAAAATTCAGAACTTATTGATATCATACTGTAAATTAATTAAAAATTGGATGAGAATTAGAAGAAGAGCTTGGAAAATAAGTCACCATGGTTTTTCATGGTTGATTTTTTTCATTTTTCATGAAAGCTGGCAATCATGGAATCGTGATGTTCTGCTAATCAAGTTTTGTGCATACCTAAAAAATAAAACTTTTTATTGTTGAACTCCAAAAAATAAGTATGGAAAGATACCGGTAAAAAAAAAGTATAAATATACTAGCTGAAGTTAGTACCGCTGGAAACCGCAAGTCTTTATCATGTAGATGTGCTAACGATACAATGCGAGGCCTTATACAGGGTGTCCCAAAATAAAAGAAAACCATAACCTTGCTAATAAATATCTTGATTTATTGAAACCCTATTTTTGCTATTTTTCAGATTCAATAGCAGTTACAAATAACAATTTTTAGTTAAAATCCCCTAGGCTTGGAAATCAGAAGAAAAAAAATTTTTTGCGTTAAGGCTTAAATAGAGACTAGGTCTAATAAGACTGTTCAAACATGTTTCCGCAGAAAGTTTAATTTCAACACTTGTCCTGGAAAATACCAAATATTCTTGTAGTATCGTAACTTTCCAACCTACAGAACTGTTAACACTAAAAGCCCGGACCGGTCATTTTCTATAGTTGGTGAGGTTGTAAGCTGACGCACGTGCCTGGTATACAAGCATGAAACAACTAAGGGGCACTGGCTATTACAACAGCATCATGTGCTTATAGATACTGTACCACTGCTAAGTACAGCATTATCAAAAACCAAACCTTGCTTTGCTGAAGGCCGTGATTCAAGAGATAAGCTGCAACGCCTCCCCCTCCCCTCCTCTTTTACAAGCCTCTGTGAAACTTTTTTTACTCTTGAAACTACAAAAAAACTGTGACAACTTAAACTTCGTTTAACGGCCGGAATTTTTCTAGGGCTTGTTATTTTATTCTTGTTATAGCATTCTGTGCAACGTAGTGCCTAACAGCTTTCAATTCTTAGGTATGTGGTTTTAATTTTGCCGATTTTTTACACCAAATATAACTACCGAGGATTTTAGCTATTGGGGCCAAAATTGAAAATCTTTTATTAAAAAATTCGCACTAATGTTTTAACAAAGCCATAAATTTCATTTAATGCATTGATTGACGTCGTGAAATTTTTCCGACCCACATTAATTTATATAATCTTGATCTGACATTAGTTAAAAATTGAGACCGTTTATTACGAGTGTGACATTTCCAAAGCAAAAAAATCCATAATTTCGGCATTTATTCGATCGCGTGTTTGTTAAAAAATTAACTTGCAATATTATCGGCAATTTTTAAATTAAGCACAGAGCTGGACAGCGCTGTTTCGAGCTTTTAGCTCTCATCGGCAGCCCTCAGCTATCTTTTCAAGGGTATTCCCAGCTGAACAAACATCTTGGCCTAACTAGGACGTCAAGATGTTGCAATTTTTAAATTCTTATTGAACATCTATTAGTTGATGAATTATGACGAAACACAGCGAAAATGAAAACTTTTGCTACATGCATTTTTATTGTGATAAACGAAAATAAAGAAAGAAATGAATAATTTTATTTCACCGTCAAATAACCCTTTATTGGCAAAAGCACAAATATCGATTTCAACTCAGTTTGGTAAAAAAAATAAAAATCAAATTTCAAAACATTAATTTCGTTTTGTTGCCAAACGTTGTTTCTCATATTATCAGTGCATTTTACCAAAAAATATTACCATACTTTGAGAAACATTTTGAAACTGCGTTTTCTCTCGTTTTGTACTTGGTCTGTATGTAAGGGAAACGGGGGCGTTAAGGGACTGGGCAACTCAATTCTTCAACTGGCTTTCAAAATTTAGCACATTATTTTTTTCAGATGGCTCTAAAAGATATCAAACTTGATTCGAATGGTGTTCAAATAGCAATTTTTTTTTTCAGATAGAGCATAAAAATTGCCCGGCAGCTTGGCTCTACCTCCAGACCCCGTCTGTGATGTGCATGAGTTAAACCCTTTTGCTTAGCACGGCGCCCAATTGCGAAATTTTTAGAAATAACTTGATCTTTGGGTTTAAGCTCCCCCAACCGCCTGAACAAATCCTAGTTGCGCACCGGCAGTGAACACTAGAAATTGTATATTCAATCTTTTCCCGACACAAAAAATATGATTCCCGAATACCAATTCGTTAAGAAGTTTCTATTCATTTAAAATATTGTTTAAAATTTGTCAAAAATCATATAAAATGGTTGGCTTGCGAGCTTCCGTGTAATCTATACGCCGAAAAAGAACAATATTCAACATGAAACGCTGGCAAATAGAGCCCAATAAAAGAGTACTTTAGGTTGTTGTGATTGCAAACTGGCGCACGTGCCTGATTTACAAGCATGAAACAACTAGGGAGTGCAAGCTATTACAACAGCCTCATTTGCTTATAGGTTCTTTACCCGGAAGTTTTAGGTGAAACACTGTTTCCAGAGGAAGCTGGCTCTTGAGACGACGAGGCCTGAGTGGGCTCATGACAAATTCCAGGAAGAGGCTGACTGATGGGCCCGGACACCTGTGAACGCGAAGTGACATGAGACGAACTGGGCCTTGTGGGATGAGCAAACAAGGGTTCCGACCACGGTGTTGCTAGCAGGATTAATCCTTTCACATGCCTACTAATGCCTTCAGTTGCTACTGATTGGGTACATGACCTAGGAACAACATCAGCTGTACCTACGCCTAAAAATTGGGAATCACTTGCCATCCCGGTAGGATTCGGACTATCGACGGCCTTCGATGGTCCAGGTACCTCGGTGTTTTGCTGAACCTAGCTCTCCGCTTAGTAATTCACTTTATCATGAGCAGATGGAACTGGTTCAACCTCCTTATCTACCTATAGATCTAGGAAGCCCTCATGCGCCTCTGCCATCACCTTGGCTTTGGCTAACTCTGTTTCAGCATGTATCACTGTCAATTCAGAGTCCAACATGTTAGCCTCAGCAGCTTGATCGGCTGCTACTTTGGCATTAGCGATGGCCCGCTCTGTGGCTTTAACAGTCAAAGCCTTTTCCCATTTGGACTTTTCTAAATTTATTTCTGCAAGACGCATGTCTAACCGAGCTTTGGATGCGGAGGAGAATGAGGTACCAGTCCGAGAAGTGGTACTTGATCGAGCATATCCCCGCCTTGAGCTACGTGATTTAGAAGTGCTTCCTACACAGAAGCAGCAGCAAGTTTTTCAGACGCAGAAAAAACAGCTGGATCACTAGCTGACAGTAGGCCAACATCTGGGAAATCTTGTGTGTCTTTCTCTTCATTTCGTAGTAGGCCTACAGGTGACTTTTTTTATTAAACTTGACCCCTGTCTCGGTTTTGTGTAGTACTGCGAGTCTGGTACCTTCCCGACATACTCATCATACTGTAGTTGATCACAGCTAGGATTCTATTCAAACTCAATATGATTTAATGTCTAAAAGAGCAGCAGCAATAGACATTATTTCGATAGTTTTTATTGAAGGGTAGACTTGTATCAAAGTCGATTGAACTCTAAATAACATAATCAGATTCTATTTGAGATAGTTGCTGCATGTTCCTCAATCGCAGATTTGCATTCCAAGCATAATCCAAAACACAAAACAGAATACACATTCACAACCTACCTAACTAGCACTAGGCCTAACTAGCAATTGGATGCATAGCTATGAGTGTTGCTGTGTTGTTATTGATACGAACTAGCAGGCTGGTGTCCTTCAATAACAAAAAATACAGCCACAGAAAATACTAGTAACGACTTACCGAAAGGCAGGAAAAAACAGCAGGAAAACATATCCAGTCAGCACCTGCTCTAACACCCTAACTAGAACCAGAAGTGGGGTTCTCAAGGACGTCCTTGGCCTCGAAGACGTCCTCGAGGACACATTTTTAAGTCCTTGGCCTTGGCTTCGAAGACTTCAAAGTCTACGGCCCGTCGTGAGCATGTACTGGATTTTTACATGTACACAGAGAGCTGTCGGTAACATGAAAAGAAACATGTAAACTGCATGAGATAGTTTTTGTAACAAAATTTGAACTCTTTGTACAAGAATACTTTAATATCTGCAGGAATGCAATTTCAAATCTTGACTCCCTGATGTTAAATACACGTCTTCTGTTATTAATTTTGTGCAGAAACGCAGAATGTGTTAATTGCTGCAGTCACACAACTGCCTCATAGCTTGACCAGAACGATCAATAGTCTTACAAAAACAATTGTGAAGTGAATTTTTAGTTTTGGTGTATAAAAAAACAATGCACAAATTTAGCAACTTCAAATTTGAACAATGGAGTACATTCCCAAAATCAGTCAATGATTCTGAAAAAGTACTAAAATTTATTTAAAGATAAAATTGATTTCGGTCTCAAAAGACCATCAACAGTTTTTTACAAAAAAAAGTAGGTTAAAGAATTAAAAAGTGACAAAAAAGTGCAACAACCCTGCTTTAAACTTTGTTATGCAAAATGAAGTCATTGCGTAAAAGATTGAAAACAAAAGCTCAGTGCCATAATGCACTCCATGTTGAATTTATTAATGAACTGTCTTTACAAAATCGTCATTTAGTACTTCGTCGGTCTGGGTTTGATTCTCTAGATCTCTCCTATCAACAACCACATCAAAATTAAATTAGCCATCAGTTTGCAGAATCTAAAATTGCGAGTAATATGGTTTCACTGAATCTCAGAAATGAGCACCAACAATCCCTCTTATCCCTTGATTTTGTAAGAATTTTAATATTTGCACACAAGCAAGATACGTGGCTCCCCTCATTATTGTACAATACAATATTAGCGCATGTACTACAGCATAGTCGAGTTTTAAGGAAACGTTTGTTTTAGTTTATTTGGAATTCATCCTGAGCAAGCTGCAGTTTGTGATCAGTATTTCGGGCACTCATATTGCATATGAACTAATAAACCCATACTGTGCAATTGCAACATTCATTAATCTTACAGTAGTTTAGTCTAGTAAAAAGCATAGTTCATGAAATACCATTGACTCTCTACCGCATTTCAAAAACTAAATAAATTGCCTATTGAAAGAACTTTTAAAATAGTTTGTAGTAATTTTCTTCAAGAGGCTGTAATAACCCCATCCAACCGAAATGTTTTGTAACAACAATTTAAATCTTTTAAAACTAAGAATTACCCACGAAATTTTACTAAAATACCTTTAAATCAGTATTAGGTACTACTAACCAAATGTTGCATTAAAATGCACTTCTACAGTTTTGAAATGAATAATATACCGAAATTCAACATCAAAAGGCTTAATATTTGATATATTCAACTTTAATTTTCACCACTTGGTGGCAGCAACGCTTATTAAAAGTGTAATAAAATAGCAATATCTCTGGATAGAATGACTCAATTTCATTCATTTTTTTCTAAAAGGTGGACACTAACATGGGGCATCTTTTGAAAACGTGTCCACAAACACAACTTATTCATATCGCCCTCTAGTGGCAAAAAAGGCAAATTTTTGGAAAAGTGGGCCTCAAAATTGGCCTGGCGGGGAAGGTAAACAATGATGAAAATTTTTGAAACTTGGTATTCATGATCTACTGATCAAACTGCAATACCAAAAAATAGTTAAGCAAAATCGGCAAAGGTTGGGGCGCCTGCAACACCCTAGTAAATATAACAGAAAGTTATCAGATGACAAAATATGGGGGTCCCTCAAATAGGTCCACAAAAATTTAAACTTTTCAACCATTTAAGCTAGGCTTAAGGAAAATTAGAAAGAGAAAAGAAAGATAAAGTTATGACTAATTTCAATTGTCACAAATTTGGTAGTTCTACTCAAATACGTCATTTAAAATTTTTAACCACTCAAGCTTAAAGAAAAATGAAATTTTCAACATAGATAATAAGATAACATGAAATATTTTTGGGATGCCATACTATAGAGGTCTTCCAATTGTTGACACCTGCCCCCATTAACTACAAAAGCTAAACAAATTGAATCTATTGAATAGGTTAATATTAATTCAAGATTAAAAGTAACAAAATTTGGTGTACCACATTGAAAAGACCATGCCAAATGGGTCCTGTAAGCTAATCGCATTCCACTTTTTCAGTGTATAAGTTATGCAAGCATTATGGTTTCCTAATTGTCATTTTTGTCTGAGAATTTACTAAATCGATCGTTTTATGCTGGAAGCTTTTTCTCTATGCTGTCATTTTGATGCTCTTATCTGTCAACAGGATTGTAAATGGACAATAATTTGTAGCTTTTATCTGAACAAAGACACATAACCAATCGAAGTTTAGCAGAAAAGACGTATTAGTTGATGCTGTGAATAGCTTGTCAGTGGTCGACAATATTTTTGTGTAAATTTACTGGTATTCTATAGTTTTTAGTACTTAACTAATTAATCATGCTTTTAATTATAGAAAAGAATTATGGGAATTTAACACAAAATGTTGAAAGCCGTTAACCACAAACCTGATCAAGTTAATGGAACATTATGAAATTCGAAAGCAGAGTATTTCAGATCTGACTATTAACAACCATAAACACGCTTAACGCAGTTGTAAAGTTTTTTAGTTTGGTTAAGTTATATACTTTTGCGAAGACCCCGGATTTCGCTTGCGATGTCACATACTAGTTACCGGTATAAATTAAGTATCGAAAATGTTGATTTTGTACTTTGGAACCGGTATTAACAGATTTCTTTCCCTATTCATTTTCTAATTTTCATGTGGTGCCTCTGCTCAGGCTGCTTATGTCTATTATTGCTGTTGTTATAACAAAAATACACAACGTAACACATTGATGCACTTTATTTAATTGCCTTTCAAGAAAGCAAGCATCTCAAAATGTTCATCGCTGAAACGAGAACGTTTGGGTTTCAAAATGTGTTTGCCTATGCTGTCTTTGTGCTTCAAAATATCTTTTCAAAACGAAAAGCAACAGAAGGGGTAAAGCGGCTTATCTGCTGAACGAACACTATTCATGGATTGCACGTGACGTCATCGCGCTGATAGTCAAACCGCTGGACGTCAAAATCGCGGATCAGCGCTATGTAAATGCATGCAAAAACACTGATAGTAAAGATTATAGAGCGTATTTTCAGGCTCTAAATAAGTTAATTCTTTGTCGCATTTAAGTCAAATGCTAGATAAAAGCCTGCAAAAACTGAAAAAGATCTTTATTAGTAAGAATTCAGTTTTTGTATGCTTTTTTTAGTGACCTGAATCCGGCTTGCCGTTGAGAATCATGTGTACTGTAGATGGTGGTAGCTAGCTTCGGTTACTATTGACTTATACGAAGTTTACAATTGACTTATTTGTGACAAAATTAGCGTACTTTTAAACTGTTGTATCTCTTTATTTGTCACAAAATTAGCTTACTTGCAAACTTTTGTAATTTCATAAGTATATTTTGCAAGATCTTGGTAATTTTTGCATTTCGTGCTGTCATTAGCGACTTACCTACCGCTATGGTTATTCATTGCAAGGAGTTAAAACGCAAAAGCAGTTGTTTTCATTGAATTATTTTGTAGAGATGTCATTTAAACTTTAAACTAATTATATTTAACTGGCCTCCGTGTAACTTTGTTAGAGCCGTAATTTGCATTTATTTCGACTTGGGCTAGTGATGTTAAATATTATTCATAAATTGTGCTTAAACTAAACATTAATCTGCCATGCGTTAGTGCTGCGACGTAGAATTTTAAGTATTTTAGAATATGACCGAATTTACGATTTGAACCAAAGCTAAAAGCCGCTAAAAGTGGGCAATATCCGACAATGGACGATGAAAATTCACAAAAAGCGTAACTTTCAAGACCCGCTGAGCCATGTAAGCTGCATACATCGTTCCTAGTAGCTTTCATTTAAAACTAGGCTATCTACAAAAGTATTACTTTGCAATCAAATTCTTTAAACATTCCCAGTGAAGGAATTATACATAGATTTGAGGTAACGTCCAATGCTTTGTAATGGTGTTTTGACGTCCAATCGTTTTGGCGGGAAAAAGCTATGATGTAGCTGCAATCCATCAATACGCTATTGTAAAAATTACGCAATCACAACAATCCCTGCAGGAAAGATATTAGAACATAACCTATTAGATCGCTAAAAGGAGGTCTTTAATTTAAAAACGTTCTAATATCTTCTCACAGCATGGTTAGGGTTGCCACGTTAATGCACAATAAAAAATTCGTAATTCGTAGCGCCAACAGGGATTACACAGAAGTGTTTCATTTAACCAAATTCTAACGATTAAAGAATCTTTCTTAATAGGAACAAAACTAAAAGTAACTGTAACTAGTAACTTTTTAATGTCTCCAAATAGTAACTGGTTCCCACTTTCGCTACTTTTTTGAAAAAGTTACTAAGTTACAGTTACAGTTACTAAAAAAGTAACTAGTTGCTATAGTAAGTAGTTACTGCCCCCCACCTTTGCCTACTTCCTATATTTTGCAGGAGTCTTGCTTGGCTATCTAGATTTTGATTTCCAAATTTTGACTCCGTAAATCTTATCCGTATACGCGGAAGGAGCAAAAAATTCTTTTTATGTAATAAACTTTTAAAATGAAATATGTTCATTATCGTTTAAGATAAACTAGAGGTCTAAACGAGATGGTAACAAGCTGATTTCGTTATGTGAAATGTTGCATTGTTGCAATAACAATTTTCTTTATTGTTTAGTTTGCAATACCGACGACCTTCCAACGTTTACCAATGCCCAGTTGCAGGAGAATTCAAGTCTAGAGTTAGATCAATACAAACGAGGTGAACAAGTTGCTTATGTGTGCAACGATGGTCTTTCCTTACGTCCGCCATTAGATACTCTGAATTGTACTTGCGAGTTCTATAATTCTATTCTTGGCTATGTTTCATGGTTCTGCGACGCATCTCCGCAATTAGTAGTTCCTTGTATACCAAGTAAGCAGTTTGAATAAGCTTGCCGCATCTTTTGCGATAGTTCTGTTTTGCTAATATTTGCTCTACCAGTTCCACAACACGCTTTGACCGGAGCAAAGATTGCAATAAGAACTACAGATAAACGTTGAACCTGGAATCCAGCAGTAGATCACTAGCTTATAAATCAGCGATGTCAATTCACGCGGTTAGCGTCAGCTTCAGCTGTCTTTTGCCTGTGCATACAAATGGCCCGCGTAATGTGCGAAAAGTTTGGGATTTTTAAACCACTGCGTATTCAGCTCAAGTGTCGCAGCTGTTTCCGTTCAAATTTTTCCAATATATGACATGCCACGCTAGTCCTAAGGTCCTAGCATCAATAAGCAGCAGTTATGACATCAGAAATGCCATGCTTGTGACTGTGACTTGTGACATCATAATGTAATCGTAGAGACAAATTAATTGACTATAATGATTACTTGGAATAGCCTAGAGTCCTAGAATATGTGCACGCCGAGTACGGTTGCACGAATCTTCATTGACGGCCGCACGTTTCACATGACATGTTCAGTAGGCAAATTCAAGCAGTGTACCAACGTACCGTACCCGTACCATTACAAAAAAGGCGTACCGAACCTACATACCGTGCCCATACCATTGCAAATAAGGCGTACCGTACCAGCGTACCGTACTTCTGAGCAAAAATTGAGGCGTACCATACTTACTAACCCTATCGTACAGCCATTCTTGGTTGTAATAGGTTCGAGCTCAGGGTTCGCTTTTTTCAATCTTTGGTAATGCTGCCGCAACACCATCAAACCAGCTTATAACGTTTCAAAATGTTTGGATATTTATTAAACTAGTAAATTAAAAATGTTAGGGTGTTTAATTGCTTTAGCCAAGTTGGCATTAGAAACGAAATCAACCAACTAAGTTAATTAAGCTCTATATTTGTAAAGACCTTTTTACCGAATAATATAGTTTTCTGAATGTGTTTGTGAAAGTAGATTTTAGTTCATACAGTAGCTTGTAATATCAATTCATTTGAATTTGTGTGGTTTGTGGCAACCTAGAAAATATAAGTCAATATTTTTGTTGTAGAATTGTCTTATAAGTATCCCGTTGTTAGCACATATTGGTTATTGTGGTGGATAGTATTACATCATAAAGAATGGATATTCATCATTACCATCAGTTCAGTGTTGATCCGGGCTCCATTCCGTCGACAGAGTTGGCCGGATTTCGTTTGGTCATTGACTTAATTCACCGCACCTCGCATTTTGATCTTTCTTGCCCCCTTTTCACCAACCCATTTTATCCTGTAGTTGTTTTTTTCCACGTTCATTTTGGTCGTCCTTTTCCTCTACGACCTTGTACTTCAAATTTCGAAGCATTGTTTTCGATCGGATGCAGTACTCCCTGATCCTACGTGTTTTTGCATCGCCTATTTTAACCGTAGAGCTTCTTGGTCCTGTGCTACCGCCGCTTGTAAACCCAGCAGTGATGGGCACAGCGGCGCTTCCAGCGCCGCTACTTTTTCGGTAGCGGTAGCGGCAGCGCCGCTGCTTTTTTTCATCACCAGCGACAAGCGGCAGCACCGCTGTTTTTTTAGCCGAAAAAGCGGCAGCGCTTTTTTTTATGCAACTATTCTCCCGCCGCCGCTACTGCTAATAAACTCCTTCCAAGATTTTTTCGATTTACATTTTCACACGTTACCGTTTGGAGTCGTTACTCTCCGCTTGCTTTTACTCTGCTCTTGTTAACACGTTATTTAAATTTAGTAGAACATACAAAGTTACCTTTGTGACGTTTTGTCGTTGCTCGAATATGTATAGACGAGTTTTATCGTACGTGGCTCTATTTTTTCTGAACCAAAATTGAACGAATAATGTGATCTAGTAGCGGGCTAATTTTAACTGATAAAACCGATTTCAATAAAGCCGATATTGAGCAGTATCTCTTTAACAAAAATGCGATAAGTCAATTAAGATGTTTTTTTTTGACGTTTGCAGGCCAGAGTTATAATATTTTAATCGTTTAGCCAGAAGCACGCAAAACGATTAAAAAAAAAAAAAAAAATGCGATAGTTACAGTTTGATAAATTGCTAAAAATTTGCAGATGGCAAAGATGGTTTTCCGCGATATTTTCGCAACATGCTAGCATTTAGTAGGACAAGTGAAGATGATTTGTTGGCAATCTGGTCACGAACCACAGTATAGTTCGTGTACTACAAGTAAAACAGCATAGTAACTTGCCTGGCGCCAGAGTAGCGTGTTTCGCGGAGCACAAAAATTTTGGTGGGGACGTTTACGCAGCCGAGACCAGACGCATTCGAAATGCGGCAGCAATCAGGGAAATATTTTGCTCCAAATTCTATGTTATCCTTCTTTGGTATAGATTTTTCCCTCAAATTTGGAGGAGAAGACCAAAAAAAAAAAAAATGGTTTCATCGTAAAATCTTAGACTACTTGTTCACTTTCCCTCGATCTGTTTTGCTGTTTCATAGAAAAGCGTTTGTGGTGACCTGTTTTTGCGCAAAAGTTTGCTGGTCCTCTTGTGCTAGTAGAGAAGTTTACTCTCGCTTGGGGGACACACGCAGTGACTCGGGGGAGGGGGGGGGGCAGCCCGAAATGCCGCCCCCTTTCCCACGTGCGTAGGGGTAGCCAGGATTTTTGATTGGGGGGCCCAAACCAAAAATCACATGCAATAACGTCATCAGAAATTTTTAAAAAAGGAACTTTTTGTGAGACAAAGATATCGTAGAATGGAAGATCAGAAGCCGTGGCCTGGTTTGGCACTTAACCAAGAGTTTTCTAGAGGGAGAGGGCTTAAACCAAAATTAAAAAATGAAAATATCGAAATTGGGAGACGTGTCAAACGTATCACAGACGAGGTCTAGGGGCAAAGCCCCCAGCCGCTAGGCGATTTTTTTAATTTTTTGGAAAAAAAATCATTATCATGCCATTGGATCACATTTCGCATGCGTTTAAAACCATTTGAATGAACTACATTTTTAACATTTGAAAGGCAATTGAAAAAATTAATTTGTTGCAATCCTCCTTTTACTTATAATTTAGTCCAAAATACGTTTATAATTTTGCATTTTGGGGTCAAATTCTGTCAGTATTTTAGTAGTAAATAATAATCCACTCGAAGATTTTCCTGAAAGATTTTTGTTTTGACATGAAAATAACCAGTTGTAGGAGTACATGTACGGTCAAAGGACTCCAGGTGCTCTCAATTCAAATTCAATAACTTGTTAAATGAGCATTTCTCCGAGCTAATTTTTTTTCAAAAGTAAGTTATTTTTTCGCGTAAAAACTGGCGAGGTGGAGGTGAATTGTAATGGAAAACTGTTCAATAGATAGTTCCGCCTACTTACCATGTTATTGCCCGGGCCGGATTTACATTGCGCTGGGCCCCAGGCACTTTGGAGTTTTTGCAACATCTTTTTGCCAAACATAAGTGCAGACCAAAAATAAAGTCTTGCCATCTGGGAGCAGGGCCCCTGGCACTGTGCTATATGGTAAATTCCGACCTGGTTGATTCGTTAAGTTTTTAAAAAGGTTAGATGAGAGCCCGGGGTAGCAACTTTTAAGATAAAAACTCCTAATTTCAGCCAGGTTATACATTTTAATTTGTTAGCAAAAATTAAATTGAGGGGGCCTGGGCCCCCCTTCTGGCTACGCTTATGTTCCCGTGGCGCCGGACCTGAGTAGTTACATCAATGCATAGTAAAATTAATTTCGTTACAACAGTGAACAGTAGAACTGAGAATTGAATTTATAGTGCGCTGAAAATTGAACTAACAAATCGAACCAGGTAATAAACAAGCTTCAAAGACAATTTAGTTATGAAGTTATACTCGAAGAAAAAATACTTAGAGTAACGTGAACTTTGGTGGTCATTGACTTTGGGGGGCCCCGGGCAAGGAGACAAAAATGAGCTCCCCTTAAGCAACACCTTATCCTACTGAGATCGTGTAGGATCAGCGCTTTCGGGTTGGTACTTAGCACGAGCCCGTCCCCCCAAAAAAGATTCTTACTTAACCGATGTAGGCATGTAGCCTACCATCAGTTTTTGTAAATCTGAGGGTGAGCACAATTAAAAACCCTCACTACTAGTCAATCAGGATCTGAAAATTCAAGACTATAAACAGTGTCATAACAAATTACTTATTAGGCCTACCCATACATGCTCAGTACCATAAAACTAGGCATTTCTATGTTATACAGTACATTCTATAGCACAAACAAAAAATTTCTAAAATGTGGTTATTTACTAAAAGAGATTTACATAACTGTATTAATTGTCTGTATAATAATCTATGGCTTATACCATGTCCAAGAACGGATATCAATTACAAATGCTTTAAGCTAGGCGTTTTTTGACACTTAAAGAGCCACCCTTTGCAAAGTGCCCCTCAACAAAGAGCCCTCTGCAAAAAAAACTGTAAAGAGCCCTTTGAAAAATGGGTTCCTTCTATAGTCTAAAGAGCTCTTTGTAAAGAAACCATCCAAACAGGGCCATCTACAGAGGGATCTTCCTCAAGAAGGCACCCTACATAGAGCCTCTTCCATAGCCGAAAAGAACCTTTTGCAAAAAAACTATCCAAAAAGGGCCCTCTCTCATCATCTCAAACGGACCGTCTTCATAAGGCTCCCTCAAAAAGGCCCTCTTTAGTGGGCCCCCACAAACGGGTCCTCTGTATGTGCTGCCCATAAAAAGCCCTCCACAAAGGATTTTTTTGTACAGGAATGTACAAAAAAGGCCTTTCCAAAAATGTCCTTCAAATAAAGGGCCTCTGTAAAGGTCTCCCACAAGGAGCCTCCAATGGGGTCCTCCACAAACAGCCCCTGATGCCTTAAACCTAATGATGGTACAAATAAAGGTTCTAAAGTAGACGTAAATGTGCTACAAAAATTTGGGGGGCGTATGTTGCGTATTTTTTTGGGGGTCCTGTAGCGCACGAAATCAAGTGGGGGGCCTCGGGCAACCGCCCGGCTTGCCCATGCTAATGACCACCACTGAACGTGAATCGAATCGAGCATCATTTGCTTAACATGCGTCTACTCTATATAGCGGCGAAGCGTATAGCATGTTGTCAGCGGTATAGAATACGTGATTTACATATTTCCTTCGACATCGTAAATAATGGTTCTTAATCGCTCGCTTTACTTTTGTGCCAAAGTTTGAACGAAATTATCGCAGAGACGTGAATCACCAATCCTTTCTACAAAATTCCAAGAAATGTTTTGTAATTCGGTCAATTGATAAATTTTCCTGTCGGATGAGGAATTGTTTTAGTGGTTGAGGACCGAGCGTGTGATAGACAGATCGCCTATTTAAGAGCTATAAGACCCGGGACAGAATTGCACAGAAGCTGAAAACTGTATGTCACCATGCTTTAATGGCGAAACCTTAAGTTATTTGGGTCGACAGTGATTTAAACTATTTCTTATTGCCTTTTGTTCTTACAGAAAATGCGATAAGGAATTTTACTTCCTTGTGTAACTTTCAAGGTTAACTTTCTAAGTAATTTCCAAAGCGCTGGTTTGACCAACTAGCATTTTGAAATGCTAGTTTTTTTGAAAGGAGCATGCCAACAACTAATTGAATGACGATTTGCTAACTTGTCTACCCTTTAAATTTGCTAAAGTCGATTGTAACTTGTACTGATACTTTAAAAGTATGAATAATTAACTTTCGTGAACAAAGTAAAAATTTAAAAGCTTGAAAAATTTCACCATTAGATACCGTATTTGAATGCCATCGTTCTTTTTGCTATTTATTTTTTTAAAGTAGCGAGCAACAAGCGGCAGCGGCCGCTGTGTTGCATGCAAGTAGCGGCAGCGGCGCTACTTTTTTTATTTGAGTAGCGATAAGCGGCAGCGCCGCTGCTTTTTCTGCCATATAGCGGCAGCGGCAGCGGCGCTACTTTTCAAGTAGCGGGTGTCCAGCTCTGAAACCCAGTAAGCAACTCGCAGCAATTCTCTGCTTTGTCTGGCCGAGAGATACGTCGTTTATTTACGACAAGTATGAATTCATGGTTTGGGTTCTACTTGCGCCATGATATGGTTACCTTGTTTCATCCTTGGATAAGACGCTTAACCATGATTATTATCTCTGCGTGATGGCTTTAGGCACGCAATAAATTCAATGGACAAAAATTCGAAAAAATTCACAGAAGAATTGGATCAACGAAAAGATAAAAATTTGAATTGCTTTTTTGGTGCAATTAGTCATTTATCGCGTTTCTTATTTTACCCGAAGTTCTTTTGTGAAACATATATATTTGCTTCAAAAAACTTAGCACCAGCACAGTCACTCATAGTAATTTCTTATTTGAAGCGTTTTTACATTACGTTTAGGATTTGCGGAATTTGCAATGACTGAGGAGAATTCAAACCAATTTGAATCTTTCAAGTACAGTAACAAAATATTACGAAAATGACTCTTTCAACGGGGAAATTTTAAGTTAAAGAGACATAAACAAAAACAAGCAATATTCATCCGCGCATTTTTCATTCGTTTTTTTCACTCTATTTAATTGCAAGCAGTACTTAAATTGTAGGGGGGACGCGAGGGGACGCATCTCCCCATCGATAGTTAGCGTCTCCATTCATCGAGATTTGTGCGCTGGATGATCAGATGAAAAAGAGCCAACCAGCACGAATAAATCCTAGAAACTCTGGCCAAATATAGTCCCAAATTGCGGTGAAGACCTTTTTTTTTGGTCTTCATATAATTGCAGGGACGGAAGTACATAATTTCCACCGAAGTTTGGTCAAGGCCGTAGAAGCTCCCCCCATGCAAAATTTTACAATTTAAGTACTGATTACACGGGCTATTTGACCGACGCATTAAACATGGAGGGAAGGCAAAAATGCCCGCATCTAACACTCAAACCAAAAGTCATAGATCACCAAATTTTTTATTTAATTTGCTTTGAGTTGATGATGTCATTATTGTGACGTCATGGCCATAGTTTGGAAAAACAACGTCATTTAGCAATGACATCACTGGTGGTTCAAATTTTGTTCATGGAGTTTTTGATATGGAATCACAAAATGATTTAGTTAAAGTAATTACGTCACAAAAACGTTTTATCACATTATTTCCGTTAAATTTTAATCTAAAAATGTGCCGGTCTTGGAAAGTGACTTCGGCAAATCTCCAAATTAAGAAATTTTCCGTTACCTAGGCAACTTCAAAGTTTCAGGAAATTTTGTGATGAAATTTGACTCAAAGTCAGGTTGATTTGAAATACAATTTTTTTGTTGAAAGGATTTAGCCCGAAAAAAAAAAAAAACAGGAAGGGAAAAGCAAAAACGCCCCCCCCCCCGTAAAACTATGGTTAAGAGTCAATATTAAGGTTTTAGATAGGCTTTGGGCTAGATTTGGAATTAATTCTAGAATAAAGACTTCAATAATGTTTGGTTTTTCAGTCAGAATTATTTAAAGATTAGACAAAAATTTACGATAAAATTAAGCCTTAAAATTATTCTTAAAATTTTGTATACAGACAAAAGCGCATCATTTGAAAATATTGCAGTTTTGACAGCTCTGCTTTCTTTAACGGCCATGGGAGCTAATAATAAATTAAATCCACATTGGTGTGCGGTACTGAGCTGCGAATCGTCTGGCCCAAAACAAAAATTACTATTCCAGAAAATAGTCAAACATTTTTGGCGAAACATTTATACGAAAATAGCGAAATCACTGCATGGTAATTCATGCCAACAGTTAACCACTATTTCTCCGAATAGTCAAACACGATAGGCAAAAAAGTTCCTGAAAGAACTCGAAAAATTTTTGCTGACTAATGCTAGCGTATTTTCAATCAAATTGACTTTAAAGCTGTTAAATAATTTTGCACCCTTTCGGCTTTTACAATGCTTTTTTGTTAGAAAAATGCTTATTTTAAAGGTTGTATTGCAGCGAATTCAGCTTCAGCCATGACCATACAATTCAATCGATTTCAATGCAACATTGCAACATTTCAGCCTTTTGTGAAAATGCGTTTGATAAAAAAAGCATGCAACTCAATAGCATTTTGTATTGAGCAAAATATTGCGTCGTGCCTTAGTAGTATATTCTGATCGGAATGGTGTACGTTTAGGGGATTAGGGGATTCGGGGGTTGCAGCATCCCTCAAGCACGGTGTTGTCCAATTGCGGGATTATCGAAACGCAGCTTTGTCTAAATGCGGCGTTGTAGTAGTCTTAACCCTAACTCTTAACTTTAATCTAATCCTAACCCCAGCTAGTTGTAAGAATCGAAACTCGGTCATAACCTGAGTGTCTTACGCGAGTACCGAACCACCGCAGGTGGTTTGCCTGGCTATGGTTCAAGTGTAGAACCTGAAGAGTGTCTTGCCTGAGAATCAAACCACCGCAGGTGATTTGCCTGGCTCTGTTTCAAGTCTAAAGTATTATTTAACTGGTTCAAGTATAAGTGAATAACTAATCTGAGAATTGAACCTGGAACTTAGTCTTGACCTGAGTGTCTTACGCGAGTACCGAACCACCGCAGGTGGTTTGCCTGGCTATGGTTCAAGTGTAAAACCTGAAGAGTGTCTTGCCTGAGAATCAAACCACCGCAGGTGGTTTGCCTGGGAACTGGCTAACAAGTCTAAAGTTTTACTTAACTGGTTAAAGTATAAGTGAATAACTAACCTGAGAATCGAACCCGTTAGTTTCTGAATCTAAAAAAATTATCTACTTTATGCTATGGAATATTTTATAACTTAGTAAAGTTTCGTGTTACTTGTCTTGACCTAGCTGTAGCAGACTTTTCGGCGCCGTGGTGCAATCGCGTGGTCCAGTGACCTGTCCAAAGGTCGCGCTACCTTTTTAACTCTTCGAATGTGGGACAAGCATGGAGCAACAGAGCTCGTACCTGGTTAGTCCCAACCGTGCAAAGGTCAGTCCTTTGGCATACGATGGTGCAATAACATTGTCTACAAAAGGTAGTTAATGAACTCTGTTTTTCATTGAATGAGATTAGAATTAAGACTTCAATTGGAATCGCTAACTGCGTCTGATCGTAAGGGAGCTTTGGGGAATCCCCTCTTTGGGGAAATTCCTGTTAATTTAAAAGCGAATTTTTTCAAAAGCTTTTCAAAGAGTGCTCTAGAATAGGTCTGTCAACCTCTGGTTATGGACTGAATCTCTAGTGGAGGAATGCGGCAAAAAACCTAAACTTTAAAACACTTGCCTGAGAACCGTTGGGAACCAAACCACTGAAAATGGTGAGTCTTAAGCTTAAAATGCCTATCTGGCAACCAAACCACCGAAGGTGGTGAGTCTAAAGTGTAAAATTGGTAAGACTTTTTGGAAACCGAACCACCGCAGGTGGTGAGTCTAAAGTTTACAATTTGTAACACTTCCTGGGAACCGAACCACCGAAGGTAGTATGTCCAAAGTTTAAAATTTGTAAGGCTTGCCTGGAAATCAAACTACTGCAGGCGGTTAGTTAAAGTCTCAAATTTGTAAGGCTGTCCTGGGAGTCGAACTACCGAAAGCGGTTAGTCAAAGTATAAAGTTTAAACTTTGGACTAATTGTAATTGTAATTTAAATGTCATGGACTAAACTTTAAATGTCATGGACCGTTCTTTGGACTGGCGGCTAGCTGTCGCAAAATCGCTTTGAAGTTTGCAGGTTCCAACAATTCGTTACTTTCAATCTAAAAAAATTAAAAATTATAAAAACAAAAATAAAATTTTAAACTTCGTAGTTGATAATGCAGAAATATGTCTGAAATATGGTTGTATATTACTGTACTTGTGGAGTTTGAATAACTACGGTATTATGTTTCAACAAGAAAATGGCGAACTTGAATACAAGTTGGTCGATAGTATCCTTTGACTTTTGCGTTAAAATATTGCAACAACAACTGCTAGAATATTATGTGAGTCGATATGAAAAGGTGGCATATTCTTTGACTTTTGCATTAAAATAGCGAGGGGCTGGTCGTTAACTGTTGCAGCCACATCTGTAAACCTCAGATGACCTGTCGCAAATTGCCTTTAGAAAATCTTTTCAACCGTTTTCACTCGCCAGATTAAAATTTGCAAACGCTGTTTTGCTTGCATGACGTAATATAATCCAATTTGTTTAATTTCCGATCGTCTTGGCGCCGCAAGGACTAGCAAGTTTGTTAGCTGCAATACTTGCTCGAGAGTTTTAACGCTCTAGTTATTCTATCAAAATGAACGTGTGTACCTATTGTCAGAAAACCTTTACTCGAAATGGTGCTATGCTACGTCACAAAAGAGAAGTATATAAACAGTTATGAAATTAGAGTGCGAAAAACGTAACAGAAAATTTAAAAGAAAAACAGCCCCTTACCGATATAACGCACCTGCCGCTGTTACCACCAGCGTCATGTTCAATTTCATAAAAACACCTGAAATTTAAGTTTGAACTGACACGTCGAATCACAGCAAAAAATTGAAATCGAATTGCGAGCACTACAATCTGGTGCAAGTCTAACAGTACGTGCTTTGTTCAACCTCAACCATTCGAATCATATTCTAGTTGTTTTGATGAGAGGCTTGTAATATTTCGATTTTTAAGAATTTTTGTTCTTCAAAGAAGATTTATGTTGGCGAACTCAGACATTGTTGTAAGAAATAAAAAGTTTATGCTTCAGTTAACTAATTTTTTAATTTGTGGTACTTAAATTAAATTCGGATTGGTTATTAAGTTTATTTTTATTCGTTTCATTTTATTTGCGCCAAAATGAAATTTTAATAAAATGAGCAATAATTCGATGAGAACAGTACAATTGTAGCCAACTCAATAAAAAACAAACAATATTTTTACACAAATAGAAGCAGCAAAACGAATAACGTTATAACACGCATCAAGTCAAGGTAATATGGTCGGAGTTATCGATATTATGCACAGCTTTGAAACAATATACGCACGGTTTTGAAAAAAACAAAAACAGTTGGTCGAGCGCTAACGCGTTCCTCTCTGGAGCCGGAGGTCAGAAGTTCAAATCTCGGACCGGTCAAATCGAACACAGTGTTGCCAACGGCTCGCCACCGCTGCGACATTTCTTCGAAAGGAGCTGTGTTGCCCGGGCGCAATGACGCGGAAATGGGCGCGGCTAACTCGTTACACGCTTCGGCGTATTACATCGAGTATAATGAAAGATTTGATTTTATTTTATGCATGGCTTGAAGCAATATGTCTTGTACATAAAATGTAAAACCACGATATAGACTAAAGAGAGGACGAAGCGTTACTTAATCGGTAAAAATACTTAACAGTTAAGTTTGAGCTAACGCTTAAAATCACAACTTAAATAGAAAATGAATTAAGGGCGCTATCTAGCAGTGGAATATAAAATCTTAACCTTACCTGTTTTTGTTTTGAAGGGGTATTCAACTCAAGTTTTTCACGCCAGACCAAAATGTTGAAATATACCTAAAATGCATTCTCACCAAACTTGAAGTTTCTACACCTTCTCGCTTTCAAGATAATGCAGTTCAAAATTAGCCGTTTTCCACTTACTTTAGCGTTGCCGTTTTTATCAGTATTGTGACAGAAGATTAACTTTGGAAAAGCTGACTTACATTTATTAAAAAGCATCAAATTTTACATTTCTAAACCTGTACTTTGTTTTACAATACCTCTGCCGCAAAAAATTTTTGGAAAATCAAGAACATGCTGTCAATTTTTGAACTTCTGTTTCTTACTGGCAACCCCGACAAAATGTCTAAGGGGAAAAAGCCTTTTTAAGCGGAAATCTAATCTGCTATACCTCAGGAACTGAAGGTCGTAGAAAGTTCAAATTTGGTGAAGTTGCTCTTATCTGTCAAAATTTTTCGAGAAAAAAATCGAGCAAAAAAAATTTCGGACCTGAATATCCTTTTAATCAGTCAGCAATTCGAATAATAGTATATTGAGCAAATGATTTGGTCGCAAGCGTTTGAGTTCTGATCTTATTAAGCATATGACGTGATATCTTTGACGTTAGTAAGGTTCATCTTTGTGTCCACTTTGTGTTCATTTTTGTGTCCACTTAAAACGCAAAAAGTAGGAAATCAACAAAGATCATGCGATTTTAGTCATCGTGAAAACGACGCAGTCCAAATTCAACAAATTTCAACTGATCGAGTTCCCTTTTTTGACTTTTCAAGTTGTTTACGTTCAAGCTGGGCGAAAATATTTAGTTTCTTTTTTTAATTTCCAAATCGGGTTTTGTTAAAAAGGGAGTTGTAAAAACCAACTTGCCCTAAGAATATTTCAATTTACCTTGCAATTTTTGTCAAAGATGTTCATTGAAAATATTCGCTATTAATTTTTCAATGATACTTGGTTATTAAACATTAAGTAATTTCTCTCTGCTTTTTTTGCTTCGGCTGCGTACTGCAAGAGGTGCGCAATAAGTATATTATGCTGTAATTAAAATTGTTTGTTCACTTCAATCACATCTTTGCTAAAATTCTACTTTTACATTAAATGATTTTTAACTTGTGATGCTTCATAACTGTAATAATAACCTGAAAATAGTCAATGTGAATTTGCTGTTCCTCAAATCCAAGAAAAAAAAACTAGGGGCTGTCTATATCTTAATTCCATGAAAGATATCATATTTTTAACATTACTTAAACCCACATTTGTGTCCAATTTTGTGGATCAACAGGCTTTCACGTTTGACTCAGGATGCAATCAGCATTTGAATCCTACAGCGCTATTTCGAAAAAAAAAGTTTCAGTTAATTATCTACTTTTTCAGATAAAATCACTACTCGAAACAAACAAATTGCAAGACCTTGAATGTTTTGGTCAAATTTTGCCAATGACAACAAGAAAACGGTTAAAAATTTTACTATATTAGGTAAGTTTTAAAGTAAACGTAATAACCAACATAAAGAAACTCAAGATTTTGATCAAATTACTGCAACACAAAAAAAGAAAGTTAATGACTTGTTCAAGTTTTAGGTGAATTTTTGGGTTTACGTACGTTAGAATTTTCACTCAAGGCAAATAAATCGTAGCGGTGTAAGATATTTTGACGAATTTACCCCAATACAACAAGATAAAGCTATAAAAACACACCTTTTTTAGAAAAGTTTTGAATAAAAGTTTTCAAATAATATTCGTTTTAAGGTTGAATTATCGTTTTTATCAAAGAAATTGTAAGATTTTGATTTCTGCAAAAAACAGTTTGACGCAAACAAGAAAATCGCAAAAACTAACGCAAATTTTATAACTTGTAACTATAAGGCAAGGTTTAATATCGAATAACACAAAAAAAAATTGCAAAGTTCTTGCTTTAACTCAAGATATAAGAGTGTAGTTGAATAAAATTTTATGACATTTCAGTAAAAAGATCAGTGTAAAACTAAAAAAAAATTAAGATGAAGGTAAACGTTTTAGTTTTATAGTACAAAAAAGATTATTTGTACTTAAATTTTCAATTTGAAATGACGAAACGTAAGAGTTTTTACAAAATTATCGCTACAACAACAAAAAAGTCGAGATTTATTGACTAAAATTAATAAACATTATCTATTTTGGTTAAATTTTATGACAGTTTAGTAAAAAAATTAGTGTAAAACTAAAAAATTGTTAAAAAATTTAAGATTTCAGGTAAACTTTTTTGTGTCAGAGTAGAAAAAAGACTATTGTTGCTAAAAATTTCAATTTAAAATGAAGAAACGTAAAATTTGTAGAAAATTATCGCTACGAAAACCAAAAAGTTGAGACTTTTTGATTAAAAATAATTAAGATTATCTTTTTTATTTTAGCTAAGTGATTTGCTAGACATTTTAATGGTTCAGAATATTTTCTACCAAATGTTGGTAAAAATATAAGAGCCTAAGAAAATTGCTTGGTTAAAAAATTGTTAAAAATTACCGTTTTCAAAGAAAAAATTCAATTTGAAACAAACAAAGCGAAACAATTTAATATGCTTTTACAACAAGACTTGTATCAAACCACGCAAATCAATAAAAGATTAATATGTTAAACAAGTTTAATGATATTTATGGTAAAAACTTCATTTAAGACAAAGGAATCATACAATTTTAAGATAGTTTTGACAAAATTATTCTTCACAAATGCAAGAAAGTTAATCAAAGGTTACGATTTATTAGAATGTTTTTGTTTAAAGTAGAAAAAATAGCTGCTTTTTACGTTAAAATCGTTAATCAAGTCTCAGAAACTAGAATTGAAAAAATAACAACAGTAATTGACTCTTCAGATTTTGTATATTTGTGTGTCTAACGACCAAAATACCGATACTTTGAAACTTTCAGAAGGATCTACATGTTACTTTTTAATATCTTTGAACTTTTAACACGTTATCAAGTAAAAAATCAAATTGGAACCACTCGTTTTTCAGGTTCGTTCGTTCGTTCGTTCGTATGAACCAGGCACTCGTCCGCACCTATCTAATCAAACCAACGCAGAGCACCTTTTTTGGGGGGTTTTGTTTGCTAGTATTTTGTCAGGTTGATCCACCACAACAGGTATTGACTGCTTGGTCCAAATGGGAAATAAGCGTAAAGAGTCTTTCCCAAGAACACAACGACGCATTATTACCGGTTAGAGAATCGAACCACAGTGAACAACCTTTCCCAACGCTCAACCACTACCTATCGCCACCGCTTTTTTCAGGTCAAAACATATTATGACTGTATTTTTCTGAGTTTTAAATGCTTGAGATCTAAAATTTCGCAACGTATAATTCGCAACAAAAATCCATTCTCGCATTTCTTCGCATTTTGAGTCGTGTTTGGACAATATTGCTGTCGGGCGTGTCATTTTTTGTGTCACAACCGTAGTCACGTAATGTTTTTTTCCTAGGTCGAAGCTATATGGCTGTAATTTTCGAGGTTTTTATGAATTCTTTTACCGCTTTGATTTGAAAGTTTTTTCTTGGAAACACTAGTTTTTAAAATTAGGTTTGTTGTTTGTCTTGTAGATATCAGAATCTAAAGTCTAATATACATTGTTCATAGGATTTCTAAAAAAATTGATGGTGTACAACTAAATATTCAAAACAATTTGTAAACGTAATATTCCAAACATTCAAAACAATCTGTTAGCCCACTTGGTCCCCTGTCCAGAGTTAATTTTTTTTTTTCCGGGTTACCCTGGTCACAATTGCGATTATGTTTCACAATCCTATTTTGATTTTAACTTTATGGGCTAGTTTACTTAGATTTTGAATTTCGGTTTACAGGCAAGCT